>JARTUT010002197.1:0-653569 GCA_030674115.1 Micraspis discolor
AACCAGTTCCTGTCAACTTTAACTAAGGGACCTTTAATATATTTGAAGTATGGCAACGTCGCATTATCTAGAGTATTCAGCATATAACAGAGATGTCTCTGGCATACATTGACGTTATACAGGGTCTTTCACGAGGAACCTCACCCATATTTATACGGGAAACTACTGAACGTATTTTCATGAAATTCAGCACTTATACGTATTTCACGATGCTGATGAAATTTAAAATATTTTCAAGGCATGAGCACCTCCGTTTTTTCCGGAAATGACGTCAACTTCCGTTTTTCAAATTACAACACCATTTTTTTATTGCAGAAATGGATTCCTTAGAAAATTTCAAGTTATTTTGATGTATCATTTTTCAGTTTTGGTTGAAAAATTCTCTCAGAGCGGGAAAATTCGAAAAAAAAATCGAAAATAGAGCACCGCTGAAACAAGAATAACTTCGAGGTTTTTGGATGGAAAATTTTCATTTTTGGGATTTTTCAAGATGTAAGTTTGATGTATCCACTTTAAAAATCGAAATCGCGATTCATGATACAGGAGGTGAAAAAATCGCTGTCAAAGTTAGGGATGACAAAATCGTGAAAAATCAATTTTTCAAATTAGAACCCCATTTTTTTATGGCAGATATTGAATCTACGTAAAAAAATAATGTGAGTGTATGCATCACACCCTTGCCCTAAAGTGGATATTTTCTGAGTTATTCACAAAAAACTGTTTTTCGTCTTATATGGAAGTTAATTTTATTCAAAGTGGGATTTAACATTAGATTTTTATGAAATATCAGTGTTAGGTATCACAACTGACTGAAATACCTAATAAGTTCACTCTGAACAACACTTTGTCAGCCTAAACCTTTTGAAGAAGTCCATTTGCGACATTTCCTCGTAATAATTCGGTCTTACAAAATTTCTTCTTGGATAGCCCATCTCAATAAATTCAAGAACCTCTATATCATCCTCAAAAAAATCCTCAACAAGGATCTCATCAAAACCTTCCATCCTACTGAATTGTTTATGTTGTTTGATTTTATAGGTTAAAAATGACATACTTAAATTTGTTAAATATGCTTTAAGGGACGGAAGTTGGTCAATTAACTAAAGTTGGTTTAATGGCCGATTTAAGGGTCATTTAAAATCGGTGCAACACGAACTGGCCGTTATAATTAAGTGTGATTTAAGGGACCGTTAGCCTAACTGACCCTTAAGAAAAAGTCGGTGCAAACGGGCGTTAAACACAAATTCATAAACAGAATTGAATCCTAACCGCAGTTTATAAAAAGAAAAGAAATGCTGGTTAATTTCTATATTTTTAACACACACACACACACACACACACACACACACACACACACACACACACACATATATATGTTAGGCCCGAAGACCGAAAACGCTCAGTGGCCGGAGAAAACGGCCACATCGCGTTCTGGCTGTCTTCGAAAGCACAGAACGCGTTTTGGTTGTTTTTAAACGCTCGCAACGCGTTCTGGTAATTGTTAAACAGCCGGAACGCGTTTGTCTAACGGCAATTGGTTCAAATGTAAGACCCTGTAGTTTTTTACATTTTTAGAATAATAAAAATAAGTTGTTTCCGAACATGTTTGGTACTTGTGGTCTAGCATTTCTTTATGAGCACTGAGCACGTACAAATCTATTGTATATTTGTCGACCTATTGGAATCAACATGTGATACATTTTTGGAATCAGCTCAGCTAGAGTAATTCGGAAATGGAGACAAAATAGTTCAATTTAAAAAAAATGACGGTGATGTCATTACTCGAAAATAATTCACGCTGTATATTAGATTATTATTTTAAAATAAGGTTAATTAAAATAAAAATCGCTGTGTTTCAGGATTATTTCTTAAAATGGTTTGATTAGCTAAAAACGAATTTGTTCCATACTTTACGGATATAATTTAAATGTACTATGTAATTCGAAATGTCATTCAAACAGTTCTTGTCAAAATAAGTAACGTACCTATGTAAAGTACACAAAAGTTCGGAAAAACCCGTCGTTTGTATTTAATTGTAGTTTTCAATAATTGAATTGTTTCTAATAAAGTAATTGAAAGAGTTATAAATTCAAGTTTGTTTTGTTCTCCACAATAAGTTGGATTTGTAGAAAATAAATTGAAATTAATTTGTCCAATAAAGAACTTTTCGCTTTTTCATTCATGCATTTATATATTATATGCTCGACAATATAAGTTTATTAGTGTAACTTTCTTCCTAGAACTGAAGAACAATCATAAGAAATTTAATATTGGTGAAATGATTCGGCAAGAAAAACCGAAACCATCTTTGGTATCCAATTGTAGTTGTCAATAATTGAATTGTATTTCAATTTTCAAATTTGTTTTATGAGGGACAATATAAATTTTATCCTACACAGGTAGAAAGCGGCAAATAATACAAGTCGAACATTAAGAACGCGTTCCGGCTGTTTAACAATTACCAGAACGCGTTGCGAGCATTTAAAAATAGCCAAAAGGCGTTCTGTGCGTTTGAAGGCAGCCAGAACGCGATGTGGCCGTTTTTTCCGGCCACTGAGCGTTTTCGGTCTTCGGGCCTAACATATATATTTATACATTGTGAATGTCATTTCGATCGCCAAGAAAATTGATGCCAGAATGAATGTGTAGGACCATCGCTGCTGCGCATGCGCGAAACTTCTGTCTGGATCACGACTTCTTGATATTTGGCGCCCATTTCTCGGGCGAAGTAATATAATAATATGTACGAGTAATATAATTCTATCGATGAATAAACTGATGAATGTCTACGTGTATTTTAGTCATATTGTTTTCAATGGGTGCAGCATTATTTACACCTATGTATTTCAATATAAATGACATTCCTTCCGAATTATGAAAGGAGTGATTCGAGTTTCCGAACACTGCCTTCGGATAAACTCGTTTGCGCATGCGCAGTTTACGCGTTTTTTGGCACTCTTGTTCACCCGAACACAGTGCCTATCATATTGCCCAATTGTCTGTAATTTTCGAATATCGGGCCGAAAATTGTTTCAATCGATTGGGGTCGACTCCCCGATGAAGAATCCGTGGCGAAAGTTGAGTCTGTCCGGCCGGCCGTATCTTCTCTAGTATCAAAATGTGATCAACTAGAGCTTTCATTTTTTCAGAATAGGTTGATTGTCCAAATATCTCGGTCAAGTTCGTTATTGGGCCTAATCCGTTGAATGGTACAGTAGTTATGAGCATCTGAAATATAGTTTCCTCAATTACTACTAGAATATCAATCCGAGCAAGTTGATACTTGAAATGTATTTGAGGGAGGCTGAAACAAAACGGCTCGCAAAATTTCGCAGAAATCATCACTCTAGAAAATTTTTTAAGAAATCCCAAAAGAAAAATTCAATACTCTCTATCTCATATTATATTTTTGAATTTCAATAAAAATTCGTTAATATATTGAGGTGATCGATATCCTACTCATCCTCAAATTTCATTGTCGTAGCTCTTTTCCATCTAAATATATGATCATTTTTTTCCTTTACTCAAGAGAAAAGAGAAATGTTATGAAGTCCCGGTGATTTTCTCTGAACTATGGCCATCACAGATCGATATTTGATTGACAAATGCCGGGCTCATTAATCATTGTCAGTTAGCGTATTATTAATCAAAATTTTTCATAACGGGAAATCATAGAGATAGAATTCTCCGCTGATCTAGGCGGCTGAAATAATATATGTAGTCAAAATTTAGAAAACCATTGACGTAAGTTTTTAGGGGAAGGGAATTATAGCTTCGAACAAAACTTGGGGAAAATTATGAGTAGTTACTTTTAATTTGAGATATAGGTTTGTTCATTCATTGGGCGTTCATATTTGCATGACATTGTCCCATAGTACGAGAAAAGACTATTGTTCACCTGATCAGAGTGCTCATAGATGTGTTATGCAGGGGCGTAGCTACCGCCGTAGCTTTCGATGATTTAGAAAAAATATATCCTTTTTTTGGCAATAGTATAAAACGCTGGGCTATGCTAAGTGGCGATTCTTCTGAAAAATATTTGATTACCCTTAAAAAAGTATTTCCAACTAGATGGTTTTCTAGGAATGACGGTTTATTAGCAGTAAAGAAAATTTTTTACTAGTCATGAGAACGTTGTACCAACTAAATTTAATTTCAAATAAAAAAGATGAACGTGAAGAATGTAGAAGTATAATCAATATATAAGAGAGTTATGATTTCTTAGTGCTCGTTACAATTTTTTCTTCACTATTTGAAATTATTAATCTTGTATCTAAAGCTTTACAGCATGAAACTAATGACTTACAGAAATCTAATATTTTATTGAGTAATCTTTCAAATAGACTTTGCCAATTAATAAATCAGAATTCAATTTAAAATTTGCTGAATGAACCCAGAGATTTAGCAAAAGAATGGGGGCTAACAACTGTTTTTAAAAAAAGTAGGCGAAAGATAACGAAGCGTTTGTTGATGAGTTATCAAAAGATGAGGGAATTTCCGCCCCGGGAATCCTATTTCAAAGTCGCTGTTTAGATATATTAATTTCTCAAACTAAAGAAAGATTTCAGAGCCTTTGCGACCTAAGTAGTATATCCGAAATATTACAACCAGAGAAACTCCTATCTTCTTCAAGCGAAGAGGTATTAAAAGCTTCCGGAAAAATGTCTGCTAAATACAGTAAAGACATCTCACCTAACCTTTGTGACCAATTAAAGGTTCTAAAAACATGCTTAATATCTGAAATTGAAAAAATTCATTTCATTAAAGAACTCATTGAATTATTGCTAGAAAAATTAAATAGTCTTGCATCTAGTTTTCTCGAGGTAATCACAGCATGCTTTTTATTCTTGACCCTTCCAGTTACAACCACAACAGTTGAAAGAAGTTTTTCAAAATTAAAACTAATAAAAAATTACTAAGAACTTCGATGCGACAATAATGGCTGTCAGACCTCGCACTATTGTCCATACAGGCAAAAACTTTAGAAAAACTAAAATCATCATCATCAGCCATAAATGATTTAATAAATCAGTTTGCCGAAAAAGAAGGCAAGGAGAATGAATATTTAAAATTTGACATTTATTTGTAAGATGGTTGAATTATATTGTAATAAATAAATATTTCTTGTCACAATATTTTTCTTCAACCCCAATATAAGGGCCCCGAAACAAATTTTTTATACGGGGCCACCACAAGGCACGCTACGCCACTGGTGTTATGCTATGAATATTTACTCGCAAGTAGCTCAACAAGAGCGCCAGAGCAATCAGACCTCACGTCAGTGCTTTCTAAATTTATTTTAAATCTTGATAACCCTTTCATTTATTTTGAGTGGACAAATATTTATATATATTTAATTTCTTGAAATGTTTATGTTTCATTCATCATAATTTTATATTGATTTTAATTTTTTTTTTCATTTATATTTTCAATTATTTTTAGTTTTCATTTTTCAATTTTCCTCGTTTCTGTAAAATTAGTGTAGCATAATTTACTCTGTGTATTTCAATATAAATGACATTTCTATCGAATTATGAAATGACTGATTCGAGTTTCCGAACACGGCATTCGGATAAACTCGTTTGCGCATGCGCAGTTTAGGCTTTATACATATTTGAAGGCGTCTAATCCTACTTACCATGTTGGCATCAAAGTTTTCATTATATTCACAGTATAGTTCTTATAAATATATGTAAATTTCAAGGATCAAATTATATTCATAGAATTATTTGAGAGGTTTTATAAGTGTCTATTTCTAACATAGAGTAAGAAAGAATAAGAAAAAGAAAACTCTATTGCTCTATGATCTGGTTCAATAACTCAATGCATCCTAACAGAACTCGAATAGAATATTAGAAATAATTATCCGTCAAGGTAGTAGTTTGTGATCGTATTTTTCCTCTAATTCGTTGATATATTTTGCAATGGATCCAGATTTATCACTAGTGAAATCAATTATACGAGGTCTTTTGGTATCATCAAAAGTTATTCTTAAAGTGTTTCAACTGGACAAGGACTACTTGGCAGTCGAAGGAATTGCTATTCCTTATGGCAAATTCGGCCATAACAATTTATTGGAATTTCTTCGTTCAATTCCTGATGTGCTCACTGTTAATGGTGATTCGGAAAACTCAGATGTTACTTATATACCTTCAGAAAAATCCTCTCATGTGAATGACTTAGTGTCAAAGCAAAAATCTAGTTCCAAACCAGGACAATTTTATGCCAACAAGAAGAACCCGAAAGGAGAGAGGTAAGTTAATCCCATATATAATTCCTTGCATAATTTTTTTTGTATCTTATGTATGTTATATGACCAGTGTGCATTTTAATTGTATTCATTGAATTGGTTTTAGGAAGAAGTGGAGTTCCAGTTAATTATGTTTGTAGTAGGGATATGTATAAATTGCGCTATAGAAGAAACTTTGAATCATCAAATTTTTCTTTGATACAAGCGACTTCTTCACAGAGAATGATCTCGAATTTCATGTTTTTTACTAATGAATAATATGCTTCTTGCATATTTTGATCAATCCTACAATGTTTTTCTCTAGGAAAATACATATTCTTCCTTTAATCGTCTATATACAGATCTGATCAATTCACCTGTCATAAAAGTTAGTAACAATTACATCCATATAAATATTCTGAATAAACTGTCAATTACTTCTTCGCCTGCTCCGATCAGGTTTTAATTTTATTTATCCAGCAGCTAGTTAAATTTCAGTCCTCGTTATATTCTAGAATTGTTTTTTATCTGAGAGTCCAATGTAATAAACAAATGTCATGAATTCAAATAAAATAATATTGGAAAGCAGATGTTATTCTCGTCATTTCTAATTTATTAAACTTGTAGAAGAGTGTGCTTCTTTATATCCCAAATGTCTGAAATGGTATCAATTACATAGGTTTGATGATGAATCCGTGGTCAAACTTAAGTATGTCTGGTAGTATGCCCTTTGTTTTCCAAAGGAGAAGCGCTAAAGTTTTTATATTGTCACTATAGGAGGTGGCTAATCTGTCGAATAGTTCAGCAGTTATGCGGATCTGGAATATGGTTTCCTCAACATCTCCCTGGATATCCATCCGATCAGTGTATAAGTTGAAAGAAATTTAGGATCGAACATATTCTTATGTAAAATTTTGTGGAAATCATCATTCTAGAAAGTTTTTGAAGAATTCCCTAAAACTTTGTATTCCAAGATTTGATATATAACAGGATATTTGTGGGATCGCAACAAAAATTCGTGCATTTAGTTGAAATATTGAAATTTTTATATTATGAAATTTCATCATGTTCTGGATCACATCTTTTGCTTTTTCTTTATTATCAAATTTCCATTATGCTGATAGTCTTATTAATTTTACAGAAAATCTCAGTATGCACCTAAACATCAGAAATCAAATGGAGCAACTCATAAAAAAGAAAGGGTTGATGAACACACAATACAAAAAATATTGAACAAAAAAACAGATGGAGAAAGAAGAGAATTTCAATCAAATAGAAGGTCAGAAAATAATGAATCAACTCAAAGAAATGATAACCACAATACATCGAGTCCGTTGGGAAAATCGACATTGATGGCTCCGAATGGCTCCACTAAATCATATTTCAATAATAATAAACAGGATTCTAAAATACAGAAAAAGATCCCTAAGAGAGTTCAAGTCCATCTTCAGACCCTAATGTCTGATTTTCCTGATGGAATTCTTTGCTCCGACTTACCTGCTGCTTATAGAAATTTAACCGGAGAAGATCTGCGTTTTGATTGCTTTGGTTTTATGAATTTAATATTTATGTGCTTGGATTTGAACGAAATATTCCATTGCATTGAAGATTCCTCGTGTGATTTCAAGCTGTATGATGCCAGAAACCCTGTACCTCAGGTGAGTGTTTATCTTTATCAAATATAATGATACTCCATCTATTTTTAGATTTGAACAACTTTGCTTATAAATGGAAATATACAATCGTCCTCACTATTGTATTGCACCTTGATTGTTATCCTTTATTTTTGCGTCACTTATTCTCAGTGGAACATTTCAGCTATCATTTTGTCCAAATGCCTACATTATGGTGTAGTATATGTAGCAGAGTAAATTTTGGAGGAGATGAGCTGAAGTTTTCATGATAGATTTATGTTGACATATCGCTATCTCAGAGCAAGAATGAGACATACTCCAATATTGTGTTTCAAGATTATGATGGATTATGTGCGTTTAAGAATATTTATATATATGTATAAAAATATTCAACAAGTCTTCAACAAGTTTGTTTTCCCCATGGACTTCTTGGCTTACTGTATTCAATTATTCTTGGGTTGCCCTCTTTGATCATCTTTAGACGTGCAAATTAATATTATTCATGGTGTTCTAGTCTCATTCATCCTGCACATAAGTACCGGGTGTCCTATATTCTTTGTCTAGTGAGGGGATGTCAGAAACCCAATGAGCTAGAACAAAATATTGGCACACTCGGCCTCGATTTTGGAGAGCATTCATTTGGTGGAAACCGCAGCATTGCAAGTCAAACCGTTTCCGAGCTGTTAGGGAAAATTGGGAAATGACATCAAAAGAAAAGTTGCAATAACTTCCTTAATCCTGAGGTTATAAACTTGTAACGAAAACATTATGCCAGAACTTATTCAGTAGATTTCATTGAAGTGCTTACTTTCGAAGTTATAACACAAACACACAAATTTCTATAACGATTGATATTCCCTTTAAAAAAAGAGCTCGAAAGTGTGCCACTCATTATGTTCTAGCTCATCGGGTTTCTGAGATGCCCTCACTAGAAAACGAATTTAGGGCACCCCGGTACATATCACATCAATTGTTTGTGTTCTATTATGATGGTAACTTTCTGAATAATGTAGATGTATTTGTTACTTTTCTGTTGTATGTTTGATATTCTCATCGATATCACAATGGCTAACTGCCCCTAATGAGTATTGTCAACATATCCCAGAGTGAAAAAGCCATGGTTGTTTAGGTGCTTCAGCAGATTGTCACAAACGAAATTACAAAGGCAATTCTTGAGCTTTATTCATCTGTATTATTTTACCTATCAGGTTTGTTGGAGCCTGTCTGTTTTGGGGCATAATTTCAATTCTCTGCCAAAAATATTGATCTTTAGTTTTTAAATTCTTCATTAGGATTTTTTCTAATGTTTCATGGCTGGATTGGATTTTAATAGTCTAGTATTATTCGAGAGATTGTTCTTTCTATGTCGATTCAGTTTTTATTTTTTTTCAGAGCAACAATACGGTAGAACAGTGTGTGGAAGAAAGTATTCCAGAATGTTTGTCCCCAATTATTCAAGATGAGGTTTTGACATCTTTTATGATAAATGCTGTACCTAATGAAGCTGTGAAATTGGGCTTTGAAATGAAAAGAGTTCAAGTATCGAAAGAATTATCTGAAAATTTCTTCCTTTCTGTAACGGTTGGGGAAATTTACGATATTTCCAAATTTTGGATTCTCATCGACTATCCAGATTTCAAAGACATGATGGAAAAAATGCAGAGTTTTTATAAGACAAACAGCTACTTCCTTGTACCCAAATCAAATTTACAAAATGGATTGTACGTAGTTGTGCTATTTCAAAATAAATTTCACAGAGCAGTTCTAATAAACATAATGGATGGAAAGGATTATGTTAAAGTTTATTATATTGATTTCGGTACTCATGGTGTTGTTCCAAAATCTGAGGTTTGGTTTCTAGCCAATGAGTTTAGTGAGGTGCCAATCCAAGCAATAAGAAGCCGTATGTCACACATATATCCTCCGTATTCAGGAGCCACCTGGTCTCAAGAAGCCATTTATGAATTTTTCAGAATGACTTCCATGAAAAAAGTCACAGCAGAATTTGTTAAGATAAATGAGCACGAAAATTCTGTAGAAGTTGATATAAAACTGAGTAATTGCAAGTATTATATTACTGAAATGCTAGTGGGAAATGGGCACGCAATCTTCAAAGATGAAGAAGAACCTAAAAAGCATACTGATGACCCCAATTGCAGTCCTCGAGTGCTCTATCCCCACCTCTTTCCAACCTTTGAAGAAATAGAAAATTGGTTAGTGCCGTGTAATGATGAGGTGACCAGTTTTTTAGAAACGTCAGTCACAATAGATTTCCTATTTCCTCAGTATTTAAAAAAAAAATGCTATAAGGACCTGATAAATAGCATAGAAGAAAAAATGGCTTCGAATTCCAAGATGAAGATATCACAATATAGGAATTTGAAAGATTTAGAGGAAGGCTCAGATATAACCTGGGTCAGAGACATGAATATGTTGGCATTCGGATCAATTAATAAAACTGAGAGTACTGAAGAAATACCCCTAGAAACTCAGATACTACAGTATGAGAATCTAGAACCTAATGAATTGTTCAAACTGGAAAATGATGAACTATTAGTAAACATATTGCGTAAGAAAACTATGAGAAAATGTACTTCACTTCAAGTATAGGAAGGAAATGTAGCAGTTATTCATAATGTTAATAATACGACATATAACAGTAGCGGCCAAAGTTCTACTGAACCAATGCAGAATAATTTTTGTTCCGAACGTTCTTCGGATATGTTACAAGTTGAGTAGCATATATAGGTATTATTATCATTTATTTTAAGGAAATTAATTTTGGTGTCCTGCAAATTGCTCTCAGTACATTAATATAATATTAAGGAACAAATGGTAAAACAATGCTAGGAAACTAAGATCTAAATAACATACTGCATGAAGACGAACACTGCGGAGACCACACAGAAATGGAGAACAAAAGGAAAACAAGACTGAGATCGAGATGGAATTAATGAAGGAACCAGATTAAAACTCTGTTTAAAAACATTATTGTGCATAACATATATATTAAGTCAAAATGCTCAACTCTAGGAGCACTTTTCATATTCATTCTGAGTAATAATTTTTTTATGTATGCTTGTTTAATAAATGTGTATTGTATAATATCAAACTACATTTGTTTTCCTAAAAATTTTACAATGACGGTCTCCAGAGACGGTCCGTCGAGCCGACCCGAAAAATAATCCGGAATGGGAAGTAAAATATAAATATTTATTTTATTCACTGTAACTTATTATGAAGTAACTGAAAATTTCCTCTATATCGGGTGTCCCGAAGTGGCTGGCCTATCAAAATAATATGGAGACTTTTCATGCAAAATATTTCAAACTTCTTTGGTCAATATAAGGTTATCTAAGATACATTTTTGAAATACTTTCAGATTTCCAGTGTTGCCAGAAGTAGGCAAATTTAGCATCTATTTCGTTAATCTACATGGGACTCCGTATATCAATTTTTTTATAATACTGCATAAAGAAATGCATTTGTATCAATCTTTAATTTCTGAGTTATAAAATATTTTTAAAAATTTCAAATCAAATTTTAGAGTTCAGAAAATGGCTATATCCCGTTCAATTTTCGAGATTTCCGTTCGAAATTTTGCCTGATTTTGGATAATATTTTGATCTCAGGCAAAGTTTTCGAATCAAAGTTGTCAGTTAAACAGAGTGGTAGAAAAAATATTACCATTTGTCTAGTGACAAAATGGTAATAAACTCTGCTTTTTCTCAATTTAGAAACACAATTTATATTTTCGTTTCTAGAATGCTAACAACTCAATCTACAATTTTTCTATACATTTCCCTAAACCTTGTGTAGATTCTAAGTTATCTGCGTTTATTGAAATTCAGATTGATTTAATATTCCTTATTTTCTTTGTATTGATAATTTCTCTCTGTTCTCTAGGTCGTCTATAAATCGACATATCTGTGACTGAACGCGATCCCTAAATCAGTATTCAAGTTTTCATGACAAACAAGTATTCCAAGTGTTTTGCAGGAGTTTTTCTAAAAATAGCCTGAGAATCAAATAAACGCAGATAATTCAGAATCTAAAACTGGTAGACATAGGGAATTGTATAGACTGTATTTTTGTTATTCTGAAAGACAGGAATGATTTTGCGTATCTGATTTGAAAAAAAAAATTTACAATTAGGTATGTTATTTGAAAAGCTCAAATATTTTTTTACCATCCTGTATAACTGACGACTAACATTCGAAAACGGTGGCGTTTTCCGTCCGAAATTTGATATGAGCTATTCACTCAGGTAGAATCGTTTGCGCATGAGCAGTTTAGACTATCCTACATATTCGAAGGCGTTAAATATATTGGCAATAAAGTTTTTATTACATTCACAGTATTGATCTTAAACGTATGTTGTCCTATTCCTGCACTAAATTTTTGGGTTTTTAAAAAGGGATCTTCTGACAATTCATTTTACGTTGAATTCCTAGAAATACACCTCCTGGCATCGAATGAAAATAATAATAAAGTACGTCTGACAGGTGGTGACATTATTATTGTCTATATTTGGAATAGCTATGAGGTGATCACAATCTTCCTTTCAAGCTTATTTATATATAAAAATTTCGAAGAAAAAGTTTTCGAACAATATGTACCAAATTCCAAATTATGGTAGAGGAAAGTGGATGATACTTTCATCTTATGGAAACAAGGAATGACTATACATGATTTGATTAGCTTGAATATCATACATACTTTACGGAATAATTTAAATTATGTAATTTGAAATGTCATTCGACAGTTCCATCGTACCTATTAAAACACAAATTCATAAACCCGTCGTTTGTATTTAATTAGTTTTCAATAAAATTGTTTCTAATAACCAGAGTTTATAAAAAGTCAAGAAATGGATTTGTAGAAAATAAATTGAAATTCATTTGTTCAATAACTTTTCGCTTTTTCATTCATGCCTTTATATATTATATGCTCGACAATATAAGTTTATTTGTGTAACTAGAACTGAAACACATATTTATATATTTGATCGGCAAGACACCGAAACCATCTTTGTATCCAATTGTAGTTGAATGTATTTCAATTTTCGATTTTATGAGGGACAATATAAATTGATGCACAGGTAGAAAGTGGAATAATACAAGTCGAACATTAAGACGCGTTCCGGCTGTTTAACAATTACAGAACGCGTTGATCGTTTAAAAAAATCAGCGTTCTGTGGAGGCAGTGAGCGAGTTTATTTCCGGCCACATCCATTAGAACTGACATATATTTGTAAATGAATTTCATTTCGATGAAGAAAATTGATGCCAGAATTATTATTAGGACCATCGCTGCTGCGCATGCGCGAAACTTCTGTCTGGATCACGACTTCTTGATATTTGGCGCCCATTTCTCGGGCGAAGTAATATAATAATATGTACGATTAATATAATTCTATCGATGAATAAACCTGATGAATGTCTACGTGTATTTTAGTCATATTGTTTTCAATGGGTGCAGCATTATTTACACCTATGTATTTCAATATAAATGACATTCCTTCCGAATTATGAAAGGAGTGATTCGAGTTTCCGAACACTGCCTTCGGATAAACTCGTTTGCGCATGCGCAGTTTACGCGTTTTTGGCACTCTTGTTCACCCGAACACAGTGACTATCATATTGCCCAAATGTCTGTAATTTTCGAATATCGAGCCGAAAATTGTTTCAATCGATTGGGGTCGACTCCCCGATGAAGAATCCGTGGCGAAAGTTGAGTCTGTCCGGCCGGCCGTATCTTCTCTAGTATCCAAATGTGATCAGCTAGAGCTTTCATTTTTTCAGAATAGGTTGATTGTCCAAATATCTCGGTCAAGTTCGTTATTGGGCCTAATCCGTTGAATGGTACAGTAGTTATGAGCATCTGAAATATAGTTTCCTCAATTACTACTAGAATATCAATCCGAGCAAGTTGATACTTGAAATGTATTTGAGGGAGGCTGAAACAAAACGGCTCGCAAAATTTCGCAGAAATCATCACTCTAGAAAATTTTTTAAGAAATCCCAAAAAAAATTCAATATTCACTATCTCATATTATATTTTTTGGATTTCAATAAAAATTCGTGAATATATTGAGGTGATCGATATCTTACTCATCCTCAAATTTCATTGTCGTAGCTCTTTTCCATCTAAATATATGATCATTTTTTTCCTTTACTCAAGAGAAAAGAGAAATGAGATGAAGTCCAGGTGATTTTCTCTGAACTATGGCCATCACAGATCGATATTCGATTGACAAATGCCTGACACATTAATCATTGTCAGTTAGCGTAATATTAATCAAAATTTTTCATAACGGGAAATCATAGAGATAGAATTCAATCTCGGTGGCTGAAATAATATACGTAGTCAAAATTTAGAAAAGCACTGACGTAAGTTTTTAGGGAAAGGGAATTATAGCTTCGAACAAAACTTGGGGAAAATTATGAGTAGTTATTTTTAATTTGAGATATAGGTTTGTTCATTCATTAGGCGTTCATATTTGCATCACATTGTCCCATAGTACGAGAAAAGACTATTGTTCACCTGATCAGAGTGCTCATAGATGTGTTATGCAGAGGCGTAGCTACCGCCGTAGCAGCCGTATCAATTATACGGGTCCCCCGGGTCACGGGGGCACCCAAAGTCTGTAAGGAAAAAGAATAAAAACTTTTTAATTCATTTCATTTCACAAATGACCAAATTCTTTAAAATATTCTTCGAGAAAAATTTGCAGATGTTCTCTTTCCCAATATCACAACCAGGTAGTAGTAGTTGAATATTTTCAGTGTCGCCGTATCGTTTATGTAAGTTATTGCTTATAGAGGAACGGGGTACTATGGGGCGAATGTTATGTCGGGTGTTTATGGAGGATTACAAACCTTAATAAAAGAGTATGCTCCAAATGCCGATTATGTTCATTGTGCTGCGAGACATATTCGTGAAGTATCGACTTTTTTCGATAATTTAGAAAAAAATATATCCTTTTTTTTGGTAATAGTATATAACGCTGGGCTATGCTAAGTGGCGATTCTTCTGAAAAATATTTGATTATCCTTAAAAAAGTATTTCCAACCAGATGGTCATCTAGGAATGACGGTTTATTAGCGGTAAAGAAAATTTTTTACTAGTCATGGGAACGTTGTACCAACGAAATTTAATTTCAAATAAAAAAGATGAACGTGAAGAATGTAGAAGTATAATCAATATTTAAGAGAGTTATGATTTTTTAGTGCTCGTTACAATTTTTTCTTCACTATTTGAAAGTATAAATCTTGTTTCTAAAGCTTTACAGCATGAAACTAATGACTTACAGATATTTAGTATTTTATTGAGTAATCTTTCAAATAGACTTTGCCAATTAATAAATCAGAATTCAATTTAAAATTTGCTGAATGAACCCACGGATTTAGCAAAAGAATGGGGTGAACAACTGTTTTTAAAAAAAGTAGGCGAAAGATAACGAAGCGTTTGTTGATGAGTTATCACAAGATGAGGGAATTTCCGCCCCGGAATACTATTTCAGAGTCAATGCTGTTTAGATATATTAATTTCTCAAACTAAAGAAAGATTTAAGAACCTTTGCGACCTGAGTAGTATATCCGAAATATTACAACCAGAGAAACTCCTATCTTCTTCAAGCGAAGAGGTATTGAACGCTTCCGGAAAACTGTCTGCTAAATACAGTAAAGACATCTCACCTAACCTTTGTGACCAATTAAAGGTTCTAAAAACATGCTTAAAATCTGAAATTGAAAAAATTCATTCCATTAAAGAACTCATTGAATTATTGCTAGGAAAATTAAATAGTCTTGCATCTAGTTTTCTCGAGGTAATCACAGCATACTTTTTATTCTTGACCCTTCCAGTTACAACCACAACAGTTGAAAGAAGTTTTTCAAAATTAAAACTAATAAAAAATTACTTAAGAACTTCGATGCGACAATACTGGCTGTCAGACCTCTCACTATTGTCCATAGAGGCAAAAACTTCAGAAAAACTAAAATCATCATCATCAGCCATAAATGATTTAATAAATCAGTTTGCCGAAAAAAAAGGCAAGCAGAATGAATATTTGAAATTTGATATTTATTTGTAAAATGGTTGAATTATATTGTAATAAATAAATATTTCTTGTCACAATATTTTTCTTCAACCCCAATAGAAGGGCCCCTAAACAAATTTTTTATACGGGGCCCCCACAAGGCACGCTACGCCACTGGTGTTATGCTATGAATATTTACTCGTAAGTAGCTCAACAAGAGCGCCAGAGCAATCAGACCTCACGTCAGTGCTTTCTAAATTTATTTTAAATCTTGATAACTCTTTCATTTATTTTGAGTGGACAAATATTTATATATATTTAATTTCTTGAAATGTTTATGTTTCATTCATCATAATTTTATATTGATTTTGTTTTTTGTTTTCATTTATATTTTCAATTATTTTTATTTTTCATTTATTTTGATGTTTTATTTATTCATATTTTTCATTTATTTCTATTTTGTGAATGAATGTTTATACTTGATTAAACATTTTCAATTTTCCTCGTTTCTGTAAAATTAGTGCAGCCTAATTTACTCTGTGTATTTCAATATAAATGACATTTCTACCGAATTATGAAATAACTCATTCGAGTTTCCGAACACGGCATTCGGATAATCTCGTTTGCGCATGCGCAGTTTAGACTTTATACATATTTGAAGGCGTCAAATCCTACTTTCTATGTTGGCATCAAAGTTTTCATTATATTCACAGTATAGTTCTTATAAATATATGTAAATTTCAAGGATCAAATTATATTCATAGAATTATCTAACATAGAGTAAAAAAGAATGAGAAAAAGAAAACTCTATTGCTCTATGATCTGGTTCAATAACTCGATGCATCCTAACAGAACACGAATAGAATATTAGAAATAATTATCCGTCAAGGTATTAGTTTGTGATCGTATTTTTCCTCTTATTCGTTGATATATTTTGCAATGGATTCAGATTTATCAGAAGTGAAATCAATTCTACGAGGTATTTTGGTATCCTCAAAAGTTATTCTTAAAGTGTTTCAACTGGACGAGGACTACTTGGCAGTCGAAGGAATTGCTATTCCTTATGGCAAATTCGGCCATAATAATTTATTGGAATTTCTTCGTTCAATTCCTGATGTGCTCAGGGTTGATGGTGATTCAGAAAACTCAGATGTTATTTATATACCTTCAAAAAAATCCTCTCACGTAAGTGACTTAGTGTCAAAGCAAAAATCTAGTTCCAAACCAGGACAATTTTATGCCAACAAGGAGAAGCCGAAAGAAAAGAAGTAAGTATATCCCATATATAATTCCTTGCATAATCGTTTTGTATCTTATGTATGTTATATTACCAGTGTGCATTTTAATTGTATTAATTGAATTGGGTTTAGGAAGAAGTGGAGTTCCAGTTAATTATGTTTGTAGTAGGGATATGTATAAATTACGCTATAAAAGAAACTTTGAATCATCAAATTTTTCTTTGATACAAGCGACTTCTTCACAGAGAATGCTCTCGAATTTCATGTTTTTTACTAATCAATAATATGCTTCTTGCATATTTTGATCAATCCTACAATTTTTTTCTCTAGGAAAATACATATTCTTCCTTTAATCGTCTATATACATATCTGATCAATTCACCTGTCATAAAAGTTAGTAACAATTACATCCATATAAATATTCTGAATAACCTGTCAATTACTTCTTCACCTGCTCCGATCGGGTTTTAATTTTACTTATCCAGCAGCTAGTTAAATTTCAGTCCTCGTTATATTCTAGAGTTGTTTTTTATCTGAGAGTCCAATGTAATAAACAAATGTCATGAATTGAAATAAAATAATATTGGAAAGCAGATGTTATGCTCGTCATTTCTAATTTATTAAACTTGTAGAAGAGTGTGCTTCTTTATATCCCAAATGTCTGTAATTCCTAATATTGAGCTGAAATGGTATCAATTACATAGGTTTGATGATGAATCCGTGGTCAAACTTAAGTATGTCTGGTAGTATGCCCTTTGTTTTCCAAAGGAGAAGCCCTAAAGTTTTTATATTTTCACTATAGGGGGTGGCTAATTCGTCGAATAGTTCAGCAGTTATGCGGATCTGGAATATGGTTTCCTCAACATCTCCCTTGATATCCATCCAGTGTATAAGTTGAAAGAAATTTAGGATCGAACATATTCTTATGTAAAATTTTGTGGAAATCATCATTCTAGAAAATTTTTGACGAATTCCCTAAAACTTTGTTTTCCAATATTTGATATATAACAGGATATTTGTGGGATCGCAACAAAAATTCGTGCATTCAGTTAAAATATTGAAATTTTTATATTATGAAATTTCATCATGTTCTGGATCACATCTTTTGCTTTTTCTTTATTATCAAATTTCCATTATGCTGATAGTCTTATTAATTTTACAGAAAATCTCAGTATGCACCTAAACATCAGAAATCAAATGGAGCTACTCATAAAAAAGAAAGGGTTGAGGAACACACAATACAAAAAATATTGAACAAAAAAACAGATGGAGAAAGAAGAGAATTTCAATCAAATAGAAGGTCAGAAAATAATGAATCAACTCAAAGAAATGATAACCACAATACATCAAGTCCGTTGGAAAAATCGACATTGATGGCTCCGAATGGCTCCACTAAATCATATTTCAATAATAATAAACAGGATTCTAAAATACAGAAAAAGATCCCTAAGAGAGTTCTAGTCAATCTTCAGACTCTAATGTCTGATTTTCCTGATGGAATTCTTTGCTCCGACTTACCTGCTGCTTATAGGAATTTAACCGGAGAAGATCTGCGTTTTGATTGCTTTGGTTTTATGAATTTAATATTTATGTGCTTGGATTTGAACGAAATATTCCATTGCATTAAAGATTCCTCGTGTGATTTCAAGCTATATGATGCCAGATACCCTTTACCTCAGGTGAGTGTTTATCTTTATCAAATATAATGATACTCCATCTATTTTTAGATTTGAACAACTTTTCTTATAAATGGAAATATACAATCGTCCTCACTATTGTATTGCACCTTGATTGTTATCCTTTATTTTTGCGTCACTTATTCTCAGTGGAACATTTCAGCTATCATTTTGTCCAAATGCCTCATTATGGTGTAGTATATGTAGCAGAGTAAATTTTGGAGGAGATGAGCTAAAGTTTTCATGATAGATTTATGTTGACATATCGCTATCTCAGAGCAAGAATGAGACATACTTCAATATTGTGTTTCAAGATTATGATGGATTATGTGCGTTTAAGAATATATATATATATATGTATATATATTCAACAAGTTTTCAACAAGTTTGTTTTCCCCATGGACTTCTTGGCTTACTGTATTCAATTACTCTTGGGTTGCCCTCTTTGATCATCCTTAGACGTGCAAATTAATATTATTCATGGTGTTCTAGTCTCATTCATCCTGCACATAAGTACCGGGTGTCCTATATTCTTTGTCTAGTGAGGGGATCTCAGAAACCCAATGAGCTAGAACAAAATATTGGCACACTCGGCCTCGATTTTGGAGAGCATTCATTTGGTGGAAACCGCAGCATTGCAAGTCAAACCGTTTCCGAGCTGTTAGGGAAAATTGGGAAATGACATCAAAAGAAAAGTTGCAATAACTTCCTTAATCCTGAGGTTATAAACTTGTAACGAAAACATTATACCAGAACTTATTCAGTAGATTTCATTGAAGTGCTTACTTTCGAAGTTATAACACAAACACACAAATTTCTATAACGATTGAAATTCCCTTTAAAAAAAGAGCTCGAAAGTGTGCCACTCATTATGTTCTAGCTCATCGGGTTTCTGAGATGCCCTCACAAGAAAACGAATTTAGGGCACCCCGGTACATATCATATCAATTGTTTGTATTCTATTATGATGGTAACTTTCTGAATAATGTAGATGTATTTGTTACTTTTCTGTTGTATGTTTGATATTCTCATCGATATCACAATGGCTAACTGCCCCTAATGAGTATTGTCAACATATCCCAGAGTGAAAAAGCCATGGTTGTTTAGGTGCTTCAGCAGATTGTCACAAACGAAATTACAAAGGCAATTCTTGAGCTTTATTCATCTGTATTATTTTACCTATCAGGTTTGTTGGAGCCTGTCTGTTTTGGGGCATAATTTCAATTCTCTGCCAAAAATATTGATCTTTAGTTTTTAAATTCTTCATTAGGATTTTTTCTAATGTTTCATGGCTGGATTGGATTTTAATAGTCTAGTATTATTCGAGAGATTGTTCTTTCTATGTCGATTCAGTTTTTATTTTTTTTCAGAGCAACAATACGGTAGAACAGTGTGTGGAAGAAAGTATTCCAGAATGTTTGTCCCCAATTATTCAAGATGAGGTTTTGACATCTTTTATGATAAATGCTGTACCTGATGAAGCTGTGAAATTGGGCTTTGAAATGAAAAGAGTTCAAGTATCGAAAGAATTATCTGAAAATTTCTTCCTTTCTGTAACGGTTGGGGAAATTTACGATATTTCCAAATTTTGGATTCTCATCGACTATCCAGATTTCAAAGACATGATGGAAAAAATGCAGAGTTTTTATAAGACAAACAGCTACTTCCTTGTACCCAAATCAAATTTACAAAATGGATTATACGTAGTTGTGCTATTTCAAAATAAATTTCACAGAGCAGTTCTAATTAACATAATGGATGGAAAGGATTATGTTAAAGTTTATTATATTGATTTCGGTACTCATGGTGTTGTTCCAAAATCTGAGGTTTGGTTTCTAGCCAATGAGTTTAGTGAGGTGCCAATCCAAGCAATAAGAAGCCGTATATCACACATATATCCTCCGTATTCAGGAGCCACCTGGTCTCAAGAAGCCATTTATGAATTTTTCAGAATGACTTCCATGAAAAAAGTCACAGCAGAATTTGTTAAGATAAATGAGCACGAAAATTCTGTAGAAGTTGATATAAAACTGAGTAATTCCAAATATTATATTACTGAAATGCTAGTGGGAAATGGGCACGCAATCTTCAAAGATGAAGAAGAACCTAAAAAGCATACTGATGACCCCAATTGCAGTCCTCGAGTGCTCTATCCCCACCTCTTTCCAACCTTTGAAGAAATAGAAAATTGGTTAGTGCCGTGTAATGATGAGGTGACCAGTTTTTTAGAAACGTCAGTCACAATAGATTTCCTATTTCCTCAGTATTTCAAAAAAAAATGCTATAAGGACCTGATAAATAGCATAGAAGAAAAAATGGCTTCGAATTCCAAGATGAAGATATCACAATATAGGAATTTGAAAGATTTAGAGGAAGGCTCAGATATGACCTGGGTCAGAGACATGAATATGTTGGCATTCGGATCAATTAATAAAACTGAGAGTACTGAAGAAATACCCCTAGAAACTCAGATACTACAGTATGAGAATCTAGAACCTAATGAATTGTTCAAACTAGAAAATGATGAACTATTAGTAAACATATTGCGTAAGAAAACTATGAGAAAATGTACTTCACTTCAAGTATAGGAAGGAAATGTAGCAGTTCTTCATAATGTGAACCAATGCAGAATAATTCTTGTTCCGAACGTTCTTCGGATATGTTACAAGTTGAGTAGCATATATATTATTATCATTTATTTTAAGGAAATTAGTTTAGGTTCCCTGCAAATTGCTCTCAGTACATTAATATAATATTAAGAAACAAATGGTAAAACAATGCTAGGAAACTAGGATCTAAATAACATACTGCATGAAGACGAACACTGCGGAGACCACACAGAAGTGGAGAACAAAAAGAAAACAAGACTGAGATGGAGATGGAATTAATGAAGGAACCAGATTAAAACTCTGTTTAAAAACATTATTGTGCATAACATATATATTAAGTCAAAATGCTCAACTCTAGGAGAACTTTTCATATTCATTCTGAGTAATAATTTTTTTATGTATGCTAGTTTAATAAATGTGTATTGTATAATATCAAACTACATTTGTTTTCCTAAAAATTTTACAATGACGGTCTCCAGAGACGGTCCGTCGAGCCGACCCGAAAAATAACCCGGAATGGGAAGTAAAATATAAATATTTATTTTATTCACTGTAAATTATTATGAAGTAACTGGAAATTTCCTCTATATCGGGTGTCCCGAGGTGGATGCCCTATCAAATTAATATGGATACTTTTCATGCAAAATATTTCAAACTTCGTTGGTCAATATAAGTTTATCGAAGATAAATTTTTGAAATACTTTCAAATTTCCAGTGTTGCCAGATGTAGGCAAATTTAGCATCTGTTTCGTTATTCTACATGGGACTCCGTATTTCAATTTTTTTATAATTGTGCATAAAGAAATGCATTTGATTTTCTCCACATCACCGTATCAATCTTTAACGGTTTCAGAGTTATGAAATATTTTTAAAAATTTCAATTCAAATTTTCGAGTTCGGAAAATGACTATATCCCGCTCAATATTCGAGATTTCCGTTCGAAATTTTGCCTGATTTTGGATAATAGTTTGATCTCAGCCAATGTTTCCGAATCAGAGTAGACACTTGAACCGAGTGGTCGAAAAAATATTACTATTTGTCTAGTGACAAAATGGTAAAAAACTCTGTTTTTTTTCAATTTAGACACCCAGTTTATATTTTCGTTTCTAGAATGCTAACAACTCAATCTACAATTTTTCTATACATTTCCCTAAACCTTGTGTAGATTCTAAGTCATCTGCGTTTATTGAATTTCAGATTGATTTAATATTCCTCAATTTCTTTGTATTGATAATTTCTCTTTGTTCTCTAGGTCGTCTATAAATCGACATATCTGTGACTGAACGCGATTATTAAATCATTATTCAAGTTCTCATGACAAACAAGTATACCAAGTGTTTTCCAGTAGGTTTTGTAAAAATAGCCTGAGATTCAATAAACTCAGATATTTCAGAATCTACAAATGGTAGACATAGGGAATTGTATAGCAAAATTGTAGACTGTATTGTTGTCCTTCTGTAAGAGAGAAATGATCCTGCGCATCTGATTTGAAACAAAATATTTTTTACAATTATGTTATTTGAAAAACGGAAATATTTTTTCACCATCCTGAATAACTGACGACAATCATTCGAAAACGATGGCGCAGATCAGTGCGTTAAGCATAATTCACACATGTGCATTTCAATATCAATGATATTCCGTCCGAAATTTGAAATAGCGATTCTAGTTTCCGAACAAGTCAACCAGGTAGAATCGTTTGCGCATGAGCAGTTTAGGCTATCCTACATATGCGAAGGCATCAAAGCCTACCTACTAACTTGGCATCAAAGTTACATTCACAGTATTGTTCTCATAAGTATATTATACATATATTTTAATCCAATATGAAGGATATTGAAAATGAGATCAGTTTGTACGATATTGTTGTCAGTCTGAATTCTGGCAATCACATTTCCAAATAGTACATGGTACCACTACGACTATTCAACGTTGAATATTCACTTTGAAAATATTCAGAAATGTTGCATTTCATAAAGAAAATAATAAGGAATAATTGAAACCGGCCTCCAAATTTCCATTGAACTAGTAAACTACTTATTGAGCAATGGATGTCAATCACTAGTTATTTAAACCTTCGAATTTTATCTAACTTCAATAGTCATTGATATATCTATTATTCAAAAGAAACCTTTTCTTCCTACATCATTTTTCCAAATTTGGCCCCGTTCAACGATATGAGGTGTTGAAATTTCATAAAAAAGTTGCATATTCACCTGTAATATTCAAACGACAATATCAATTTAAAATATCTCTAGTAAAAGATTGTTGATAACAGTCATGCATATTTTGGCATCAATAGATTTATTCCATTTCTTGTGGGCTTCTCACTACTACTGTACCTAGTTAAATTGCTTGAAAAACAAATATAACTTGAACTATAGGTCCACATCTTATACTTCCTAGAATCATTATTCTTTTTTCCAGATAAAATCTTATTTTCTCCTAAATTGCACCATTTTTGAGATATTCGAAGTTGAAAGGAATTAAATCGATATAATCATCTGATGAAACATGAGTGAGTCAATCATTTACTAGAGAGAAAATAATGTTTTCATACAATTCAGATACAATAGTGGATACTGTGGAAGGTATTTTTCAATCAAACTAAACTGGACTACAGAGGGGTACTTGTCCAATGTGAAAACTTAAAATGCTTCTAACTTTTTAAAGCAGCTGAATATGGAAAAACGGTATGGGAAAAAAGAGTTTCTTTCATTCTCAAGAAGCTATGATTAAAATTAACGCAGTGGTAAGGCTCACCCTGTATAATGTTGATTAATCCAAATTGAACCAACATTATAATATTCCAATGAGGATACGTTTCATATTTATTGGTTAAAGCAAACATGTGTATGTAAGTTTATAATACGTAGAGCCAACAAGATTAATTATGCCTAATGTGACAAACATTCTACACCTCTGCATTTTAATGTGAAAGATATTCCGTCCGAAATTTGAAATAGCGATTCGAGTGTCCGAACTCACACATGTTGAATCGTTTATGCATGAGCAGTTTTGACTATCCTACATATTCGAAGGCGTCAAAGCCTTCTAAGTTGGCATCAAAGTTTTTATTACATTCACAGTATTGTTCTTATAAGTATGTATATACAGTGCTAGTCAAAAGTACACCCCCCCCCCTCTCGTATCTTCTGAACGGGTATACTTATAATAATGAAATTTGGAGGGTGGAAATAAACGGATGTAGGCTTCTCAAACAGGTGACGCAATAGTCATAAATGACGTCACAAGGCCACTGTGACCAATAATTTTAAATGGGACCCTATGGCAAGGTACAGCTCGTTTGGAAGGTATTGAAAATACCTATTCAGTCATACCAATTTCGTTTGGGTTTCGGCTGATTTTGATTGATAAATTGAAGAAATACGAAAATTATAGTTTCGCATTTAATTAATAAAAATTTAAGAACCAGTTCTTATAATAAGTGTTCAAAATGTGCTCCATCTACTTCCTGGCAGTAATGCATCCTATTGCTAAACTCTTGTCGTACTCGTCCCAGTGTGTCAGCGGAAATTGCTCTACATTATTCAACAATTCGTTATTTCAGAATGGCAATACTGTCAGGTGCTGTAGCGTAAACCTTAGATTTCAAGTACCCCCATAGAAAAAAATCTAATGGTATAAGGTCCGGTGACCGAGCTGGCCATTCGATCGAACCTTGTCGTCCAATCCATCTACCACGATATTCTTCATCTAGGTAACGTCTTACCGCACCGTAATAGTGTGCAGGAGCACCATCTTGTTGAAACGTTATTTCCAAGTTGTCGAATTCATTTGGATACTCTTCCAGAATATCATTTTGTAACATCTTCAGATACAATTCACCGGTTAAGCTAGCATTGAGGAAAAGAGGCCCAACTATGTGGTTTCCCAAAATACCTGCCCAAACATTTACTTTTTCTGGAAATTGAGTATGTATTTCACGAAAGATGTGAGGATTTGTGTCACTCCAATACCTCACATTTTGAGTGTTAACTTTGCCATTGAGAAAGAAAGTACTTTCGTCACTAAAACAAATTGTCTGTATGTAGCCTGGTTGTTGGTTCATTTTATTGGACATAGTTTCACAGAATTCTAGTCTTCGGTCGGGGTCATCATCTGAAAGTTGGTGCACCATTTTTAATTTGTATGGATGAAATTTGTTTTTAGCCAACACCCTATGTACTGTCCTTTGACTGACTTCACAGATAGACGCAACTTGGGCTGTGGAAGAAGTAGGGTTTACTACCATTTCTCCAATTATGTCAATTTTTTTGTCATCACTAATTGTTGGTCGACCAGATCGTTTGGCATCTTGAACACTACCTGATGCTTCAAACTTCCGAAGAAGCTTCCTCAAATAAACTCTCGATATAGGGCGATCGGGGTACCTCTCATTAAACAGTCGTTCCGCTGCATTTCTACATTCACCAATTATTAAGATAGCTGCTGCTTTGTCGGCTACAGTACGTATTTTGCCTATGTAAACACTTAAACGTCTCGTTAAACAATAGCTTAGGTAAATTTTCAAGGTATAAACACTTTTGACAAGTAAAGTATTCAAACACGTCAACCTTTTTGACAATTAACCAGAGGCGTACTTTAAAATCTTTTTTAATAAAATGCGAAACTATAATTGTCGTATTTCTTCAATTTATCAATCAAAATCAGCCGAAACCCAAACGAAATTGGTATGACTGAATAGGTATTTTCAATACCTTTCAAACGAGCTGTCACTTGCCATAGGGTCCCATTTAAAATTATTGGTCACAGTGGCCTTGTGACGTCATTTATGACTATTGCGTCACCTGTTTGAGAAGCCTACATCCGTTTATTTCCACCCTCCAAATTTCATTATTATAAGTATACCCGTTCAAAAGATACGAGGGGGGGAGGGGACTTTTGACTAGCACTGTATATTTAGTTCCAATATGAAGTTGGAAAATTCCAATGAGGATACGTTTCATATTTGTTAGTTAGAGCAAACGTGTATATGTAAGTTTTTTATTCGTAGATTCAACATTTGGATAAATTTAGGTTTCTGAGGTAACGTCGATAAATTTAAAGTTTGTTATTGAATGAACTTCTGATATATTCACAAACACGTTCGTGGAATGTGAAATAAAGTCCATTGTAATGGGTTCTTTGCATAGTTTCCAATACAAAATGAGCTTGCCCGAGCATTTCGTACATTTTTAATAGCTGCCATTTTGTTAATAAGCGGAAAAATGTGCACTTTCAGCGTTGAACTTATTACTTAACATCAACTAAACGCCAGTTTAAAATGTCGTCAAAAATATAGCTAGGTTGAAGATTCTTTGGATATGCGTATTGGTAATTTAGGACGAATGCACAGTGTCACACAAGAAATCACTGGAGGCAAGATGTAGGTTACGGACGCATAGCGCTTCAACCCTTACTACTACAACCCTCACCCCCAAATTTTTAATAGGGAAGATGGGGTGAGGGATACGTCATTTGAAAGGTATTTTCATACTGATTTCAGCACAGTAATTGTTTTTTCATTTTATGCATTAGTTTTCGAAATATTCTTAACTAAGTATTTGAAAATGAAGTGGTGTTTTCATGGCACTTGTAGTGTTTTTATGTGAAAAATCGACAATTTGAGCTTCAAAACAACCATGACTGTGGCTTCCTTCCTCCAATCTGCTGACATAGAAATCTTTAATCAAGATGTCGAACAAACAAAGCGTATTGCGAAGGAGCTCAATCTTGCTGAAACTCAATCTAAATTATCTACGATATAATATAATGACAAATAAATAAATAATGACAAATGGTGATATTTTTTCGACCACTCTGTTTAACTGACAACTCTGATTTGAAAACATTGGCTGAGATCAAACTATTATCTAAAATCAGGTAATATTTCGAACTGAAATCTCGAAAATTCAGCGGATATAGTCATTTCCCGAATTCTAAAATTTGATTTGAAATTTTTAAAAATATTTCATAACTCAGAAACCGTTAAATATTGATGCAGTGAAGTGAAGAAAATCAAATGAAGTTCTTTATCCAGAATTATAAAAAAATTGAAATACGTAGTCCCATGTAGAATAACGAAGTAGATGCTTAATTTGCCTACATCTGGCAAAACTGGAAATTTGAAAGTATTTTAAAAATGTACATTAGATAACCTTATATTGACCTAAGAAGTTTGAAATATTTTGCATGAAAAGTTTCCATATTAATTTGATAGGCTACCTACCTCGGGACACCCGATATGGAGGAAATTTTTAGGTACCTCATAAAAAGTCGCAGTGAATAAAATAAATATTTATATTTTACTTCTCATTCCGGATTATTTTTTGGGTCGGCTCGACCGACCATGCCTACCCTGGAGACCGTCATTGTAAAATATTTTAGGCAATCAAATGTGGTTTGAGAATATACAATACAATAGGCTTTTTTATCAATTGTCTAGGGGATATGATAGATTTCGCCAACAGATAACGTCTAATGTCTAAATAAACACGGCTTTCGTACTTACAAGTTTATTTACACTACTAAGAAATAAATAAAATTATCGTCAGATATACAAATACAAAAGGCCGATACTGAGTTCTTCGTCTAAATACTACAACGATCGTTAAGTTCTTAATTTCGGCTAAAAGTTCTGAACTCGCGAAACGTCTATTCATCTTTCGTCTAACGTCTTTTCTCCGCGTCTAAACTTAGAGTTCTCGTCTAGAGTTTGACTTGGAGTCTCAAGTTCAACTGTTGCACTTTTTCATTCTCTGGATAGTCCCCAGTTCCGTCTTTTTCTAATTCGACCACACTTGTATACACCCCTAAAGTATTTATTGGTTCACTTTAAACGAATGGGGTTCACCATAGTTCCCATCACTGTACTCAGGGTACAACCTTTTCACATAACACATCCGAGTCTCACTTGGTACTCCATAAATATTCAAAAATGTCAACTCAAAACATTTCCCTTCAATTTGGGGAACGTCAAGAGTGTTAGTCTTCCCGGCGTCGAATAAACAAACGGTTTGGGCGCAATAAATAGAATGAGTCTAGATTGTCATAACCGGAACGTCGATACATGTAGATGCACTAAATATCGGATATCACCATTTCACTACGAAGCCAGGTCCGCACTCTGTCCCAAAATTCTAAATCCTACACATTTATTAAACAAGCATACAATAAAAAAATTATTATTCAGAGTGAATTTGAAAAGTGCTCCTAGAGTTGAGCATTTTGACTCGTTCAGATCAAGAATTATTCTGTATTGGTTCAGTAGAACTTATGCCGCTACTGTTATGTCGTATTATTAACATTATGAAGAACTGCTACACTTCCTTCCCATACCTGAAGTGAAGTACATTTTCTCATAGTTTTCTTACGCAATATGCTTACTAATAGTTCATCATTTTCTAGTTTGAACAATCTTTTAGGTTCTAGATTCTCATACTGTAGTATCTGAGTTTCTAGGGGTATTGGTTCAGTAACCTCAGTTTTATAAATGAATCCCAATGCCAACATATTTATGTCTCTGACCCAGGTCATATCTGAGCCTTCCTCAAAATCTTTTAAATTCCTATATTGTAATATCTTCATCTTGAAATCGAAGCCATTTTTTCTCCTATGCTATTTATCAGGTCCTTATAGCATTTTTTTTTTAAATACAGAGGAAATAGGACATCTATTGTGACTGACGTTTCTAAACAACTGGTAACCTCATCATTACACGGCACAATCCAATTTTCTATTTCTTCAAAGGTTGGAAAGAGGTGGGGATAGAGCACTCGAGGCTGCAATTGGGGTCATCAGTATGCTCTTTAGGTTCTTCTTCTTTTGAGATTGCGTGCCCATTTCCCACTAGCATTTCGCAAATATAATAGTTGGAATTACTCAGTTTTATATCAACTTCTACAGAATTTTCGTGCTCATTTATATTAACAAATTCTGCTGTGACTTTATTCATGGAAGTAATTCTGAAAAACTCATAAATGGCTTCTTGAGACCAGGTGGCTCCTGATTACGGAGGATATATGTGTGACATACGGCTTCTTATTGCTTGGATTGGCACCTCACTAAACTCATTGGCTAGAAACCAAACCTCAGATTTTGGAACAACACCATGAGTACCGAAATCAATATAATAAACTTTAACATAATCCTTCCCATCCATTATGTTAATTATAACTGCTCTGCCCAAGCAACACACAATCGTCTAATTCACATAAAGTAAACGTCTATTGTGATCTAAAAACATCTTAGTCTAATAAAAAGCATACACAATATGTCATTTTCTAGACATGATTTAGATACATATCCATTCTATGTTGTTAAGAGTGTTTTATGGGACGTAAATTAAGAGTTAATATTTTTGTGCCTATTCGACGTTGAATAGACAACTTTTTCAATGTCGAAAAATGATCATGAAATAAACAACTTGCTACAGAATTTTGAATGAGTTCAGAAAAAATTCTAAACTGTACAATGAATTGAAACAAATCATTTTTCCATGAAGCTCAAGTCATGATAACATTCGGAATGTCGAACACGAAACTTCAAGGAATTGAATTCAATCCATCCATTCACGATGGATTGATGGGCACCACACTAACATTTCTAACACTCTATAAAATGACCTCTATCTAGCATCTGAAAAAATTATGAGAAATACATAAATTAGATGGACATTTAGATATCGTTTTGATAAAACGAATCTTTTGAAATATGACTGTCATTAGATGATCTGGTGAACATCTATTATACATTTTAATTATGTAAGTGTGTTACTTGGGTGTGAAATATATTTTGAAATAGCACAACTACGAATAATCCATTTTGTAAATTTGATTTGGGTACAAGTAAGTAGCCTTTTGTCTTATAAAAACTCTGCAATTTTTCCATCATGTCATTGAATTCTGGATTGTCGATGAGAATCCAAAATTTGGAAATATCATAAATTTCCGCAACCGTTACACAAGGGAAAAAATTTTCACATAATTCTTTCTTGTACTCATTTCATTTCAAACCCAATCTCACAGCATCTTCTGGTACAGAATTTATCAAAAAAGATGTCCAAACCTCATCTTGAATTATTGGGGACAAACATTCTGGAATACTTTCTTCTACACACTGTGTCGAGAACTCTTTCTTTGAAATTTTTATATATAAATAAGCTTAAATAGAATATTGTGGTCAACCCATAGCTATTCCAAAGATAGATAAGAATAATGTCACCACCTGTCAGACGTACTACTTTATTATTATTTTCATTTAATACCAGGGAGTGTATTTCTAGGTATTTAATGCAAATTGAATTGATTGTTTTTCGCCTCTAATCAGAAAAAATTCTTATATTTCTGACTGAGTACACTGTCAATGTCATTTGAATGCTAACGTGAATCATAGTCGTTGATTGTCGTATTTCTCCGTAAGTCAATTGACAGCATTTAAAAAATCGAAGTTAACAAATAGAAATGTAATTATTGTTGACTCTACGTCAAAACTATTAAATGAAAGACAATTTTCCATGGCAACTGAAATTTCAGAGAAAATGCTATTGCCGTGTAGAATTCATCGGTTATTACTTCATAATTTTCAAATCAAAATACTCCGAAAACGGTACAAAGTAAGAGTAAGTAAGAGTTTTATCAGGAGCAACCTGTTTTGTGTGAAATTGAATGATGTTTAAGTACGCTTGAAATTTTGCTTAATAAATCTGACACTAAAAAAGTTATGTTCAATACTACTTGTTACGAACCGTGTTACTAGCGCCCTCTACGAGAGTCAGACATAAAAAATTCATTGGATGTATCAGCTTCCAAAACATATTCGTATAAAATTTCATTACAATGTTGCCAGTAGTTTCCGCATAATTTTAAAAAATGTGTATAATTTTTTGTTTTTTCAAGGCCCTGTATCTTGAATACGGATGGCTTTACGAAAATTTTTCATTGAGCAAACCCCAAATATTTTTCAGTTTTCTATCTATCCTAGAGAGGGGGTCACATTTTTTTGAAACACCCAGTATAATTGGCCAGTAAATTTTTCAAATCGAAACCCTATGTATGGAATATTATGTTCAAATAACCTTTTAGAAGCAAGCAACTGTCAGTCTCCTTTTCAGATCAATAAAGCCATCGTAACTCCATCGACACTTTTCCTATGTCGAAGTTGATTTGAGAAAGCCTTTAAAAAAACGAATGATTCTCGGATTTCGAAATACTAATTGGTTCATTTGTACTGAACAGGACGCTAATGAGAACCGTGAGACCGAAACAGTGTGTTATCTTCTACACTGATTCATTACAGCGGATAGATTATCTGATTCAAATAACGGTTACAAGTTTCATTGAGAGACTTCTAACTTTTTTTCATATCCTGAGATTATAACAGTTTGTGAGATGAATTCTGATACTACAAAACTGAATTAAAATATCCGATGGCTGTCAAACGAAAATATATCTGTGAAACCAAATAAATAACTGGATAAGTTTCTTTTTGCTAGTACGAAACGTTAGGTTAATTTCAATATTGTAACTTTTTTGGTGCTTGTGAAAAAAATTGTAATACAAATTTTATGTACTTCTTTTGAGGGCTATATCTTAACAAGGGATGCTCCAATAAAGTTTCTTTATATGAAAGATCCTATCTTTTTTCGATGAGGAATCACCTCCTTAAATATTTTACACTTATTTAGTTACACCCTGTATATAAAATATATTACATATACCCACCAAGTCCCATATGGACGACTAGGTCCTGTAAATCTTATTAGCATATTATTACAGAGGATGTTAGTACGGGAGGGGGTGTAGTGAGAAGTTCTACTTTCCCTTTCTACAAATAAATACAAGTATATCAAGAACTATGGCATACTCATTGCTTACGTATGAAGATAATTTAGGAAAAAAATTTTTGGCTTGGTTATACCACGGCCGTCTTAACACATGGCCCGGCTTATGGTAACAACGGAAACACTGTACTGGGGTATCTTACCCACACGGCAAGCAGTCTAGTTTCCGCGTTTTTGTGATATCATCTTAGTTTATTTTGTTTATTCGGGTAATCTATGTGAAAAATTAGCGAATTGTTTGTGATATCAGTGTCAGTAAATCTGCATTGGAATAACTTTTTTAAACTGGTCTTTTGGTAAGTATCTAATATCTAACCTAAATATTCAATTGGACTAGAGATCATTTGCGTCCAGAATGGTCAAAACGTGTTGTATTTCATTCTGTAAAAGTAATTATCCATCTACAAAAAAAGAAGGATATTTTAGTTGTTTTAGTTTCCCGAAAGACGAAAAACTTGGAGGAGATTTCATTCCCAATAATAATGGTTTTGTTTGTGAGAAACATTTTGATTCCGACGATATAATTAAATTTGATAAACATTTGCAAGCTGATGGAACCATTAAATTACTTTCTTTAAGATTCGCAAAATTGAAAGAAGGCGCTATCCCAAAAAGTTTTCCCAATTTACCGTCATACCTTGCGAAACAAAATCAAATAAAAAGGACCGATCCTCAATGTAGAAGGAACGCAATTTTAACTAGGAATAATAATAATAAAGTAGAAGCTTTTTTGAGTTCTGATTTGATCAAAGATTTTAAAGACTTTCTTGAAAATTATTCGGCTAAAATTGATATATCTGGTTGGGAAATTGAAAAATGCGATAACGCAGTCTATTTCTATATTTTAAATTATGAAAAATCATTATCGGTTGAAATTTCTATACAGATTAGTGAAGCTCTCGAGATTAAAATTTCCGAAAATGACCTAAAATGGATACTTCCACCTGATCTGATTCTCAGCAGATGTTCTTTTCAACAAGACATCTAACCCAAAGTAAGTAAAAAGGGCTTCCTTATAGGAACAATTGATAATTAAGTTAGGGCTTGCAATCGTAATTTTTGACATAAAAACCTGAATATGTCAAAAACGCTCAGACTTAGGGATAGGACATGATACATAAAATCTGCCTAGAATGTTAAGTAGAATCCAAAAATGTAATAATATATAGGGTATCCCATTTAAAATAAGCGACTTAGGGTCTATTTCCGGTAAAACCGGAAGTGCCCAATAGATGAAAATATTTTGGCTCTATAGGTCCCAAGACATCTGGCAAGTTCCCAAAATTTCAAGTTTTTCCCACATTCAGTTTCTGAGATATCGATCGATGCAGTTCGTCGTGGTTCACCCTGTAGTACTACTTCTTAGTTGATGTTCAAACAAATTTGTGTAGATTTATTATTGCTTAGATAACAGACGTGCAAATTCTCTTTCTCTCACCACAGTTCTTTCAAACATTTTCTACTGTTTATGATCAAAACATTCAAGCTTTCATTGAAGTTAGTTGAATTAAGGTTACAAGCTTTTCAAAATGTGAATATACAGTTCAGTACAGCAGTTGAAGTCGGAAACGAAGGAAAACTTTCATGAGCGCAAGTTGTCCAAAGTTATAAATTATGGCGAAAACTTTTCTCCACAAATGACTCGGAAACGAAATATTAAAATCAATAGTCCCCGTTCTCTTGCGGTCAACGACATTGTTGATGTTTATCTAAACCCCTCTGCCCCTTTTTTCCTCATCTCTGCAGTCTGAATTGGCCGTTTGTAAGATAATATATCTGTTATCTGCTTGCCTTCATGAAGTGAAAGTCTCTGACCCTGGACATTTTCGGGGAAGCTTCAGTAATTATTAGAAAAACCGGAAATCAAAAAAGGTTTTTTCATGAATATTCGAGATGGCATCCGGGTAACAGAATATGGTAATTTTTGCTCTTTCCTAGTGTTACTGGTAGCCTTTGTTTGGTCCAAATGCTTGTCATTAAGGATATCAAGCGGACAATGGTCTCATACGATCGTGTGCAACTATCTAATGAAGAATCCTTAGTCGAAGTTGAGTGTGTCATGTCGGCCCGATCCGCCATTTCGTATATGCAATAATATTACATTAAATTAGCATAGATCAAGTGTACGGATATCTCGACTGGGACCATCATTGCGCCAAATGGGTAAAATAGCAATTCAGTCATGAGTATCTAAAATTTTGCTACTGCCTATATCTTAAAATAACAATTTTCGATTTTAGAAAGAAGTTTTTTGTGCTGACTTGTGGTGGTTTTGTGCTGCTTGCAGAAAAATGAAAAATTTACAAAAAGAGTCAGCCGAGCACTTGTGTTTACTCTAATTGCGAATGGGCTCCATTTGTGCTGATTTGTACAATAAATATTTTCTTTCAAATACCTTACATTTCACGGAAAACCCTTGAAATATATAACTGAACCAGTCCACCAGAATTTTTTTCAATCAAAATATATGAAAAAAATTGTGCTAGGGCTGTGTGGAATATTGCTGTCGATCGTTGGATAATAATTAAGGTGGGTTCCGAATAAACTGAAAAATTTGGCCCAGTACTTTCGTTAATTTTATTGTTAAAATTGTTTCATTCAGTTGAGCTGGTTTTGTGATGACTTCTACTAATAAAATTTCCACAAAAAACTTCTATTTTAAAAATAATCTAAAAATGACAATTATAGTAGCACACTTTTTGATTGAAGAATCGATGATTTATTTATTCTAGAAACCACTGTTTTTTTCATGAATAAAGGAGAATTTTTCGTTCTTATCAAAACATCAAACAATTCAAAAAAACTAATTAAAGAATGAAATAGAATACGATACATGTGTTTCGACATTTGTGTATAACACTCTTGTTTCTTCCGGTATTCATATTCAATTAACAGTAATTTGAAAAATTCTTGGTTACAACCTACGGTGTGGCTTGCCGCAACGGAACAACTGCACGTGCCACTTTCAAACAAATTTGTGCCAGATTTATTATTGCTTAGATAACAGACTGTGCAAATTCTCTTTCTCACCGCCAGTTCTTTCAAACATTTTCTATTGTTTATGATCAAAACATTCAAGCTTTCGTGAAATTAGTTGAATTACGTTTGCTAAGCTTTTCAAAATGTGGGAATATACAGTTCAGTACAGCAGTTGAAGTCGGAAACGAGAAGAAAACTTTCATGAGCACAAGTTGTCCAAAGTTATAAATTATGGCGAGCTTTTTTCTCCACAAAGTGACTCTTGGAAACGAAATATTAAAATCAATAGTCCCCGTTCCTCTTGCGGTCAACGACATTGTTGATGTTTATCTACACCCCTCTGCCCCTTTTCCTCATCTCTGTAGTCTGGATTGGCTGTTTGTAAGATAATATATCTGTTTATCTGCTTGCCTTCATAGGAAAAGTCTCTGACCCTGAGACATTTTCGAGGAAGCTTCCAGTAATTATTAGAAAAACCAGGAAATCAAAAAGGTTTTCATGAATATTCGAGATGGCATCCGGGTAACAGAATATGGTAATTTTTGCGCTTTCCTAGTGTTACTGGAAGCTTTTGTTTGGTCCAAAATGTATCATTAAGGATATCAAGCGGACAATGGTCTCATACGATCGTGTGCAACTATCTAATGAAGAATCCTTAGTCGAAGTTGAGTGTAAGCCATGTCGGCCCGATCCGCCATTTCGCATATATGCAATAATATTACATTAAATTAGCATAGATCAAGTGTACGGATATCTCGACTGGGACCATCATTGTGCCAAATGGGTCAAATAGCAATTTCAGTCATGAGTATCTAAAATTTTGCTACTGCCTATATCTTAAAATAACAATTTTCGATTTTAGAGAAAGAAGTTTTTTTTGCTGCTGACTTGTGGTGGTTTTGTTGCTGCTTGCAGAAAAATGAAAAAATTACAAAAGAGTCAGCCGAGCACACTTGTGTTTACTCTAATTTGCGAATGGGCTCCATTTGTGCTGATTTGTACAATTTGTGTATAACACTCTTGTTTCTTCCGGTATTCATATTCAATTAACAGTAATTTGAAAAAATTCTTGGTTACAACCTACGGTGTGGCTTGCCGCAACGGAACAACTGCACGTGCCACTTTAAAATCGGTTAATATCCTAAAAACTAACCTCAAATATAAGCATACAGTATTACCTTATTCCACCAAATTGGCAGAGAAACTAACGAGTCCATTCAACTATTTTTTAAATAATTGAGTTTATTATGAAAAGACGAAATTGACGTAACATTTAAATTTTCCCATATTTCAAATAATTTAATTGAACAAGTCCATTCTTGAAAGTGTAAATAAGTGAAAATAATCTGAAAATGACTATTATAGTCTTACAGCTTTCGATTGAAGTTACAATGATACCTTTATTTATTCAAGACAACAGTGTTTTCTTTTATGAATAAAAAAGCATTTTTCATTCTTATCATAACATCAAACAATTGAAAAAATTTTTACAAGTGACTCAACAAGCAATTTCACATCATTTAAAATCGTTGGGAATGATTCAAAAACAAGGAAAGTGGGTTCCATATAGAACTAAAGCCGGAGAGACGTTGAACGCCGATTATGCAGTGAAATGCATGCCAGGAATAAAAACAAGAGTTTTTTGCATCCCGGCTGTAGTCACTGGTGACGAAAAATGGATTCACTACCATAATCCAAGAAAGAAGAAAGTCATGGGTTAAGCCCGGCGAACCATCAACATCGACAGCTTAGCCGAATATTCATGGAAAAAACTCATGCTGTGTATTTGGTGGGATCAGCTTGGTGTCAGCGTAGTATGAAGTGCTGAAACCAAGCGAAACCATTACTGGGAGCTCTCTCACCGAACACAATTGATGAGATTGAGTCGGGCACTTAAGGAAAACACGCCCATTACTACTCCAGATTAACGACAAAATTATTCTTTTACATGATAATGTTCGTCCGTTATGTTGCAGCGCCTGCATGCTTATGCTTGGAAACAAACTACAACACACTAATTAGGAAATGAAATAAAATACGACAAATGAGTTTCGATAATGAAAAATTTTCTCTTATTCATGAAGAACAGTATTTTCTATAATAAATAAAGCAGCCATTGACACTTCAATCGAAAAGTTCAAGACTATAATTGTCATCTTTAGATTATTTTAGAAATATTTCTGTATTTTTTATTCATTAAAATTCGTGAATTCATTATATTCAAGATCCACACCAGAGGGTGGGAACTCGGCTATACAAAGGTGGTCACGTTTCTCTTCGACGAACGGCAGAGACATCTTTAGTCATTTCCAAAGCGTATCAGTAAATTAGAAATTCTCAGTACCCAGTGATCGGTAAAAACGGATTTTATCGAATCTCGGTCTTGATGGACTATTCTTTGACGAGCATGAACTTTCATGTTTTCTATGCCAACGCCATTTTTTCCCATGTCGTATTCTAGGTTTATTCCACACATAGACTACTTATTTATTATTCAAAAAGTAGTGTTATTCAGCTAGAGAGGTATTTATTTTCAACTTATTCAATTTAATTTAATTGAAATGTTTTATTCTTGCTGTGTTCCCAATTGCTACAGTGATAGTATTGTCAAAAGGTATGTATTGCATTCATATAAGTAGTGATTTTGGATTAACGTATAACTCACTGAAAATGTACTGTGAATTAGTATTTTCTGTAGCAATTTCATATTCTTGTAGTAATTTCTGATTTGTAAAAATTTGGGAAAGTTTCTAACACTGTTTTCTTTCTAGGTTTTTCATTACACAAGTTGAGGGTGTTAGAAATGTTTGGTTGGAAAGAATCGGAAATCCATGTCTTCATTCATCCAAAAACGTTATTTGCATAAAGCATTCTCATATGGATTGCATAGACCCACATGGAAAGCTGAAAAGATTTGCTCTACCAATACTTAATTTGCCAAGTAATTCATTCTACTCCCTATGATTATCATTTTTGTAATTTCAATAATCTTTCAGATTATGTAAGCCGCCCTCATAATGATGACATATTTTTTCTACCTTCCAGAACTGCTGAAAAAACTTTGAGGCAACAAGGTATTTATATATAAGTGAACTACTCATAGTCATTGATTATAGTTTTGGGTATTCCACTAATAGGTGGTTTCATAAAAATCGTTTATTAGAAGATTCCTAGAATACTTCAAGGGATATGTGAGATTTACCGTTGGAACACCAAATTCATGGAATTTCAGTTAATAAGTTTATTGATTTTGCCATGAAATTAATTCTGTACTTTTATAACAGAATTATTAATAAAATTTTATCGGTAAAAAAACAATAAGATCTTATGATCCAATAATGAAGATGGCATCCGAAAAAGTATATAAAACAAAATAGATTTTAAGTAATTGTTTCTGTCATAAAAGTATAAATCTAATGCATTTCATGCTCAAATTGATATATTTGTCATTAATATTCTAATTTATTCTTTTAATGTGTTTTTCATAACTTAATGAGTAATTGTTGCATAATTATTGTTGGTTCGTTTATTCTTTCCCTCGATATTAAATTTTTTGTAAATTGATTATTTACTGCATTATATATATGTAAACAAAGTTATTAAACTTTGCTTGAATAGTTTGAATGTGTCGCGCAGCTCGCCTACTTCGAAGAATGGTTTGTCTGTGACATTGTTCGACTCTATGGTCACTGTCACTGTCTTTGCTATATAAACAAACGTAGCAGTAGACAAATTCTCTTTAAGGTTAGAATGAAATAAATTGTTAATAACTGGTGAAACAATAGCTTTAAATGTTGTTTCTCTTTTTAGGTGAGTTTGTAAATAATGTGGTTTGAATGTTTAAGTCTTAAGTTAATTTTATTGTAATAAAATAAAATACTCTTTTAGAGCAACTCAATTTGGCTGTAGTTTTGCTGTCACCAATCCAGGATCATAAAACATATTACAAAACAACATTTCTACAAGCTAGTCATCAAATATAATGGAAAAATTACAATTTGAGTTCGTGGTGAGAGCCAGTGATGATCCAAAAACGAATATTATTTGTGTAACATCCATCACGGATTTAGAAGGCCGGACTTTCAGGGATACCTGATAGGTTACAACCTGTGAGACTTCATGAGGAAATAATGAAGACAAAAACCTTTCAGAAAGTAAAGGCCACATTACAGAAACGGCACGAGAAACGACAGGTGTGGATATCCATGAACGAAGAGATGAAGGATATCTATTGTGATGAAGATGAAATAAACAGTTTATGGGATACTTACTGGAGGAATTAACAATACCACAAACATCTACTTCTGGAGCTTCAGAGGAAATTTTGGCGAGAATCGTGGAAAGCTTTGCTGAACTAAAGAAGGAGTCATCAAAACCAGTAAATATGGGTAGAATAGTAGAGAAGTTTATTTTGGACAAGTTCAATAGCAAGATTCATAATGTGTCGCAGTGGATGAATACATTTGAAGCGGAATGTGATCGTTTGGGAATAGAGGATGTTAGAAAAATTGAAATCTTTAGGTTATTCCTGGAAGATTCTTCACTGGACTGGTATAGTTCCATGCTAATAAAATATTCTATAAATTCTGAATGGACAGTGTGGAAGAAAAACTTTAGTGAAACATATGCAGATAAGGGGTGGTCCCCAATCAGGTATGCAATATTATTTAAGTACAAACAGGGCCCATTGCTGGAGTATGCGTTAAAGAAAGAGAGACTTCTTTTAGAAGTGAATGAGTCCATTGATAAAATCACTCTGATTGACCTTATTGCCACAGGATTACCAAATTTTATTGCAGATAAGATAGATAGAAATTGTTTGATGGAAACTGAGGATTTGTTTAATAATTTGAGAAGTTTGGAACATATGATTAACAAAAAAAGAATTGATACAAAGATAGGATATTCTGAAAGTAAAATCAGGGAAAAGGGTGTAAAACCCTTGGTTAGTCCATGTAAAATTTGTGAGAGGGAAAATAAAGGTATTCGTTATCACCTCGAATCCCAGTGTTGGTTCAAAATTAAAAATAATGATAGGCCAAGAAGAGATCAAATAAGAAGTGTTAACAATTCAGAGTTGGAGGTTGAATTAAATGATATTGATCCAAAAACTGTTAGTGCCGCCATTAATAAAAGTCAAACTACTGATAGATGATACTTTGGAGACTTCAGGAATCTACGATTCAGGATCCAATGTGTGTCTGTGATAAGTTCAAGGTTATTATCTTTAAAAAATACCTTCTTATGATAATAATACGGGTTTGAAAACAATTAATGGCGTAAAAAATCAATCGGAATAGTAACATTAAAGATTAAAATTTTTGATATCGAAGAATATATGAATGTTTTTGTTATTGACAAAAAGAACTTTGATTATGATTTTTAGTGGGGCTAGACATTATACGAAAATTTAATTTAATTCAAGATGAGAGTTTAAATATCACTCAGAATATCAAAAATTATAATAGAAACTACTTAGAAAAACAACCTATAATCATAAAAACAAATCCTGGTATTTCAGGTAGTGATAGGGAAGTTGAAGATTGTAAATTAAAAGATGGGAATATTAAAAGGAAATTTAAAGAGGAAACTATCAATGAGGAGTATAGGATAAACTTTAACGAAAATATAGAAGTTGGAAATTTTGATATTTCGGTGGATACTTTGGATCACAAATAAAATCTGATATTGACAAGTTAATATGCAAATATAGTTCAGTCTTTGCTAAAGATAAATATGATATTGGGACCGTAAAAAGGTTACGAGGCACATATTGATTTGTTGACAGATAAATACTGTACTAAGAGACCTTATAGGTGCTCTATTGAGGACAGGAAAGAAATTGAACATCAAATATCAAGGTTACTAGATAATAATTTAATCGAGGAGTCATACAGCCCTTTTGCCGCTCCGGTAACACTCGCCTTTAAAAAAGATGAAGGAAGGAAGTCCAGGCTTTGCATAGACTTTCGCGATTTGAATAAGATTATAGTTCCCCAATCTCAACCATTTCCATTAATTGAAGACTTGATGATCAAAACAAGGAAATGTAAATTTTTTCAACATTTGATATAAACTCAGCTTTCTGGTCCATACCTCTTAAAATTGAGGATAGACACAAAACTGCATTTGTTACTCAAGAGGCACACTTCCAGTGGACTTGCTTACCGTTTGGATTAAAAACTTCTCCTGCCATTTTTCAACGAATATTGAATAGCATTATAAGAAAGCATAAACTATCAGATTTTACCGTCAATTATATAGACGATATTTTGGTATTTTCTGATCTCGGTCTTGATGGACTATTCTTTGACGAGCATGAACTTTCATGTTTTCTATGCCAACGCCATTTTTTCCCATGTCGTATTCTAGGTTTATTCCACACATAGACTACTTATTTATTATTCAAAAAGTAGTGTTATTCAGCTAGAGAGGTATTTATTTTCAACTTATTCAATTTAATTTAATTGAAATGTTTTATTCTTGCTGTGTTCCCAATTGCTACAGTGATAGTATTGTCAAAAGGTATGTATTGCATTGATATAAGTAGTGATTTTGAATTAACTTATAACTCACTGAAAATGTACTGTGAATTAATATTTTCTGTAGCAATTTCATATTCTTGTAGTAATTTCTGATTAGTAAAAATTTGGGAAAGTTTCTAACACTGTTTTCTTTCTAGGTTTTTCATTACACAAGTTGAGGGTGTTAGAAATGTTTGGTTGGAAAGAATCGGAAATCCATGTCTTCATTCATCCAAAAACGTTATTTGCATAAAGCATTCTCATATGGATTGTATAGACCCACATGGAAAGCTGAAAAGATTTGCTCTACCAATACTTAATTTGCAAAGTAATTCATTCTACTCCCTATGATTATCATTTTTGTAATTTCAATAAACTTTCAAATTATGTAAGCCGCCCTCATAATGATGACATATTTTTTCTACCTTCCAGAACTCCTGAAAAAACTTTGAGGCAACAAGGTATTTATATATAAGTGAACTACTCATAGTCATTGATTATAGTTTTGGGTATTCCACTAATAGGTGGTTTCATAAAAATCGTTTATTAGAAGATTCCTACAATACTTCAACGGATATGTGAGATTTACCGTTGAAAAGCCAAATTCATGGAATTCCAATTAATAAGTTTATTCTAGCTCTATGTCTAAGATTTTTTTTAACTATTTGTGTTTCGGTGGCTACTTGTGAAAGAAGTTTCTCAAAATTAAAGTTAATAAAATCTTACTTAAGATCTACAATGAGCCAAACACGACTTTCCAGTCTATCCATATTGTCCATTGAAAAGGAGAGGAAAGTAAATTTTGATAATGTCATTGAGTATTTTAGCAAAATAAAGTCACGTAAACACGTTAAATATTTGTCGTTTTATTTTGAGGGTGCTCGATAGAAAGTCGCCAACCTATGCTACGCCGCCACTGGTTGACAGTTCGATTAGTGATCTAAGGGTGCGTCCACAAATTAAATTCGAAGTTGTCAAGTCCCCATTGAAAAACCCGATATTTCACTAACGAATTGAACATCAAAAACATTCGTCCTACAAATTAATGTTTACTAGACTCAGATGTAAATGGCTCTGCTCCATTTTCGAATGACCTCCCTTTATGTTTAATAAAAAAATATAGAGAAGCACTGATGTGAGGTCAAAAGCTTTTGCGGTCTTGTTCTGAAAATGTTTCCATACTCTGAAACAGTGCGATACTAATGCAACTGTCAAAATAGAGGAACAAACTAATCCCTCATTTTGTAAATAACTAGTCACAGTTTTTTCAAAGCTCAAATTCCCCTACCTCGGAAGGATAGTCAAGATGGCTAGAGAGAGTTCACCACTTGGGAGAAGAGGCGTAGGTCGACCACGTAAATGATGGAGTGACAACTTACATTAGGGGCATGACGAATTCATGAAAAGGCAGAACTGCCTACAACGGAGAGAAGAAGAAATTTTCTTCTCTTAAAAACCAACCAAAAGTAAGTATATCTACTTCATCGAAAAGCATTTAGAATATCTTTCTTCCAAAAAGCTCTTGTCCTTTGAAATATTCTATATATTCAAGTCGAAATTACACAAAAGCGATGAAATTAATTCTGTACTTTTATAACAGAATTATTAATAAAATTTTATCGGTAAAAAAACAATAAGATCTGCCATTTTTCAACGAATATTGAATAGCATTATAAGAAAGCATAAACTATCAGATTTTACCGTCAATTATATAGACGATATTTTGGTATTTTCTGAAACTTATGAAGAACACATTGAACATATATCCAGGTTATTGGAAGCAATTTTAAATGAAGGTTTTAAATTAAAATTTACAAAATGTAACTTTATACAGGATTCCGTAAAATATCTAGGGCACATTTTTAAAAATAATACGGTTAGTCCGTTGAAAGATAATCTGATTGCCATAAAAGAATTCCCCATTCCAAATCAACACCAATTTTAGCCATATTCGATCCGGATTTACCAATACAGATTTACACCGATGCTAGCATACAAGGCGTGGGTGCGATTTTAAAACAAAAACAAGCCAATGGTGATGAGAAACCTTGTGCATATTTTTCCAAGAAACTAAACGACTCACAAAAAAAGAAAAAAGCCATATACCTCGAGTGTTTGGCAATAAAAGAGGCGGTAAAATACTGGCAACACTGGCTTATAGGGAAAACATTCACGGTTTTTTCTGATCATAAACCTTTAGAGAAAATGAATATTAAAGCCAGAACCGACGAGGAACTGGGAGATTTAACCCATTATTTGTCGCAATTTGATTTTCACATAATATACTCTCCAGGCAAATATAATGTGGAGGCAGATTCTTTAAGTAGAAACCCGGTGTTAGAACCATATGAAAATCAAGAAAGTAGCATAAAAGTAGTAAATTGTGTTAAATTGGAAGATATACTGAAGGATCAAGAAGAAAATTCAGATATAAAAAAGGATAAAAACAAACTTATTTTTAAAAACAATATTTATTATAGAAAAATTGGGAAAAATGAAAAGATTATACTAACGGAAGAGTTCAGTAAAAAATTATAAAATATGTACATCACTACTACTGTCACATAGGTAGACAACAAATGGAGAAAAAAAATTAAACCCTTTTATCAAGCTAAAAACTTATTAGATAATATAAAAATATATTGCGAAAGATGTGACATCTGTATAAGAAGTAAGTCAAGACGAAAATGCAAATTTGGACTTATGTCTCACCTAGGTCCTGCTACCTATCCGTTCGAAATAGTATCTATAGACACCATAGGGGATTTGGTGGAGTTCGTTCAACTAAGACTTATTTACACCTTCTTGTGGATCATTTTACGCGTTACGCCTTTATTCAAACTTCCAAAACTCAGAATGCTAATGATTTCATAAAACTTGTCCAAAAAGTGACACAGAATTATAAAATTGACTTGATTCTGTCAGATCAATATCCTGGCATAAATTCGAAGGATTTCAAGACTTTTCTGGAAAATGAAGATATAACTATGGTTTTCACTGCAGTCAATGCGCCGTTTTCAAATGGACTAAATGAACGATTGAATCAAACATTAATTAATAAAATTCGTTGTAAAATTAATGAAAATCCTTTAAAAAATCTGCATGGACATCTATCGCTCATGAATGTACCGAAAAATATAACGAAACTGAACATAGTGTAACGGGGTTTTCCCCAAAATATTTACTGCAGGGAAAGAATGTGGATATTCTACCAAATGAACTGAAACAGAGTATAAACGATAATCAGCTATTGCAAGACAGAAAAATTGCCTTAGAAAATAGTATAAAGTCTCATAATTATAATAAGAAAAGATTTGATAAAAACAGAGAGCATTATGACCTAAATGTCGGAGATTCAGTATATGTTGAGAATGGAAACCGGCTCAACAGAAAAAAACTAGATGAATTAAAAATAGGACCTTATCAGGTCATAGACAGAATATCCAGCTCAATTTACAAGGTAAACACGGGTCACAGAAAGACAGAGTCAAATCTCTTCCACATTACCAAACTTATCCCGGTAGTATTGTAGCAGTGATACTCGGAGATTTAGATGGGGAGATGTAAACAAAGTTATTAAACTTTGCTTGAATAGTTTGAATGTGTCGCGCAGTTCGCCTACTTCGAAGAATGGTTTGTCTGTGACATTGTTCGACTCTATGGTCACTGTCACTGTCTTTGCTATATAAACAAACGTAGCAGTAGACAAATTCTCTTTAAGGTTAGAATGAAATAAATTGTTAATAACTGGTGAAACAATAGCTTTAAATGTTGTTTCTCTTTTAGGTGAGTTTGTAAATAATGTGGTTTGAATGTTTAAGTCTTAAGTTAATTTTATTGTAATAAAATGAAATACTCTTTTTAGAGCAACTCAATTTGGCTGTAGTTTTGCTGTGCAATCCAGGATCATAAAACATATTACATATATATATTTCTAAATTTTCTTTTTTGTTTATTTCCTTTCATCCTCTGAAGATTAGTATGTTCTTCGATTTGAAGGGTAGATATATTTGAAATGACCATAATTCTTTCAAACTGCTGCAAATTGTCACAAGTTTCTGATCAAATGATATTTTTTTATTGAAATTGTGACAATCTTCAGCAGATTAAAATAATGGTCATTTCAAATGTATTTGTTTGAAAATCCAATAAAAATATGGGATTCAACCTGCGCTTGCGTGAAATCCTATGATAACTTATATAAAATGCACTAGAGGGCGCCACGAGAGGGAACGTTGTGCGAATGGAATCTGTAATCAACTAGGCAATGACTAAAGATGGCGTTGTAAGTTGAGCTCTCGAAATCGGGACCAAAATTCATGCCAGAGTTGCCTATCTATAGGTAGTCTATGATCCATACTACACGATTCGCAAGTTTCGAACTTCACAATTTTCTAACTATAATGCAGGGTGCGGCAAAAGTCAGTTTACCGATTTGAATATGAGGAAGAAAAAGCAAAAGTAATTGCAAATAAATTCATTTCCGAGAAAAATATAATATCAATAATTACTTATAATACAAGCACAATACTTGAATGTAATATAATCTTTGATGTCAACACAGTCAGATTTTAAGCCTTCCAATATGTAAGATAATCAAAATTGCGCATGCGCACACAGATTCAGAAAGTGTTCGAACTCGAATCGCTCATTTCAAAATTCATTTATTTATAATGAAATCATAGATAACCTATTGAAATGCACAGGTGTGAATAATGCTTGACGCACTGATGACAATTTTACTATTGACTATTATTATTAAAAAAGCTTTTCAGCTTTGCGCATGCACCGTAGTGATCGTTCTACATATTCATTTTGGCATTAATTTTCAGTACGTTTGAAGTGACATCACACATCACAATATACAGGGTGCGGCAAAAATCCATTCATCGTTTTGTATATGGGGGAAAAAATAATTTCAAATAAATTTATTTTCGTAAGAATATAACATCGAAGATTACTTGTGATCTCACATCAGTTGAGTACTGAGAGATACTCGAGTAAAGGCTAATCAACCTTCAATCTTGGCGTTCATGTCATAGATCACACTCAGAGAAAACTTAGTCGAGTGAGGTAGTATATTTGGCAACGTAAAATTTTCTCAATGCATTTTTATGAAATGTCGCAGAAAAACATAATTTTAATAACTTATATGAAGGAATATTTCATATAGGTACTTATATGAACTATACTGTTAATGTAAAAAACCTTTGACGTTAGAATTGTAGACTTTAACGACTTCGATTATATAGTATAGTCTAAACTGCGCATGCACAAATGAGTCTACCCGAATGCCGTGTTCGGAATGATCATTTCATTTATATTGAAATACACAGGTGTAAATTATGCTGCACCCATTGATAGCAATATTACAAAGATACACGTACACAGCCATCATAAGGTTATTTCCCAAAAGATTTAAATTACTTGTAAGTTTGCCTGAGAAATGCGCAGTAGTGATCATCCTACACATTCATTCTGGCATCAATTTTCATTAAAACCACAGAGAAATTACAAATTCATTGATATTTAATCTATGTACAAATCCAGCGAATGAGTGAAAATGATAGTGAAAGAATGATATAGAACTGGTCACTTAACTCTTAAGGGACCTGCCTGCTTCCCTTAGAATTGAGGGCGTATTTGCCTACTACACCCACTCTCAAACTCACATTTTTGACTATGAATAACGTCAGCCACTCAAGGGACCGTACTAAGCCGTACTCAACCTTGAGTACGGACTATGAATACGGCCCTAAGCCTCTTACTGTCGTCTTGAGGTATTAGGTTCGATACTGGACAGAACTACGGTACTAGCAATATGTGGCTAACACTCAGTAGTTGCACTTGAAGATCCATTTAAATAACCTCAGAGATTTCTGCTTAACTCAATGAACATTGTTACACAGGGTGTGGCAAAAGTAAATTTACCGTTTAGCATATGGGAGAAGAAAAAACAAAAATAAATGCAAATAAATTTATTTTCAAGAAAAACATCAATAATTACTTGTGGCCTCACATTTTATGTTCGAATTATTTTCCCCCCTCTTTGACACACATGCGATATCGTTTAGTCACGGTATGACATATTTCACGAAAAAATTAGCAGGGCGACCTGAACGAGGCTCGTCGACTACAGAGCCAGTATTTACGAATTTACTATACAGATTATGCACCATTTGTCTGGAGGGAACTTGCTTATTTGGAAAGCGCTGGCGAAATTTATCGAAAATTTCAAAATAATCTTCGTCAAGTTTTAGGTAAGAAGTGAGCAAACAATCACATACTTCTTTCGTGTTCATTACGCACGTAGCCATTTCAACGAACGCACTGTAAACGTACACAACAACATACGCTACGTTTTAGCTGAGTCCTTCCGCCCTAGGTAAGATACTGGCCGATAATACGTGCATGCGTGAATACCAGATAGTGTAAAATTTTGCCGCACTTTTTCCCCAAGTTTTGTTCGAAGCTATAATTTCCTTCCCCTAAAAACTTACGTCAGTGCTTTTCTGAATTTTGACAACGTATATATTTCAGCCACTGAGATTGAATTCTATCTCTATGATTTCCTGTTATGAAAAATTTTGATTAATAATACGCCAACTGACACTGATTAATGAGCCTGGCATTCGTCAACTGAATATCGATCTGTGATGGCCATCGTTCAAAGAAAATCATCGGGATGTATGTCATTTCTCTTTAGTAAATGAAAAAAATTATCATATCTTTAGATGGAAAAGAGCTACGGCAACAAAATTTCAGGATAAGTAAGATATCGAACACCTCAATATATATATATATATATATATATATAATTTTTTAAAAATTTTCTAGAGTGACGATTTCTGCGAAATTTTGTGAGCTGTTTTTTTTGCAGCCTTCTCTAGCAATCTTTCAAGTATCAACTTGATCGGATGGATATTCTAGTAGTTATTGAGGAAAAAAAATTTCAGATGCTCATAACTACTGAACCATCCGACGGATTTGGCCCAATAACAAACTTGACCGAGATATTTGGACAGTTAACCTATTCTGAAAATATGAAAACTTTAGCTCATCTCTTTTGGATGTTAGAGAGGATACGGCCGGACAGACTCACCTTCTGATACGGATTCTTCACCAGGTAGTCGAATCCAATCGATTGAGACCACTTTTGGCTCGATATTCCAAAATAACAAACATTTGGGCAAAATGATAGGCACTCTGTTCTGGTGAACAAGAGCGCCAAAAAGAACTGGCCACTTTTCCGATTTTCCAGTTCATTTGCAAACCAGCTTGATTTTATAAAAAAAATTTAAAGTACAATCGTTTCCACATATCTTCATTGAAAAGAAAACATAAATGCTGGCCTGGTTTCGAAATTTTTTGGGGCATTTTCCAGGAAATGTGAGTTAATTCCATAATAGTATAATTTAAAACAAGTTGCAGAATGGGCTCCTTTTACAACACGAATGTCAAGTTCGAATAGGAAGGAGCAAGTTTTCGAAGGCATGAGTGTTTGAGTAGCCCTCTGAAAAGTGTTTCAGACCATATTTTCTCTACAACAGAAAATTTGTGAACAAAGGCTCAAATTTAATAAGAAATTCGTATTGTACATCCTAATGACTTTTGTATTGAATTTTTGCAGTTAACGTGACTGACGAAAGTTGACTAATTACCAAGTTTGAATTTGAATCCAACCCCTTCAACATAGATGGTTTCAATTTATATCATCTTCTATTTGACGTGGGTTTAAACCTGATAGGACTTTAAGTGCTGACGATTTAACAAAAAATATTACTGGAAACAATGCTGTAATTAGCTCATTACAGCACTGTTATTTCAGCACTCTGGAACGGTGCGATATTGACACAACCGCCATGATCAATGAACAAACCTTTCAAATTAAAAATAACTACCCTCAATCCTTGAGTTTACTACGACGTTGAAATTTTTTTCTGCTAAAAATCAACTCCTTCCCTAATAAGGGAAAATTTGAGTAGCTATTTTTAATATAAGATATAGTTTGACCTCACGTTAGTACTTTTAGATTAATTTTTTTTAATTAGTTTAATTTTCCACCCACTGAAAATAAATTAATGAGTACGGCTCGAGAATTTAAATTTCTCAAGGACTTTTCCACATTTCTCTTTCATGAAAATTTCAAGACGAATAATTTGGGGTTTGAGCCAAGCACGGGAGGCTAGGAGATGAGAAAAAATTTATGTAGTCTTGGTTTCGACCGCCGCTCCAAAGTTATAGTCTAAGATCCCGCTGCGGGATTGATGTGCTCATCGACTTTTTGTTTAAAACCAAATTTTTATGTTTATTTTTAATTGATAGAATATATATTTACTAGGTGCCCATCAAAATTTGGCCTCCATTATTTTTAATTAAATTATCTTTAATTGATTTTTGGTAAAAATTTCGTTTATTTATTTTTTAAATAAAATAACGTCTACATCACGGTAATTAATATGAAGATTTTAAAAAATCACGGTTGCCGTTGCGCACCTGGCCGCATCTCCTTGCAGCCAGGTGTAAACAGGTATAATTTCGATAAATTTATACGTTTATAACCTATTTTCATTAATTATATGTCAAATTGAAGCAAATTTTTTTCTATTAATTATCATATAAAGTTGCTTAATTAAATCTGGCCGCAAATAAGAGTCAGACGAGGACGGCGATTGCCGGCTGTGCGACGCTTTTAAGCCATTGCGCATGCGTCGAACGTTAGTGTTCTCAACCACCGGTGAGTAATAGAGACGACTTATAATAAATACTCCAAAAAATATGTATTTTTTTTCAAAATGACAAATTTAAAAATTGCAACAAAAAATTAATATTGATTTGATATACCGACGCTCTAGTTAGCAATTTGTCTATCTCCTTATTTTTTAGAGGGTGATTTTTTTAACATTTTGATGAAGCAATAATCGAATTACAAATTATTTGAATGATTCAAACTTAAATATTATATATATATATATATATATCTATTGGATATTAATGATATTAAATGGTTTTTTAAAATGATAATAAGTTATGAAGTAATTGTTTTTTTCGTACAAATAAAAGATTCTCTAAAATGGAGTTAGATAATATGCTAATTCGAACGTCGATATTTAATATTAATTTAAAAAATAAAAAAATTAAACCAAGGTGACTTAAGTAGAAGAAAATTTTATTGTGAAAGTATTATTTAAAAATTTTATTAGATATTATTCATGTATTTAATTGTCTGTTACATATTAATTAAACATTTAAGTCAATTAAAAAATTAAAATTTTATCTTATAATTCTTATATTTCCGTAACTCTTATTTAAAAAACACTAACATTTGACGCATGCGCAATGGCTTAAAAGCGCGCACAGCCGGCAATCGCTGTCCTCGTCTGACAAATGATGTTACGAGCTAACTCTCTTTCACTCTACCTTGAATATTTATTATCTTTAACAACCAGTAACCCTTATTTGCGGCCAGATTTAATTAAGCAACTTTATATGATAATTAATAGAAAAAAATTAGCTTCAATTTGACATATAATTAATGAAAATAGGTTATAAACGTATAAATTTATCGAAATTATACCTGTTTACACCTGGCTGCAAAGAGGTGAGGCCAGGTGCGCAACGGCAACCGTGATTTTTTAGAATCTTCATATTAATAACCGTGATGTAAACGTTATTTTATTTAAAAAATAAATAAACGAAATTTTTTACCAAACATTTTGATAGGCACCCTAGTAAATATATATTCTATCAATTATAAATAAACATAAAAATTTGGTTTTAAACAAAAAGTCGATGAGCACACCAATCACGCACCGGTATCTCGTACTATTACAATCAGTCAGCAATCAAAATGAAACGATAATAATGCCAATTTAATTAATTAACATTAACTTCAACTTCTGTGAATGCTTACCCTTAAGTAAATAAACAAATGATGATATCTACTGGTGCAAGATTCAATTTGAAAATATGTAAGATACCAATATCTTCCATACATTTTACTTTAATTGCGTCGGATATATTATGATATACAGGGTTATGATAAAGTAATGCACAAGATACATTAAACGTACAACGATCTCTTTTGAAAAAAATGCAAAAAGACGTCAAACGGTGTTTTATATTCTGCATCTTTTGACATAAGTTACAAAAATAACGAGTCAAATTTGTAAAAGTTATGACGTCATCAACATATTTTTTTGATGAGAAGCTAAGATTTTTATTACAGTATGTGATAAAGCTTGTTTTTTCACAATAGGAAAAATAGCAGTAGGGCTAACATAAGAAAAAAACGAGAAAATGAATAAAAAACGAAATAACATAACCAATCATAAAAAGAGGCCAAACTTAAACTTATCTAGTAAGAACATCTGTTCTTATCAATTTTTTTGATTGATTTACTAAAACAACGGTGTGACAGTGTCAGTCGTACAATTAGTGTGACACCAGTTTTATTATTATGGCTCGTTTAAACGAAAGAGAAAGAATAGAAATTCTAATGATGGTAGGTTACGACGATCGCCTTCGAAGTCACAAAGAAGCATGTGCTTTATTAAACGCAACACATTTGGAAAGAGCTCCAATTGCTAGAAGCACAGTAAGCAGAATTGTTGCAAAATTAAATGCAACGGGAAGCGTGAGGGATGCTCCAAAATCTGGACGATCAGGAATAAGCGACGATGTGAAGTTAGATATTTTGCTGTCAGTAAAAGACAACCCTCACTCATCTACTACAGCAAAAGCCATACAAGAAAATGTTAGTCAGACGTTTGTAGTAAAGATGTTAAAAAAAGAAAAACTACACCCATACAAAGTTCAACTTGTTCACGAACTCTCAGAAGATAATCCGGACAGATGTTTGGAATTTTGTGAAATCTTCATGCGGCATTGTGACGAAAATCCAAATTTTATTAATAGTGTAGTATTTTCCGATGAGGCAACGTTTTGTCGAAGTGGTTCTGTAAATCGACACAATTGTCGCTTCTGGGCTGGGGAAAATCCCCACTGGATGCAGGCAAAACACACCCAGCGCCCCCAAAAAATTTATGTTTGGGTAGGAATCATCAGGGGAAGATTTATTGGTCCTTATTACTTTCGCGGGAATTTAACAGCTGAACGATATTTGGAATATCTTCGTATGGCAGTGCTTCCGGGCCTACTTGCGGCATTTTCGGATGCAAATAATGGGGAAAACTTGGATCCCAGTATTTGGTTCCAACAAGATGGCGCACCACCACATTTATGGTCTTACTGTTCGAAGGTTTCTGGATAACCAGTTTGAAGGACGGTGGATTGGAAGACATGGACCAATGGAGTGGCCACCTAGGTTTACCTGATCTTACCCCCCTTGATTTTTTCTGTGGGGACATTTGAAAAGTCGGGTCTACATTAACCGGCCAGACAATTAAGAAGACTTGAAGAATGGAACGAATTAGACAGGAAATGACTCTTATAACTCCGCAGATGATCGAAAACTCTGTAAATGCGGCCTACCATCGTCTTGGCTTATGTCAGTTAGTAAACGGGACACAGTTTGAACAATTCCTATAAGATATAGTTTTGGTTTAATGGACTGTTAAGTTAATTGGGAAGTTCTTATGAAACTTACATTTATTTCGATTTTTATTCATTTTCTCGTTTTTTTCTTATGTTAGCTCTACTGCAACTATTTTTCCTTAGTGTAATAATCAAGCTTTATCACATAATGTAATAAAAATCTTAGCTTCCCATTAAAAAAATATGTTGATGACGTCATAACTTTGACAAATTTGACTTGTGATTTTTGTAACTTATGTCAAAAGATGCGGAATATAAAACACCATTTGACGTGTTTTTGCATTTTTTTCAAAAGTGATCGTTGTACGTTTTATGAATTTTGTGCATTACTTTATCATAACCCTGTATAACGTATTGAATTATTGGCTCGATAGCAAACACAAGTGTTGGGCAATTCTTTTTGTTCCATTTTCCGAAAAATTGATTGAATTATCTTAAAAATTCGAACATCACAATCCAGTAGGCGTGTAGCAGATTTTATTTTGGCCACTATAATTCAATATTTGGAAAAGTACCGGGCTGACTCATTACGGGAGAAATATAGAAAATTTCACGGAATGAAGAGAAAACTTTGAACATCGCAATTCAGTACAAACATGGCACCAAGCAGGGCAACATAAACCTTTTCGAAAACCAAAAAGTGCTATACCAACATCACAAACATAACATCTTGACAGTTTATACGCAGACAACTTAAATTCAATACTTCAATAATTCTGGATGAGAAGTTAATTTTCTCATTACATATCGACAGTATTGTCAATTCTTCTAGTAGAATGTTGGAATTTATGTTTAGGGGGTGTAGGGCTTTTAGAGATATCAAGCCGGTTTTTAGTATATATTATGCTTACGATTTTATCCGATTGAATTTCGCTTCGGTCGTTTGGAATCCGCAATGCAAAATCTACATAGAACGAATACAAAATAAGTTGCTGAAATATTTAAGTTTTAAAGGTAGTTTCTCTGTTTCAAGGGATAATGATAATTTTTATTAAATGGCCAGAAAACATTTCAACTTGATTTCGCTTGAGAGCGGGTACACTGTGGGTGATGTATTTTTTGTTGAGGAAAATTGTAAGTGGTGAGTTGCAGGTACCGGATTTATTGCAGGAAGTACACATTAATGTTCCTAATGTTAATTTAAGATCGTTCGAAATTTTCCATGTACCATTTAGAAGGACAAATGCATCTAGGAACTCTCCGCTAATTAGAATGTTCCGGGCCTGCAACGAGCTATAGACCAGGGTAGATAATTTTTTAAACCAAAAAAAAAAAAAATTACAGTAGGATGAAACCCATTAGAAAAGCAAGGGAATATGATCAAAATGAAAGGAAAAATAAATTACGGTCGATCCGAGTTCGGGAAGTGGGAGGGGGTGAGTTTTCAAGGGTAAAAAATGGTTTATCTTGATTTCCGGCAAAACTACAAGTCCTATGGAAAAAAGTTAAAAGGCAAAGTTGTAGGCAATAAAAAGATCTACAACTTTTGTATATGCAGATTTTTCACATAACCTCAAAATTTAGGTGAAAATTTCACAAAACCAAGTTTTTGGTCTTTTATTTATATCTCTGTATCTCGAATACTGACTAACGGTCTTTACAGCTGCTACGAAATAGCAGGTATGTGGTAAGGCCCAGACCCTCCTAGGTCCGTCCCCACTTCTCAATGAAATAACTTACAATGGGCTTAAATTCACCGAAGGTCACTCAGGTATATGAATTATTTTTAAAACAGCAATAAATAGGCATCTACAAATATTATTTAAAGAAGATTCTACAACTTTTTCAAAATATTTTAGATGTCATATTAAATATTAACTTTATTAACTTATTTGTTTGTTAATTATAGAAGTATATTTTAATTTGTAATTTTTTCGTTTATCAATAAAACATGAAATCCTACGTGTTTTGAGTTATTAAAGTGTAAAATTTAATAAATACCTCAAAATTGTACATAATGATTAAAAAAAAATTTTTGAATTTGAGTTTTTTTCAATTTTTTACATTTTCTAAGAATATTTCCTATAGTAATGTATATTTTTCTTTACACAATCAGAAATAAGATATTTCAACGAACAAAAAGCCCCCACACTTTTTGAAAAAAGTTGATATTTTGACGTCAGAATTTTCGATTGAAAATGAGGGTGCTTTTTTGATATTAAATTAAAATGAAGCGAAAAAATAAATATTTTTAAACACATAAATTACAGTGTATTTGGGACATAATAAGGTAGGTTTTCACCAAATTTCGTAAAAAAAATTTTTTTTGAATAAGATATAAATAAAAAACCAAAAACTTGGTTTTTTGAATTTTTAACCCGAATTTTGAGGTTATGTGAAAAATCTGCAAATTCAAAAGTTGTAGATCTTTTTATTGCCTACAACTTTGCCATTTAACTTTTTTCCATAGGACTTTTAGTTTTGCCGGAAATCAAGATAAACCATTTTTTACCCTTGAAAACTCACCCCCTCCCACTTCCCGAACTCGGATCGACCGTAATTTATTTTTCCTTTCATTTTGATCATATTCCCTTGCTTTTCTAATGGGTTTCATCCTACTTTTTTTCATTTTTTAACATTTTTGTAGGCTTTGACCCTGGTCTACTACGAATTATCGATGTATTCCATTCTGCTAACGTCAAGCTACAGCTGAAGAAACATCTTTTGGTGCAGTGAGTTTCGGATTTCTTTTTTCTTTTTATGTTTGATTTGGTATGAGGGTTTTCGCTGATTTTTATTTTTAACTTTGTAATTTGTGGATACTGTTCATGGGTCTTTGACCTGTTTGTGTTCCCAATGTAGGATAAATAAATAAATACTTGGATCAACCGTTGATAAATTAATTTAGATTTAATATAGCCTCCTTCACGAGATAACCATAATCTCTTTTTGTTCTTCTTGTCAACGTTTCGACAGAAATTTAGCTGAAATGCTAAAAGAGATGACGATTACTCATATTGCCAAAATAATAATTCTACACTAATTCCATCATCAGAAATTTCTCGTCAACGTCTAGCCTCTTTCATATCAATATATTATAGAAGACATTTCGGTTACTTATCTCTCAGATAAGAATCAAACAAAAGTGTCAGCTTCAAATTGTAAACGATTATCCTCTTTTCAAGTTCCCGAATCACAAAGCAGGTTTCACCCACTTGAATGAATTTCCTTTAACATGAAACATACGAAAGGAACAGAGAAATATAATCCATTACATACGCCATTATTTGGAGATATTTTTCCTATATTTCACTAATGGCCGCTCTCCTCCGTCGATATTCCCTCTGGCGTTCGAAGACGAGAGGGGAAAATATTGAAAGCATCGATTCGCGATGACATGTTAAACCACTCAGGAAAAGAAATGTTAGGTGACAAGATGTTACGCTTTTCACTCCTAGATTGAAACCTTTGTTTTCCACTAGCTTTCAGGAGAATTTTCTCAAAAGTTGTTTGCAGTAATGTTCATGAGTGTTCTCCTCAAGACACTCAGAGACAGGAATAAATACTCTTTATTTATTTTTTATTGTTTATCAATACAACTAACATGTCAATTGAAAATCCAAGGCATGGCATAGTAAATAGCTATTTCCGTCGACCTCCCAATGAAATCATGCATTAATGACCCAATTTAATTCACGATTTCTTTCTATTTTAATGCATGAATGTCATGGGCAACCGAACATAGAGTATTCAGAAGTAATATGAGTAACGTCATAACTCGACTGATATTTCATTTTTATGTATGAGGCCTGTGACTCACATCCCACATCACAGAATCGTCGCGTAATTATCTCTTGTTCAATTGTTATTCCACAGAGAGAAGAAATAATGAAACAAATCCAAACATAATCGATCTGTCAAATTACGAGTAATATAGCTGCTTTCAATCTAAATCATAATCTAATATCGCCAATTTAATTACAATGAGTAACGAAGAAAACGAAAGATTCTGTAACTTACGAGATATATAAAAGGGCAAAAAAAGATTATTATAGGCAACTTGAGGACATTGAAAGGAGGCAGAAGGAGAAGATGGTAGCGAATGCTGAAAACAAGACCAAGACCATATGGAGGATTATAAATAGCCACCTGACAACAAAAACAAAACAGAATAAAGAAGGTGATCTGACTGCTGAACATTTTGCAAGTTATTTTACAAATACCGTCCAAAACTTCGAATTCCATATGAGAGCTTTAAATATTAAAGATAGTGGCTCTTTATTTTTTCAACCTATAACGTCACAAGAAATCGTAAAAAATATAAGAACTCTCAAAAATAAGACTGTCACAGATGTCTATGGTCTGTCCGTTGGCCTGATCAAGAAAATAAAGGAAGAAATAAGTGTACCCTTGGAGCTGATTTTGAATAAGTGTGTTGCAGAGGGCGTGTTCCCGGAGGAGATGAAGGTGGCCAAGGTTACTCCGGTGTTAATGGGCAATAGTCCGAATGAATGCAAAAACTATCGCCCTATTGCTATACTTCCGGTGTTATCTAAGGTTTTCGAGAGATGCATTGGGGATCGAATCTACACATATTTCGAGAAGAAGGATTTGTTCACTGGCCATCAACATGGATTTCGCCGGGGGAGATCAGTTGTAACTGCCTTGAAGGATGTCATGGATGAGGTAGTGCAAGCATTTGAGGACCACCAGCTCTGCCAGCTAACATGCTGTGATCTTACGAAGGCCTTCGATTTGGTCGACCACGATATTCTTCTTGGGAAGCTTTTTCGGTACGGAGTGAGAGGAGCCACCTTGAAATTAGTTGAGACCTATTTGCGTGATAGAAAACAAAGAGTTTTTTGGAGAAAAGAATGGTCGAAGGATGAGGAGATCAAGATTGGAGTTTCACAGGGGTCCATTTTGGGACCAATTCTTTTTATTGTTTTCATTGATAACCTGGGTCTTCTGGAGGTTCTATTGTATGTGGATGATAGCTCGTTTTTGATGCGATCTGGTGCACAGGCAGTCCTCGACGAGGAAGTCAGGAGGAAGATTCGTGAAATGAATAACTGGTATTTGGCTAACCGTTTTATCTTGAATGGAGAAAAAACTCAGACCATCAGTTTTTCGAAGTCAGGTGAAGTAGCCACACTAAGGTTCCTTGGGGTTTTGCTGGACTCGAAGTTGGGTTGGCAGGGACATGTGGATTTAATGAAGAAAAGACTCAATGGAGCAATATTTGCAATCAGACAGATGAAAAGAACATCAACTCACCTGTCACTAGGGTGGCTTATTTTTCTTTCTTCCATAGCATAATATCTTTCGCTTTAATTTTTTGGGGTCATTCAGCACATGCCAGGGAGATTTTTCTACTGCAGAAGAGGGCTATTCGAGCGTTGATCGGGCTTAAATCGAGAGATAGCTGCAGAGACTATTTTAAATCTGAAGGAATATTGACCTTACCTGCATTGTACATCTTCAATTGTTTGAAGTATGTTCACAGACATATGAACCAGTTCCCGACTGAGTCGAATGGGTACAACACCAGGAATGAAGGAAAGCTTTCCATCCCCTTCCACCGACTGACGGGGAATATTATCTACATCGATGTCTGGGGACCAAGATTCTACAATACATTACCAGGTTGTATAAGGGAGCTGCCGGAGAGATCTTTTTGTCGATTGGTGAAGAGGTTTCTACTGAGATATTCCTTTTATACCGTTGAAGAATATCTCGCCATGAGCATAGAGGCCGTTGATTTTAATTGTGTATGATACCTACGGGATGGACTTTAACTTAAATCTTGTAACTGTTTTATTGTATGCTTTGTGTTGTTCAAATTGAGTTTGACGGATTCTACAATATTTATTGTACGAATTAAATTCTGTATTTATGTATCACATAATGCTGAAATATACTATACGATACTATACTATACTATCCCCTTAACTCCCCCGGACGTTGCAGAATTGGCTAAAACAGCAACTTTGAACCTGCTACCTGAAAAAAGCCGACATTTGTATGGCTAACCCTACGAAGAATTCATATCATTGTGCGAGGAGAAGAACGTTTTCAATTATTCTGAAACAAATTTGTTGGCATACTTTAAGAGTGTTGCAGAAAAGGGATACTTAGCAAGTTTATGTCCAAAGTATTCAATACTGAAAGCAACATTGAACGTTAAACGGAATATTGATAAAAGCAGATATCACAAACTGGTGATGTTCATTAAGGGACAAAAAGTGGGTTATATTCCTAAGAAATCGAAAGTTCTCGAGAAGGAAGAGTTTATAGCAAATTCTCCAGGCAGTTTATTCTTGATGTCAAAGGTAAATAAAAAACTCAATTAAATTAATTTTGGAAATTTTTCTTATCGTCACGTGGATATAATATACGTAACTTTAAATTTTTTATTTAAAGGTCGCTTCGGTATTTGAAGTATCCGGTGCATTGCTAAAAGATGAGCTGTAAAGTTGCAGATGAATGATGTGCAGGATATCGGCTCGAAATTTTCAATAATAGTGAATTCATCCAAAACGCACTCGAAAAAGATATTCACTGTGGTGATTAATGAGGAGCGTACATTTTTGAATCCAATCAAGAGATATATATCCTTGAGATCAATGCACACTCCGCACGAAAAGTTTTTCGTCCTTTACAAGAACTTTAAATGCTCAATACAGTCAGTAGGAATCAATACGTTTTCGAAATTAAAAAAGTTTGATCTGCGCCACCGTTTCTGAATTTCAGTTGTTAGTTATAAATAGTGGTCAAAAATAATTTAGTTTTTGTCAACTCACATAATTGTAAAAATTTTGCTTTTTCAAATTGACCTCCCCTTCAATTTATTCATTTCCAGAATGAGAACCCATTGCACAATTTTTTTATATATTGTTTGGATTCTATGTTTTCTGCGTTTATTGAATCTCAAACTATTTATACAAACTCTCTTGCAAAACACTTGGAATGCTTTTGAGTTTCGTGTAAACTTTTCTATGAATCGAGTTGAGTCACAGATATGTCGTTCTACAGATGATTGAGAGCACAGCGAAAATATAAATACATATTAAAATTAAGGTATATTAAATGAATCTGAAATTCAACAAAGGCAGATAACTTGAAATCCAATCACGATAGGTATAAGGAAATTTATTGAAAAAATTGTAGAGTGGGTTGTCCTAATTCTGAAAATGAAAAAACTTACTGTGTGTATACTTTGAAAAAACAAAGTTTTTTACAATATTGTAATCTGACACATGGTATTTTTTTTAACATAGTGTAACTGACAGCTAAGATTCGAAAACGGTGGCGCACATCAAATTATTATCTGAGGTAATTCCAAATCATGAACTGAAATATCGAATATTGGGCGAAATATAATCATTTTTGTGACTCTAATATATGACATGAAATTTTTTAAATTAATTCATAACTTGAAAACTGTTGAAGATAAATACAGAGAAGTAGGGGAAAATAAACTATTATTCTTTATGTCTTATATTCTTTGTGTCGAGATTTGAGGGACACTCAATCATCAATCAACAATAAAGATCGTATAGTTATCTTGAGGGTGGATAAGGGAAACACCACCGTAATTATGAACCGGGTGGAATATTTCGAAAATTGTGCGAGACTACTTGATGACAAGGATACTTATGAAAGATTGGATTCTGACCCAACACTTCGTTTACAGAACAAAAATAACCGGTTTACCAAAATCTTACTCGAAAAGAGTATAATCACCGAAACGATGGCTAAATAAATTACCAGCAGTAAGGGCATTTTTCCCAAAATGAATTTTCTTCCAAAGATACATAAAGCTGGCACTACCCTTAGACCCATATTGAGCTTTGTGGGTTCCCCAGTTTATGAGTTGTCAAGGTTTGTTGCTGAATTCTTGAGACCGATTTTTATTAAGGATGAACATTAAGTCCGAAACTCTTTCGAATTCTTGGATTCTATTAATAGAATTAAGATACCACCAGACAACAGATTGGTGTCACTGGATGTCGTTTCGCTCTTTACCAATACACCAACAGATTTGACGTTACAGATTATAGAAGAGATGTGGAATTCAATTCCTGGGCCTTCTCTAGACTTTGAAACATTTAGATCAATATATAACTTTCTGACGACAAGCAGTTATTTCTGTTTCAATGATCAATTTTATCGTCAGATCTTTGGTTTTGGTATGGGAAGCTGTCTTTCACCCCTTTGCTGTGACATCGTTATGAAGAAGCTTCAGGATGTTTGCCTCTCTCGTCTTCCTTTCAAGGTAGTGATTTTTAAACGGTATGTGGATGACATTTTTATTATAATACCGGATGGCACTGAACATCTTGTGCTTGACATTTTCAATTCATATCATTCCAAATTGCAGTTCACTATAGAGTTGGAGTCGAATAGAGCACTCAGTTTTCTAGACATGAAGATTGAACGTGGGAGTGATGATATTTTGTATGTGGATTGGTATCAGAAGCCTACTTTCTCTGGAAGATATATGAGCTTTTTTAGCCATCATGCCATGATTCACAAAATTAATATAATAAAAAAATTGAAGCTCAGAGCTTTGAAACTTTCTGAGATCATATATCATGAAAAAAACTTTAAATATATCAAATCGGTTTTAGTGAGCAACAATTACCCAACTCATTTGATTGACAGGAAGTTGGAAGAACCAGTCAAGCCTCCTCAACCTCACATCCCTTCGTCTAGAGGGTTCACGCACCCAACTGTTAAATATGACACCCTCTTATATGTCAGAGGACTTTCAGAGAAACTCTCCAAAATCATTAAAAAAGAAAATCTTAAAGTGTCATTTACGAGCTCCAATACAATTGGAAAACAATTTTTCAGTGCCATCAAGAATCCAACACCGATTACTATGCTTTCTGATATAGTGTACAGGATAGGATGTTCAGATTGTTCTAGTGTCTATGTAGGACAAACTGGGCGATATTTGAAATCGAGAGTCCAGGAACACATGAGATCTGTCCGCTTACCCATCTCCAAAAACAGCCTTAGCTGAACACTGCGTCAGCACGGGACATAGTTTCAACTTTGAAAACGTTAAAATTCTAAATAGGGAACCATACTTAGGGAATCGACTAATGTATGAGATGTTACAGATAGCAGTTAATAACTCAGCTAATTCAAGATCGGATATCCAACATCTAAGCCGAATATATTTTCCCTTATTAAGAATGAATAAACACCCTGTAAAGTTTTCATCGCCTCCCGTTAACGTATGAACGCGTGTTCGGGTATTTCCATCTGAGAAATCGAGAGCTCTTGTATTGGTTCCACCTCCGTGTGTCGACGTATGTCACAAAGTTACCACTTTGTTTATTTTCATTGCGGTCTGATAATTTCTTCCATAAAAAATACATACCTGAGATCTGTAAACTGTATTATTTATATAGAGTATAATGGGAGGATACAATTGTTCAGTCTGTAAGTACATCTTGGTTTTATTTTTTTCACGAAAACCTTCAACATTATTGCTGATTGTTTATGTTGTTTTCACTTTTTGAGCTGTATCCATGTTTAATTATTTGATGTTACACATTTTAGACTGTAATTATGAGGTGTTGTCTTGGTTTGTCTTTCCTGCTGTTTTATATATTTACATGTGTGTTTTTTGGAATTTTTCATTATATGCTCCATATTCATTTGTAGAGCCCTGAAGATGGAAAATATATTTCCGAAACGTCGGCGAACTGACATAGTTTTCATTTTCCCGTTTCTCTGATCCTGCTACCACCAATTAAGCCTTTAAAAATATAATTTTGGATCACTAATTTGAATTTAAGAAATAGGGAATATCCCATTTAGAATAACGAAGCTGTTGCCAAATTTGATTTCATATGACAACACTGGAAATTTAAAGTTTTTTTGCCAGTTAGTAAACCTTTCTGCTAGACCTGCGTTCTTTTCGATATCTGTTCAACAGAGAAATATTTCTATAATATTTCATTTCGTGACTGCTTTATGTAGATCTGTTCATCTATTCCATATTATTTAAACTTACATTTATGCCTTGATACTTGACGTTGAGACATAAAAAAGGTTAAGCAAATTTGTTCGCAAATTCTCTTCTGGCACCAATAACACGCGTAGCATACCTATTCATGTGTACATATGAGGTCGTTACGGAAAAACGTCATATCAGCCTCCATGCCCTCAATAAAATCTACGGATCAATCGATACCTACTTGTTTCCCATATACATAGGAACCTAATTATAGAAACTCGATAACGCACAACTAATAATTGGATCGAATATGGCAGGCTGAACTTTAACCTGGCTTATGCGAAAGCGATAGTCGAGGGTACAGCCAACTTTTCTGTTCGCTTGAGGACGAATCATATGTTGTTGTCTGTGAAGTTTCACTTCTTCGCACTTGTTTTATTTTAGACAACTAGCAGCGTGCTATCGGGAGACTATTTTCGGCACGATATGCGAAAATTACTGACATTTGGGCAAAACCATAACACGCTGTTCTATTAAAATAAGCACGTAAAAAACAACACTTAATATATCAGAAATTTTCAATACGCGTTTATTTTCCTATTTAAAAAATTTATTTTAAAGGCAGACTCAATCTGCAAGTAGTGAAAGGATTTATCAATCACAAAGAACATCACTTTTTTACAATCTATTCAATAGCAACGTTTCGTGACGTTCAAGTCTCTTCTTGAGGCTTCTGAATTTTGGACAAATAGAATTTTTATTTGAAACATCTTCCAAATTAGTAATTAATAAATAACTAAAATAAACAAATCGGAGACACCAATCCATTATGCATAACGGCTTCATAAGAGAATCATTCCCATTCAAGGATTTCTCGAAACTTTACTATTAAATGGATAGTGAAAAATTGATATTCCTTCTATCTGATCAACCCTTTCACGAAACGATATAAAAAATCTTGGTAATATGCAAGTTTTTCATTTTCTGATATTTCATCATAATTTTGATTCCAAAAAAAATGAATTGAATCGCTGACATGAAATCAAGGGTCTGGAACAGTGTGTTACTGAAACAACCGCCACAAAGAAGATGAACGAATCAACAAAGCAATATATTAAATTCAAACTAAACACTCCGAGAGTTTCTCTTTTTGTCCGAAGTCCAAACTTCCTTCTCTTCACAAAGGTATATATTTTCTATCAGAAACCACATCTATTATATGATGATATAATATATATGATGCATAGTAAGGTCTAGAGCCTAAACTAATCAACCGATTTGCATCATTTTTTTTTTAATTAACGGTAGGCATATAAACTGATGCAGAGAAATAATAACAAGTGCCAAACATCTATAATTTCTCTAAAAAACACAAAAGACTTAAAAATTAAAGGAGTTTGGCATGTTTTCGCTGTAGATGGCGCCACCCATAGACAAAGAAGAGATAGACCTCCAACTCCTTTGATTCGTTTGGCACGTTGACGGTGGCGACCTTATGAGCAGCAGATGGAACTAATTGTGTGAAATAGCTATTTAATAAAAAAGAGTGGACATATTTTCGTGCGAAATGTCGTGAATTCTAACCCCTCTTTATTTTCGTTGAATTTTTTTTATTTATTATACTCACAACATACTTATTTTTTTGAAAAATTTGAAATTCTCGATGATAGTATCATGAACTTTGAGATATATCTTTTTCGTTTATTGAAGCCCCTGAGAAATTTTTAAGGTAAAATTTACACTATTTGTTTTGTAGATCGACCAAATTTTGTGATAGCAGCGATTAGTGTTCGGTGACGGATGAATTGAAGTTTTGTTTTTGTAAGTATTGTAAGGTAAGTAGGGTAAGTATACATTCATTGCACCTCTTGTCGTAATTGAACAGTATGTCATCATTCAAATTTCGATATTCTTGTTGCATCACAAATTGTGCTACGAAATATTATACAGGTTCAACTACTAACAAGAACTTTTTTCAACCTCCTGCAAGTAGAATTTCAGAATGGGATCATGCAATTAGAGCTGTTCATTCCAGCTGTTTTATAAATTCGGATACTAGAATATGTGAGAACTATTTCAATGTCAAAAACTTTTCCAGTTCATTTAAAAATAAACTCCTTTCAGCTCTGCCAGATCTAGTGCTCAAATATTATCAGATTTTCCAAGTTGTTTGCCGAGTACTAGTTTGACTGATACAATGAAAATTAATAAACGTTTGTAAAGACCAAAAAATCAAGAATTTGAAAAAAATATCAATATTCATTAATAAGCCAATTATCGTCTAAAGAAAACTTTCTTTATGACATTAATAAATGCAAAGAGAGCAACTGTCTAAATTGAAGGAAATATTGAAAACATAAACTAAAATTAGCTGAGAAGATTATGATTCTAAATTATTTTTGTAGTTTTAACAGTCAATTGGCGATAATGGGGTTCGATTTATTTCTTCTCAGTTCAGAAATCACATCTAGAAAACATTGGGACACCTGATGATAAAATTTTTGCATTAGCTCTATATAAGCGTGGTCCACAATCATACAGGTTTCTAAATAACTTTCTAAAATTGCCCGGTAAATTTACTTTAAATACAGTTTTTGAGTCCTTTTCTTATTGATACAGGCATTAATAAGCAAATATCAGAGATTAGCAGTCAAATTTTCCACCCTTGATAAATTTTGTTGTGTTATGTTTGACGAATTGTCTTTGTCTCATGATTTACATTATGAACATGCCTTGAGTAAAGTATTAGGGTATGTAGATTTAGGCTCAAATCTAGGACGATTCAAAGAAATAGCTAATCATGCTTTAGTTTTTATGATTTCCGAACTTTTTAAGTCTTGGAAACAACCGATAGCCTATACTAGTTCACTAAAGATCAGGTAAAGACAGCTCATCTAAAAATCCTGACTGAAGTTGTTGCTTTGGAAGAAATTGGTCTTCGGGTGATTTGTACAGTTTGTGACCAAGGCACTACCAACGCAGCTGCCATTAAGCAATTGATCAATGAATGCCATACTGATCAATCAGGACCTTACTTCATTGTGAATGATCAGAAAGTTATTATGTTACATGATCTCTCACATTTATTGAAAAACACACGTAATGCCTTAAAGTCCTATAATATTGAATTTGGAGACAACAAAATTGCTAAATGGGAGTACATTGTTCAATTTTTGAATTTTGATAGAAAAAGGTTTCAAAAATTGTATAAAATTGAACCAGAACATTTGGCTTTGCAACACTCGCACTTGAAAATGAAAGTCTCTATTGCTGCTAAGACTATGAGTCATACAGTTTGCATCACAGTATATGTTATTATATCCATCTGTTAAGTATCAACATTATATTCTTACAATATTTTTCATTTTGTTGCAGATTTGAAGAGGATTACATTCGTGTTTCGCCAAAGAAGTACAGCTTTCAATTGTAAATCTCCTAGATATTGGTCAGTTATCACAAATTATTTTATAATATCTTCAAAATGTTGCTTCTTCGAGCACTTCAGTCATGAAATACGATGAATCAAATGTTTTAATTAATTTATTTTTGTTGACAAAAACCAATTTGCTCAATTATGTACAATACAATAAAAAGTTTAAAAATATTCTATGATTTTTATTCTAATACTCGAAACATTTTCACAATATGAATAAATATTGCTGTAATTTTTTCCTTGCACTTAAAAATAATACCTAATAAAAAATCAAGGCCTTGAAAATTGCAGAAAAATTTATTTAAATTGTGAAATTATTTCCATCATTCAATATTAGCATTATCGTTAGTTGCATCTACAGCGGTGGAGGACGCCACAATCGTTCCGAAAGTGTTCTACTTTATCGTCTTTGCCGCCATTTCTCACGATTAGTTCCATCTGCTGCTCATAAGGTCGCCACCGTCAACGTGCCAAACGAATCAAAGGAGTTGGTGGTCTCTTCTTTGTCTATGGCGCCACCGCTCAACAAATCAAAATTGACTTCCGCTCATGCTTCTGCAATTTCAGCTTTGACTTTCAAAGAAGAAAGACGTGTTTTGACGAGCTTGATTTTAAGTTTGGTTTTAAGCTTATTTTAATTTCCAAACCTACCGAGTAAGCTAATTTAGAAAAATATGATTGAAAAAGATTTGAAAACCCAAATTTGGAAGGTTATTCTCCATTTTAGGGTAAAAATTGAAAACGGGTCACGTCCGATTTTTCAATTTTGAGTTAGGACCAATGTAAAATTTTGAACCTTTAATTTACAATGGAGACACGACGACGAGGCAGACCAGTGGGTTCTCGAAACGCTACCCGGAAAACCCGAACTGAAAGAAACCGACGCCGCGTTCATAACAATAATTACGCAATGCGTATTTGTAGCGAGAAGGGCTCCGGTTGAAGACGAAATATCCGCGTTTTCTGTCGGCGAAATGAGCGAATCGTGTAAATTTTGCAATGCGCTGCATTTTAGGAATGAAAAAGGGCTAGATGAATTCAGCCAGTGCTGCCAGAAAGGCTAAGTTGTAATGAGCGAGCAGATGCAATTGAAAGAAGTACCAGCTTTGCTCAGACAACTTTACACAGGAGCAGATGAAGAATCGAAGAATTTACAAAACAATACACGCCTGTATATGCCTAGAGTTGCCTAGAGTATATGCCTAGAGATGCAATGAAAATGCATTAAATCTTAGGATACTGCAAGCGGATTTTTCACGGTTTTTGCCGCATAATAAATTAAAAATGCTCGCGTCTCAGGTTTCGTGCACGAAAAACAGGAGCTTTCATCTGATTTTCCAGAAGCTCCCTTTTCTTTCTGCAGTTGCTCCAATTGCCTCTGCTCTTCTCCTTTTTGCTTCTTTTTTATAAGACTGTTTTGAAATCGCCGCTGTTGGCGTTTCAGTTGGGCGTCGAAAAGTTTTTTAGGCATTTTTTTAAGCATGTCTTCATTTGATGAAAGCTAGACACAAAATGACATGAACGGCTGATTATAGGGGAGCATTTGCTAATAACGACCGCACGCTTCCCTACTTCGCTTCCGTCGACATGAGATTTTCCACTAGTAGTTTATATATATATATATATATACAGGGTGCGGCAAAAGTCAGTTAACCGTTTCCATATGAGATAAAAAAAAGCATAACTAACTGCAAATAAATTTGTTTCCGAGAAAAATATAAGATCAATAATAACATTTTATGTTCGAAATGTCTCCCCTCCACTTCAACACACATGCGGCAACAAATTTTACGAAAAATTAGCGACCTGAACACGACGCGTCGACTACGGAGCCTACTTATTACGAATTTACGATACATAGTCCAGTCAATAATGCCTGGGGAATGAAATAATTAGCGTCAATGAAAATTTTTGCTTTCAAAGTTCGAGACAATAAATAGGATACCCAAAAAAATTTCAAACCCTCTGGAGGGAAGGCTTGGAGGGGAGGGAGTGTAAAAGTCTTTCTTCTTATAACTCTGGTTAAAAAATTCCGAACGAGTTGAAATTTTCAGGTATGGTTGAGTAAATAATTATACATCTTGCATTAAAATTTCAACCCTCTGGGGTGAAGGCAAAGCGGTGGAGGAAGTGAGGAAAGTTTTCTTCTCATAACTACGGTGAAAAATTCCGAAACTGTTGGAATTTTGAAGCATCTTCAAGTTAATGATTACATTGGTTGTTTTGAAATTTCAACCCAGTGGGATGAAAGCTAATCGGTGGAGGGGGTGAGAAAAGCTTTCCTCTCATAAGTTCGGATAAAAAATTCATAATGGGATGAAATTTTAGAGCATATTTAAGTAAATATTTATCCATCATATATTCAACCCTCTAGGGTGAAAGCTAAGCACTGGAGGGGGTAAGAAGGTTTTGTTTCTCATAACTTCGGATGAAAAATTCCGAATGGGTTGAAAATTTAGGAAATCTTTAAGCATTCAATAATCTATCTTCTCTTCACCAGGCTTTATTGACTGTACTAACAGTTTATGCACCATTTGTCTGGTGGGACTTGCTTATTTGGAAAGCGCTGGCGATATTTTTCGAAAATTTCAGCAAGTTTTAGGTAAGAAGTGAGCAAAAAAACACGTTCTTCTTTCTTATACTTTACACGCGCAGCCATTGCAACGAACACAACACTACTACTCGACGAAAACTCAACTCGATACGTCCGGCTGCCAACTTCTACCCTAGGTACGATACTGGCCGAGAATACGCCCATGCGTGAATACCAAACAGTGTAAACTTACTTTTGTCGCACTCTGTATATTCTTTTGAATTGCTGGCTTACAAAAGAAATGTTAGCAGGGGTTGGTGACGGCGTGCCGTACAATTTGGTGTATGACAAAATCCGAGGGAAAAACCTCAGGAAAAAAACCATGACTCCCCAAGCATAAGTGTTGTGTGTACTTAAATAAGTTTGAATATATATGAGGGACTTTTTTCTTCAAGAGTGGTCTTCTATTAATAAACACAGAGGTTTCTTCAAGTTGCCAAAATCGAATTTGAAAATAACAAGAAAAAAGCCGAAAAAAGAACAGAATACATAAAATACGTATACAATTCATTTGAAATTCAAAATCCATTCCAAGAACGAACCGGAGACATCATGAATACCCCTAAAGCCATCTGGAAATATATATAGGGGACAATTGTGTCTTCTGTGTATTTACATTCACAGCTTGCGCTTAAAACTGAGTTTTATCACAATAGCATGCTATTGCTATGACCATGTCCTGTTCTCAAATGATCAGGAACTGTCCAGATTATTCTTGGGAGATCAAAACCAGGAATTTTTTCAGAAGGTTCAGAAATGAGATCTTTATTGAACATTCCATGAGCGTTCCGCTTAATCTTCCATATTTCCCTTTCACTAATGTTTATATTGAAGAACGTATTATACCAAAATGGTTTACATAACTTCAATCTGGAAATTCTATGGAATTTGGAAATAAATTAGGAGATGAATGATATTTGCTCCAAAAATTCAGAGCTGCACTTTGTCAGCGAATATGGGAGGGATAATCTTAGACAAAACTAGTAACCAATGAACCGGTGTAGATCTTATGGTGCCAGTAATTATTCTCATAGATGTACTCAATTATGCATCGATTTTTTCGTGTATATGCACTATTAAACCAAACAGAGCAACAATACTCAGCTGCAGAAAAGACTAAGGCTAGAGATGCTGTGTGAAGAGTGGAAGCATCAGCTCTTTAAAATGATACAGCTTTTTCTGAAGAATATTATTCCTTGTTATCAGTTTGAGGCTCAGATCTTCCAAATGAGCCATGTTCGATAAAAAAATCATTGAAAGTTACAGCTAGTTTCCTATATTTCTGATGGTTATTCAGATATAAACAAGATATCTTTGTTTTGTTGGGAATGGACCATAATCGCCACTCGAAAAAATAAAACTTTGAAATCTCCAAATCAGATTATAGTACTCGTATGTTCTCCATAGTATGGAAATCCGAATTGTGGTAAGCAATAGCAGTGATACCAGCATAAACAAATTTTAGAGATGATGTCGTGGGTAAATCACTGAGATTTTAATTGAAAAGTAAAGGGGCTAAAACTAATCCTTGTGGAAGTCCGTTTTTCAATGTTTTGAAATTGCTTCTCTTATCATCAACAAAAACACGAAACCTTCTATCAGATAACATATTTTGTAATGATCTTACCATTTTCCCACACTCCAGATGGGTATGGAATTTGAAAATGAATCCATCTCTACACACAGTGTCATATGCCAAAGATAGGTCAATGAAGGTAGCTCCTGCTGTCAATTTATTATTGAAGTCTGATTTCATGAAATTTTTGACATTTCTCTTTTTCCTGAAACAACCCTGGAACTTTTATAGAGCATTTTCTGTAGAAGATTAAATCCTTAAAAGAATTAATCTTTCTAGTATCTTGAAAGGAAGACTCAACAAATTGATTGGTTGATAGCTATTAGGATCACACGGCTTTTTCCTCGTTTCAAAATACCTATTACTTTAGCCTAACGGAGTTTGAATGGAAAGTTCCCAGAATTCAGAATATTGTTATAGAAAGAATATAACCAAGACAAGGCCTTTTTTCCGAAATATTTGAATTTAGGATAAATTTCGTCAAAACTGGCTGCATTCCGAGATTTGGTAGATTTCATTGCAGCCTTCACTCCATCTATATGGAATGGAGTAGGAGTTGATCCCCTGAATATATTCAATTTTTTTTTTCATATCCTCCATTTTAGATTGGCATATATTGATTGACTTAGATACATCAACTAAGCGGCGAACGATTAATCTTGGATTAATTTTTGATAATGATGACTAGCCTAATTTTGTCAATATATCCTATGAACTCCTAATCGAATGTATGTAATTCATTTTTGATTCAACACTATCCCGTTTCTTTTTTCCGCTTGTATTGATAGAATTCATAAGTGTCTCTCATTCATCAACGGATGGTCATTTTTGATAGTCCTTGTAGAAATTAACGGTTCTTTTCGATCAACATGGAAATTAATCGTTCCGGAATCCTCTTGGAACGAACTTTTTTCCAAATTCCAACTAGGTCTTTTTAAATATTCAGCAAATTGAATGATACTTCTTAGGTCAACAGAATAGGCCTATGTTGACTATGACGAAAAACTCCTAGAATTTTCCGTTTTAAAAGAAGCGGTTTGAAAGTATTGTGATAAGACACTAGGCAGAGATCAGGATTAAAGCCTCTATTCCACCTAGAGGAATGAAAATAAGGCACATCTTTTCCATCAAAAATCGAATAGATGTTATCGTCTTCCATTCATTCAGCTAAAGCAATTCCACTTCTACCATTATTACCATAACCTCAAATTGTGTGGTGAGAATTAAAATTACCGCTATAAATTGAAGGATGCGGAAGTTTATATCTGAGTTTCTTGCCCAAATAGTATTCGGAGGTTTAGAAATAGAGATAGAGATGAAGAAAACATCCTTAAACTCTCCTTTTCAGATTATTCAATTTTGTCCATAGTCCTCTGCTAATTTAAAAATATAATCACTTTTTTCCTCAGAAATACACTTTATATTCAAATTCAATACAGAAAATTTGCCGCCAATCTGCAAGGAGGATTCTGTGAATCGGGTCTTGCGGTCCAAAAGACGGTTTTTCAGATCTTCTGATGTTCGAAGTCTGCTATGGAACCCATTCAGAGGGAAATAGTGGGAAATCATCATCCATAGTTGGTGGAGGTTGGGATATAATACTTTCTTCATTTGAAAAATAACGTAGGACAATTATCGACTGACATCAATTATGACTGATGTCATAATATATAGTAATAGATACATTTCTTCCATCAAAATACCTTATCTGTTGAAGTTGCACATCACATCACATTTGTATTGCATTATTTAAATGAATGACGGATTCAAAATATTCGCTTTTTCAATTTGGTTGCAATTTTCCATTCCCTCAAATCTCAAATAAATTGAATGGGTTAAAAGTTCATAAGCCATCATTGCAGCAATCAAAATATTTCAAAGGTGACTTTTTCGAACCGCGAAATATGTCTTTCGACGATTTCCATCTTTCTCAATTAACTGCCACTCGGATTTCGGTACGGGGAAAATTGGAAAATAATATAATTAGATGAAGACTTCCTCTGAAGCCGTGGAAGAAGGCGGTTCATGTTGAAATTCCAAACTCATTTCGACGGTTCCAAAGTACACTTGTCGACAAGTAAATTGTTCAGCGAGAAATACTTGGAATTGCTAATCTAAAACTGAATTTATGTAAATTGTAGCAAACGAGTTTCAACTTAATCACTCCTTAACTAGTTTGGAATCAACAATTGAGATTAATTTGATATTCAATTATCAAGCAGAGGAATCGTAGATTTTCGGCATATCTAGCGGTAGTGTGAATGTGAAAGAAAATATATTGAATATTTTGTGTATTAGGTACTTAGATATAGCTTTTTGGCGCTCTTGTTCACCCGAACAGAGTGCCTATCATTTTGCCCAATTGTGTGTAATTTTCGAATATCCAGCCGAAAATAGTCTCAATCGATTGGGTTCGACTCTCCGATGAAGAATCCATGACGAAAGTTGAGTCTGTCCGGCCGGCCGTATCCTCACTAGCATCCAACCGAGATCAGCTAGAGTTTTCATATTTTCAGAATAGGTTAATTGTCCAAATATCTCGGTCAAGTTCGTTATTGGGCCAAATCCGTCGGATGGTTCAGTAGTTATAAGCATCTGAAGTTTTGATACTTGAAATATCGTTGAAGGAGGCTGTAACGAAACGGCTCGCAAAATTTCGCAGAAACCGTCACTATAAAAAAATTTTAAAAAATTCCCAAAAAATAAGACATTTTTCGGATTTCAATAAAAATTCGTGAATATATTGAGGTGATCGATATCTTACTCATCCTCAAATTTCATTGTCGTAGCTTTTTTCTATATAAACATATGATCACTTTTTTCATTTACTCAAGAGAAATGACCTGAAGTCCCGGTGATTTTCACTTAACGATGGCCATAACATATCGATATTCGATTGACAAATGCCGGGCTCATTAATCAGTGCCAGTTGGCCTAAAATTAATCAAAATTATTCATAACGGAAAATCATAGAAATAGAATTCAATCTCGGTAACTGAAATAATATACGTTGTCAAAATTCAGAAAAATTTTTAGGGGAAGGGGGGAAGCTTCGAACTCAACTTGGGAAAAATTATGAGTAGTTATTTTTAATTTGAGATATAGGTTTGTTCATTCATTAGGCGTTCATATTTGCATCACATTGTCCCATAGGACGGGAAAAGAAAATTGTTCACTTGATCAGAGTACTTATAGATTTGTTATAGTTTGAATATTCACTCGCAAGTAGCTCAACAAGAGCGCCAAAGTAATCTGACCTCACGTCAGTGCTTTCTAATTTTTTTTCCTAGCGACCCTGCCTACGGAGATACGGCCTGTTTAGATATCGCTTCTTTTACTTCTTCGCACCATGGCCTTCCTCTTTTACGACTTTCTTGTAGAGTCTATTCAAGTAGCATCTTTGGTAGACGTTCATTGTCCATTCTTTGTAGGTGACCGTACTAAATCAGTTGTCTATGGATTTCATTCGGTCGATATGCATGATTTCGCTTATCCGATCATTTCTTATTCTCTCCATTCTTGATTTCCCTGCAGAACGTCACCAGTAGACCATCTCAAGCGCTAGATGTCGGCGTTCCACAACGAAAGAGTCAGCTGTCATCTTTCACACCCATACAGAACTATATTTCCAAAAATAGAACTATAAACTTGATATTTTTTCTTCCTCGATATATTATTGGACCACAATAATCATTCAGACATCCAGTGACCCTTCTTTCTACAGAACCCTTTGCTCAATCTCGTTTTCTGTTCGGCCAGTATTGTCTATGTCAAATTACTGACTGTAGTTGTTTGAGCCAATAAGTGAGAGCTCCATTGTCGTGATGAAGGGTGATCCATCTTCGACGGTTGGTTTTCCTGATTTCTTGGAAGACAACTGGCAAACAAATGGTTGCGTACCACTCAGAATCGACTGCTCTGTATTGTTCTAGAGGTAGGATTGTATCATTGTAACATCCTAGATTTTTTCAATACGAAAAAACCGTAGTCTCATTCCACCACGGCCGTCTTAACACATGGCCCGGCTATTGGTAACAACGGCAACACTGTACTGGGGTATCTTACCCACACGAAATTATTACGGCAAGCAGTCTAGTTCCCGCGTGTTTGTAATGTCATCTTAGTTTAGTTTGTTTTTTCGGGTAATCTATGTGAAAAATTAGCGAATTCTCGTGATTATTCGAGTGCCGTGAACAGTGAAAGTGTTTGTGATATCAGTGTCAGTAAATCTACATTGGAATACCTCTTTTAAATTGGTCTTTTGGTAAGTATCTAATATCTAACCTAAATATTCAATTGGACTTGAGATCATTTGCGTCCAGAATGGTCAAAACGTGTTGTATTACATCCTGTAAAAGTAATCATCCGTCTACAAAAAAAGAAGGATATTTTAGTTGTTTTAGTTTCCCGAAAGACGAAAAACTTAAGCTTTTATGGAGGAGGGCCATTCCGCGAGAAAAAATGTTTCCAAATTTACCGTCATACCTTTCGAAACAAAATCAAATAAAAAGGACCGATCCTCAATGTAGAAGGAACGCAATTTTAACTAGGAATAATAATAAAGTAGAAGCTTTTTTGAGTTCTGATTTGATCAGAGATTTTAAAGACTTTCTTGAAAATTATATTCGGCTAAAATTGATATATCTGGTTGGGAAATTGAAAAATGCGATAACGCAGTCTATTTCTATATTTTAAATTATGAAAAATCAATATCGGTTGAAATTTCTATGCAGATTAGTGAAGCTCTCGAGATTAAAATATTTCATAAAATTTGTCTAATTTCCGAAAATGACCTAAAATGGATACTTCCTCCTGATCTGATTCTCAGCAGATGGTCTCAAATTACAAATTTGCTCACTCGTTATAAAAATGTGTCTAATGAGAAAACAAGTAAATCTACATCAGATTTATTCAGAGATTCCTTGACCTCATTAGAAGCTTTTTTATCAGATGAGAATAATGAAAATTTTGACCAACTACGGCAGCTAGAAATTGTTACTGATCAATTGAGGCAAATAAGTCGAAATATTTGTTATATATATGTATAGAGAGTTTTATTTGAGTTGATTTTATTTTGAAAGTTATATTTGAATTAACATTTTATGGCGAGAGATGGTCCTACACCTCCCCGTGGTTCTTGCTGGACAATAAATTGAATAAATCATCATCCAATTTACTTTAATCTAAATTTTGATTTGTGTTTGTATTCAATTTATTGACTGAGTAGGGCATACTTCCATCCTATTTTCAGATATTCATCGAAAAACACATTTAATGACATAAGAAAATGAAATGGTACGTTCGAAACATCGTATCTCTCAGCTAAGCGTATACCTCCCAGACATCGTCTTTTGCGGCGTTGCCGCTTCAGGCGCCGGGCCATGTGTTAAGACGGCCGTGATTCCACCCTTTGCTGATACGCAACTGGCGGTTACCAATCTGTGGGAATAAATCCATGGTTCGAATCGGAGAAAGAAGAACGTACCATACTGTCAAAAGCCCGCGTCGATCTGCATGATGCATGATGCATGATGCATGAGAGAACAAAAAGAAAGAAGGCAAGATGGTGGGACCATTATAGGTGGAGTTGTGAGAGAGGTAATAGAGACCCAAAAAAAGTGCTAGTGCCTTTGTGTGTGTTTGAAAATAAAGCCATCTTACGTTGATTGACTCTAGAATATATTTTGCTAATATAATTGAGACTATTTCGAATGTTATTAGTTGCTTGTTCATTTTATTAACCTTTGTTGATGAATAGCATTGAGAACTGGATTGGCTCAGTGAATTCACTATTTTTCTATTATGTTTGTAAATTAATACTGTTATTATGCAATATTATTAGGTTTAATTGTGTATTAGGTGATGTTTGGGACGTTGTCATTGATTCTGATTTTTTTGTGAATGTAATGCTATGTTGTTTTGGATAACCCGGCTTTCTTTGTGCATGTAATGCTTTGTTCAAGTTGTATTACACTGCTTGTTACCTAGGACATTAATTATATTGCCTAGCCATGTAGTTTCACCAATTCAGACTACAAATCTCCCAACTATAACAAAGAAGGTTCTACATTCAGCTTACCGCAAAATCTACGTAATTGTACCCAAAGCAATTATATTCATCGTACGCTATTTTGCAGCATAAATGGACCAGGATCTGTGGTTAAACTACAGGAACGTATCATCGACTAGTAGTGTTACTAGTATGTTTGATACAAAGTAGTGGATGTAACCCTTTGTATTTAGCACCATAATGTTGTATCGAGTGGTGAGAGAGCTTTGGTCCAATTACTTCTGTTTTCTTGCTACCATTATGTATGTTTCTTACTGTCGATTATGTATGGTTCTGAGTATCATTTGTGCTTATCAGTTATTCCGATTTTATTCACTCATGGTTACTATTCTATCAGGTGATGAGAGATCCTCTGTTTATTTCGTTTTATGTTTTCTTGTAATCATTGTAGAAATTGCCTTATTATTCATATTGTTCTCTTTTTGCTATTTATGTCTGTGTTTTCTTTCTGTTGATTATTTATATGTTTTACTGTTTTATCAAGTGGTGAGAGCACTTTCGTTATTTATTTCTATGATCTCGTACTGCTATCTATTTATCTATATGCTCGTATTACATGATATTTCATTTAGGGGTCTTGAAATTGTGGACCATTCCTATATTGTTGTATGAGATTTGAGTCTTGAAGGGGCGGTTCCAAGGCCTTAAGGCAGGAACCGTTACTAACATGTCCTATAAGGCATGTGAGAATAAACTTTTTTATCAACCGCCAAACTTTCTGTCATTTTTTCAGACCCGCCGCTGGAACTCCATGACCTTCCCCGTGTTCCCAATTCCTTAGCTCATACAATATTATAGTTATGGCTCACATACCCTGGGGCCGTGACCATGACGATGGTCATAATTAGTCGTTTACATATTTGCCATGATTATTATCATGTTGCATTATTGAAGTATACATTTACCATGATCATTATCGTTGTTGTATTATTGAAGTTAACATATTTGTTATGATTATTAATTCTTGTTGCATTATTGAAGTTGTCATATTTACCATGCTTATTACTCTCTTTGTATTATGGAAGTTGTTCTGATTATTATAATTACTATCTGTTTTGTATTGTTATAGTTTTCTCAGAATTGTTATACTTGCCTTTGCTAGCTGTTAATGATTAACCATTATTTTCCCGTTTCTTTGATCCTGGTACCACCATTTAAGCCTTTAAAAATTATCCATTTAGTTTTAAACAAGTGCCCTAACATCACCTAACATAAAGAGTTGATTGTTTGGGTCTAAGTGTTGTGTTTTATTTACCATCTTTGTTGCCCAATTATTTTCACTAATCAATTATCATGAACTTGAATTATTACTTAACCCATAGACAAAGAAGAGATAGACCTCCGACTCCTTTGATTCGTTTGGCACGTTGACGGTGGCGACCTTATGAGCAGCAGATGGAACTAATTGTGTGAAAAAGCTATATAATAAAAAAGAAGGGGACATATTTTCGCGCGAAATGTCGCGAATTCTAACCCCTCTTTAGTTTCGTTCATTCTTTCATTGAAGTGTAGTTATCGGTTCTGTTGTTTTTTGTTTGTGAATCGTGGTAAGTGTTTTTCTTTATCTAGAATATTAAAAAGTTGAATAGAACGAATGATTTGAATTTTTCTTTATGTATTATACTACATCATACCTATTTTTTTGAGACATTTGAAATTCTTTATGGTATCATCATGAACTTTGAGATATATCTTTTTCGTTTATTGAAGCCCCTGAGAAATATTTCAAATAAAATTTACTCTATTTGTTTTGTAGATCGACCAAATTTTGTGATAGCAGCGATAAGTGTTCGGTGAGGGATTAATTGAAAGTTTCTGTAAGTATACTGAAAGGTAAGTATAAATTCATAGCACCTCTTCTCGTAATTGAACAGTATGTCATCATCATTCAAATTTCAGTATTCTTGTTCCATCCCAAATTGTGCTAATAAATATTACACGGGTTCAACCAATAACAAGCACTTTTTTCGACCTCCTGCATGTAGAATTTCAGAATGGGATCATACAATTAGAGCTCTTCATTCCAGGTGTTTTATAAATTCGAATACTAGAATATGTGAGGGTCATTTCAATGTTAAAAAACTTTACCAGTATATTTAAAAATAAACTCCTTCCTTCAGCTCTGCCAGATTTTCCAAATTATGAAATGCTTACATCTCAAAATGATAATGATAATAATAAAAATAATAATAATGAATTTGATTTCGGAACTGAAGGTTTGAAAACATCTAGTGCTCAGATATTATCAGATTTTCCAAATTGTGTGCCGAGTAATAGTTTGATTGATACAATGAAAATTAATAAACCTTTTGTAGAGAACAAAAAATCAGAAATTAAAAAAATCAATATTCATCAAGTAAATCAATTATCGCCTGAAGAGAAATTTATGACATTAATAAAAGGCAAAGAGAGCAACTGTCTAAATTAAAGAAAAACATTGAAAAGTCTAAACATAAGTTAAAATTAGCTGATAAGATTAGTGATTTTAAATTATTTTTGCAGCTTAAACAGTCAATTGGCGATAATGGGGTTCGATTTATATCTTCTCAGATCAGAAATTCCAACTGTAGAAAACATGGGGAGCGTTGGACACCTGATGATAAAATTTTTGCATTAGCTCTATATAAGCGTGGTCCACGATCATACAGATTTTTAAATAACTTTCTAAAATTGCTAAGTAAATCTACTTTAAATACAGTTTTGAGTTCTTTTCTTTTTGATACAGGCATTAATAAGCAAATATTTCAGAGATTAGCAGTCAAATTTTCTAAATTTTCCACTCTTGATAAATTTTGTTGTGTCATGTTTGATGAATTGTCTTTGTCTCATGATTTACATTATGACCATGCCTTGAGTAAAGTAGTAGGATATGTAGATTTAGACTCAAATCTAGGACGATTCAAAGAAATCGCTTATCATGCTTTAGTTTTGATGATATGTTGGAAACAACCGATTACCTACTACTTCACTATAGATCAGGTAAAGACCACTCATCTAAAAATCCTGATTGAAGAAGTCATTGTTGCATTGCAAGAAATCGGTCTTCGGGTGATTTGTACAGTTTGAATTTTGATAGAAAAAGGTTCCAAAAATTGTACAAAATTGAACCAGAACATTTGGCTTTGAAACACTCGAACTTGAAAATGAAAATCTCTATTACTGCTAAGACTATGAGTCACACAGTTTGTGCAGCATTGGAGTATATTATATCCATCTGTAGAGTATCAACATTATATTCTTACAATGTTTTTCATTTTGTTGCAGATCTGAAGAGGATTACATTCGTGTTTCGCCAAAGAAGTTCAGCTTTCAATTCTAAGTCTCCTAGATATTTGTCAGTTATCAGAAATTATTTTATAATATCTTCAAAAAGTAAAAAATTAGATTAATCAAATGATTTAATTAATTTATTTATTTTTGTTTACAGAAATCAATTTGCTCAATTATGTACAATAAAAAGTTGATAAATATTCTTTGATTTTTATTATAATACTAGAAACATTTTCACAATATGAATAAATTTTGCTGTAATTTTTAAGTCCTTGCATTTTAAAATAATATCTAATAAAAAATCAAGGACTTGAAAATTGCAGCAAAATTTATTGAAATTGTGAAATTATTTCCTATCATTCGATAATAGCATTATCGTTAGTGTCATCTACAGCGGTGGAGGACGCCACAATCGCTCTGAAAGTTTTCTACTTTATCGACTTTGCCGCCATTTCTCACGATTAGTTCCATCTGCTGCTCATAAGGTCGCCACCGTCAACGTGCCAAACGAATCAAAGGAGTTGGTGGTCTATCTCTTCTTTGTCTATGGGTCTCTTTTACTTGGAGATAATCATTAATATACTTGAGAAATGGCATGGATATCATGACTAATGATGGATATTTTCCCTAAAAATTAAGATTTCATTATATATTGAAAAAATTTTTCGAGGTTAGCTTCAATTAAGATGGCGGAAAGAATTCCTAGTTGAGCGAAACGACCAAACACTCGAATCATATTTAGGTGGTTATTACGGAACTGTTATATACCCTTTGGGATCTTTAATGAATATAATCATTACATTTATGGGAATTTGAAGCTTATAAAAGTAACAAGCATCACAAATTAAACAACACAGGTTTTATTAAGGTATCATAAATCGAATAAGGGGTTATTAAACCACAGAACATATTGTCATATTGATTATCTGTGGTTATGCAGCTGTTGGTAGAATAAAGGTATAACTGGTTGCCGCTACGCGCCAAAACAATAACCATATATTAACCTAACCTGCCAATAATTTGCTGATAATTTTCATGAGTTCGTTCAGGGATCGATGGGTAATATTGAAAGTATTTGCCCAATGCTTCAAATCATTGTGAAATTTATCATTAATATTTTCTTCTATATATTTTGATTCACTAGTATCATTATCATCCTCAAGTTCGACTAACCATTTTTCTCTGTTCTCGTCTACAAAGTTGTTTAAATATGTTTCGCTTTGAGGAACCTGCATATAAAAATATAATTCATTAAAATATTCAGTTATCATTTCAGTCATAACGAAAGAGATATTCAATTAATCAATACCTGATGTGCATCAACAACAGTAGATGGTTCATTATGAATTTGAGAGTCAGAAGATAAGATAAGCAGGTTGGAATGAATTTTCGGAGAAGTTGAATTTAAAATTTCTCTCAGATTCTTTTTTACTCTTCGATGGAAGGCTCCACTACTTTTTTTTTTTTCCAGCTACGTGAGAGACCTGACATTTTCTGAAATACCTAGATGATTTCAAAAATTTTATAGGTTAGAATACTGAAAGTGTTAAAGATAGCGTTCGCGACAGATTTCAGTTCTATAAGAGGAATAAGAATTGCACCTATAATTAATAAGTTCCATAGAGGTATTAGCGGTGAATATGAATGTATAATGGTTTCTGTGGTTACGAAGAAGATCTTCAAAATGAATAATAGTTACTATAGAGATATTTATACAACCTTCATTGAATAGTACTTCAAGGTAGTGCTGGTGATGTTTATACAACTTCTTTATGAGACTTAAAGTAATTGTGACTACTGGATTTATTAGGAGGTGCTATATAAGTTTATACGACTGATTTATGGGTCTTAGAGTGCTTTTATTCTTTGGTGATTTTTCGAAACATTTATACACTTCTGAGGAATATTGGAAACCTTTATAATCAGGTTATACAACTTCAGAGGCACTTGAAGTATCTGGTGCCATTCAGACTCCAGTGTCGTAGTTAGTTTAAAAAAATAATATTTGTCATCCTTTTCGAAAGAAAAAGTGGCATATGTTACAACATGTCCAGTTTTTCCGAAAAAACAGGCGACCATTTGCTTGAAAGGGCTTCGTGCGCGAGCAACTTTTGTTGGATTTGCCTGATCTTGAAACGATTCATCACCTGTAACGATCATAGACGTGCTTCGAAGCATCACGATAGTATTTTTGGAGCATTTCTTTGGACCAATCGACTCCACCCTTTCTTTAGCTCTTGACAAATTGTGTGGGATCCAACACGATCAAGTTTTTTTGACGGTTAAATGTTAATGCAATATTGAATGTATGCTGGTCACACTAATGCCTAAGGTTGTCTCAATCTCATGATAGGTCACATTACGATCTTGCAATATCAGTTGGCGCACAGCATCAATGATTTTCGGAAAAAGAAACTTATTTTAGACGACCTTCACGAAATTCATCTTCGAGTGAACTACGACCTCGATTCAACTCACCATACCATCGATAAGAACTGGTCCTTGATGGTGCTTCATCGCCAAAAATTGAATTAAGTCCATCGATGCACTACTGTTAGGTCAATCCACCACGAAAGTTATTGAAATAATCGCACGAAAATGTACACGATTTAATCCCATTTTTTGGGCGAGATGAATATTTTTAGTTATTGTAAACAACACAGATAGCGCTCGTATGTCAAATCGTTCTGACTACGTATAGCCTCCAAAATGTCAAGCTTTACGATAGAGCTGTCAGTTGGCAGATTGTTACACTGGGGTTGTCGAATACCGAAATATAAAAGGCAACCCAGGTATATATCATATTTACAGTGTGCGGAAAAGGTCGGTTTACACTGTTTGGTATTCATGCATGCGCGTATTTTCGGCCCGGGCTGAAAGAGGCAGCTGAAACGTAGCCAGTTGAGTTGTCCGCGTGTAGTAGTGATGTGTACGTTTATAAAGCGTTTGTTGCCATGACTGCGTATGTAAAGTACACGAAAGAAGAACGTGTTTGTTTGTTTGCTCACTTCTTACATAAAACTTGAGGGTTATAATGCTGAAATTTTTGAAAAATTTTGCCAGCGCTTTCCAAACAAGCAAGTTCTACCAGACACATGGGGTAGAAGCTGTAACGTAAAGTCGTACTGGTTCCGCAGTTGACGAGTTGCGTACAGGTCACCCTTCTAATTTTTTTCGTAAAATTTGTTTTACCGTGACTAAACGATGCCGCATGTGTGTTAAAGACGGGGGAAACAATTCGAACATAAAATGTGAGGCCACAAATAATTATTGCTGTTATATTTTTCTCGAGAACATATTTATTTCCAATCATTTTTACTTTTATTTCCCTCATATGCAAAACGGTAAACTGACTTTTGACGCACCCTGTATATTGTGATGTGTGATGTCACTTCAAACGCACTTACAATGAATGTCAAAACTAAAAATGAAGGATCATAAGTACGACGCATGCGCAAAACTGAAAAGTCTAGATCAGCGCTTTCCAATAATAATATTCAATAGTAAAATTTTTACCAGTGCGTCGGGCATAATTCGAAAGCGTGCATTTCAATAGGATTTCAATATAAATAAATGACATTCCTTTCGAATTCTGAATTGAGCGATTCGAGTATCCGAACTGGCCATTCGGGTAGACTGGTTTGAGCATGCGCAATTTTGATTATTCCACATATTGGAAGGCTTCAAGGTTGACTATGTTGGCATTTTATTAGATTCAAGTATTGTTCTTATAAGTCTATGGAATATTCATTGCATTGAGCATTTGTTTCTCTGTCTGATACTATAGTTAGTTCATAATTGAAAGTGTTTTTGCTGGAGTTATGAGTTTATAAGGAGCAGTCATTATTTTGAATTATTAAAAACCTTTAGGGTATAAAAAAGATTGAAATAGAGTACTTCTTGAAAGAGATAAACTTTCTGTAACTCTTGAAAGGATATTGGAAACAATCGACTTAAACCGGCATAAGGGCTGCCACAGCATCGCTCAGGAGCAAAAGATGGACCTTAAAATTGGTCTAAATCATTTGCATAAGGCCGATTTCTAAAAGAAGCTTGAGTTTTGAGTGCCACACGAATTGTTGGAAAATTTTTTTATGGATATTGTTTCCATCTGCGATTCCTTGGCCACACGGATCAAAATCGTTCCATTTCTGAAGGGGCTGGTTATAGTTGACGATAAATGGGTCACATACGAAAATGTCAAGCGAGAACGTTCATGATCGAAGGCCTGTGAAACAGCTCAAACGGTGGCCAAACAAGGATGACGGTCGGGAAAGTTTCTAGGTGTATCTGATGGGATTGGAAAGGGGTCATCTACTTTGAATTACTGCCCAATGGTCAAAGGCTTAATTGACATCTAGACTGCCAGCATTTAGCTCTATTGAAAGCTGCAATTGATCAGATGAGACTAGAATTGAGCAACTAGGAGAGCTGTCGTATTCCATCAGGACACGCCAGACCTCATACGTCTTTGATGACCCGCCAAGAGCTTCGGGACCTTGGTTGTGAGGTTTTATGCATCAGCCGTATACTCCAGATCTGGCACCAAACAATTATCTTTTATTTTTGTCCACGTCTAACGCTCTTGGTGGTCTAAAATTATCTTTCAGGCTGGGACAGGACATTATGGGGACGAGGCATAATGAAATTACTTACTAAACGGTAACAAGCAACTGAAAAAATTGGTGCATATTTGAGCATTAACGAATTATTGTAACTATGTTTGATAAAACAAATTAAATTACAGTAAAAATAATGGATTTCTTTTTTTGCAACCTGATATTTATAAGATAAGATCAGGAAAAAACGGAGTTTGAATTCATTTCCAAGTTTCAAACTTGAAACATTTCAGTAAATTTTTGTAATCAGCAATAAAGAAAACATCGACACTTTCAAGGTTTGCTTTGATGAAGATATATCTTGAACTGAGGAATACATAATTTGAACTTAGCAAAATTTCACAATATCCTTATTATCCGAGCAAAAGCAATAAAATTTTGTGAACCGACCTCATTATTACTGAGTTCAAGTTAGCAGTACAATACCTCTTCTTGAGTTGATTGAGCTTTTAAACCATTTTAATAAAATAATGAATACTCAATTCTTATAATCATCAAACACTTTATTGGCGTTTCCAACAGGCATGTGGATTTTTACCGAAATGTAATTAGATGAAGATTCAGCAAAAATGAGGATTTCCTGAAGATTCTAATAAGATAAAAGGTCCGAATATATCGTAACGATCTCAACATGAAATTATGGCACTTTAATTTATGTTTTCCTCCAATTCCGTCACTGTTCTACAACTCTAAGTACCTCTAAAGCTAAAGCACTCACCTGTCTAAACATTAAAAACCTAATCAGATGTTGTTTCACTCATGCCACAGAATTTTCATGAAAAATAATCGCCCGCAAACGCATCAGCAGTTCACCCGGCAACAGTCGAGGAAATACTGAACGCTCTCCGAATCTTCACAAAACTCTACTTTCCAGGAAAACGGGGGTGACTCGCGTATTTTCCGCTTATCCATACCGTATCCATGGAGAGAGAGATGAGGCTAAAATAGTAAGCTGCATTCTCTCACCTCTTCTCAATCCCAGGAACTCATGGAAGAGATTGTGGATTTGAATAGAATATGAATATTGAAAATTTTAGTGTGGAAACTCATCCTTTTGCACGCTTGATCATCATCAAGAAAGAATGTCTGTAGTTTTGAATTATGGAGCCCAGAGTGGTCGCAAACCATTGGGTTCGCATTTTTGATGGATAAATCTGGGTACTCGAACAAACGATGAATATGAAATTTTCATATAATCTATTGCTTCTTTCACCCTTGAAAATAGTTTTTTAACGTTAAATTGATTCTTCACAACAATCCTAATTTCGGGAATTTTAAGTTTATTATTTATATAACCAAGTTAAAAGGTAATATACTTTTGGATGACTAGATTCTTTATCGAAATATAAGTTATGTATATAAGTTATTACCTAATGACTAATTGTAGTCTTTATTGGGTTTTGAAATGTAATAATTTTTTGTTGTTGTTTTCTAATTGAATTGTTGAGTTAACATACATCCATATGCATTATTTCATATTCGCAATAGACTGGTACCCGTGAATTCATTCGGGAGACCAACAAAAATAATCTGCTGAATCCATCTCGTTATAACCTTATGAATTGATCGGTGGGTCATGTGGATCTTTTCGTTAGAAATAGTTGAAGGTTATGAAATAATATATCCATGTTCGAATTTTGTAGAAATTAACTGAAAGCATAGAAATAATGAGAATGCTGGGAGGAGACTGCTTTTGTTATAGGAAGCTGAATTTTTCTGTGCTCATCAACAGTTGAAATCATAGATATACTGAGACACAAATACAAATGGTTTTTGGCAATCCCTTATATTCATAAAAAACATACGATGTTGTACATTTTTGAAATCAGAAAAAATTAAGCTTTCAGAAATTGGCACAGAAATATAGTGCTCCTATGTAAAAAAAAAACATAACTTAGGGTCACAGCTTCGTAATTAAAAATGGTACAAATAGGAGAAGCACACTACTGGATTCTATAAGAAAAAGTGCCTGTATAATGTTTTAATTTCGGAGCTTTACCATCAGTATTAGCGGAGATATAAATTTTTTTGATATCCCTTTTTTTTAATTTTCGCTTTTAACTCGAAAATAAAAGAAGGTAGCCAAAAATGAATATTACACCCCGTAACATGTGTAATGAAAATATGTATACTAAATAGGCCTACAAAAAGTTCCACGAAACCACATTATGTTTTTCTTATATAATATCATATGTATATGTTAGGCCCGAAGACCGAAAACGCTCAGTGGCCGGAAAAAACGACTGTGGTCGTTCTGGCGTTCTGGCTGCCTTCGAACGCGTTTTGGCTGTTTTTAAACGCTCGCAACGCGTTCTGGTAATTGTTAAATAGCCGGAACGCATTTTGTCAATTGTTCAACGCTCACAACGCGTTCTTAATGTTCGACTTGTATTATTTACCGCTTTCTACCTGCGTAGGATAAAATTTATATTGTCCCTCATAAAACAAAGTTGAAAATTGAAAATTGAAATACAATTCAATTATTGACAACTACAATTGGATACCAAAGATGGGTTCGGTTTTTCTTGCCGAATCATTTCAACAATATTAAATTTCTTATGATTATTTTTCAGTTCTAGGGAGAAAGTTACACTAATAAACATATATTGTCGAGCATATAATATATAAATGCATGAATGAAAAAGCGAAAAGTTCTTTATTAAACAAATGAATTTCAATTTATTTTCTACAAATCCAACTTATTGTTTAGAACAAAACAAACTTGAATTTATAACTCTTTTAATTACTTTATTAGAAACAATTCAATTATTGAAAACTACAATTGAATACAAACTACAAACGAGGGGTTTTTCCGAACTTTTGTGTACTTTACATAGGTACGTTATTTATTTTTACAATAACTGTTTGAATGAAATTTCGAATTACATAGTACATTTAAATTGTATCCGTAAAGTATGTAACAAATTCATTTTTAGCTAATCAGATCATTTTAAGAAATAATCCTGAAACACATCGATTTTTATTTTAATTTACCTTATTTTAAAATAATAATCTAATATACAGCGTGAATTATTTTCGAGTAATGACATCACCGTCATTTTTTTTAAATTGAACTATTTTGTCTCCATTTCCGGATTACTCTAACTGAGCTGATTCCAAAAATGTATCACATGTTGATTCCAATAGGTACAGGGTCGACAAATATACAATAGTTTTGTATGTGCTCAGTGTTCATAAAGAAATGCTAGACCACAAGTACCAAACATGTTCGGAAACAACTTATTTTTATTATTCTAAAAATGTAAAAAACTACAGGGTCTTACATTTGAACCAATTGCCGTAAGACAAACGCGTTCCGGCTGTTTAACAATTACCAGAACGCGTTGCGAGCGTTTAAAAACAACCAAAACGCGTTCTGTGCGTTCGAAGACAGCCAGAACGCGATGTGGCCGTTTTTTCCGGCCACTGAGCGTTTTCGGTCTTCGGGCCTAACATATACACAGAATAGTAAATCATTAGTAGGGGAGACCGGGTACAAAAGTAACACTTTGTACTTTTACCTTGATTTCTGACTGGCTGTTACTATTGCCATTTATTCAATATAACTATATAAAAATTCAGTTTATGTTCTTTACTCTAGCAACTCGAATTATCACATTATAGTGTGTTTTATATGAATTATAGAAATTTAATTTTTCGACCACGTAGGCAGGTGGAAAGTAACAGGTTGTGGGTCGAAAGTAACAAGCCGAAGGGGTGGGTAATGAGTACAATATTATACATGGTAAATCAACAAATTATTTATTTAAAATCTTTATCATATACTAATAACACGAAAAAACTTCTGTATTTTCCATCCATCCACTAGAATTGCCAGCTGCAGTACATCCAACAGGACCCTCACGGATCATGTGGTCTTGGAATCGTTTCAGTGGGAATATTTGAAAAAGGGTGGGATGTCTCCGCCTTGAGCATTGATGGCAACAGCAACTGTTACTAATCTTCCTCCTTCTGCCGATGTTACTGCACCTACTTGTTTAATTCCTTTTTGGGCTACAATTTTGCTAGGTTTTTGGACAGTGGTCCCCTGTTTCGTCCATGTTCCAGATATCTTTTGGCTCAAATTGGTACCTATCCATAATATCAGCAAGGTTGTCAAATAATTTACTCACATTATGCTCGTTGAAACTTGATGACCGCGACAGACTTGTTGCTTGAGGACATCTTAAAGACAGGCTCGGGAGTCGTTTTAAAAAACCAGTCTACCATTCCTTACCCGCCATTTGAGTATCGTGTTTGTAGGAAATGATTTTTCATTCTTAAGCGCTAACTCGTATGCCAGTTGGGGATAACCCAAAATAAGCTGCTGAGCACTCGATTAAGTAGTCGCGTAGATTAACTTCTTCGTCGTTGGTAAAACACTGTTGACGCAACGGTAGCCCATAACAGCTGTAGCATTTCCTGCTTTTAATTTTTTTATAAATCTATATAATGTTACATGGCAAACATTATATTTTTTTGCCAGGCCTCTTATGGTTGCAGCATCTTTAAAATGCTCTTCAGCCGCTTTTTGATACACTTCCGTGTTCGTGGTTCCTCGTTCAGTTTTTCTAATGCGTTGACCGGGCATTCTCTTGAAAAAAATACTAAATAATTAAATCACCACTAGGACAAAAGTAACATGTTACTTTTGTACCCATAGGGCTATGTTACTTTTGTACCTGTTCACATTTTTGTCAAAACGTACAACATAACCTTAAATCGGAGCATGCTACACAAAAATGAATTTACCCAATGTGTTATCACTTTAATACAGAATAAATTAACAAAAACATTCAGATTCCTACTTACTTTTAAGACTATCTAAACTTTGAATAAAAAAACGTCATAAAACTTACTTTTTATGTGTAAATTCTCGTAGCGTCCTGTCACATAGCCTAACAGCGCGTGGCGTACGCGGCAACTAAATGCAATAGAGGAGAGCACTCCCGGCTCTCACCTGACAGCAGCAAAGCGGTGTTCGCCTATTGGATAAATCTAGAGAGCATTTGTTACTTTCAAACCGCCGTTACTTTTGTACCCGGTATCCCCTACTGTAACTTATTTCCCTAACAATAATGCAAAATAACATGTCCTACTTCACCTAATTTATTTTTCAATTGTTAAAGAAACAATTTATGTTAAGAATTTATATCCACTACTACTCAACACGTGCTGTCGGCGAAGTTCCCCAATCAACTATGTCTCCCTGTAGGTCACAATGTTTTTTTATATAATGATGGTGCTTCGAGAACATTCTAATGTTTGAGTATAGATGTTTTTGGAATATTCCATGCGGCCTCTTTGGTGCTCATAAAATATGACATTGAATTGCCCCTTAATGTCCGTTCATCATTTGGACAGCGGGATAATCCGTGATGTAATTTATTGCCGCTTCAGAGTCGTTGCGTGTCATTCCGCTTTAATGGCTCTTCCTTAATCTCTTTGTCGGCATCATGGGAGTCAGATCCGTTTTCAATTTGTAACATTACAATAGGGTAAAGGCTAAAATTTTCAGTTCAAGGATAATTTTTCAAAATTCAAGTCAAATAGATATCAGTGAAAAAATTTGTCCGTCCTTAAGCACATCTACTGAACGTCAGCCACAAACTGTCAGAATTGAAAATCTGTCTCCGGAAGTGTTAGCAAGTTGACAGCAAAAATGATATCAATGTATCATAAAATGGAACTACACTTCAAAAAAAAATATGAAAATATGATTTGAAAAGTGTAAGTGATCTAAAAATAAATCCTCATTACTCCGTAACCACTGGGTCTACGAACTGAAAGGAGATATTCATTCCCTTAGTCTTCCCTGAAAATTTCACGACTCTTGATCATTCCGTTCTGACATAATCGTGCTCACGAACGGACGGATTCTCGTAGAATCAATTTGTCATGAGTGGGTCCAAACAAAACGATTTATACAGCTTTTATACATATAAACTAGTAAGCGGGTAGATCCATAGGCCCGTAGATCAAAAAGCCCGTAGATCAATATAGGCCAGTAGATCCATAAGCCCATAGATCAATATAAGCCATAGTTGAATGAGGCCCGTAAATCAATATAAGCCAGTAGATCCACAAGCCCATAGATCAATAAAGCGCACAGAAACACGAAACACGGCAAAACATCCGTTGAAAACAAGGAAACACGAAAGAACGCGAAGATACACGAAAAAACACGAAAGGACCCGAAGAAACACGAAAGAAAGCGAAGAAACACAGAAAATGGGAAGAAATACGAAAGAACACAAAAATCCCAAAGGAACCCAAGAAAACCCGAAGGAACGCAAAAAAAATCCGTCGAAAGAGAAAAAACATGAAAGAACTGGAAGAAATACGAAGAAACGCGAAATAACACGAAAGAACCCGAAGAAATACGAAAGAACGCGAAAAAACATGAAAGGACCCGAAGAAACACGAAAGAACCCGAAGTAACACGAAAGAACGCAGAGAAACACGAAAGATCGCAAAAAGCGCAAAGGAACCCGAAAAAACTCGAAGGAACGCAAAAAACCCCGTCGAGAGCGAAAAAACATAAAAGAACTGGAAGAAACACGAAAGAACCCGATGGAACACGAAAGAACGCGAAAAACACGAATGAACCCGAAGTAACACGAAAGAACGCAAAAAATCCAAAGGAACCCAAAAAACCCCGAAGGAGCGCGAAAAAACCGAAAGGGCGTAAAAAAACTCTAAGGAAGGCGAAAAACCCCGAAGAAGCACAAAAAACCGAAAGAGCGCAAGAAATACCAAAAGAACATATAAATCGCACACCCTGTATGACATTTTATTGATGTAGCTCCCGTACGCGGAAAAACACGAAAACTTGAGGAAAACTCTGGTGAAAGTCAGCGCTAGGAATTTGCAACTCAGATGTGACACCCTGTATATGAATCGAAAATATTTTATCGAATTAAGAACCCGTAAGCAGAAACAGCCGAAATAACTCGATGGAAAGTATTTGTTAATAATAGACAACGTATATGGGACACCCTCTATATAATTGATTCGCAGTGGGTGCTTTCTCCAAAAAAAAACCGAAATAATATTAATTCAACTCCAGCATCGATTCACCCTCCGTGAATTTTACTAAAGTTGAGTAAAAAAATCATTATTATTCGATAAAGCTCTAAAGATGTGCAGATAAATAGAGGCTACTCAATTTCCAGTTGTTCCCGCATAAACCGAGTGGAACGGTTTATTCTGTGATTCTATACAATTGCCGCAAGGTCTATGTTTTCAAGACGATTCTTCTCGAAACCCGTTCGGGTTTCTTCGTGGAAATTGTGATAGAATGGAATAATTCTCGACTTTCGGTCTTAACTCTCTACTTGGATATGAAAATGGGTTTCTACTGCCCGTACGAAACAGAAATGTCAAGATTTTGTTAGATAAAAATTGAGGGAATTGAATTTTAAAAACACTATTTTAGAAATATAGTTCGTTTCTCTGTGATTTCTGAGGCCGTTTGAACTGAATTAAAAGAAAGATTACACTATATGTGAGGAAATCCTACCTGCAAAAAGGTTTTTATGAAAATATTCATTGATTACGAATGATGAATATAGGTAGTCATATTTTGATAGATTCATTTATATAAATAAATACAACCAAGCACGATGAATTTTACACGGTCGTTCGTATGTTTCTTTGTGGAGTGAAAATTGAAATGAACAACCCGAATAAAGTATTATCTGCTATCTGCAAATCCCTACCTGCGAAATATTCATTTTGATTTGTTTATTGTTTGGTTGCGATTACAATACATAAGATTTAAATGTCAACGACAATTGTCATTTCAGAGTAGTAGGTATCGACAGGGTGAAATGAATTGGCTAGGGATTGCCAAACTGGATCTATGCTGGGTACATTTTTGAATTTCATAAATACGTATCGTAGACTGTTAAACTATAAGAGTATACCTCACCAGGGCTCTTACGAATCGTATGAATTGAAAAATTTTTAAAATATTATACGGGGTATGCATTATAATTGTAATTGAAATTATGTGACAATGTTCTGTGAACGTCGGACGTGACTGATGATCTGGAAATTTGCGTTTGAGCCGAAGTAAGCTATTTTCAGCAATTAATTTAGAATATTTTTAATTGCGATTGGAAGATACGAATAGCCCTTTCCAAACGTCCGATTCTCGGGGAGTACACATATGAAAACGGCTTTTCCTGATCGTGTCCGTGGAAAAAGCCTTTTTCAATTTTACCGGAATATCTTTCGCGAAAAACCGGGAAATCGGTGTTTTAGATAATTTTTTTGAAAATGTTAGCGTGGTCGTAAAGGCATGTGAAATGCACCTAACGAAAGTTCGTCTCGTGAACTTTACGGTGCTCGCTTCGCTCGCGAGATCGCCTTCCCCTTTCTACCTCGAAATATCCCATTTCTGAACCCCTCGGTTACCTGTATCGAACCATCGATTACCACAGAAATATTCCTTATTGTTTTTAATATATTGGGATGATCGAAAAATACAGCCACTGGGGCAAATCTGTTCAGGTGAACAAGCGTCACATATCTTCCAAAATCCTTTTCGCCTTGAAATATCTCTCTTCCCATTAAAATCATTTCATTCTGACACAAATATTGTACATAAATGTTTGGTTGTACGACTAAGAATTTTCGTCTGAATCTCTTGCTCATTATCAAATAAACCCAACAAGTCTTATGGGGGAAACTCAATCTCACTGTAATTTAATTTCATAATAGGTTGATGTTAAAAACTTAATTAAACGCTACCCCGAAGGGTTTATTCCATTCTATACACACAGTAGCTTGAAACTGGCTTCTTGATTAGAGTGTGCTACGACAGGCTTGACAGCATTGTGTAGCTGGAAGGTGAACGCATCCTTAGTTCACAATGCGGGTTCGAACAGCTCATAGGTTCAATAACCAAAGATGCCGAAAAAAAAACCGAGAAGTTTCTACCTAATTTGCATCAGTTTTGTGGCCATTGTTATCTTGAAAAGATATCTGTGAATATCGATAATAACAGAAAATTAATATAGTTTCAGCTGCAGTTTTGTAGATATTCAATCTGAAGTCAGCGTCTGTTCCTGGAGATTTGATGTTAAAAATTTAAAAGAGCATTGACGTGAGATCAGGTTTTTTTGCACGCTTGTTGTGGAGTCTTTTCGCGTACTCTGAAACACTGTGATTCTTACTACCGCCTCGATAAATGAACAAACCCATATCTAAAATAAAAACATCTACTAACAGTTTTCCTTGAGTTTTTTTCGAAGCACAACTTCTCTTATTAACCAATCAAAAGTAAACATATCCACTCCATCGAAAATCATTCAGAATATCTTTCTTTCACTAAGCTCTTGTGCTTTGAAATTCCTCATACAGGGTCATCCTTAACTTTCCACCCCGAAATTCGAGTTTTGGGATAGAATAAAGAAAAACCGCTAGGATAGGTCAGATTTCGTTGAAAGGAAGACCAATAATGAGTTTGAAATCACAACCCCTCTAGCTGCAACGCCTAACAGCTCGCATTTTTGAATAGGCAAAAGGGGTCGTGCACCACCTTGTTGGAAAGGCAATTCAATCTCCTGCATGAGTGTGTTTTTTTTCAACGCTTCATTATTATACAAAGTGACTCAGTATTCCATCAACAACTTTCACACGTCAAATTTGGATCTTTAGGATACAAAAAATGCTCGGACGGATGAAAAATGAATTCGATATCACTACACCTCTAGTCGCTACCACTTAGAACAATTTTGTTTGAATAGAGATAATAGGTCCAGTAGCTTTGTTGGAAAAATAATTCAATTACCTATACGAGCGTATTATTTTTTTTTCTTAGATCGCTTAACTATTAAACAGCATGAAACAGTATTTCAATCCATAAACTTCTATATCAATGTTTGACCTTCGCTATGAGAAAACGAAAAAATACTGACAATGATAATACACTCCTTAAAAATGACCGTGTAATAAGACGAGCGTATCTTCTCGAGTTATTGTTTTCAGCGGCTTCCGTAATTCCTTGTCGTAGCTCGTCTAAATCTTGAATGGGTTTAGAGTACACTTTTTCCTTTATCTAAGAAATCTATGGGATTTAAATCGGGCGAGCGGGCAGGTCACGAAATTGTACCACCTCGCCCGATCAACCTATCGTGGTATTCTCGATCGAGAAACTCGCGTACCGTGCGCGCATTATGCGCTGGGCAGCCATCTTGTTGGTACCGCATACTACCGTAAATGTTTAGTGGCACTTCTTACAATAAATCTGGTAATTCGTTCTGTAATAATAATAATAATAAAATTGTCATGAAATCCGGTTTAATTAAAAAAAATTTGTTTTCCTAAATTAAGGAGTACTCTAGCAAGTATTATACCATTTTGGATTCTTGACTAAATGCACCATCTTTTAAAGTTACTTGCCGAAAAAGTGTAGTACATTTTTTTTATGGTACAGTCAGTTAAAGTTGGGTGATGTAATTATTTTAAATTAAGTGGTGGCCAAAAATCCAACATTTAATTTAAAATTGAGGCAGATATGGTTTAATTTCGAATTGTATTTTAAAGAAGGGTTATCCATGGTTATATTAAAGAAAAAAGTTTCACGAAAAGTTAATATTTGTAGCCACAGGACTTGAAAGATCATCACAGGGTGTCAGTTTTTCTAATTTTTTTTTAATACTCATAATTTGAAGCGTGCATGACAAGTATTTTTTTTATATTTTTCTGATAACTATCATGTTTTGGCCCACCACCCATTTTCGGCTTGACGTTGATTTCTGGGACACCCTGTATAACTTGACATTATGATAAATACTTCAGTTAAGTAAATGCTCAAAATGGCCTTCACCTTCCCCAATACATACATACAGCAGTTCCTCGAAGCGATTCCTCACATTCTTTAGCATTTTGGGGTCATCAAACGTATCGTTTACTATGCCCTGCCATGATTCATTCAAGTTTGCAGGCTTCGTCGCATAAATTTCACTTTTCAAATATCCCTACAAACAATAATCCAGAAGCGACAGATCAGGGAAACGAACAGGCCATTCTATGGCACCCCTCCATCCAATCCAACGCTCTGGAAATCTTTCATTTAAATATTGCCTCACGGGCGCCTCCTAATGGTGAGGGGTTTCATCTTGCTGATATCTCAGTTCGGGTTTTAAATAACGGTGATCGTTCTCCAAAATACCTGTTAACATAGGATCGACATTGTTTTCTAAGAGATCTATGTAATTACCATCATTGAGATTGCCGTCTAAGAAAAAAGGGCCCACAATAATATCGCCAATAATACTGGCTCAGACATTCAGCTTTTCGGGATATCGAGTGTGAATCGCTCTAAATAGCCTTGAGTTGGTATCAGACCACTATTGACAATTGAGACGATTTATAGATCCATTCAAATAAAAAGAGCATTCATCAGATAAACAGACATTGAAAAGGAAGTCCGGATTTTTACTCATAATATCACCAATTGTTTCGCCAAATTGTAATCGGCGATCACTCATCTTCGTTCATTTAGCCATGTAAACTCATCTTGAATGGATGGAACTTGTAATTTTTAAGTATCCTTCTAATAGTGGTACGAGAAATGACCTAAAAATCTTGTGTTCACATCATAGTTTGGACACGATTTATTTATTTTTTTCAAATTAACACCTGAATTAACTCTAAACTTTCTGAACAAATCCAGGACGGCCTCTAAAAGTTCATGGAATACTGAGTCACTGTATAATAATGAGGCGTAAAGAAATACTCATGCTGAAAATTGAATTGCCATTTCAACAAGGTGCTGCTCGACCATTCTTCCCTATTCAAAAATGAGAGCTCTCAGGGGTTGCGGCAAGAGGGACAGTAAAATCAAACTCATTTGAAAACCCTTATTAGTTCCCATTCCTACAAAATTTGACCTGTCTGAGCATTTTTTCGTTATTACTTCCACATGCTCAAAATGCGGGTCACAAAGTAATGCATGGCCCACCCTGTATATTCTAGTCAAAATTACAAAAATCTTGAATTAGGAATAACCGAACTAACAGATTTCCTTCAGTTTCATTTAAGCCACAATCTGGATCCACTCAAAATGGTACTAACATCAAAATGTTATCACTTGAATTCATATGGCAATATAATCAGGAAAATTTATATATCGGTAAACAAGGTCTAGTTTCATCATCATATCAGAATATCGAACGAGCAAACACTTGTCCTTTAAAATACCTTATACAGGGTGGCCATTTGAAAACGAAACAGACGAGATTACAGACGAAATAAATTTTTTCGATAGAAATGCTCGAACAGGTCGATTTCTGTTTCGAGGGGGACAACTTAAGATGTAGGTTACGGACGCATAGCGCTTCAACCCTTGCTACTACAACCCTTACCCCCAAATTTTGAATAGGGAAGATGGGGTGAGTGATACCTCATTTGAAAGGTATTTTTATACTGATTTCAGCACAGTAATTGTTTTTTCATTTTATGCATTAGTTCTCGAAATATTCTTAACTAAGTATTTGAAAATGAAGTGGTGTTTTCATGGCACTAGTGTTTTTTTGTTAAAATCGACATTTTGAGCTTCAAAACAACCATAACAGTGGCTTCCTTTCTCCAATCCACTGCTGGAAATTATGTGGAAGATCAGATTGTGTTTCAGCAGGATGGAGCTCCTCCACACTACGCCTTACCAGTTCGAGAATATCTGGATCGAAGATTTCCAAATCGGTGAATTGAAAGAAGGGGTCCCACTGAATGGCCAGCCAGATCGCCAGATCTATCACCACTAGATTTCTTTCTTTGGGGCCACTTGAAGAGTAAAATTTACTCTACACAGCCCGATTCCATAGAAGATTTAAGAAGACGTATAGTGAACTAATGTCGTCAAATCACTCCAGAAATGTTGCAAAATTTGCACCATCGTGTCGAACAAAACTTATTTCATTGTATGGAAGCTAATGGTAAACAATTTGAATATTTAATTAATTGATGTGAGCTTTTGATAAATTTATTTACTTCAAATTTTTCTGATACCGTACAGTTGGAAAATGATTTCAGTGAATAAAACAGCTAGTCGAAAATCTGACCCTAGTAGCATTAACACGTACGGTATGACTTCATTTGCCCAGTGGTAGATGTTTTGCAATTTCAAATACAAGTACGGAAATTTTGGTGTTTCGGAAGCATGAAATGTCCATTATTCGCAAAAAATTAATTTAGGTGATAAAATTAACTAACGCATGAATATTTCGAGAACTAATACATAAAATGAAAAAACAATTACTGTGCTGAAATCAGTATAAAAATACCTATCAAATGAGGTATCAATCACTTCATCTTCCTTTTTCAAAATTTGGGGGTAAGGGTTGTAGTAGCAAGGGTTGAAGCACCCTTGTAGGTCCGTAACCTACATCTTAAGTTGTTCCCCTCGAAACAGAAATCGACCTGTCAGAGCATTTTTATTGAAAAAATTTATTTCGCCTGTAATCTTGTCTGTTTCGTTTTCAAATGACCACCCTGTATATTTGAAATCTGAAATTAAAAAGACAAAAGCAGAAGAAAAAACATAATACAAAAAAATACGTATCAAATTTGTTGGAAATTTATAACCCATTTCAAGAAAGAATAGGGAACATCTTGAATATCCCTAAAACCATCTTGAAATTTTAATGAAGAAAATTATTGATTAGATGAGGTATTGTTTCTTCTGCATATCAACATTCACAACTTGGATCAGAAATGAGATTTTTATTGAACATTTCGTAAGAGTTCCACTCAATCTTCCATAATTCTTCATCGCCAATGTTCTTAAGAAGAACGCATTATACCACAATGGTTTACGTGACTTCGATCTTGGAATACTATTTTGTGGAATGAATTAAAGAATTGGTAATCAATTAGGGAAGGAACGATATTTGTTCCAAGAATTCAGAGCTGCAGTCTGTCTGCGAATATGGGGCGGGACAATGTTAGACAAAACTGGTAACTAATGAACAGTGTAAATCCTTATGGTGCCATTCAATTGTGCATCGATTTTTGTATATGTGTACTTTTAATCCAAACAGAGAAACAATACTCAGCTGCAGTAAAGACTGAAGCTAGAGATGCTGTGCGAAGAGTGGAAGCATCAGCATCCTAAGATGATCCAGCAAATTTTTGAAGAATATTATTTCTAGTTTTCAGTTTCATCTAATATTCAAAATTGCTTTCTTTATTATATCTGTAAAAAAATAATAGAAAAAAAGTTGAAGAAGTTTATCTCGCACCCTGTGTCCTTGATTCGTGAATCAGTTCTGCAGAAAATTTTATACAATGTTATAATCCAAAATTTCAGATTTTGAATGGGCTTAGGTTTCAATAAAGTTTCAATGACACCTGGAACTTTAAACACCCATTATATATTTCAAAGTGTTTTGCTCAATGGAAATACCCTGCAATATGATTACAACCTAATATTGTTCAAGACCGTCGGACCTCTTTTAAGTCTGAGATGTTGTTATACTAAAAAACTATTGAGTTTCAGACAGAAGGTTCTTTTGAAAAGTTCTGGAGGAAAGGAAATGACATCCAAATATCCAGATGGTCCCATTCGATCCTAATGACGAACTCGAGAGTCCCGTTAGAGACTTGTTGAATGCGTTCAAGTGAGAGACATAGATGGATTGGATCCGATTCGGGTTGGCATTGAATTTGAGTCCTCAGTTCGCTCGAATGATTGATTCGAGAAGAAAATCGCGTCCTCTCTATGTACGAAAATGAAAATACTCTAATGACCATTATGGAATTGGGAATGATTAGACGTTCTCCTTCTGTAGAAGACAGTTCCAAGAAATATTATATTATTCAATAAGTATAATATTATATTGATTCATTTTAAAGCAAGGCTTGAAAGTGGAGTCGGTACTTTATTTTTGGTTAGAAAATGTAACGGAAATATTCTGTAGTGAAGGAAATAAATTATAACCTAGTTTTTTACCGGTGCTTTTTAATAAAAAATGAATTGAAGACTTAAATAATTATGTATTGTTATTGTGCATGGGAAACTATATCCGTCAAGTCAAGAATTTATTCCAACCAAATATTCTGGAGAAAAAATTTTCAAAATTATTTAGTGACGGAAAAAAAATTGACATTTCATCTCTGTTGACAGGTAACAAAATACAACTTTTAACAAAATTACTTTTTTCCCCAGGAAAAAAGTGAATACTTTTCAGGAAAAAAGTGAATACTTTTTTCCCGGATATATATACATACAGATAATGGAAGATATTTGAATATTTTATTGAATATAAGTGACATTTCATTTATATCAAAAGTACAATTATTAAATGGACATTTCGTGAATTCCTTGAACTATTCGGTACAACAGACGAATTTTCTGGTGTTGAAATAATATTCTCTGACATGGACACAACTGCTGTTGATGTACCTGGTCGCAAATCGGGTGTTATTTCAGAACTGTCACATGTTCTGAACACTTTATTAGCAATTTCTGTTCTGTGTGCCACAGATTCATCAACATACCTTCAGCGACCGTTGATGACTTCCAACCGCCATGTTTCTTTAGTGTCGTCAAGTCTCCCCCCAGTTTCAACTGAAAGTGTAGCAGGCGATCTTCGAAATGAATGACCTGTATATGAGTTAGCATTTTCCACTTGAAGAAAATTAGCTACTGTTTCAGGTACGTTATAAAACTGATTTTTACCCACAACCTGATTGATACATTTTCCATTGCGATATGCATAAAACATCTTCAACAATATACTGTTTAATGACGAAGCAAAGTCTCACCTAAATGGTCATAATAAGCAGATTTATCGATACTGGACAGTGAAAATCCGAGACGAAGCCATGAACGACCCCTGCTTAGCCCAAAGGGCGTGGTTTTATCCGCAATGTATGCTAGAGGCATAATTCGTCCTTATTTTCATGAAGATCAACGAGGCCGAGCAATCAATGTGAATATGAACCGTTATTGCGATATGTTGCGAAAATGTTTGGTCCCAGAGTTGTAGAAGTTTGCAGGTTTCAACTCAAGAACGTGGTTGCAGCAAGATGGGGTCACTCGCCATACCCTAAATGATTCAATGAATTTGTTGACTAAATATTCCCTAATGAAGTAATTTCACGAAGTGGTAACATCTGGCCTCCCAGAAGCCCCGACCTTAGCCCGCTCGACTATTTTACATGGGGATACCTTAAGAGTAAGGTTTATCACAATAATCCGAAGAATCCAACCCAGTTGAAGTATTTGAGAGGTTTCAGAAGGTTGGATTCTAAAAAGAAATCGCTTTTGTGTAATTTTGATTTGAAATTGTATGGTATTTCAAAGGACAAGTGTTAGCCCCCAGTATGGTATGATAATGAAGAAAGACCTTGTTTACCAACAGATCAATTTTCCTGATTATATTATGAAGGGTAATACCACTAGAGATGAGAATTTTTTGAGAACACTCTTGTTTTTTGGGAATTATGCGTTTAAATATCACGAAACAAAGTTATACTTAAAATATTATTTCTGGATTACTTTGTTGCGTGAAGTTGATATAATTTTCAAAAAACGACAGAGTGTTCTCAAAAAAAATTCTAGTCTCGTGTGGTATTTGAAAAGATCATTCAACAATATAAATCAAACGAAATAAAAAATAGTTTTTTATTCAAAAATAACCAGATGGAAGCATAACAACAAATTTTTCATCTTTATTCTCAAAATAATACTTATTGATGGTACAATTATTATACACATTACTAGCATTATTTTCGAATGATGAAGTAGATACTGATGTTGTTTCTTGAAGGACATTTTTTTCATTCCTTGTGGATGTGATTATTTTTTTGGTGATATTGTTGGTCCAGTTGGAGATACAGTTTCACTGACGCTGCAGAAGAATGGCCTGTTATCTTTATCAGCTGTTCCTTGCAAATCCCTGCTTTGGCTAATTGGCTGACAGCAGTAGCTCGATGCGAGTGGTTGGTTATCTTCGACTAGGTTGTGTTGATGCCAATGAGTTCTGCCGATTCTTTTGTCCATTTAGCTATCGTATTGGGACCGACTGGGGAGTTTTTGAACCATGAACCATATTTCTAATTCTTATTTGGAGTAAGGAATAGTCTTTCAATGGTTATGTTTGCAGTTCTTTTGGATACAAGTACCTAATATAACCTCACGGGCAGATATCTTATTCAATATTGGGAGTCAGCCATTTCGTTTCCGCACATTTTTGGGCACCACCTTGTCTTGTTTTAGAAAATATCGGATAGTAGGCTGTAGCGGCACTCCGTCACTGACAGGGGAGTGTGTAGGGATAACTTGGCGGCACCTCATATATCCCCCGCATAGCCTAATTCACAGCGCTTCGGTGGCCCAGAGGTAAAGCGCCCAAGTATCACACCGACTAGGTACTAGATGCCGGGTTCAACTCCCGGCGGCTCCCTCAAAACTTCTAACCCCTGCGTCTATGGCATGGCGCACACAAGCCATACTGATGAGTCCAAATGTGTGCGCCAGGGACGAAACGCATAAGTAGAGATAATTCTTCCGATTCTACATTGGTGACCCCGACGTGATGGGAACGGATGTCTTTACGACGTATCTTGTAAAGCAGACGGTTGACGCTTGAGGTATACTCGCTCCCTCTCTGCAACTTCCAACGAAACTCTAGACGCCTTTCCCATTCCGTTCAATATTCATGGTCTGCCGCGGTATTGCGGATCTGCTCAGGTGGACATCACCCGTCCGCACCATACCGTGTGGTGTAGCTCAGCTCAGGTGGCCATCACCCGGCTATACCTACTGACCTTGTAACACGCATTGGTTTCGTTCCTCCGTCACTGGTAAGGGAGTGTGTAGCGGCACTCCGTCACTGACAGGGGAGTGTGTAGGGATAACTTGGCGGCACCTCTTATATCCCCCGCATATTCAATTCACAGCGCTTCGGTGGCCCAGAGGTAAAGCGCCCAAGTATCACACCGACTAGGTACTAGATGCCGGGTTCAACTCCCGGCGGCTCCCTCGAAACTTCTAACCCCTGCGTCTATGGCATGGCGCACACAAGCCATACTGATGAGTCCAAATGTGTGCGCCAGGGACGAAACGCATAAGTAGAGATAATTCTTCCGATTCTACAGGCAATTCGACCCGTGGGATTACTATCGTTTTCAATTTCGAATGGGAAATGCGCAATTAGGCATGGTGAACCCCCTCCTCCGCTCCAAGCAAGCTCCAATGCAGCAATAAAATAAAACTTTCTGTTCAAACCGTCTGGATTATCTTCTTTACATAAGTTGACCATACTTTTGTTTTGCTCCAAAAACAGCGCCTTGGCACTAACTTTTCTTTTCTTAGGGTCCACATGCAAAATACGCCTCTTGGCAATTCGTGCATCCCGCGCCGTTTTAAAAGCCACGTCTGTGAATGGATCGAACCTAACGCCCCATTCGGAATAGAATTTTTCCTGCAGCTGTTTGGCAGTATTATTCCACAAGGTTTTTACGACACTTTCCTTGTAGTCTGATCCATCTCTTTTCTTCATATTAAAAGCCCAGTCTAGGATAATATTATTGAGCTCTGACAAACTTGTTTTTTCATTTACAAAGTATTTCCGGGCAGCACAGATATCCTCAAATTGTTTCCAAATGTAGGATCTTGACTTCACTGTAATAAGCGGCACACTTTTCTTCACACTTTCCTCAATTGAAGTAATATTACAATTTCCAAAACGTTTCATTTTTATCTACTTTATGGTAAAATACGAAAATAAACTGACAGAACTGCCAAATGTGCTGTTGAAGTTATCGCTAACAACTGCTTGTTTATCGTAACCATGACGACCGCTACTTCCACCAACGGCCAAAGCTATCCGGACGTATTAATATTCCTATGCAAATTAGGCATTTGATAAAAACAAATTTCTAAAAGTAAAAACACTGTGAGGTTGAGTGTTTTCAGATAGGTACAGTTTGTTTCTATTGGTCCGTTTCCAAAAATTGAGCGATTTCATTGGACGATGTAGTATAGTGTTGAATGATCATATGCATTCAAGTGATAAATAAATGAAATAGTTCATTTTCAACTGAAACTAGATTGCAGCTGAAATGAAGCTAATAGAAAACTGTAAGATGGGTTAGTTTTAATAAAATATGTGTAAGGTATTTCAAAGAACATGAGGGATAAGTGCAAAAAGATATTTCAAATGGTTTTCGATGGAGTTGACTTGCTTTCTAGAAGAACAGAATTTGAGCTGAAACGAAAACCGTGAGTAGTTATTGCCAATTTGAGATATAGGTTTGTTCGTTCATCGTGGCGGGTACACTGGTAACACACTATCCCAGAGCATGGGAAATTATTCTAGAACAAGCGTGCAAATATTTCTGACCTAACATCAGTGATTTTCTTAAGTTTGGTCTTCTCTTGGAAACAATCGTTTTACATTGATACAATATTCTTATTTTATTCCAAATAAAACAATTCCAGTTACGTGAAATCAATTTTAACCGTATCATTTATGAACCTTCGATTTTATCTGGGTTCAGAACCGTATTTGAACTTGAGTTCAATATTTTGGTGAAGCTCTTCAATCATATGTTCCACTCGTCGATATCAATAATGCTGTTGTGTGTATTTATTTGTTTATTTGGCTTTCTGTCCACTGAAAAAGTCATCATTGTAGGTGCCGGAGCCGCAGGTATTCTATTTTTTCTGAGTTTTCAAGTAGATACTTCTGAAAACCCGGTCCTATGGATGTTAATTTCTGAAAAGGGGTGCAAAATGTTGAATGTTTTACGTGGTGTTTCATGAGTGGTTGATCAAATGATGCTTACCTTATTGCAGTGCTTATTTTGCGTGCCTTCTGTTAGTGGAATACTGAGCTATAGTATCAGCGAATGCGTTTGATATTTAAATATTGTCAAATTCTCGGTTGGAATTGATCGTGATTTAATCATTATGTATAAGTTTCCAAAATTATGTACCCAAAATTTAAGGTCTATGTTTATGAATCTCCTATAATTCTGAGAGGATGGGCTGAACTGAAACTGAAATTTTTCAACAGAAATATCGTACGAGGACATTGTGAGTTCAATTCAAAATACGAGGTCTGTAAATTAAGTAACGGAACTGATTTTTCAAAAATTTTTAATCCAAAAATAATTACAATTCAATGTTTTCATCTTCAAATTAACTTTCTTCTGATGCCACACAGCATTGGAGACGTTCCTTCCACTCCTTACAGCAGTGCTGGAACTCAGTTACTGAATTAACCTTCAGCTGGTCGGTTACATCCGTTTGAATTTTTTTGTCCACTGTAATTTTTCAACCAAAGGGACGATCTGAACGCACAGGAAAATCCAAAAACCGTTTATTGATTCTGTCATTGGACGGTGATGTGAGTCAAATTTTTCTATCAGTTCTGTGAAGATGAAGGCATTCTGTCGACATTTCATAAGTTTAGTATTCCGCTTCTTAAATCGACTGTCTTCCTTCTGAAAATGCCTTAAACCAACGAAAAACCTGAGCCCGTGATAAAACGATATCTCCGTAGGCCTGCTGAAGTTTAAGGAGAGTTTCCGTTGCACTGTGCCCAAGTCTGAAGCAAAACCTGGTAGCTCACCGTTGATCGACACTGAGGTCATTCATTTTTAGATCACAATAGAAAAACTGTTTCACAAAAATAATCGCTACGCAAAACTAAATGACTCGAGCGAGATCAAATTTGTACTGAAAGTGGACCACATGTTCCTCTACCGCCCCACTAAGCCCCGCGCTTTCAGTGTTGCCAGTCTCATTACTTAATTTACAGACCTCGTACATTATGACGTTATCATATTTATTTTCATTTATTTAGTAACTAAATGGAAACTGTAATTGTTGAAATTTTCACTAAAAGTATTTCCACCAGATACAAAGGAAAAAGAAATATCTTGTTCATAATTATTCGTCGCCTAGACTACAATTTTCTTGAGAACATTCTGTGCAGCAGCAGTCTCGGACAATTCGAAATCGAAAATGAAGTCTCCTTTTTCGTAAGAAGTCTCCTTTACAAATGAAATGGGTTCCATAAACCAATTTTAAGGTTAAAGGAAGCTTTGAAGTATCCTTTATCATAAAGTCCGGATATTTGGCCTCTACGGAAGAAAAAGTATCTTTTTTTTTCGCATGCTCTATGAGTATATAACATAACCTTATTCTGTTCTGTCATTTCATTTCGAATGCGAATGTATTCGTTAATTCCACAGATCTCTAGATATAAGGTCAATGGTTAATTCATTCTATAGTGCTAGTGTTTTGCTTAGGAGTTCTCTTTGTGAAAATAGTTTTCTCCACAAAAATCGAAAATGCGTTTAAGTTCGAGTTCTTCCTCGTCTGATGATGAACAAGACATATTTTTAAGAAGGACGAAAATTTATAGAAGAAGGGAGCAACATTTAACAACATTGGATGATATCGATTTTTTCAATCGACTTCGTTTAACGAAAACAAGTGTCTTGCGTTTACTGCAGGAAATTGCCTTTGCACTATCATTTCCAACCAACAGGTAAGAAAAATTTTGGAATGTCAATAGTTATTGATTAATAATATAAATGGTTTTTTAGGGGTAGGTGTATAGATCCACTGCAACAGCTTCTTCTCACATTGAGGTTTTATGCCACTGGCAATATGCTGATGACGGCAGGGGACTTCATGGGAGTTTCAAAAACATCTTCTTCAAGGTTAATTCGAAGAGTGTCTTATGCCATTGCTTCACTTCGTCCAAAGTAGATCAAGATGAGCGAAAGTAATGATGAAATGCTGGAGGATGCTGCAAAGTTTTACAGAATCGCTAGATTTCCAAGAACTATTAGTGCAATAGATTGCACCCTCATCAAGATAAATTCCCCTGGTGGTGATGATGCAGAAATATTCAGATGCATAAAGCATTAGTTTGCTCTAAATGTGCAAACAGTTTCAGATGCGGATCTAAGTGCACATGATCAAACTATTTTCAATAATAGTAATTTGAAAAATGATTTTTATATTGGAAAATTTGAACGAAACCTACTAGTTGGTGGATAGTGGTTACACCCTTGAACCCTATATTATGACCAAACTAGGCGAAGCAAGGACCAACGCTGAAAATCTCTACAATGAATCAATCATACGAACAAGAAATGTTGTGGAGAGACAGTATGGTGTATGGAAACGTCGGTTTCCTATCCTTTCATATATAATGAGTGTTAAGTTGACAACCACAATGGCAATAATAGTTGCTACAGCTGTATTGTCTAATATCTGTTTAGATATGAATGACGTATTTCCAGATGAATGGTCAAACGAAGTACCAGTGGAAGAGGAGCCATTGGGGTTTCGAAGTGAAGAGAATAATTTGACATCTGCCCGTCAAGCGAGACAGTTAATTATCAATGAACATGATAGTTTCATTAATTCAATGTTTAAATATACATTGAACACAGATAATATTTTAAATATCCCAATTCTCTGAATTTATTACATATTTCCTTATTTCATTTATTTCCTAGCTTAATTCTCAGATATTATGATATATTATTATTTCTTATTAAACACTCAAGCATCCAGTGAAAAGAAAAAAATTTAACTATCACTTTTTATTATGTACTACAATTCGAGGTGCTACATTAAGTTTTGTCTGCAACTCTAAAACTTGCAGCTTCAATAATTCTAATCTGATAGTATGTTCCTCCTGCTTCCTTGTGTCTTCATTTTCCAAAGTTTCCTTCTTTTTCTTATAATAATTCTCCTTTGTAACTGACACAGGGCTTCGAACTTGAGTTCTTAGCTTCTTGGTCACTGGCTTCTTCAATTTCTTCGAATTGTAGGATGACCAATTCTGTGGTTCTTTCTATAATAATGTTAAGTGTTAAAATCAAGCAATTTTAATTGAGAATGATATTTATCTACCTTATGTGGACCTTCTTTTAACTTCTCTTCCAATGAATCTATTAGGGGTGTGTCAGTATGATTATCCTGTGTGATTTCAACAGGACCTGCACTTTGATTTTGACAATCAGGTTCAGTTTGATCATCGATTAACCAACATAACGAATTCTAAAAATAAGCATTAATTAATTATGCAAGCCATGATTTCAAAAATTTATACTTGCATTAGGATCAGGAGCAACAGGCAAAATACTTGATTCCAGGTTTTCCACCTGCAAGACAGGTAGGTATTAATAAATGTTTTTCAAAATGTAAATTATTTTCAACTTACGGCATCAGAATCAAAGGGTGAATAGAGCCCCACCATAGTTTTTGTTATATCTCTCGATTGTGCGAGCGATATTTTAATAACAAAATCGTAATATCAATAAATATAACGATTTTACTCAACACTTTATTCTCAACGCCTAATGGTACAATGCTAGTGAAATAATAATCATCGAACTCAAATACATAATTCTCACATGTTCTTATCTACATATGTACAAAAAACAAACGCGTTCATGCGACGCGAAAATAAGAAGCATATACAGGTGCTCCAAAATTATACTATATAACACCTCTTCCCCAAATTTTTGAAAATAAATATGTATAACATAATTTTCATGCACATTTTAATATTATAAAATATTTCCACCAAAATATTTTATATATAATATACAAACTCATTAAATTCTATATTATTCATTCATATCCAAATCTATCAGGAATTTTCCTATTACGTTTCGGTCTACTATTACTCGAAGTGAACTCTTGAGAAACTTCATTTGAAGATGTACCTTCTTCAATAGTTGTAACTGGCAAATAAAATTTATAAAACCTTTTAATTTCATCTAAATGCCGTTTAGTGATCAACCCGTTGTTTTGAATCTTCACATTATACATTTTTTTACCGCATTTGCCTAATATTGTTCCAGGTTCCCAGCGTTCCTTATTGTTTTGATAAACTTTGATGAGAACACTGTCATTTACTTGAAATGATTCTATTCTATTTCCACGAAAATATAATTTCTGATTCAGTTGACTTTTCAGAACCTTATTACTGACCTTATTATTATCCGGCAATAATGAACTGAAACGTGTCCTTATCTTATGCCTGAAAAAAATTTCAGAAGGAGTTACTCCCGTGGTGGAATGTACCGAGTTCCTATAGTCAAATAAAAAATTTGCTAATACAAAATTAATGTCTTGACTTGTATTATCAAATATGCACCGCTTCAATCCATTTTTAATTATTTTTACTCCTGCTTCCGCCTCGCCATTTGATTGAGGATGGTAAACGGAACCCGTTACATGTTCAATATTATTCGCCCTTAGAAAGGTTTGAAATTCATGAGACATGAACTGTGGGCCCTGATCTGAAACTATCATTTTAGGAAGTCCAAACCTAGAAAAAATCTCTCTCAACACTCTAATAGTAGCCTGGGAAGATATTTTATGCATAGGATACGCCTCCAACCACTTGGAATGAGCATCCACCACCAAAAAGAAATAAAAATTTCGGAAAGGTCCGCACAAATCAATGTGCTATTTTGACCATGGGTATTTTGGCCATGGCCAAGTGGATAATTCGGCCTTTGACGGACTTACACTCAATAAATTACAATTTTCACAATTTTGTGTGATTTTTTCTATGTCCCTATCCATTTTTGGCCACCAGAAATATGATCTTGATATTCCCTTCATTTTTGAAGTACCAAGATGTATTGCGTGTAAATTCCGTAGACATTTATTTCTTAATTTTTCCGGTATAAAAATTCTGTTATTCCAAAATATACAGCCCAAATTGACTGATAACTCGAATCGTTTTCCAACAAATGACTTGAACCTGTCCAATTCATAACAATAGGAAGGCCATGTGTTATTTTGAATGAAATGAATTATTTTCTTCAAAAATTCATCATTTTTCATCTCATCTCGAACATCTTTGAATTCCACCGAATATTCCATGGCTTCATCGATAAAATTTACCAGATCGAGCTTTGTATCGATATCGAACATATTATTTTCCTTATCGCTTTGAATGGGCAATCGCGATAACCCGTCTGCTAGATTCTTTTCCGATCTAATGAATTTGATTGTATAATTATAATTTGACAAAATCAGTGCCCATCGATGTAATCGATTTGCAGAAAACTGGGGAATGGCTTTATTTGATGAAAAAATAATAGTTAAGGGTCGATGATCTGTTTCCAAAACGAAATGATTACCATATAAATAATCGTTGAATTTACTCAATCCAAAAATGATTGATAGACCTTCTTTTTCAATTTGAGAATATTTTTCTCGCTTGAAGTTAATATCCTAGAAGCAAAAGCTATGGGTTTATCCTTGCCGTCCGGATATATATGAGAGATTACTGCTCCAATGCCATACTGAGAGGCATCAGTAGTCAATTTGACAGGTATTTTTGGTTGAAATGGCACTAAAACATCGTCGGACGTCAATTTTGATTTTACAAAATTGAATGCAGTTTGACATTTCTCTGTCCAATGCCATTCAACCGATTTTTTCAATAAGTTATATAAAGGAGCTAAATGTGTGGACAAACCTCTAATGAACTCACCATAATAATTTATCAATCCCAAAAATGATTTCAGCTGCGATACATTATCTGGAATAGGCGCTGAGCGAATAGCTTCAATTTTTGAATCACTGGGGTGTAAACCCTCAGAATCTATTCTGTACCCTAAATATTCTACGGACTCTTCAAAAAATTTACATTTTTCAACTGAAATTCTCAAACCGACATCTTGTAACTTTTTCAAAACTTTATTCAATCTCTCTAAATGAATTTCCTCAGTCTCACCGGCGATTAATATATCGTCAAGAAAAATTGTGACACCCGGTATACCTGATAAAAGGCCCTCCATAATTCTCTGAAAAAGGGAAGGGGCGCTTTTAATACCGAATGGTAATCGATTATACTGAAATAAACCAAGGTGCGTATTTATTGTCACTAATGGTATGGAATCCTCGTCCAAAGGGATTTGCTGATATGCGAAACTCAAATCAAGTTTAGAAAATCGTTTTCCGCCACCTAATTTACAAAATAACTCTTCAGGTTTCGGTAGAGGATACGTATCATCTTCCAAAACGGGGTTAAGGGTAATTTTAAAATCTCCACATAATCTGACATTATTATCCTTTTTTAAAATCGGAACTACGGGAGTAGCCTACTCCGAATATTCAACTGGTTTAATTATTTTCAACTCGACAAGACGTTTCAGTTCATTTTCAACCTTCAATTTCAATGCGTAAGGGACAGATCTAGCCTTACAAAATTTGGGAGTACATACTTCGTTCTTTAATTTTAATTTAATTTTACCCTGATTGAAGGTACCAACTCCCGGTTCGAATAACTTCAGTCGCTCTATTAGACCAAAACTTTCACAATAATTCACGGGAGAAAGAACCAAATTGAAAATGCGGAGAAAATCTCTCCCTAGTAGTGGTGGTCCTCCATTTCTAATCATATAAAATTTCATAATTTTGGGATAGATATTTTTACAATTAATAATATTGACATTGACTTTTATAGATCCAACAGCTTGAAAACATTCTCCCACATAAGAAGAAAATTTTTGATTAGTTTTGTGAAGCTCACAATGAGAAAAATTATCTTCATAAAATTTTTCTGAAATAACAGAGACACTTGCTCCAGTATCAATCTGAAAATCAACAATCTTGTTCTCTATTTTCAATTTTAACTTAATTGGTTCATCATTATTATTTTCACAAATGTTGAACAACGAGTAATTTGACTATAAAATTATGTTCTTTTTTATTTTTTAAATCATGTACCTGTTTGTTTTCACGACACATCGGGGCTAGATGCCCTTTTTTATGACACTTATGACAGCTGTAATTTTTGAATTTACACTCACGAGTTTTGTGATTTCTTCTACCACAAACTGCGCAGGCTTCCGTGGTTCTATTAGGAAAAGACTGAGATGGTGACCTTGGCTGCGTCGATCCTTTTCTTTCCTGTGACGTGTTGGTGTGACATACCTGCTGGTGATGGCGCACATATTGAAGAGGTTCCGTCTTCACCGTGGAACATTGAATATTTTTTTTCAAAATGGCGGACTCCTTGTTGCTGGATATTCTTATGGTGTCTCCCAAAATTATATCACCTTCTTCCTCAAAAAGTCGATCTCGGATTGGCCCTTTCAGCAGTCCCATAATAAAACGGTCAGGTAGACATATATTCAATTCTTCCTTGAATTTGCAACTGGCCGCTAGACTTCTCGTTCGAACATTCTTTTACAGATTCATCTGGATGTTGTATAGCACTGTAGAATTCATTTCTTGTGGCAAAAATGGATAGTTGTTGTCCAAAGTGCGTGTTGAAGAGTTCTAACAATTCATTATACGATTTGGATTCTGGAGCAGCAGGCATACAGAGGCTGAATATGAGCCTGTAGGAATTTTCCGACAGTAAATTCAGAAGAATGGCACGTTTTCTGGCACCATTCGTGATTTCGCATTCGTGTTGGAATAGGTGCCCATTCTACAACTTGTATATACTATTAACAACTTTTTGACGTGATAAAAAGTGTAGAAAAACAGTGAAATGCGGTCAATTGCTTCTGAAGTTATTTCCTGTACTCTGAAACAGTGTGATAGTATTACGAGTATAACCACTACAATGAATGAACATGGGAGTTTTATCTCGAATTAAAAATAACCACTAACAGTTTTTCTTCGGTTTTATTCGAAATTCAAACCCCTTCTTTTGAAAACCAACTGAACACCAACATATATCTTCCTTATCGAAAACTATTTAGAAATTGATATATTTTTTTCAGTCTTTTGATATTGAAGACTAATTAATAAAAGGGTAATGATTCCCCGGATCATCTGAAACCTCTACAGGACCTAAAGTAGAATGAATCATCCTCTAAAGATATAGCACGAATTTTTGTAGGACATGTCAGAATTATGAATTCAAATAAACTGAACAAGCACCACCAAAATACCCATACATTCTTCAGTTTACCTATGTTATGAACTTCTGTGACTCCTGTATTATCTTCTCGTGATAGAACGCAATGATAATGAAACGTGTGAATATTTAGGAAATCAATAACCTCCATACAAGCACAAGTTTTTGTTGAAATCAAAGGAACTACTTATGAAGAAGAATCGGGAAATTTAGGAAATATTTAGCAGCCAATTGGATCAACAGGAACACCACCTGTGAGACCTGTGAATCGTGTGAGAGCACGATTCAAGGAGACAGTTATGAGCGAATAACGAATATCGTGTCGAAAATTGTCTCAATTGATTAGGTTCGATTTCCTGATGAAGAATCCGTGATCAACTTCGGTAGGTCCGTCCGGCTATCTGGACGGCTGAATACACTCAATCTTCCGCAAGAGATCAATTAGGGTTTTCATATCTTCAGAAGAAGAAAAAATCATGCTTGATGTCCCGTCAGATATTCATCGTATTGCGAAGAAAATTTGTTCGTATTTTTAGATTATTGTTTTCCTACACATTTCCGAATTTCACTATCGTGGCATTCTATCACGATCAGATATAAGTTTTTAGTAATTTTCTATCGTTTTGTGCGAAATTTTGCAAATCTATTGGCTTCAAATTAATTCTCTCATTTTGAAGTTACAACTTGATCCGATGGATATTCTGGGAGTTGAATTCTTATGCTAATAACTCCTGAACCATTGGACGAATTAGGCCCAATAATTAACTTCAGCGAGCTCATATTCCTTTCTGAATATATAAAAATTCTAGCTAATTTCTTTCGGAAGAGTGATCGAGGCCAGCTGGAGGAACATATTTAAATTTGACCTTGTATATCAGGAAGTCAAACCAAACGATATTTCGGAAAATATTTGAAAAATTACAGGCATTTGTGGAAAACGGTAGCACTAGTGTTGCGAGCAAAAATGGCCTAAAATATTTGAAAATCTTCATTCAGTGTTACGACTGACAGAACTCTGAAACTTGATCAAATCTGTATTCATCTGTGGTTTTCGAACAATCGGCCTCTAAATTTCTGGCATCTCAATCCATCAATTGAGTTGACCGAAGTTAAAATGCCGATTTTTCGAAGATACTTTGAACCAAAAATTAATACAAATTTGATCTTGTTTCATAGTTCTCTCAATCTTGACATTAAATCAATTTTGAAAATCCTCAGATATTTTCAGCTTTTTAGCGCTCTTGTTCACCCGAAGTGCCTATCATTTTGCCCGAATGTCTGTAATTTTGGAATATCGAGCCGAAAATGGTCTCAAGCGATTGGGTTCGACTCCCTGATGAAGAATTCGTGGCGAAAGTTGAGTCTGTCCGGCCGGCCGGCCGTATCCTCTCTAGCATCCAAAAGAAATAAGCTGGAGTTTTCATATTTTCAGAATAGATTAATTGTCCAAATATCACGGTCAAGTTCGTTATTGGGCCAAATCCCTCGAATGGTTCAGTAGTTATGAGCATCTGAAATTTTGTTTCCACAATAACTACTAGAATATCCATCCGATCAAGTTAATACTTGAAATATTGTTGAGAGAGCAAAATTTTGCAGAAATCGTCACGCTAGAAAATTTTTTAAAAATTTCCAAAAAAATTTTTTTTTTATCCTCACTATCTCATATGATATTTTTCAGATTTCAATAAAAAATCATGAATATATTGAGGTGATCGATATTATAGTTATCCTCAAATTTCATTGTCGTAGCTCTTTTCCATCTAAGATATGATCATTTTTTTCATTTACTCAAGAGAAAAGAGAAATGACATGAGTCCCGATGATTTTCTTTCAACGAAGGCCATCACAGATCGATATTCGATTGACAAATGCCGGGCTCATTAATCAGTGTCAGTTGGCGTAATATTAATCAAAATTTTTCATAACGGAAAAGCATACAGATAGAATTCAATCTCGATGGCTGAAATAATATACGTTGTCAAAATTCAGAAAAGCACTGACGTAAGTTTTTAGGAAAGGGGAGTTATAGCTTCGAAAAAAACTTATGGAAAATTATGAGTAGTTATTTTTAATTTAATATTGTTAGAAATTAAACAAATTCGTAATAGTTATCATTTAATAATTCCAATATGGAATGAAAATAATAATGAATAAAAATCAGCGGCCTTTTATCTCTGAGCTGGGACGTATGCTCTCTGTTCCGTTTCTCCCGGAACTGCCTAATCGGTCTTAAGGCAATAAACATCTCCAGTGTTTATTTACATCAGCATTCTTTCTAAGGGTCCCGGACCAGCGGCGGCTTAGGCAATTTTTCTTCATATTTCTAACAATATATAGGTTTGTTCATTCATTAGGTGTTCATATTTGCATCACATCGTCCCATAGTACGGGAAAAGACTATTGTTCACGTGATCAGAGTGATTATAGATTTGTTATGGTTTGAATATTTACTCGCAAGTAGCTCAACAAGAGCGCCAAAGCAATCTGACCTCACGTCAGTGCTTTCTGAATTTTTTAAAACTTGATTCTTATTTGAAAAAGATAGAAGATGTGTTTTATCCAAACGTTGGTAGAAAGAACAATAAGAGAAGGTGGTTATTGCCGAAATAATATTTCTAACCTCAAATTTTATTGATTAATTTGTGATTCGTCCACTATCGTAATTTCAGGAATAGCTACAGCTTCAAAGCTACTGGAAAACAACATAACCGACTTCCTTATACTGGAAGCTGAAAATCGTATCGGAGGAAGAATACACAGCGTTCATTTTGGAAATGCCTTCGTCGATTTAGGCGCAACATTCGTACATGGCGAGAAAGGTAATGTTGCCTATTCGTTGGCTAAAGATTACCTGACGCATAATCCGGTAAACGACAACACAGCATTTTATTTTGATGGTGAGAAGAGGACTAGTGAAACTCTGAAGACTGCAGCAAAACAACTTTATGACGAGCTGGCTGAACATGCAGATTCAAAGGACTTGTCATTGGGAGACGTATACCTATCGAGGTAAAATGACTATATTCTTAAAAGAAACTATCTGAATAAGATATACACTAGACTACTACAATAAAATGGATCTCTTATTGATAATATGAAAGCTTATTTTTTATAGCGATGCTTATCATTCTTCGTTAAAATTGAATAACTAGTTGATCTACTGCTTCTATCGAACCCAATTGATTTTTTGGGGTGATTCAATGGTAGATGAGTACTGATTTACTAAGATGATAAAAAAGACGTATTTTTGAGGATTTTGTCAATATTCAAGTACAAAGAGTTATATTGATTACATGGTTTATATATATATATATATATATATATTTGTCCCACTATATTTAGGTCCTCCATCAACACCCGATTTACATATCATAGGTCCTCCGGGGTCGATAGGTCTTCCGTATATGGAGGACCTAACACAATCAATGCTAAACGCTTACAAACATCACCCTGAGTCTACCATAAAATTTTCAGATGGACGACTGAAAACTGGAATTTCGCATTTTTATATAATTTAGTTCAGCGCTTTGCACACTCGCTCATTGGTGGCGCTCTCGCTCGCGTATACCCTTATGAGTATATGCAATTTACATTTTACGGTGGATCACTCCTCCATGTATACGTCAGAACTAACTTACAGTGGATAGGTCCTCCGTAGAATTGACAACGTTGCATTCACCAAGAATGAATCCAAATTAAATGAGAATATCGCCTATTCAGCAAGTTTGGCGTGAGCTTGGTGAGATCGCCGAGTAGAAAGAAGTGCGTTCACGATATTTGTCCGACTTTCTTCTTCATAAGCGTAAAGATACTTTACTCTATTGAATAAATAATAAATAATTGAATAAATGTATAGTTGTATAGGGTTATGTTGGTCGCATGTGTTTTTTGTTAGGTCGCAAAGGGTTATAAGAATGATTCATTTCGTCATAATTCCTAATCTACTGATGATACATAAAAACTAATAACAGATTAGGAATCCACGCCCTCGATCTGGTAAATAACGAGATCCACGTTTTCTTGAACAAAACATTGTAGTTTTCCAATTGGTAGTGAAACTCGAGAAACGTTTTTGTCAATTGACAAATTATCTAATTTCCCCATATCTCTCAAAAAGATAGGGATGCAGAAAACCTAAACACATAAAATCAACAACGGGCTCTGACTAGTAATCAAGGAAAAATCGTTAATCGAGAAATATAAATTGTAGATTTCCGTCTAGGGAGTTTTTTCGCTAATTTTCGGGTCCGAAGTGTCGAGTCGAAAAAATTTTTTCACTTTATATCGATGCAGGTCTCGTCATTTACTAAATCGAGGGCGTAGATTTCGAATATAGTTTTTTCGTGTTTTCAGCAATTTCGGAAATAATCCACTTTTAGTGAAAAATTTGTCAAAAATTGGTCAAATTTGATCAAACACACAGCTCAGATGAAGCTAAGTAGAAAGATGCTGATTTTTTGGATTCACATCGTTTCTTCATCTATCAAATAATTCTGAAAACGACACCTCTGGTCGGTACCTACCGTTCGAAAGTTACGGTTTTTTCCCAAAGGTCTTTTTCTCGGATAATTCAGATCGCGATAATTTCCTGGATTAATTATTGAAAAAATTAGAAAAGCACTGACTTGAGGTCAGGACTACCGATTAAACGAGAGTAATTTTGCTCTGAGTTCAGTTCAGTACCCACATAAATATTTGCTAAATAATAATAATAATATTTATCTTTATTGATCCATTAAGACTACAAAAGTATAGGACAGATCGGCAAACCAAGGTATAAAGAGATACAGATAAAATAATCTCATATCACAAATCCAACATGGCGTCATTCGTGAATTCCGCCACCGAATTTTAACATCCATCATACAATAGGTGCTTTATTGCCTTCTTGAAATGAAGTTCACCCAATATCTTAATTTTTGTTGGAAGATGATTGAAAAGACGTATGCTCTGATATAAAGGAGAGCGCTCTTATTTAGATTTTGCATGAACTGGCACTTCCGAAACACTGTTATGTCTTGTAGAATAATGATGACGACTCGATAATTTGTGCATAAAGCTTTCATTATTCTTAACATAAAGGAGATACTTATATATACAGGGTGTTCATAAATTGAACGTACAAACGAAAAGGGGAGATTCCTTAAGTGATTTTAAGAAAAAAAGAGTCCCATAAACATGGGGTCGCAAACGTTTCGTTTTCGAGATACAGAGTGTTGAAGTTTGAATTTTTTTTCAAGTTTTTTTCTCATAGTATCTACACTTCACGAGATATTCAACTGAAATTTGGCATAGATATTACATTTGAGAGTTCTCACCACGTGAGATTGCAATTTCGATAGATAATCTACAGGGTGGTATTTATTCTGGAACACTGCCACCTGTTCCTGTTCTTCTGCAGAACTTTTTTTTGGTGAGCAACTGTTAATTTGAAAAAATGTTAAAAGAAGCTTTGTTCTTATACTAAACTTTTCGGTCTCATGTAGTTTTGTCGTATCTACCAACGATTTCGAGAAAAAAATTTTTGATCGATTCTCTCGAAATCCTCGTGAAAATCCAAATTATGATCGAAAGGTCAGTTTGTAAGCTGTGGTCAATGAATTCAGTGTCAGTTTTTATGGAAATTTTCCTGATCTGTATCGATGATTCATAAAGATTCGATAAACTCGTATAATCAACACAAGAAATGTATTACAACAGGAAACGTAAAACTAAAAAAAATCATAACAAGACACCTCAACAAGTAACCGCAAAAGACTGAACTACAGCAATTGTTGAAAATGTCCTCTCCCAACTGTTATACAAGTTTCTGATCTTCGTCTCATAGACGACCGAACTCTTTCAAACACTCCCGGAATATTCCTAACTGGATCAAATGCGCCTATTTTCTCAGTTCTTCTACGGTGTTCACGGGTGTCGAGTATAGTAGAGATTTCAGGTGGCCCCATAAAAAATAATCTAAACATTTAAGTCTGGGGATCTGGCGGGCCATGACTGAGGACTACCCCGTCCAATCCACCTGTTTTCATAATTTTCGTCCAAATACTTTCTTGCCAAAACTGAAAAATGAGCAGGAGCACCGTCATGCATGAACCACATTTCTCGTCGTAGCATAAGAGGTATCTTCCAATAACAAGGCCAAATCGTTTTCTAAAAAATGTCTTTTTGATTGACCTGTTAGTCGACCTGGCAAGAAGAAAGGACCAATCAAATCATCACCAATATTACCACCCCACACATTTTGTGAAAATTGCTCTTGAAAATGGGTTTCTACTTATCCATGCGGATTCTCCTCAGCTCATACGTATTCATTATGAAAATTGATAATTGAAGTCCTTGAGAAACAGGCTTCATCAGTGAAAAGAATTTGGCAATCAAAATAAGGATTTATGAATAGTCTACTGACGTACCACTGACAAAAACTAACCCTCGGATGAAAATCTCGAGGCAGAAGAGCTTGCACCCTCTGAATGTGATAAGGATATAGCAGAGAATCCAGCAAGATCCGCCAAACAACTTGATGACGTGCATTCAAAAGTGCACCAATTTTTCTTGTACTAGTTCTTGGATGTTGTTCTATTTCGTTCATAACTGCCTCGAGTTGTGGTGTTCTCACACTGCGTGGTCTCCCAGCATTAATTCTTTTTCCGTGGAAAAAGATCCAGCTTCTGAAAGACGCCTATGAATATCAGAGAACATTCGATGATTTGGTATCACTCTATTGGGATAGCGTTCCATGTAAAGACGCCTAGCTTCTCTTGCATTTCCATTTGCAAAACCATACATGAAATGCATATCAGTCATTTCGGAATTCGTGAAATTCGGCATGTTTTGGTATTGAAATGTGTAAAGGTTCTAATTTCTGATCAAATTATTGTTGTAACAGTCATAAAAATCGTAATGAAAATAGTAGTCTAACTACATTCAAAAAAATAAATAGCTACAAATGCAACCACCTTCACTTTAAAAAAAAACAAACGCTCAATAATTTGATGTGTCAAAACTGGCACTGAATTCATTCACCACAGACTTCAAACTGGCCTACCAATCATAGTTACGAGAATTTCGATGGAATCGTTCAACATTTTTTTTCTCAAAATCGTTGGTACCTAGATACGACAAAACTAAATGAAACCGAAAAGTTTAGTATAAGAACAAAGCTTCTATTCACATCTTTTAAAGTTAACAGTTTTTCACAAAAAAAAAGTTCTGCAGAAGAACAGGTGGCAGTGTTCCAGAAAAGATTTCACCCTGTAGATCTTCTATCGAAATTGCCATGTCACGTAGTGAGAACTCTCAAATGTAATATGTATGCCAAATTTCAATTGAATATCTCGTGTTACTATGAGAAAAAAATTGAATAAAATTCAAACTTCAACACTCTGTATCTCGAAAACGAAACGTTTGCGACCCCATGTTTATGGGACTTTTTTTCTTAAACTCACTTAAGGAATCTTCCCTTTTCGTTTGTACGTTCAATTTAGGAACGCCCTGTATAAATACATGACATGTCAGAATATTATTTGCTATATAATATGGTCGACAAGAAGGTAAATGTGACAAATTGAAAATTACTGGGATTATCCTCTTTTGACAAATCAACACCCTTTCCAGTTCGGTAGATCCTCCCCAGATAAGAACATTATATGCCATGTGTGGATAAGCTATACAATAATACACATTCAAGAGTGAATGCAGGGAAAACAAATTTTTGATCTTATTTATGGCAAAATATGAGTTGTTCAGTTATTTACAAACCGAATCAATATGGTGGTTCCATCGTAAGTATTCGTCAATTTGTACTCCAAGAAATCTAGGGGAGCCACTTGTAGTTACTGACGAGTTTTCACAAGTGAAGACAGATCGTTTTCCACCGAAATTTGTCAGTTTGAAGTGAATGCATACTATTTTTTTCTGTGTTAACAATCAAATTATTCCTACGCCACCAAGTGGTAAACGTTTGAAGTAGTAGGGCTATCAGGTCCTCAAGCTCCCAAAGCTCCCGCAGTTACCAAAAATGATGAATCATCTGCGAAAAGTATGATCAAATGAGCAAGAACATAATCCGGCAAATCATTTATAAACATAAACGTGCCTAAAGAAGTTTTCACTTCAAAAAGAGTTCACAACTCCCAATTCAATAGTATGCTGATCATCTAATGAACGAGTGGGACTCCACGTCAGTGCATGTGGCATTCAAATGATATTCGAAGTTGAAAATTTGTCTTGGTTCATGTGATTTCTGATTGCCTTTTGGACGAGAGCTATTGGCTTCAAGTGTCAACAATTTTCAATCAATTCAAGTTCCAGTGATTTATCAGTGATTTAGATATTGGGATGGGGATCAGAGTGACAATATGTTGGCGCTTTTCATATTGAAATAGAGGTGAAAAATATCAGTTGAAACCGTTTATTGAAGTAGATTGTTTTTGACAGTACGTCATTTCTATCGAATTTTAATATTTTCCCACTCTTCCGGGTTCGAACCTCACTCTCGAACTGAATTTTTTCATTCAATAAATAACCAATAATCTATTATTATTTGTAACTGGAAATATTTTTTCAACTCTTCTTTATTTGCTGCCAAACTTCTTGCATCTTCCTGCGGCGTAGCACTCTCGCCTTCCAAATCTGCCTATCAGCTCTCTTCCTCCATTCTACGGTTCCTCTTAGATATTGCTTTCTGTATAACTCTCATCAAGGTAAATTTTGGTGGAAAAGACACTTCACTGTAGCTGTTGGGTACATGGTTTTAACGAAACGTTCATAATCACCTGTGATGGGTCCTACGATGACTGAAAAGAGCTTTGCCACATTCTGAACATTCGAAATTAGTGCTGAAGGGTTTCTACGTCTGATTGATATAGCCAAAAGAAGCACGCCCTTCCCGCAGCATTGGCTACAGGCGTGACATTTGGTTTATCCATGGCACAGAAGGTCTGCGACGATGAGCCTCTTGTCAGGCCTTGGGTAGCCTGGAGTCTTATTACTTATACTCCCTTCATGAGCTCTTGGGTTTGTTCACGGCAGAGCCTCGTTTTATGGATAAATGTGCACCGCTTGAAAGTGAAGTTAGTATTTCGGTAGCAGGGGCTTGAGTTCGTATATTTACCCCTTGCTCTGGCAAAGTAGAAATTTAAATTCTCAGTGGACAATTAATAACTTCACTCATTATAAAAACTTAGCTTAAAATTAATACTACCATCACAGATACTTATAGATGATCACAGTGGTGTGAATCCATGGAGAAATATAATCTGTAACATCATTTTTAGAAAATCTCTTATATCTTCTGGAAATTGAACGCTATGATGATGAAACTTCAACATATGCTAAGTACCTATTTTGTTCATAAAACCCAAAATTTTGTTGTCTGTTCTGACTAATAACTGATGAGGTAACGAGTATTGAGAAAAATATTTTGGGGATTTTTAAAAAATGTTCTATCGAGCCGATTCCTTCGAAACTCAACACACTCCTTTCTGCCAACGTTATGTAAACATTTTTTGAGTTTGAAATTGATTAGAGAAATATTCAAGGAATTATTACATGAACCAAATTTCAACGAACTCAACCGAGATATTTAGACAATCAACCTATTCTGAAAATATAAAAACTCTAGGTCCCTTCGTTCGGAAGATAGAAAGTACGCGACCGGCCGGAAGACCAGGAACACTCAAATTTTATCATGGATTCTTCATAAGGAAGTCAAACCCAATCGATTGAGAATATTTTCAACTCGATATTCGAAAATTAAAGAAATTTGGACAAAACGATAGCTCGCTGTTTCACTAGAAACAATGTAACCTGGTACCATATTTCACGATGTTTCTTCATAACTCAAATCTGCATAAAACATTTAACAACATTTGAAAGTAATTTCCTACTTGGAATCTTTCAGAGCTGCACCATACACTGACCATAGTTAACTGAATGATGTTTATAGGGCGACTATCAAGAGCCGAACCGTAGAATAACGATAAAATAGCGCGCCAAATTGTCGTGATCACAACATCATATGATTGAAAAGATGGCAACCATGTCGGTTGACCTAACCACTGTAAGGTGGATAATATTTACCCTCCGGAGGACCAACGGTTTGCAGTGTAGTAATGGAAGTATATTCGAGGTGGACCTACATACTGTAGTTTGAATGGTTGACCTATGGATAGGAATTCTGAAGGAAAATGAATAAAAAAAGTCACTGATATTTCGTTGGATTCGTATTAAGGACATCAAATTATGTAATATACTTTGAGAATATTCTGCCTATACGCTTCCTTTCTGGTGGAGGATATATGTCTGCGTTTTAGGATGAGGACCTAAATATAGCGGGATGTAAATATATATATATATATGTATACTCAATAAATGATAGAACAGACCTGAAAAACCTATCCAAAATTTACTATAACATTCTTGGATAATATCAAATTTATGTCGAAGTGGCATCTGTGAATATATTCAGAAAACATCATCAAAATGAATAAATGAAAATAAAATATCTTCTTCAACAATGTTCACACATATAAACAGATGGCATTTAAAATGATAAATTGTAAACCTGCATGTACAAAGAAATAATTGAAAGAATAATTCTAATTGACAGCGTTCACAACATGATGAACATGATTTTAATTTTTCTGAGTTTTAAGATGAATTGTTGGACAGGTAGGCTAGCATAAAATATCAAAATATTAAAAAAAACACCTAATAATCTGGTTATACATTTTAGATGTGATTGTCACTATGTTTGTAACACATAAACTTGAAAAAGGCTCAATGTACGCCGAAACATATGTAGTTAAGCAGTAATATACAAAAAATAGATGAAATCCAAATTTTTGATCCCGTGCTCTAACCCCAAGAAAATTACTTCTGAATAATATATAATATAGCTCAAGAAAAAGCACATATTTATATATGTATATAACTCTTGACCCCACCCATATATTTTCATGATGTTCTTCAGATCCGTTCTAGGAAAAATTGTAAATTCTGTATATTTAGACCATTCAAAACCCCAAAACGAAAGGAAAATTCAAGGTTTTTTTATTGTATCACATTGTTCCAGAGTACGGGATAAGACTGTTTTTTTACCTGAACATAATACTTTTTGATTTGTTCTAATTTGAATACTAAATCGCTAGTATCCAAAAAGAGCGTCAAAGCCAAAAGACCTCACGTCAGTGCTTTCAGAAGTCCATTTTTTCATTTACCTAAAAGCAACCAAACACAGAAGTTAAAGTTAATGTCAATAAAGTATGTTGACATTACTCATCTCCTGGCAACCCCCTTTCGCGGATTCTGGGTAGAATCAGAAAAGAGAAATATCAAAAAGTACGTCAGAAATTTATATTTTCGATTCTTTCATACATACGTATACTATCGACATGGGTCAAACTTATTAATTCAGTTTCAGTTGGCAGAAAATTAATGGAAATGATTTATTTACGGTGACACGATAATATCCCAAGATAAATTAGATAAAGCTTCAGAATATCATAGATTGGAAAATCAACCATCTCGGATAATTTCGTGGGTGTGCCGCTAACCACTAAAATATTCAAACTAAATTTAAAAATATTCATCTAATCATAATGAAACTAGAACAAGCACTCAAGAACTGTTGCAAACAAGAACTTTGTGTAATATTTTATCGGAATCTAAAATCTCTTACTTTCCAAAATAATTCAAATTATATTTATTTAAGATTCGATATGTTTCTCTGTTCCACTATGAACAAACGTTTGAACAAATAAAATTTAAAACAAAATACGTATACAAATCAAGTGTAATCCGTTAGATGTTCTCATTATATCACTGTTTTATTTAACATCGATTTGGCCAGTTTATGAGCGCTTGTTACAAGAAAATAATAAAACATCATGCCATTGTTTTAATAATAACAATAATAATGATAATCTTTATTTAATAGTAAATACTAGGTACAAATTTTGATTATCATCAAGTAATAAATTAAAAGTATTGCTCCTTAACATAAGAAATCAACAGCTTTCTGAAGATAGTATATATAATACAAGTCTTCAGTGCACCAGGTAATTTATTGTTAAATTAGTTCCATATGTTCCTACAAAAAGCTATCTTGGTTTCTGGTGCTATACTGATTAACCTCAAAAACATACCGAGTCCTCCTGGGCAGGTAATCAGGCATCATACCATGTTCAATTTTGTAAATAAGATTGAATTTTATTCTCTGCCATATTGTCATCGAATTCAAAGCCTCTAACATTGATCTGCTATATGTTCTTCTATTGCATCTGAGAACCACTCTCATTCCTCTATTTAAAACTATCTGCAGTCTTCTGATGGCATTAGACTTCAAATTGAATAAGAGAGATGCACAGTAGTCAAGGTGTGGTGAAACGTTGTACCTAAATAACATACATTTAGTATTCATATCTATTCTAATACTCATTTTAGAAATGAATTGAATCTTCTGTGCAAGTTTCTTTACTAAATGATTCGCATGAGGCCCAAAATCGAGACTGCCATCCAGTATAATGCCTAGATATTTCATTGAGTCAACTTTCTTCAATATATTGTCGTCGATTTGAATTACAAATCTCTCTTCATTAATGATTCGCGATATGATCTGCTTTCCAAAAATTATATAACCTAATTTATTGAAATTGAGCTCCAGTTGATTGTCGGTTAGCCAATCACAGCGCAACTCAAAATCTTCTTTATGTGAAGAACATAAAATCTTGTATATAAAAGAAGGATAATAGGTGAAACCGCAGGAGTGCAGAAAATATGGAAAATGGATGGATGGTATTTGCCGGCACATGTTTCTGCTTATTGGCTTCTTCAGGGCAAGGCAACCAAGAAACCAGGGTAGGGATGGAAATTAATAAATATAAATGAAACAACCACAGGTGACCACAACAGGAGCGAGCATCCAATTTGTGGCTTCAATCTTAGATACCTCCGGTTTTGGAGGCTAAACCGAGCATCGGCACGATGGAAGCATAAGCAACCTGTGTGATGCGACCAAAACCCAAGGATACAATTAAATTACAAAAGAGGATACATTGCGGTGAAATTAAATAAAAGAAGGGTAATGGGTGAATTCGCAGGAGTGCAGAAAATATGGAAAATGGATAGAAGGTACTTGCCGACATGTGTTTCTGCTTAATGTCTTCTTTAGGGAAACCAGGATAGAGATGGAAATGAATAAATATAAATGAAACAACAACAGGCGACCACAACAGTTGTTGTCTGCCGATTACATAGAGCATGGTATCATCAGCTAATAATTTCAATATACAAATTTTCAGATGTTTTTTCTGTCATTCAGATATATTGAAAACAATATTGGCCCCAACATTTTGCTTTATGGCTAGCCATGTACAGTTTCCTTGTTAGAAGATAACCCATTCTTGAATTTGACCCTCTGTGGCCTGTCAGTTAAATTCGATGTGAACAACGCCAAAAGAGTACCCCCCCTTGCAATGTTTTCCAACTTTTTTACTAATAATTTTCTATTGATTGTCTCAAAAGCTCTCTTGAAATCAAAAAATGCCCAATAAATACCCAAATAAATAACTGTAATTTGCGAAAATCGTGCCGAGAATGGTCTCGATCAATTGGATTCGACTTTCTGATGAAAAATCCGAGGTCAAATTTGAGTATGTCCAGCCAACCGTACCTTCTTAATCATCCGAAAGAGATGTTTCTATATTTTCGGGATAGTTTAATTGTCCAAGTTCTGAATCCGTCGAATAGTTCAACTTTTATGATATGCATCCGATGGATTTCAATCTTGAAGATCGTTTAAATAACGTTGAAAGATAGGGGTCTGCCAAATTTTGTAAAAATCACCAGAACAAGTTTTTTTGGAAATTCTGAATAGTTTTTTTGGAAATACTGAACTACTCATATGATATTCGTCAGAGCTCGACGAAAAAATATCATTTCCTCAGAGTTAACCCATGAAAAGATATATGAGTTTCCTTTTGGGCGCTAGTTATAGTCCAGTGAACCAGTATAACAGCGTGCTCTCTTATGAAATTTTTTCATTATTCGAGCATCGATAATCATATAGTAATAATTATCTATTTCGTATGAAGCTTCATTTACAGGGATTTCTAAATCCTGTGTTAGGATACGTGTTATATGATGATATATAAAAGATCAAGTGGGATAGTATTGTGGCTAAAATGAAGTCGAAGCAAAACTGTATGTTCGGTTATTTCCAACTCGAGATATTTGTTCGTTTACTCTTTCATATCGTCTTTCTTCGTTGTTTTATCTCGCATTAAGGGAGTTTGAAGGCAAACTGTTAGAAGTTATTTTTAATTTAAGATCGGTTTCTGGATTCTTTCACATCCATTGTGGTGATTGTTAGAGTACCAAGGTGTTATATAGTCCGGGAAAAGTCTTCACAACAAGCGCGCAAAAGCTCTTTACCTCAAGTCAGTGCTTTTCCACATGTTTATCTTTATCTTGTTGTTCCTCTTTTTTTCATTTTCTTGTGGCAGCATTCAACATTCACAGCAACGAACTCACTGGCGCGTTGACTTCATCGTGTATGGGTAGCTTGATTTGGATTCAGTCTGAACAGCTCCGGGCGTATGCGACCGTATCGTGTATGGCGGCATTTTAAGATGCGCGATAATCGCCCCTGCGCAAATTTGGAGCTAGCTTCGTTTTTTCCTGGTATACTTCCATTAATTTACTTTGTCAGAAACATACTCGGTTCTCCAACTCTCGAAAAACACCTACCATTGAAAATCATTATTTTAATTTCAGATATAATGCCACAATTTTGAGAAAATATGTTGCAGACTCCGAAATGACTAGGTATGCGAAAAATTTTATTAGAGTCGCCGAAGCTGCTATACTAAGTATGGAATCAGCTTTCGATTGGCATGACGTCATTGCTAAAACAAGTTTCGTTGAAGCCGACGGAGATATAGAGCTTTCCTGGAATGGTTTAGGATACAAAACAATATTCGATATTCTACTACATAACTTTCCGAACAAAACTGGATACAACATCGACAATAGGATATTATTTGGTAAAACAGTAACTAGAATAGAATTGAATGAGACTTCTGTAGCAGTTAAATGTCATGATGGTACACACTACTCTACTGAATATGTTGTTTTCACACCATCTATCGGGGTACTCAAAAACAATCATAAAGATATTTTTTATCCATCTCTCGATGAAGATAAAGTAAAGGCAATCGAAAATTTGGGGTTTGGTGGAATAATGTCAATTGCAGTTGAGTTCAATGAGGCTTGGTGGAAAAATGAGAAAAGCTTCATTTTCGTATGGAATGATAAAGATATTAAGGATTTAGGAAGGGATATCCGATACGGACCCATAGTGGTAAGTAGTTTAATATCTCAATAATGTCAGTAGAAAGTAGACAATTCAACATAACTCATTGTTCAATAAGTCATAACAACATTATTTTTGCAAAAGTTCATTTTTACATCTCTTTACATGGATCATCTGTCTAGTTCTGCAAAGAGCCAGTAGTCACTGGACGCCAGATATGCAGAAAACTGTTGGTATGGCAGCAAAATGACCTTCATTAGACCATTTTGCTGTTGCTTTCATTGAATTGTGACACGGTTCATTATTTTGGTGAAAAAGCACATTTCTTTTCTTCACAGGGGGCAATATCGACCTTCGAAGAATCTAACAAAGGGTTATAATATTCTCCAACAAAAACATTAAACGAATGTATATTGTTTGATGTTATTTCACATAATGAATAGTTGCTGATTTCATTAGCTGTCCGTTGTTCTCCAGCCTGAAGAAGGTGATATCAATTAAATAAATTAATCGAAACGTCGCTATAGCACAAAGATCTTCGTTGGTTCTTTTACCTGTAGGAAAGGTATATCGGGTGAATCCACAAGTAGCAGAAGGAAATAAATGAAGATGGTACTTGCCGACACGTGTTTCTGCTGATTGGCTTCGTCAGGGCAAGGTAACCTTAAGAATAAGAAGATGGTAAGAGGACAAAATAGATAAGAGTATTTATTTCCTTCTGCTACTTGTGGATTCACCCGATATACCTTTCCTACATATATTTGATCTCCACGATGAATATAGTGTTTGGGTTCTTTTACCCATGGCTGGTGTTTTTTATCAGAAGGGTCTAATTTGGATCTCTCTGTACATTGCATTAGTCACTGCCAATAGAATATTATATATATATTTACACAAGATTTTGTTCTACAGACATTGCAAACATAAAATGTCTGACAAGCACAAAATACAATACGACAAGGTTGATCCGAAATTAGAGAATTACAGAATTTTCTGGATGGACACTGACATTTTCAAAACATTAATAGCTCAGATTGTGTAATTAATTATTTTCAAAATAATCTGTATGATATCTCTACTTCATGTCAAAAACAACATAAACACTAGGAACTACAAGCAATTTGATATTTCAACTTTAGTAGGTATCATCCAGTGAAATAGCGCCAAGAGACATTATTTCGATTATATACATTCAATTTGAGGTTATTTACTGAGAAACCAATCTATCATATTCAAATTTGTGTTGTTCAATTCAATAATCAATTTAAGGATGCCATCGATAATTTTTTAAATCACTGTAGTTTAAAGAGCCATAATCATATTCAGATTGAATGATAAGGGGAAATCGGCTCAAATTTGGGGAGTAAATTAGTTACTACACTTTATTCTGCGCATTGTTTCAATGCTTCTTCAGGGCTTCTATAGAATCAAGAACATGTAATTAATCTGTCTCATATTTTAAAACTGAAATTAACTCACTGAATGCCAGGTTTTACACAAAGTTACATCTGCCATAAACATCCTACCATACCATAAAATCACTATAAACAATATACCTAAATAATTTCTTTCTTTCCATGGGAACATAAATATGACATTAAAATTTTGCATCATTAAAAAATTCTTTTTGTCAACAAACTTATTTCTATATTAATAATCAAGTAACCTTCAGCATAGATGGTTCTGTCATTTCAAGTTTTGATAGTTATGTTTTTCCTATATTAGAAAACTTCGTAATCTCACTCCTCAATATTCCTTATTTTCTTTACTCGTCTATCGGGCCGTCATGGAAGTTGTTCATTTTTATCCTCTCCAACAAATAACTTTATATAGAGCTCAATTCGTTTGTACCTATCTTTTTGTTTAAAGTTCTTTCTTCTTCATTTATATTTATCATTTCGTGGATTAATCATTTCCGGTAATTTCTTTCTGTTTTTTTATACCTTAACATTTATATACATACAACATATAAATACAATATATGCATTAAGCAACCTATTTATAATGAGAAAAAAATCGTTTATATGTATTATAAACAATGACTGATCTAAAATACTGCTTTGGGGTGCTCCAAAGAAAACTGCTTCATTATGCGATATAAACATTTCGATGTTGGTTGTGATATACACCCCCTGTTTTAGGCTCTCAGGTAGATTTCAATAAGTTCGAGCTGCTTATACCTTAAACCAAATGCTTTCAGTTTCTCCAATTTACTGTGATTCGCTCAATCAAATGATTAAGACATCTCTAGAAACAAGCCGTTATGGTCGATCGGAGCAAAATGCCATATTTCGTCCAAATATATCTGGCTATACAGGGTGAGACTTTAACCCCTGCGTTAATTTTAACCATAGGATCTTGAGATTTTTTCCCATACCGTTTTTCCACATTCAACTGCGTCAAAAAGTTATAAGCATTTTAAGTTTTCACATTGGGCAAACACCCCTCTGTAGCCCAGTTTAATGAAAATTACCTTCCACAGCATCCACTATTGAATCTGAATTGTTTAAAAACATTATTTTCCCTCCGAGAAATGATTAACTAACTCACGTTTCACTTACTCATGATTCATCAGATGATTATATCGATTTAATTCCTTTCAACTTCAAATATCTCAAAAATTGTGCAATTTAGGAAAGAATATGATGAATGATTTTAGGAAGAACATGATCGGACCTTTAGTTCAAGTGATATTTGTTGTTCATGTAATTTAACCAATCTGCACAGAACTATTGAAAAATCCACAAGAAATGGAATAAATCTATATTGATATTGTCGTATGAATATCACAGGTGAAAATGCAATTTGTTTATGAAATTTCAACACCCTGTATCTTTCGAATGGGACCAAATTTGGAAAAATGTTATAGGAAGAAAATGTTTCTTTGGACATCAAGAATCTATGGTTAAAATTGATGCAGTGGTCAAAGACTCACCTCGTATAATATATTTCTGGGAAAATTTTCTCTAAAAGTTTATTTATACTTCAAACATTGCCAAAGCGTAACAGTTTCAAATTTATTCGGAATGGAAATGTTAAATCGAATCATGTTTTCATAGCACTTAATAATTACCCTGAATGCAATTATCAGAGTTATATGTATTGATAAGACTGAAAGAATTTGTTTTATATTACAAAAAATAAAATTCGATTAGATTTTCGAACTTTCAGCAAATTTGCTCTAGAATGAAATTTGTCATTTATAGGAAGACGATCATTGGTTAACTTGGTTTACCTATATTGGTACAGCCCCTGCCAATCCGAACGTGATGATTGGTTGGTATAGTGGACCTTTTGTTCAAGAAGTAGAAAAACTGAGTAAAAAACAATTAGAACATGCAATTTCGTATACACTTCACAAACATCTTGGAAGGGACTTCAATATCACCAAGCCAATAAATTTAATTCAGTGAGTAAAGCACCATGTGAATAACTTTTGTGTGGTCAGAAAGATCTGAATCGTTTTGAATACAAAATTCATAAATGTGGAGAACTTCAAAACAGAATCAATGAATGAGAAATAACCAACAATATTAATGTGTTTTTTTTCTTCTAGCCTTAATTGAATATCATTTTCGGAAGGTATGGGAAGAAAGAAATCTCAGATCATGTAGATTGCTCTCCTTTAACATTTTTCATCAGAGTTAGCTGAATTATCAGAATCAACAGTATTTAATTTATTATTCAAAATGGTCGAAAAAAATTTAAAATGCAATCACTCTCGCTCTGTCTCTTTCCAATCCCGCTTCTCCATAAGCGACGAACATTTTAGTGCCTGGTTCTCAGACCCAGTACCTCAGCCAATAGATAACTCATAGATGGGGTAACTCTCTCACTAAAGCTGTAGTTTGGCGGTGCAATCTTTCAAAAGATGTTTAAAATATTTTTCTGGTGATGTCATGGGTTCAATCCTCGCTGAAACGGTTTCTTTTGAACTATTGACGTCATAGAAGGCTCGTGTTTTCTTCCAAAGATGTCAAGTTACTTGTTATACTAATCGAACAGTGATTTTAATGAAATATTTTAATGTTTAAAACAAGTTACATTAACGAATATTTTTCCATGATAAATTTTCCACTTTACAACTACCAAATATGGACTGTCAGGACTACACAAAGGATTATACCTTCACTACTTTCAATAACCAGTTCATTAATTAATTTTCTTTTCAACAGTTCCGATTGGTGTAAAAATACAAACTTTCTTGGGACGTATTCCTATGAAAGTGTAAGAATGATAAAAAAAAATATCACAGCTCCCTTTGAAATACTCTCCAATCCGGTCAAAGGACGGAATGGTAAACCTAGAATTTTGTTCGCTGGAGAAGCAACAAGTTCCAAAAGATTTGCAACAGTTGATGGAGCAATAGGATCAGGATTTCGTGAAGGAAATACATTAGTAGACTTGTTGAAATAATTCAAATTTTGTGTTAACAGATAGTAATCAATAAATGAAATCTGATTTGAAACAAACTTATTCACCCCAAGAAAGTATCAACTGAGAATGATTTGAAAAGCAAGCGATTCTATATTATTTGTATCTATAATTCTTTTATACCTATGTTGAGAAAGAGGTCCTCCTAAACAGCCAGATCGATTTGAATGAATATTGCATTGTACTTTTAAGTGGACTCGAGATTGCTTTAGATTTGTAAATAAACTCTCGCTCTGTCTCTTTCCAATCCCGCTTCTCCATAAGCGAAGAACATTTTGCCTGGTTCTCAGACCCAGTACCTCAGCCAATAGATAACTCATAGATGAGGTAACTCTCTCACTAAAGCTCTAGTTTGGCGGTGCAATCTTTCAAAAGATGTTTAAAATATTTTTCTGGTGATGTCATGGGTTCAATCCTCGCTGAAACGGTTTCTTTTGAACTAGTGACGTCATAGAAGGCGCGAGATTTGAAATCTGTTTCATTGATTGTAGGGTACTTATGTGATTCTTAATTTTTTTGTTTATTTTTAGCATACCATATGTTATGAGGCATACACATAGTCTTTTCTGCTCTTAAAAATAGGAAAGTCTTCTTACTTTTCAAAAAAGAGGTGTATATGTTCGTTTTAGTCTTCACGAAAGTTTTGATTCGAATCGTATAGCTGCATTATTTTTATATGACGATCCGTCCGTGAGCAGAGAACCACAAAATTGCATTATCAGGTGGCTGTGGGAACCGTTCGTATAAAGAGTTCGATTTATTTTAAAATTTCAAATGTGACTTGTGACGGAGCATACGATAAATGTGTGATCGAAATCATAGTATACAGCCATAATTATTTCAAAATCACATATTGATTCCACAGGGCTTAGTCGTAAGTCCTACGCTAATCCTCATAGCTATCGAAGACGTCGTTGATTTAATCAAATCTCCTATCAAACCGTCAATCTCTCTGATGACTTATTGATCATCGTGGGCCTAACACAGATACCACAATAAAGCTTGTACAGAGTTGCATAGATAAATTGAAATATTGGTATAAAACCACAAAATGAAGCCTGAAGTAATGAAATTCACTAGAAAACGCTTTGATATACTTAACATACTTAACATTGAGGAATGAACCACTTCATACTGTATGTAAAAGTATGTCAAGATAGAGGCTCTGGCAGGCACAATGTCTTTATGAAAGAAGAATTTAGGCATGATCAGATACAGTTTCCTTTTACTAGAAAAAGCCTTGTTCTATGGAGAAGGTAATATATTTAGTTTTGGTGGCATTTATTAAAAATTTGTTCTTGTAGAACCATGAAGATAAAATCTCGATTGATGGCTGTTTAGTATAGAATTCTTGTTGGGGTTGAAATAGAGCAAAGCAATGCCATCTGCAAATGTTAATACATTTTGCTTAAAACGAAAATCACTCAAAGGTTAAGGCAGCAGTGCATGCTAAGTTCGTTGTCCATTCTCACCTGCTGCCTCTGAACCACCAAATAAGATAAGAACCATTCGTAAACTACACCTCCTAAATCTGCTTTGTTTTTTTGTTTAGTAAATTTATGTGTGATAGAGTATCGAATGCTTGAATGCTTTCGATTATCCAAAAGGACAGCAGTTCTCTTTTCGCCATACCTGTAAAACGAAATTAAATCATTGCATACACCATTATTCTTGACCTCTTAGATGAGCATGTAAATATTAATTAATCGTTAACCAAAAATATTCAAAATCATTAGAGATCCCTCTGAAAATAATAATAAAGAGTATTTGAAAATGACTGTTTTCTTATTTGCTGATTTTCATGCAAAATGGGCAAATTTGAGAATAATTCCATCTCTCGAAGTAAATTTTGATAAGTGTAAGGTCAGCTGTCAACGTTGAAATTCTACAGGGTTTCTACCGTAGTATACCTTTTCTCTGCTTGTTTATAACTCTTTATTGAAAGAAAGAAAATGGATCACATATTGATAAATATTTCATTTGAGTTGATCAAACGTTTCAGGTTTGTTTGCATAAACCTTGCGTTTCTGGTATCCCCACAAAAAAAAGTCCAGAGCAGACAAATTAGGTGACCGTGGAGGCCAATCAACATTACCATTTCTTGAAATAACTTGTGGGAAGAGGTCTCGCTGTAATTCTGTTGTATTCGTAACTGTAAGTGATTAGGCACTCTGTCTTGTTGACTCAACTTGTTCTTCAAGTTCAGAGCATGAAGTTATGGCTTTGAAAACTTTAGATATCACGATATCGATCCCCATTAACAATTACCGTTATGCTGCTGTATTTTCAAAAAAGTAATGTCCAATTACTTCTCCTAACCAAATTGCAAACCAGTCTGTTAATTTTGAATGGAAACAAAGATAACCGATGAATAAATTGTGAGTTTTTCATTCCCAGAATCGACTTTTCTGTTTATTCACATATCCATTCAGTTAAGAATGTGCCGTGTGACTCATTATGATTTATTAGTAGACTTGTTGAAATAACTGAAATTTTGTGTTAATGGATAATAATCAATAAATGAAATCTGATTTGAACAAACTTATTCACCCCAAGAAAGTATCAACTGAGAATGATAGGAGAAGCAAGCGATTCGATATTATTTGTATCTATAATTCTTTGATACCTATGTTGATAGAGAGGTCCTCCTAAACAGCTAGATCGATTTGAATGAATATTTCATTGTACTTTTAAGTGGACTCGAGAATGCTTTAGAATTGTAAATAAACCAAGCAGATGGCGCTGCAACCACATTTCCATATCAGTAACAGGATTCATGGCTGAAGAAAACTGCGAATTCTAATGAATTGTAATTCTTTTCGGAAATTGATTCGTAGCTTTGAAAATCGTTATCTTCTTTTTCACTTTAATTTAAATATCGAGCTTGTATATTCCACCTTAGTCCTTGGTGGATGGGATACCCAAGAGTCGTCTCCCCATATGACTATATTCTGAGTTTGGCATTGCTCCCGAATGGCTGCGCTTCTTTTCCTATTTGTCACCGTGTATCCAGTTATGGTTTTCAGTATTATCATTTCGATCATTCTCAGGATGGACTTTATTCAGTTATAAGTATTTCAAGTTTTCACATTGGGCAAATAGAAATTATCTTCTACAGCGTCCACTATTGAATCTGAGTTGTTTACAAAGTGGTCAAGGACTCACCCTGTATATATAATTATACCACCATGTATAGTATCACCATGAAATTTCCTGCAGGTGATTTCTGAGCAGATGAAATGAAGAGGAGGTTAATACGAGCGTCAACGATTCTATGCTGGGACATTTCTACAATTTCAGTAAGCCGATACAGTTTATGCTTATAGTCTTAACTTCGACTAGTAGTGCATTTTTGAGAAGAATCATCAGGTATATACAGGTTAATAACGAAACAGACGAGATTACAGACGAAATAAGTTTTTTCGATAGAAATGCTCGGATAGGTCGATTTCTGTTTCGAGGGGGACAATTTAAGATGTAGGTTACGGACGCATAGCGCTTCAACCCTTGCTGCTACAACCCCCACCCCCAATTTTTGAATGGGGAAGATGGGGTGAGTGAAAGGTATTTTTATACTGATTTCAGCACAGTAACTGTTTTTTCATTTTATGCATTAGTTCTCGAAATATTCATGCGTTAGTTAATTTTATCACTTAAATTAATTTTTTGCGAATAATTGACATTTCGTGCTTCCAAAACACCAAAATTTCCGTACTTGTATTTGAAATTGCAAAACATCTACCACTGTTAATGCAACTAGGGTCAGATGTTCGACTAGCTGTTTTATTCACTGAAATCATTCTCCAGCTGTACGGTATCAGAACGATTTGAAGTATTGATCTAAGAAATAAGACTTTTCAAAGTAAAGTAAATAATTTATCAAAAACTCACATCAATTAATTAAATATTCAAATTGTTCACCATTAGCTTCCATCCATACAATGAAATAAGTCTTGTTCGAAATGATGGCGCACATTTTGCAGCATTTCTGGAGTGATTTGACGACATTCGTTCACTATACGTCATCTTGAATCTTCTATGGAATCCGGCTGTGTAAAGTAAATTTTACTCTTCAAGTGGCCCCAAAAGAAAGAAATCCAGTGGTGACGATCTGGCTGGCCATCCAATGGGACCCCTTCTTCCAATCCACCGATTTGGAAATCTTTGATCCAGATATTCTCGAACTGGTAAGGAGCAGTGTGGAGGAGCTCCATCCTGCTGAAACACAATCTGATCTGAGTTTCAGCAAGATTGAGGTCGTTTGCAATACGCTTTGTTTGTTCGACATCTTGATTAAAGATTTCGATGTGAGTGGATTGGAGGAAGGAAGTCACAGTCATGGTTGTTTTGAAGCTCAAAATGTCGATTTTTCACAAAAAAACTCTGCAAGTGCCATGAAAACACCTCTTCATTATACCATACTTTGTTAAGAATATTTCAAGAACTAATGCATAAAAAGGAGAAACAATTACTGTGCTGAAATCAGTATAAAAATACCTTTCAAATGAGGTATCACTCACCCCATCTTCCCTATTCAAAATTTGGGGGTGAGGGTTGTAGTAGCAAGGGTTGAAGCGCTATGCGTCCATAACCTATATCTTAAGTTGTCCCCCTCGAAATAGAAATTGACATGTCCGAGCATTTCTATCGAAAAAACTTATTTCGTCTGTAATCTCGTCTGTTTCGTTTTCAAATGGTATATTGTACATGAGTTGAGGAGGTAAACGAGTTCTTGAAAAATGTAATGCAAGAGTATAACTTCACAATTGATTCGAAAAATCAAAATAAAGTTTCTGCCTTACTATTTTGGAAACGTGAGCACAAGACCTTCAGTGATCGATAAAAAAACATGGCTCTATTACCCAAACATGGTGCTGATCCGTTGCCTGGATCTCATGATTTCAATTAAGGTGTGATAATTCTTTTGGCTCGAAGAAAAGGTAAGTTATGCTTGTATAGAAAATAATTCAATCAGTGACTTGAATTTTCTGAATTTCTCATTTCCACATTCGATGTAATCAATAAGTATTGTGAATTATGAGATTTTCTATATTTACAATGTGTAAATATGAGTAACTTTTTATTTCCTTGTTTTAATCAATTGTAGTATTGATTATATTGATTAATACGTAATATCGTAGAATTTCCAGTATGCAAAAGATCAGTTTTATTAAAATCTCATTTCAGTATTATTCTTTTAATTTCAATTATGAATATTGCTGAATAGATTGAACATCACATTCATCAATTTTACTAATGTGAATCAGCGAAATAATACAAAATTATTTATCTTTTTTCTCTACTTGATTCGACATTTCTGAGTGACCAATCTGATGAAGAAATCATTATCATTTTATTATAGTTTCGTGCAACCATCTTTGAATATTTCTGATTTCTTTCGATATTAGGAAGATGTTTTATGTATCATACATACAACACGTTTGAAGTTCGAGTACCTATAAAACGGTTCTGTGAACTGAAAATATATGAAAGCTGAAATTTTAGACTGTTACATCGTTCAACATTCTCTGTGAAGCTGAGATATTACTAAATCTAGAGTACTTCCGGCTAGGCAGGATGCATAAAACATTCTTCGAGAAAAAACTGTTACTTTAATATGCCGCTCAAAAAATATTCCGTTATCATAAAACATTTGAGTATCTAAGAAATTTTTAATGGACGATCTCTAATCAAGAGGATGACCGTACAATCACAATGAAAAATTGAAATCATTATTATATTTCTTTCAAATTAGAGAATCATTATATTGGGGTTTGTTATTAATTGATAACACAGGTCGAAAAAAAATTGATAGTTAAGGTTATTCTGAAGTACAATTTCAAAACAGAACGCATTGTTTTCAAGTTACATAACACAAATTGCAATAATATAAAAATACGGTTATTGGAAATCCCAAATCGGATTATCCTACCTCTTTAAAATTTCTTACTATATTTTGCGTAGACTATGTAGACAAAAGAGTCTCTATGTAGATTTTTTTGACTTCTGGTAATGAAGTCCAATCTTTAAATCGCTGATGCCAACAATCTTGGACGTCGCGTGCTCAAGGTTTGATTTTAAGGGTCCTTCAGAATCATCTGTTTTACCAGGAAACACCAATTCTCTGCATGAATTGATAATGGCGGATCGTCATGTGACATATCTCCAGGCAGAGGCATCTTTCGGTATGTTCGCAACGTCAATACATTCTATATTGTATGAATGAATATCATAAAGGGTTATATTTTTGTTGGTTTCTCCATAATACGCTAATTGCTCAAAAGAAGGCTGGTATCGATTGGTGCACGAAAATGCTCAAGAAATTAACTAATCAAGGATCAACGCATATGTCCAGGAAACAATGCAACAGTGAATAGTGTATGGGACTTCCAAAATGAAGAGATCAAACAAAACCGAATAAAGCACTTAGTTCCTTCACAATGGAGGTAAAATGCTACCAAAAGTATGAAAAAATAAGTAAAACTGTCGCCTAAGTCGAATCCTTTTCCATCAAGATGAAGCTTTTCATATCGACTGAAACAAGGGGATGTTTGAATCGAATTGATATATCAATGTAGCGCATGTTATTACGTATTCAGGGTAAATCATTTTATGTTTCAGTCAAAAGTCATTCTTGATGGTACCGTTGTGCCTTGATAATTTTTCTTGGTAACATTTTTCGACGATAATTTACAACATATTTTGAGATAGTTAGATTTATGAGATAGTTGTTGTATGCCATTGAGGACTTCATACTATTGTCTATATCTATCTGTTATTTTATATAAATATCAGGACAAATTTCATCTCAAAGAAATTCATAAATAACATATCTCCTTTCCTCCTACGTGTTATTTATATCAACTAAATCTAACAACTTCAATATCTAACCTGATCAAATGACTTTCAATCAACTTCCATATTTCCTCAGTTCAGTATGAGAAGGAAGAATAATGGACATATTTCGTGTAAAACTTTAAGTTGATGTTTTCAATACAAGAAAAAGTGAAATGTTAGGACCATATTTCCAAGAATTTATTCAGTTTTTGTGTAAATAATTAACCAGGTCATCAGCGGCTCTATAACCTGATTCTAGAGCACCATGGACTGTCCCAAAGTGGATTTTATTGGTATGTTCCCCAGCAAATAACACAACTGGAACTCTGTCTTTACTCAGCAATGGTTCTGCAAGAACTTCCTGTACCTGATGTTTTCTGTTTGCAGATCCAATGGTTTCATGGGAGTGTACACCAGCGAAGTTTGAATTGGAGTGCCAATTCGATCTGAAAATTTTTCCGATATAAAATGATAATCAAAGTATGAGGCGAAATGACTATAAATATGAACGAGAACAATAATTAATGAACGTATCTCACAATGATTATTGTGTTTTTATCATAATAAAAATACACCCCAAAAAAGTGAAAATTATATTACACTAGCTCACCCGATAGATGTCGTTCTGTCTTAACGATGACTATTTAATTCGAATCGGTAAAATTAAGCAGAAAAAACTTGTCTTCATCGGTCTTATGCTTAATGATATACAATATACTTAGTTTTATTTTTCGTCCTCTTTTAGTATTTCAACACGGAAATAGGCGACATATAATTGGCGATGTGAAAGACATAGATTTTCAAGATTGATGCCACAAACATTTAGCAACTGTTCTAAAAAGAAAGGTTGAACCCAGTGTTTAATAGTACGAAATATACATCAAACGTGAACCGAGCACATTTCAGAATTCTTATGAATTCATAATAGTTGGTTATTTGTTTTCGGCTGGGTTTGCCATTTAACAGTACCATTGTCAAGAAAAATAGAATTTCAGAATAATACAACAAAGACTGCGTAGGCGCAAAGACATCAAGATTTTTGTTGTTATCCGGAGGGGTAGTGGCAAACTAGTTTCACCCTTATTAGGGATCATCAGTACCACATAACCTTATCTCCGGACAACAACAAATTAAATAAATAAATTAGAATTATTCTTTCAATTATTTCGTTGATCATGCAGGTTTCCAATTTATCATTTGAAATGCCATCTGTGTATATGTGTGAACATTGTTGACAAGATATTTTATTTTTATTAATTCATTTTGATGATGTTTTCTGAATATACTCTCAGATGCCACTTCGACATAAGTTTGATATTATCCAAGAATGCTATGGTAAATTTTGGATAGGTTTTTTAGGTCTGTTCTATCATTTATTGAGTGTTTTTCTTTTTGAATGTATATCATTTCTTGGAATTTCCTTATCTTGCTGTTGGTTTCTCAATGCAGAATTTTAAAATTGTCGAGATCGAATCTATGGTCGTTCTCTCGTTCGTGCTTTTTAAGGGCTGTGGAATTTTTTTAATATTTATGGCCGTTAATCCTTTTTTTGATGTATTGTGTTGTTTGGCCTATGTAGATTCCTGGACACTCGTTGTATTTTAGTTGGTAAAAACAATTCGATATTTTTTCCTCTCGGAGTTTTGGATTCTAGCTTGGTGTAGAGAGGTCTCAGATTGTTTGTGGATTTATGTGCAATTTTGATGTCTGTGTTTTTGAAAATATGGTTGATTTTTTCGGACAGGTTTTTCACGTATGGAATTGCTATGTATATTTTATCTTTTTTTTTTCATTATAGTCATTTCAAGGTCTTCCATTACAAGTTGGGCTAATAGAGCCGATAGAGGGGCTACCATGCTGCATCCATCGATTTTACCATAAAACGAATTTTCAAACTGGAAGTAGGAGTTGGATATGCAGAAATCAATGGCTTTTAGGAATTTTACTTTTGGAAGATCTGTGTAGTTTTTTATTTCATTCCATCGTTCCGAAATTATGTTTTTCGCTTTATCCATTGGTGTGTTGGTATATAGACTTACTACATAGAATGACATCAATTTTTCGTTTTTATTGAGGCTTACTATGCTTATGAATTGTTTGAATGTCCAAGAGTCTTTTATGTGGTATGCATTTCGACCTATAATGGGTGAAATACATTTGGCCAAATGTTTTGATAACTTGTAGGTGGGACTTTGAATACAGCTGACAATTGGTCTAAGTGGGATACTGTTTTTGTGTAGTTTAGGTAACCCATAAATTTGAGGAGGTAAAGCATTGTAGATCTTGAGTTGATTACAGAGTTTTTTAGGTAAAAGGTTCTTGGTTTCCCAATTCGTTCACAACATGATGAATATGATTTTAATTTTACTGAGTTTTAAGATGAATTGTTGGACATGTAAGTTCACATAAAATATCAAAATATTAAAAAACAATTAATAATCTAGTTATACATTTTAGATGTGATTGTCACTGTACTTGTAAACATGTAAACTTGAGAAAGGCTCAATGTACGCCGAAACATATGTAGTGAAGCAATAATATACAAAAAATAGATGAAATCCTAATTTTAATCCAGTGCTCCAATCCCAAGAAAAGTTCTTTTAAATTAATATAATATGCTATAATATAGCACAAGAAAAAGTACATATTTATATGTATATTTGTAAACGCTCAAGTTCGTTATTGGGCCAATTCCGTTTAAATGCTTCAGGAGTAAGGAGCATATAAAATTTTGGATCCTCTATAATCCCAAAAATAACCATTTGGATGAAGTTGTAACTTGGAACAAATATTTGAATTACGTTGACACAAATAAGCTCACAAAATTTCACAGAAATTTTCAAAAATTACGAAATAAATTTATTTCAATATTTTATACCTTATAAGATATATGTCGTAATTGAAGAAAAATGTTTGCTTATATGGACGTTATTAATATCTTACATATTTTTAAATTTCATTTTTGTAGCTTCCTTCCACCCGAAGATATAATTATTTTTTCATTTAATTTAGGGCAAGCAATCACAACAGTTTGAGTTACTGTTAACAATTTACGTTGACATTAACATTCCGCGTCGACTAATGGCTCATTAAAACTTTGGGGCGGCCTATGAAAACGATACTACAGGAAATTTTTTATCCTTGGACAACTAATTCGAGTGTCGCGTTCTCTTACATTTTGCCCCGCATGGGATAGTGCCAGACCGTAACACCGTTCTGGAACAGCATTAACACAACAGGTGATATAATGCATATAAAATTGCCAGGGTAGAACCCTAATATTAGATCTTCGATAACGAAGACACAGTAGGAAATGATAAACTTTGACCCATAAATTGATTCATTTGTCTGAATGCTGCTTCTCTAAGGATTCAGGAGTCTCTGTACGTCTCCTCACAAAATCCAAACACAATAGTAGCGGAATATACACGAAGTATTAAGTTTGCACACCTCCTGATTGACCGGTTTGACGAAAACTTGAATGTGATAAGGCACATTACCATTCAAATGGATATGTTGATGAATAAAATGGTCAATATTGGTCTGCAGTGAATCACAAATAGTTGCATGAGAAACTCTGCAAATCGAAAAAATCACAGTTAGGTATGAAGTTGGTCGTAGATGCTTCTTTGTCCTCATTATTATTCTCGTTTTTTTTTTAGGCCGACGGACAAACCATTATAGGGAATTCAGACAGTTACATTCACATGCTGAACATCTTTTTTTCCTGGAACATCGTCGTCTATGTAACCGCCTCAGAACAGTGTGGTTGCAATACGACGACGCAACACCCCCATAGATGGTTCTTCGATAGAACTTCTCAATGAAAAATTCCCAGGTATCATTTCTCATCATTACCACATGCTTCCCTGTGATTTTCTGCTTATGGGGCTATCTGAAATCTGTAGATTACGAAAACAAGCCTCGGACCATTTTCGATTTTCGATACACAACGAATTTAAAATTGGTGCTATAATTGAACCGAAAATGGTTGAAAAAAAATAACATACTCACGGCACTATCAACTGTGGCGCCGTAACATTATAATCGTTGCCCAAAAATCGCTTAGTTAGTACGAATAGTCCTTCCCGTAGGGTTTGAATATCCAACTTCTCGATTTCTGGAACTTGAGGACCTACTAACCATGCTAGAAGAGTGTTGGGCAAACCATCCACAGTTGCAACTTTAGAGCATGCACTAAGCCATGACTTTTTGCCCTGAAAAATAAATTTTGACATGGGATAAATCAAAAACAAAATTCAATTGACAACAACTAGACGCTGTATATTGGTACTATAATGGGAGTTGAGGTATGTTTTGTGTTGTTCTGTAGTTTACGTGCAAATGTAGAAATCTTATGAAGAAAAATACGTTGGGGGAGTTAACATTATGGAACAAAATCATTTTTGCAGAGGAAAAACATTTGGCAACTAAATTCTGAAACAGGTCAATTTTTGTTAAACTTTTAACAAATATTTATTCATTTTTAAAGGTTTTTGTTGCACCCTATCCCATCACGATCAATCTATTAAATTTTTCAGTTGGAAAAGTGGGTTACGTGGTATGTTTTTGATGAATTCTCTTTATCATCTTTGCGGCATTTTTAAATTAGTAAGTTTAAAGAGGTTTTTAATATCCGCACTTTGTCATGGCTCCTTTACTTCGAGATAATGGTACCTGATCAAATTTGTCACCGACCAATACAATTTTGTTCATGCATAACTTTGAACCCCTTTCAACCCCCTCACGAGAAAAAAAAACCCTTTGAACTAATTGAGTTTTACCACATGACCCACTTCCCTATTGAAAAAATTTATGGAGTTTATGCGGATGACAAAGGGTGCAGCAAAAATCCAACAAAAACGAATAAAAATTCGGTCGAAGTGAAACAAAACTGTACCTATTTCAAAATTTTGCTGCCGAATATTTTTCTTCTGAGAAAGTGCATTAGTTTCATAATTTTGACGCGAACAGTAGTTTAACGGAATAGTCGACCTCAGTGGTAGTCTGGGATTGATACATTGGAAAAAAAAATTCAACAAAGAGTTTGTGTTTTGAACGAATCTCCGAATGCTCTGAAAAAGGCTTATGACGACTCTGCTTTATCGTGTTTGAATGATACAAAACCTTTAAAAACGCTCGGGATAACGTCGAAGACCTTTCAAACTATCGATAACGCCGAAAAAATCAAGGAACTTGCGCTCAAAAATCATCATACCAGAGTGAGAATGACAGCTCAACATCACTCATGAAACTGCTCGTTTGATTTTGGTGAACCAATTGGGCATGCTTGATCGTGTCAATTTTGATCCCACGTTCATGAGACGGGACATAAATGGGTGACGAGACATGGGTCTATGAGTACGACACACAAAGAGTCAACTATTATCGAAATGGATGGGAAAAAACGCGCCTAAAACGAAAAAGTCGTTCCAAAATCAAGACGATGTTTATTATTTTCTACGATATTTTTGTTTTGGTTCATCATGAATTCATTCTGGAAAGAAAACGGTCAACGAGGATCTGTCGTTCAACTTTTGAATTCCGGTTATTTCCTGAGATGATTACAAAAACATGATGATTCAGTACTAAAACAAGGGCATTTATTAAGATAAGTCGCTGGCCAATCAGAAATCTGATCGTCTATTGTCGACTTCCCATTTTTACAGTGCCGACAATGAGATCTTAAGACCCGCCCATCTCTCGTTCAACTTTTGAATTCCGGTTATTTCCTGAGATGATTACAAAAACATGATGATTCAGTACTAAAACAAGGGCATTTATTAAGATAAGTCGCTGGCCAATCAGATACCTGATCGTCTATTGTCGCCTTCCCAATTTTACCGTACCGACAATGAGATCTTAAGACCCCCTCATCTGTTGTTCAACTTTTTTTAAATTCTTGTCATTTCCTGAGATCATTACAAAAACATGATGATTCAGTACTAAAACAAGGGCATTTATTAAGATAAGTCGCTGGCCAATCAGAAACCTGATCGTCTATTGTCGCCTCCTCATTTTTACAGTGCCGACAATGAGATCTTAAGACCCGCCCATCTGTCGTTCAACTTTTAAATTCTAGTCATTTCCTGAGATCATTATAAAAACATGAGGATTCAGTACTAAAACAAGGGCGTTTATTAAGATAAGTCGCTGGCCAATCAGAAACCTGATCTTCTATTGTCTCCTGTTCCTTCATACAGTATCGACTACATGATCTCAATCCCCGCCCATTTGTCGTTTTACTACTAAATTCTGATAATTTCGTGAGATAATTACAAAAACAAGGTGATTCAGTATTGAAACAAGGGCATTTAGGAAGTTAAGATGCTGACCAATCAGAAATCTGATCGTCATTTGTCGCCTCCTCCTTTTTACAGTGTCGATAACAGGATCTTAATACCTCAACTGTTTTTAGAAATTGTGTGCAAATATTCGCCGGAAACGGCCTGATTTGTGGCAAAACAATTCGTGGATTCGATGATAACACATCTTCTCATCGAGCCACCTTATTTGCTTTTATCTAGTTTCGTGTGACTTTTCTCCATACTGAAATTACTGCTCGAGGGAACCAGATTTACTCCATAGAGGTTTAATATTATTTATTTTATTTCAAACTGAGCTTTATTGAAACCAAGAAAAGAAATCATTATGAGCAATGCATGCAGACTGTCAAATCAAACAAATATTTTCCTCGGTGTAGCTCAATGTGAAAGTTTAGGAAAAGATTATTTGTGAGGTCGTCGGGAAATAATGGTTGGAATTAGTCTTTTAATCAGAAAGCCACCCTGTATAATTCAATTCAAACTCACCTTTTGAGATCCCACATAAAACGTTTTGCTCAGCTCTTTATCATCATTATCGCTAAAAGTGAAAACGAATTCATTTATATCATCCGTCCACCACTTTTGGCTGTACTGAAGTGCAATCTTCATATTTGTTTCGTAACCAATGTCGTTGATGGCCGTGATTTTAGCAGCTGGAAGTTTGGGTGTGAACATTTTCTCATGTTTTGTTTTCAAAACTCCAGCAGATGCCGTAAAGATGACGTGTTCTGCTTCATATTTCTGACCTCCCTGGGTGTGAAGTTGAACCTTACCACCCTTTCCCCAATTAATATTTTCAACTGTGGTCTCGTAGTATATAGGGTATAATCGTAGCCTGTGTTCATCTCCGAATTTAGTCATTACTCTGTCGATCAAACTCTTGTATCCTTTACCATTCCAGACAAATACCTGATCTCCTTTATTCTCCTGGAAGTGATCGTTAAGCAGCAGTGTTTTCCAGCTGAAGGCTCCTTGTCGGTAAAGGAATGCCTTTTCACAAGTGCTTGTATAGTCACTGAGTTGTTGAGATTTTCCGTTAGTTTTCGCATACTCCTTAAGTAGGTTTTGGTCAAGCCTGAAATGAAATTAGTTATTCTCAAAACAAATGTGCAATGGGATCATTTACTGCACGAAACTGCCCTATAGTAGTTAATGCTCTGTTGGGTGCGGAAATGATATTTTAGGCACGAAAAATATATCGGTCAATAAATCCCGGGTTTTACTACCAGAAGGCGCCACTAACAAAATATGCATATGATTTTCCGGAAGAACCAAGCTTCAAAATGTTACTGTCCAAATTTCATGACGTTCTGATAAATATTCATAGCGGTAAAGTGGCTCAAGGGATGCTATTTCTGTGACTTTTAAAAACGATGAATTCCTAGAAACTTCCTGTGTTGGTTAACGAGGGTTGCCTTCTATATTTCGGAATTAGAGAACAAAAACAAATATTAATCATCTAGTGTTGAATGATTATTTGGGCTATTACCATCATCTATTGTGGATGTAATGTTTTCCGACGTTTCGATAGACATCTTCTATCTTTATCAAGGAGGAAAAGTAAAAATCTTTTTGAAAAATTGATAATTTTTCAAAAGGTTTTTACTTTTCGAAACGTCGGAAAACATTACATCCACAATAGATGATGGTAATAGCCCAAATAATCATTCAACACGAGCTCCATCATCAACAATATCTCGTCATCAACATTAATCATCTAAAAAAAATTATTTATTTTTTTAATATTCCCCATTAAGATCTATACACTCTTGCATGCGTTTGAACATATCGTCTACACTGAGAAAAATATTCATTTGATTTGATACATCCTGCTTTGCTCTTAACAAAGGATTTCTTTAAAAATGGTTTTAATAAAGCTATTTTTGGGCCAAATAAGGGATTTAGTTAACTTTTTCACTTTTCATGAAATATATCTTTTTCACACCAGAACATGTCTATTATTGAAATGGAATAAATACTTATTAAGGCCGAATAAATACTAGTTAATTCCAAAGAATGATTTTTCGGTACAAAAACATAATAAAGTTTATGTTGAAAAAGCATAATTGTATATTAATATTTATCTTCTATTGATTTAAAAAGCGTTTGGTTTATCATGAATAATTATAACTATTGAAATCGTAATTCTACAAATTAGGGTCAAATAAAGACTTTTTCAGGTCCAAGAGTGTTTTTCTCAGTACAAACAATTTCAATAAGCGCTTCATTTATAATGAATTATCATTATTCAATCCTTCGTCTTCAATGTATTATCTACTAATAAACATTTTGTCGAATCAAACAAAAATCTTATTCCTGTCAAATCAATGTATTTGTTTCTTGTGAGCAATCGAGAACCTACTCGATTTTTACCTGTGGAAATGAAAATACTATAGGTACCTATAGTCAAATTAAAGTCAAGAATTTGAATGAAATATTTATTCTTCGACTCAAATTAACACAAACAACAAAATCTCATAACAATATATAAACATAATATCTATATATATATATATATGTTGAAAAACATTAAGTATAAAACAAAACATATGTACATAAAATGGAGGGTGAAATATTGATTAGTATTTCCTAATTCTTTCGAAATTTCAAAAAGTATATGATCAGTTTCCTAAACATTTAAAGACACTGTCTTGATTGATTGACAAACTTTGTTATGAATTATGCATAAATTCGGATCATTCATTTTATGAAGAGCTACAGGGAATATGCAAGTTAGAGACTTCAAATCGATCAACTATTTGGTGTCCAATAATGGGTATCAATTTATAGATATCAGTCTCAGAGAGATTTGCCAAATCTTAGAATCTAATGCAGTTGTCTACAATCACTAGCTAAACTTAGATTTTTCATTTCAAAATATAAATGTTTTACATCTAACGAGCTTTTTTATTGCACAATGAAGGCTCAAGTAGCGCCAAACAAGGTTCGTTTGTATAAATAAATTGAAATTGGCGCGAAAGCTTATATAGTTGTCTGAAATCACAAGCATAATTCGAATCTTCATCGCAGAATATAAGAATTTTATGTCGAATGAGCTTTCTTTAATGCACAACATATGCTCGAGTTGGGCCGAACAAGGATAGTTTGCTAGAAATAAATCAAACACTAGAAAACAATCAAACTATAGTAGGTAGTCGAAGAAGATTTGGCACCAAGTTTGATAAACATCTTTAAAAAGAATCTCATTTGGCTTAATTGCTACAGAAAATATAATGAATCCAATGAGAAAAAGTGAATTGAAACATTTTTCCAACAGAAAACGAATTACCTTGGAATGTACGTCGATAATCTCCTAATCCATTCTTTAGTAGGAAAAACTCCAGTGAGCCTACGTCTGACTCTTCCATGGAAAAGTGCATATATTTATTTTCCTACTCGTATCTATCTTTCAAAAACAGAAAGAGAATAGGTATGGAATTGAAAAAGTGCAATTTTTTCAGAGCATTAAAGCAAGAGCATATAATTGAATTATTTTCACCTAAATTCAACTACACAAATCACTTGAAACAGATCAGAGCAAACTCAATAATTTTCCACATTGACCACTGAGAAAACGCACAAACACTTATCCCTTCGAACTCTTCATGGAGAATAAAGATAAAGCACTGCACCTGCACTTCTCTTGAACTTCCTATAATATTGTATCCCGCCTGACCCCTAACCTCTCAAAAGGCCCTAATTGACTAAGAAAATGAAGGACGACAGTATAAGATACCAAATTTCATTGGCGGAATCGTGAATAGTCAACACATGTGAATACCCGATATTATAACGGAAAATCTTGCGCGGAATTAGTCGAAAGCCCTTAGCAGTATAGCTCTTCAAAAATAAACTAATTGGTGGCGTTGAATCGTCCACAAGTTATGAACAAACAATTATTTTCTACAAAAATTCAATCGATCTTTCTTTGATCGAACTAATTCATTTGTTTGAATTTAATGCATAATATTTAATTCGAATAAGTTGTGTTTTTGATTCAAATATTCTCAACAGAAAGTAATAGAAACAAATTACTTCTTTGAATTAAAAATTCATATGTTTCAACATAACAAATATTTGTTATGTTGAAATAAATTGCTCAAATAAATCCCTTGCGTGAACCAAGACAATCATGTTGATTGATATTAATAATACTTATTTATCGAGAAGAGATCTTATTTCAAGAAAACAAGTCATTAATTGAATTCAAAGAAAACCTCTGAAACAAAGCATTTTGTTGCTGGAACCATCTCTTTTTCTCAGTGTATGCACATATGCGACTTTGATTGAGCTCGCATTGTCGTGGTGAAGGAAGATCCGTCTTCGGCGGTTTGTTTTCCGGGTTTCTTGGAAGACAACTGGCAAATAAATGGTTGTGTACCACTCAGAATTGACTGTTCTGCGTTGTTTTAGTGAAACGATTGCGACATATCCAGTTTTTCCGAAAAAACAGGCGACTATTCTCTCGGAAGTGCTTTGTGCGCGAGCAACTTTTGTTGGATTTGGCTGCTGTTTACTTTCGGGCTCATACGCGTTAATCCACGATTCATCACCTGGCACGATGTCATAGATGTGCCTTTTTTGGGCAATTGAAAAATTGTGTGGGATCCAATTCGAATAAATTTTTTTGACGGTCAAATGTTCATGCAACATTGAATGTATTCTGGTCCCACTAATGCCTAAGGTTGTCTCAATCTCCCGATAGGTCCCATGATGATTTTGTAATATCAGTTCTGTTGGAGCACAGCATCAATGGTTTTAGGAACAATAACTGATCTTGGAGGACCTTCGCGAAATTCGTCCTGCAGTGAACTATGATCACTGTTGAATTTACCATACCGTCAACATACAATGGTCCTTGATGGGGTATCTTCGCCAAAAATTGAAGTAAGTTCATCGATGTACTGTTGTTCAGTTAATCCACGTCGAAAGTGGTGAAATGTTAACGATTTTATTTCATTTTTTTGACGAGATGAATCTTTTGAGTTACTGAAATCAACACAAAAAGCGCTCGTATGTCAAAACGTTCTGACTACGTATAACCTCAAAAATGTCAAGCTTTACAATAGAGCTGTCAGATGGTAGATTGCAACCTTAGGGCTGTCCAATCCCGAAATATAAAAGGCATTGCTTTTTGGTAGTGAAAAAGACCGTTCTAACCTGAGCTTGAAAAATGTTAACCAGACTATGCCTCATCGAGAACGACCATCAGATCATGGTTTGCTCGTTTCAAACATACGGTCATCGATGATGCTGAACGCTCTGCTCGGACAAATAAGGCGGAAAATATTGAAAAAACATTATCATGAATAATCGCAAAGTTGAGTTGTTAGAGATAGCTAACACTCTGAAATTATTAAATGGTAGTGTTCACACCAGCTTATACGAACATTCGGATAAGAAAAAACTGTTTTCAGACGACACCAACGAGTAAATTAATCAAAGAACTATTTGGAGATGTTAACGTGAAATAACAATGAGTTTTTAAGACTGTACATCACAATGGATGAAGCTTGGATTCAGGGGTTAGTGACGGAGTGTCATACAATTCGGCGTATGGCATAAAAACCTAGGGAAAAAAACCCTGGCTCCCTGTCTAAGTGTGAAAATACAGAAATAAGCTGAAATATATTTTAGGGACTTCTTTCTTCAAGAGTGGCCTTCTATCGATGGAGACAGAGACTTCTTCAAGCTGCTCACATCGAATCTGGAAATAAAAAGACAAAAGCAGAAAAAAGAACTGAATAACAAAAATACGTATCATATTCTTTTGAAATTTATAACCCATTTCAAGAAAGAGTCGGAAACATCATGAATAGCCCTAAAACCATCTTGAAATTTATATATGGAACAACTATTGATGAGATGAGGTACTGTTTCTTCTGCTTCTCCACATTCACAACGTGCGCTAGGAACTGAGTTCCATCTAAATAGCATGTTATTGGTACGACCATGACCTGTTCAAACGATTAAGAACTGTAAAAATTTTTCTTGAAAGATAAAAACCAGGAACTTTTTCAGAAGAATCAGAAACGAGATACTTATCGAACATTTCGTAAGAGTTCCACTCAGTCTTCCATAATTCTTCATCACTTATGTTGATATTGAAGAACGTATTATGCCATAATGGTTTACGTGACTTCAATCTGGGAATTCTATTTTGTGGAATATAAGAAATAATTGAGATTATATTGGGAAAAGAATGATTCTTGTTTCAAGAATTCAGAGCTGCAGTCTGTCTGCGAATATGGGGAGGGACAATGTTACACAAAACTGGTAACCAATGAACCGGTGTAGATCTTATGGTGCCAGTAATTATTCTCATGGATGTATTCAATTGTGCATAAATTTTTTGTATATGTGCACTATTAAACAAAACAGAGCAACAATACTCAGCTGCAGAAAAAACTAGGGCTAGATATGCTATGCGAAGAGTGGAAGCATCAGCAACCCAAGATGATCCAGCTGATTTCTGAACAATATTATTCCTGCTGTATTTGCTTGATAACAATATCCCTTCATTGTAATCAGTGTATTCCTCTTTTGCGCGATTGTCTTATTAAAACTATCGTTTTGTCAAAATGTCAGTAAATTTCGAATATCTAGCCGAAAATAGTTTCAATAATTCAATAAATTTCTTTGTCGTATCTTCGTTCCAGTACAATATATGATTATTTCCTCATTTATTTGAGAGAAAAGAGAAATGTCGAGAAAATCGTCAGAAATTTCAATGCTTGATTGACATCAGTGTCATTTGGGGGAGAATTAATCGAAATGGTTCATTTACAGTGAAATAATGAACATTGTTGAAGTTTAGAAAAGCACTCTCGTGGGTTTTTAAGAGAAGGGAATTTGATCTTTGAACAGAACTTGAGGAAAACTATAAGGAGTTTTTTTCAATTTGAGATATAGGTTTGTTCTTTTGTTTCACATTGGTCCAAATTACGGGAAAAAACAAGGGCACAAAAGCTTTTGACAATACATCAATGCTCTCCTGAATTTTTTTTATGTTGTGAATCATAGACGTATCCTATAGACGGTTAACGGATCACTGAAGATATATTCATTTATTAACAATTTATTTATTTCTTAGGTTATTCCAATTGCCTCAAAAAGTTTATTTGAATGTAAATTTTTTGACAGTTCCAACAACCATTTCAAATTTCCTCATTTTGTATCATATGAACAATTCAACCCAATCATGTCAACATTACATCGATAACAGACCATGAGCTGTTTTCTCGTTGGTATGGACACATATTGATTTATTTCGATTTTGAAGTTTCAAATATTCAATATTTGAAATGTCACGATTTGGTTGTAATACTGACGATAATATTAACAAAATTATAGAATCGGACATACCAATAAACCCCGTTTACGGTAAGAAATTTGTATGGGAAACATTTATTGACTTTTGCAACGATAGAAAGTATCAATTAGATGGATATCGGACGGCGGAAGAATTGGAGTTGATTTTAAAGCATTGGGCTGTGAACATGAGGAGAAAAGATAGTACAGTGTTCAAAGAAAGTACTGTCAAAACCATGTGGAATATAACAAGTAAGCTGTTACAAAAAAAATATTATAAAGAAATGTAAGTTATTATTGACCCATTCAAAAGTGTTGTTATTCAACGAGCGCGAGCTACCCGTGATTCTATACGACGACAATTGCAATCAGATCCAAGAAAAAGTTCGGCAGCATGAAGTTCTGTCGAAATAACGAGAATGATAAATTTATGGAATGAAAATACTCCTGAAGGGCTGCAACGGAAATTCTATCACATAGCCGCGGTAGAATTAGCTTGGCGAGGTGGGGAAGCTACTGCTTGCTCGACGATTTTTTTGTATCGAATCAAACAACGATGGTTCTGTAACAAACCGAGTGGAATATAACCCTGTATTCAGCAAGACTTGATAGAGTGGTTCAAGAATGTTTACTGAAAGCAAGCTTTTAATAGGAAACGATGACAGCATTGTTTGTCCCGTCCGATTATTCAAAAAATTGAGGCCCAAATATTAAGACCAACAGATTATTCGTCAGACCAAATCATCAATGGAAAACTGGAAATGATGAGTTGTATCATAATATGCCCATTTGGAGAAATACGATTCAAAATTGGACAAGATCGTATGCTGAAGCGATTGGATTGAATACAGAGGAAAAAAAATTACCAATAATTCCAATAGATCGACCGCAGTTAGTCAATTAGCCAAAAGTGGTGCACAAGAACAACAGCTTATAAAAATTACGGGTCACAACAATGCCAATTCAATAAAACCCAACTTGAATATTGATGAAGAATATCATAATCAAATTATTAACGTATGCGTATTGGAAATTCATCTTCATCAGTTATACAAACTAACACGTCTGGATCTTTATTCAAAATTGCCAATTGTTCCTTTGTTAATTGCACCTTTAAATAAATTATTTTAGCTCTGTATTTTTTCTATAGTTAGCAAAAAATTTTCTATCCGAATAACCCTCGGACATTGATAAATGCTAAAAAATTTTATGATAACTTTCTTAAGCTTGTTGTTTGAAGGCAACAGACCTCCACCCACGACATCGGTCAAGCAACAAGCTTTCGAAATCTGTCAGAATTTTTTCGAATAATTACATTGGTCAACAGTGGTTTCGGTGCCGAAGATTTTGGAGGTGATTTCAAATGAATTTGATGCCCTGATTTCAAATATGCCTATATTAGTTTTTGCCTATCAGTATTTACATTACACTATTTCAAAAGACAAACCATGGCTTGAGGAAACAAATTAATAAAGGAATTTTTATTATATTACACAGATATTATTCATTATATACTATAGAAAACAGAAAAAGTCATCATTTAAACCAATTACTCACTAAACATTTCCGAAACTTCTTTTGCGTGACATTCTTGAATATATTTTAGAACAATCCCGTTTTAAAGAGCAGCAGTAATCTGCCATCATGTGTATATCCCATCTTCTTTGATAGCGATCCTCCATACATTTGATATCTTGGTGAAACCTTTCACCTTGCTCCTCACTAATGTCGCCTAAATTATCAGGAAAACGATAAACCGGCTGGGTAAATAGTGCACCTTAATGCTCATGTTACACCCAAGTGATCTGAACTTATTCAGCATCTCATTGACTAATTCAACATAGTTTTCAGCTTTGTGTTTACCCAGAAAATTTTGGACAATTGAAACTAATGAATTCCAGGCATTTTGTTCAATCTCAATCATTGAATTTATGAAGTCAGGGTCTTTAATCAGCCTTCTTATTTGTGGGCCATCAAATATTCCTGCTTTAATTTTTTCCTTACTCAGCTGAAGCATTTTTTCCCTATATATGCAAAGCATGATCCATTCTTATCAAGAGCTTTTACAAACTGCTTCATTAGACCCAGCTTGATATGCAGGGGTGGAAACATGATTTTCTCTCGCGGAACTAAAGGATCATTGATGATATTCTTTTCCCCAACATCCATGTGTTCTCTTCTAGACCACTCTTTTCTAACCCAGTGTTGCGTTTTGTCTCTGCTATCCCAGAGGCACAAGAAACAAGGATACTTGATGTGGCCACTGTGCTGTCCAAGGAGAAAGTTTACCATTTTTAAGTCTACACAAATCACCCATTGGTGTTCATACTTTATTTTTTCCAAAACCAATGCTATGTTGTCATATTGCTCTTTCATTTCGTTGAGTGAGCAATTGGTATTGAGCCATATTTGTTCCCATTATGTAGAAGAACACATTTCAAACTTCGCTTTGAGCTGTCAATAAATAGGCACCAATCATCCGGAAAATATTCAGGAAGACCCATTTTTACCAGGAGTTCTCTAATAGCATGGCAAAATACAAGATTTTGTTGTTCAGAGAAAAAAGGTAGCAGATCTTTCTCCCTTGTGCGATAAAATGTAATTTTTTTCCTGGTTCAAGTAAATTTTTCTCCTTCAACCTGGAAGCTAGTAATTCCGAAGCTTCTTTCGACAGGTTGAGATCCTCTAGTGAGCTCATTTAAGTCATCTTGGTTGAAACATTGGGGAATTGATGACATCGTTTCAAAATCACCGTCACCTTCAGTAGTGTCAGAATTCTGATCAGAGAGACATGTGTCCTCACAGAGTTCTGGTAGCTGCTGAAAAGTTGGAATTGGCGCTTCTTCTGAGTGAGGGATAGGGCGTCTTGCAGAGACTAAATCTGCATAAGTCAACGGTTATTTCGATTGATTCCAGTAATATTTACTAGGCAGAAATAACAGTCATCGAAGTGATTTTTTGGTTCTTCCCAAACCATTGGTACTCCGAATTTCAGACTATTCCTTTTCCCAGTAGTCCACTGTCGTAAATGCTCTGTACAAGTTTTACAGACAATATGTGGTGCTCAGGTTTTATCCTGATCACCAAGCTTAACACGAAAATATCCAAGATTACAAAATCACTAATAGTTTTTCTGTTTTCCAAGAACGTGTATTCACCGCATATGTAGCAAAATATATCAGGATGATGTACACAGCTTCTTCTACTTGAACTCATTTCTATTCAACAACACAAATACAACAATTCACATTAACAATCTACTTTTTAGATTTACTTTTCAACAACTCATTACTAAAGAGAAATTTCATATGACGCTAAGTTCTATCTATCTGCACCGCGGGAATTCACAAACTAACCTAAACTCTCAACTGCAGTTGAAGACTGGACAGCTCCATATATCGGATTTCTATGGATCTAACTGGATGACACTAAATAGGATTAAATCCCACTTGTTAACAGTTTGTCAACCAGTTATATATCTCATATTGTTGGTCTTCTATTTGAAATAAATGAATTAAAATATTAATTATAATAAATATTATTATTTTAAATTCAATTCGATACAAATGAAGACTGACAAAAAAGAAAATATACAAATATACTTGTATAAATTTCACAACACTCATACTTGAAAGTATTAAATAGGAAAAAGCATTGATAGATAAGTGAATTTATCTAAAAATCTAGAGCTGATACAGAAAAACTACTAAATAAATACTAAATCATATTTAGTTTCAGCAATAAAAATATAGTTAGAATCAGCTCAAAAATTCTAGGCACCAAAAAAATTTTTTTTGTAGGCCTGTGTTATCAATATCCCTGGGTTATTACTACTGAAAATAGTCTCAAAAATGGTCTAAATGAGTTTCGTATTTCTATGTCACCGTAAATTTCTGAAAAAAAAGTAAAACAGTAAAATTACCAGAAATAATTGTCATATCACTGACTCATAATGTCAAAGTCAAAGTTTTATTTTCGCATGTATACTAAAAACCCTATATTGAAAAAGTATGTTCGTACTTACTTCACACTGAAGGCATCAGCGACAGATATCGGTTTTTTACCATCGTAATCCTTCTTCAACTTATCTGTCAAAGCAACCAAATCAGATACAATTTTCGAATCAACCAGTTTGCCATCAGAATAATAATTCTTCTGCCTCTTCTTCGGGTCAATGAGCTTCAAATCTTGTTCTGCAAAATCGAAGGCGATATCTCCTTTTTGTGCTAGAAGAAATTCGGCACCTATATCCACAAACCCCCCTTCTTCCCCATCCAACAAAAATACACTTTTTATCCGACCTCCCAGACTTTTTTCAGCCTCGAGGATGATGAAGTCGGTGACATTTTTCTCAATAAGTCTTGTCGCGGCTCCAATTCCTGATATACCGGCTCCGACAATGATTATTTTTGCCGATTCAACATGTGAACATATACATGTCAGTAATAAAAGAAATAAAGAAAACTTCACCATGACCTTGGAACGCTAATAGGTTTTTGATAAATACAAACACATCAAACTGTTCACAATGCCAACTGTTTCCATCCCATAAGTTTATATTGATATAGACAAGGTGGGGCAGCAAGCAACAATGAATATACGTACGGGGTCTCTCAGAAAACTATCCTTACTACGTATATATAAATCAGGTGCTTTGAATAAAGAATAATAGGAAGGAGTACAACAATCGGATTCAAGGTATTAAATAGGTTGACTAATATGGCCGACCAATGTTTTCGTCATCATTGGCGTTGTTCGATCCTTATTTAATTCTTCGAATAGATGTGTTTGCCAGCCAATAAGGCATTTGGCCACTCAGGTCATCTACAGTACAAATTCTAATTTCATGGTTGACAACCATATAAAAAGGGTCGAATTAAATCACTCACTCAGTGACAAATGCTTACAAAAAAAGCTTACACATGTTTTTACTCAATGTAATTCGGAATTATGTCTTCCACAAAGGTTCTTAAGAACCCATAAAACTTTTTGCCGTACCGTTGTATCACATTTTGAGCCAGAAAGATTCGAATATAAGGACAAAATTGTAAATTCGATACACAGTTTCGGTATCGACGCATACTCGTACAGTGTGTAATGCAAAAAACAAATTGAAAAATAAAATTGAAATTTTCGAAAAATTTGAAAATTCACTATGAAAATTGATATGTATCATGAGTTTTAAATGCGTTTCTTTCGGAAACCTTTGATCTTAGCGACTTGAATAAAGTATACCTTTTTCAACAAGAAAAACCAGGGGAATCGATTTTTCTAGTCCAAAATGACATTTCAAGGGGACAAAATGATTGCCAGTGGCACCCTCTAAATAATACATTGAAATCGACCACAAATTTGAATTTCTCACCTCAAAAAACCCCTCCCCTCTGTACAAACTTTCATGCAATTATTTGGAATCAGTCGAAAGATATCAAAGAAACCGCCAATTTTGTTTTCAACTTCAACACCCTGCATCTCGGAAACGAAGCATTTCCGGACCCATGTTTATATAAACTCATGTATTATATAAGCGGTCCGGTATGGCATCCCACATTCGCCCAGGATGCAGATCTACTGGAAGCAATTCAGAGAAAACTTACTCGAATGCCATACGGTATCATTAGACCTGATTACCAAAGTCGGCTTTCACTTATGGCTCTAGATACGTTTGCCAATCGTAAGCTGAGAGAGTACTAACTACATTTAGAACCTTGAAGGGCTGTTTTGAAGTGGATATGTCGGGCCTGTTTACTCTCAATAATAACCACCTGAGAGGGCATGATTACAAGCTCAGTAGAGAGAAGTTTTACACAAGGAGCAGAGAAAATTTTCTGAGCAATAGGGTCTTTCGCACATGGAATATGTTGCCCAGCAGTGTAGTCAACGCAACTGGTGTAAATAGCTTCAAGAATAGATGGGACTCGTGGAGAGCTGGTAGTCCATTGTGTCATGTGCTGGTGACTGCTTCCTAGTGTTGTGGTGAATGAAATCATTTGTTGTGTTGAGTTTATCTTTAATAATTGTTTCTTCACACTGAAGTAATTTACTTAAGTTCTATGAATTATATAGGTTATCCTTAACTCTTATATTGTAAATAATAATAATAATAACTTTTTTGCTTAAAATGATGTGATCTATCACCCATCTCAGTTTTATATATTATATATCTATAATATAAAAATGGATCGCAAAATGTGTGTTGGTAAGCGCATAACTCAACAACGCCTGGACCAATTTGGCCAAATCTTTTTTTAAAATGTTCGTTGAAGTTCAAGGATGGTTTTTACGGCTAGAAAAATTAGAATTATTGCTGGAAAAACCCTAAAAATAGCCCTTACCCCATACAAATGATTTGTAACTAAAACGTAGTCAATTTGAGCTTTATTTCTATGCGTGTCGCATAGCTTAGTGGAATAAAGCCTTGACCTTTGACGTGGAAACCCGTCGTGTCGTAGGTTCAAGTCCGAGGATATAATCATTATTTTTCTTCACAGAACAATAATTTCTCTTTTATATTAATAAATACCGGAATACCGCGGCAGACCATGAATATTGTACGGAATGGGAAAGGCGTCTAGAGTTTCGTTGGAAGTTGCAGAGAGGAGCGAGTATAGCTCAAGCGTCAACCGTCTGCTTTTCAAGACACGTCGTAAAGACAACCGTTCCCATCACGTCGGGGTCACCAATGTAGAATCGAAGGAATTTATCCTACTTATGCATTTCGTCCCTGGCGCACACATTTGGACTCATCAGTAAGGCTTGTGTGCGCCATGCCATGTCATCTTTATCAGACGCAGTGGTTAGAAGTTATGAGGAGCCGCCGGGAGTTGAACCCGGCACCTAGTACCTAATATCGGTGTGAAACTTGAGCGCAAACCTCTAGGCTACCGAAGCGCTGTGAACTAAGCTATGCGTGGCTATATAGAGTGCCGCCAAGAGATCCCTATACACTCCCCTGCCGCTACAATAGCTGAGGCTATAGTCCAGGAAAGAAATTTTCTAGCTTTCGGTATGCGGCCACCATTCACTGTTGGGTCTGAAATTAACAGTGCTGTACCTAAGGTGGCGTAAGGACACAGTAACAAAGCCTACACAGAACACACACTGGTTATCCTAACTCGACAAGCTTTAATTAGCTTCTGGGGGCTGTACATTGATATATGTATACCTAGGTAAACCAGTATAAACATAAACATAAAGTTCATATTAAATTACAAGCACTCACTGTTGTCTAAGCAATGTAGGTGTGTTCCTAACGTCAAAGATCATATCTATCAAAACAATGTGCGTGTGTGCGTTGGAGCAATGCATGACGCTTTTAACCAAGAGTTGCATCGAGAAAAACTGTATGATCTCAACGCTTTGAAAGAATTAATTCAAACAAATCTTCCACTGTTAAATGAACAACAAGTATGTATTTGAAACTCTTATGAAAGTAACAAATGATGAAACTGGAGGGATTTACTTCTTTGATGCACCTGATGGTTCAGGAAAAACTTTTTTGATTTCATTAATATTAGCAACAATTCGCTCACAAATTAAAATGCACTCGCTTCGTCGGGAATCGCAGCAACTTTGCTTGAAGGTGGTCGAACAGCCGATTCTGCACTAAAATTGCCAATAAATATGCGAAGCAATGAAACTCCAACCTGCAACGTTTCGAAGATCTCTGCAATGGCAAAGGTTTTGCAGCAATTTAAATTGATTGTTTGGGATGAATGCACGATGGCACATAAAAAATCTTTGGAGGCTTTAGACAAAACCTTAAAAGATCTACGGAGCAATAATAATGAACTCATTCAGAAGGTGTTTCCATATGTTTCTCAAAATTACAGAAACCATGATTGGTTGAGCGAACGAGCTATACTGGCTGCAAAAAACATAGATGTAAATGAATTAAATTTCAAAATTCAAGAACAAATCACAGGCGAATTGAGGATATATAAATTAGTTGATTCGGCTACTAATCAAGATGATGTAGTCAACTATCACCGGAATTTTTAAACTCGCTGGATTTGCCAGGATTGCCACCTCACAATCTTCAATTAAAGGTTGGATCGGTGGTTATAATGTTGCGAAATATCAACCAACCGCGTCTTTGCAACGGTACACAGTTAGCGATAAAAAAATTACTATACATTGCGATAGAAGCAACTATACTCAAAGGAAAGTATAAAGGAGAAGATGTTCTCATACCGCGCATCCCAATGATTCCGACTGATGTGCCATTTGAGTTTGAACGACTACAGTTTCCAGTGCGGCTTGCTTTTGCTATGACTATAAACAAGTCCCAGGGCCAATCATTAAGTGTTTGTGCTATTAGAAAACCCATGTTTCTCACATGGTCAATTTTATGTTGCCTGTTCCCGTGTTGGAAAACCCTCAGATTTGTTTATCTATGCGACAGGTAATCAAACAAAAACATCGTATACCACAAAGCACTACAATGATAATAATAATAATAATTATGATTCACATGATTAACAATAAAGCGATTACTTATTTTCAAATCCTTATATATGTTTTATTAAATTATTTTTTATTCACAACGCCCTATCACCAAGGTGACGGTTCTGTTCAGGAGAATTTTTTAACATACGTAGGCACAAAAAGTGCCACATTACAAATCTTTTTGACAGGACGAAGTCTGTCGGGTCAGCTAGTATATATATAAAAACTATGCTTCAGGGAATTGAGGTTCACTTGTGATAGGAAAAAAAAATGTGGTACTCTTTTTTCTAAACCAAGCTTTCGCAATACTTTATTGCTTATATATATATATATTAATTTTTTTTTTAACATTCGGCTTACAATTCTTTGAATGTAGGGAATTCTTATAAGTGCATAATGGAGGTACCTGTTGAGGTCCAAAGCATGAGAAGCGCATCCGTACAGCATAAAAGGTAATTTCATAAGATTTTTAGGAAACGTAGTTTGATAATCGCAAATTGGAAAATGTAAAACAATTAACATTGGTTATCATTTTTGTATCCTTCTAGATCCATTCGATTTGGAAGTTCGTAAATAAATACAGTTGTCATATTTTATTTACAAAATTGTTTTGACGATGTCTAAATTCGATAAAATGAAGTATGAATCACTAGAACATACACAAGATTTACCAGATTTGTTCCCTGGTGACTTTGGTTTCTCAGAAACTGAAAACAATTTATTGGTGGAATGCGTTTATCCCTAAATAAAGAAGCTGTCGGAACCTTGAACAGTATTTTGCAGAGCTTCCGGAAAATCATGTTCTCTGTCTTTATGCCTCTCTAGGCATAAAAAAGGTTTGAACTACAAGTACTGTGCTTCGATCATAGTTTTTGATAATTCCATTTTCATTTAGTGAAAATTCGAAAAAACTAATACTGAGTATCTCAAAAGAATCAAAAGGAACTCCGATCTCAAAATAGATATATGCTCTTTTTTAAATATTTGCGAATAATTTTTAAAAATTGAAAAATCATATTTCTGAAAGTATTAGCCTATTATTGATAATAATATTGAAAACTTTCATAACAGAACTGACGCATAAAAATAATCTCATTTAAATACAGAATCTTTTTGTTACACCGAAACTGGATCAATTTGAGTGAACTTAGCTGAGGTAATCATCCCTCAAGCCCACCCTGGTGAGACTAGTAATTTTGAAAGATACCATTCCCCAGAAGACGATGAAGAGCCGATAAATCGAAATAATTTAGATACTTTAGGAACCGACCTTGTATTTTGATGCATTGGAACAAACAAGGAATTATAATTTTATCTTACCATTCCTTATCAGAACCCTATTACCAATAAGAGGTCAAACTTTTCTTCTAAACTGTTTTATCTGTTGAAGTATGCCTTCAACAGAACAGTTTGAAAGCACAGAAATTTTAATGGTTTGTTCGATGTGCGATGATTTTTTTTCTATAATTGCTTGATATTAAATGTACAGAGTGTACAAAATTTAGAGGTATTACATAGTGTAAGCGATCCTTTACCTAAATGTTGTATGAAACATTCATTCGGGGTAATTTTCACTCTACAGATATTATGAGACGACCTGCTTTTGTGGTTGAACTATCTTCAGATGCTGCATAGAAACTGAAATATACTCGTTCCTAATTCTATCGGGTATTCAATATAATGTTATTATTATAATGAAGTGAAAATTAAAGAAGAAAAAGTTTTAGATCGACATTTATAATGGATTTTCATTAAATGTAGAAGTCATTATCAAATTCTATTTAATACGTCGTCCTCTTCTGCTCTTCTGCTAGTTATAAGCACGAGGGTTGCCTTTTATATTTTGGGATTGGACAACCCTAGTGTTGCGATCTGCCAACTGACAGCTCTATGGTAAAGCTTGACATTTTTGAGGTTATACGTACTCAGAACGTTTTGACATATTTGAGTTGTATACAGTAACGTAAAAGATTCATGTTGCCCAAAAATGAATTTATATCGAGAACATTTTCGTGCGTTTGTTTTTTACAACTTTCGACGTGGATTAACTCAGCAACAGTCCATGGATTAGCTTAATTAAATTTTTGGCGATGAAGCTCCATAAAGGACCAGTGTTTACTTATGGTATGGTAAATTCAACCGAGGTCGTAGTTCACTGCAAGACGAATTTCGTGAAGGTCGTCCGAAAACCCTCGATGCTGTGCGCCAACTTATATCGCAAGATCGTCATGTGACATATCGTGAGATTGAGACAACCTTAGGCATCAGTAGGAGCAGCATGCATTCAATATTGCCTAAACATTTGTTCCTCGTTGGATCCCACACAATTTGTCAATCGCTCAAAAAAAGGCTCGTGTCGGTGCTTCGAAGCACGTCTATGACATCGTGACATGTGATGAATCGTGAATTTACGCGTATGAGCTCGAAATGAAACAGCAGTCCACTGTATGGGTGTCTCAACATGAGTCAAATCCAACAAAAATTGCTCTCGCACGAAGCACTCTCAACCAAATGGTCGTCTCTGAAATTTCATCATCGTATACCGAAGAGAAGATAAACGAGAATCTTTAATTATTACCAAGATTGATAATTGAAATATTTTGAATGATTCCACTATGAACTTGTTTAATTACAATTCTTTAGTTAGAAATTATGAATAAATGATTGGCCTGGTACTGATGTTGGATACTTTGTGAGTCGTTACAAAGTCTGAGAATTGTTGTTATAGATATCATTTATATCAGATATTCCGGAAAAGTTTTCAATAAAGATTATAAATAGAAACCCATCATATGAGCAGAAAAATATGAAGTATTGTTCTAATTTTGACTGAATATTACTTATACAGGGTGAGTCTTTGACCACTGCGTTAATTTTAACCATAGATTCTTTACGTCAAAGGAAACACTTTCTTCCTATAACATTTTTCCAAATTTGTCCCCGTTCAAAAGATATAGGGTGTTGAAATTTCATAAAAAAAATTGCATTTTCACCTGTAATATTCAAACGACAATATCAATTGAAATGATCTCCTGTAGAAGGTTTTTGATAACAGTCATGCATATTTTGGCATCGTTAGATTCATTCCATTTCTTGTGGGTTTCTCACTACTATTCTACAGATTGGTTAAATTGCATGAAAAACAAATATCGTTGAACTAATGGTCCGTATCTTGTACTTCCTGGAATCAGTCTTTTTAGATAAAATCATTCTCCATCTTTCCTCCTAAATTGCAGAGATAAAATTAAATCGATATAATTTTGTCCAAATTTTCTGATTTTCCCAAATCCAACTCTGTGCTGAAATGATTCAATAACAAGATTTGTTCAATGTTGCCATATTTTATGTCTATATTGAATATTTCTTCAAAAGGTTGGGGAAATCTCTCCAGTCTATGGTCCTACCTCTAAAAACTAATAGATGAAATTAACCACTGAACAATTTTTGTCTTACATTCACTACAAAATATGAATTTCCATTTGCTGTATTCATTATTGATGATGTCTAGCACCTTGTTTAATATTTAATCCAGAGTAATATTCCATAAGAAATAAAGAAAAAGATTTCCTTCACTAACATAGGTACTTCGGTATATTCTCATGACTGTTGAAATAGGTAATGTATTTTCTGTCAGGACCTGTTGAATTGAAGACTTGTCTTTATGAAGAGCTGGTTCTTTATAGCTGCAGACTTTCAGGGTCCATCAAATTATATCTATTCTAACATAGGAATGCTTCAAATTAAGATCATATGAGTTTTAAAATCTTCGAATCCAGTCTCCTCTATTTATTTTGTAGGTTTATAGTTCTTTCAGATATTTATTTCATACACCGATTCAACCTGGTACCTACACGAACTTAGGAGATAATAGAATTTGACTTAGTTTTAGTATTTCTGAATGTTTGTTATGATGCATGGTTAATTGAAATTCAGTCAATATTGAAACTGGAAGCTATAGGTTCATAAACAAGAAAGATTAGAATAGAAATGTATTTTCTGACCATAATCATTTCATACTGAATTGAATAATTTCAAACTATCGAAATTATTATTATTATTTTATTATAATATTTTCCACATTTTTTAAATAACTGTTGACAGTTTCAAACAGAATCAAAACAACAAGGAACCACAGAACACTATTTTATTGGGAACAACCCACCACAAAGACGTTATTATAACATTTCAATGTGGTAATAATTCACTCTAGTTATTCTGAGAAAAATTATAACTGAAGATCGATAATGATTACAGATATTATCTTTCATTAAAAAAAACTTTGCAATTATTAATTTTTTCTCTCCTGGGGTTCGGTAATAAATTAATATTCTTTGGTAAGGTATTAAAATTTAACATAATCTATGAACAACCATTATTCAATATTTCTGTTTTTGTTTACATAATTAATAAAGATATTCTGATTATAAAAACCAAAAATTTACGCATGTTCAGTAATTAATTATAGTCTAAACAGAATAGATTCTTACTAACGAAAAAACACGTAGTTGGTTTTTCAAAATCAAATGTAGGTGATCAAACCTAATTCCTTCAAGCAAATATAATTGCACACCTAAATCTGAGAATACTTGTAATCTATTCAAGCAATTTGTTATTGGGATTTAGTAGAGAAAATAATCATCAAGCAAAGTAACATCACTGTAAAATAATTATTCGTAGTGACTTTATTTGTTGTTGAAGATTTCGAGAAAGATTGCCATATTTTTAACAGTCTGTTCACTGGTCTCTGTCAAGAGAAGAAACTTAAATAATATCAGTGTTTGGAGAATCATAGATGATATTTTCCGACTTTGAGTGAAAAAAAAGCAATGTGACAACCTCTTGCCTTGGAAGTTTTTATAGAAATGATGGTTGTCATGATGGCAATCTTAAGAAGAAAATTAGAAATGTATGATGATAACATCCAATAATTCTGAGGTTTTTTGGGAATTTCTCACTGGGAAGGGATGGTTTATAATCTTGAAGTAGAAAGAAATCATAGTAAACAGCAAAAATATGTTTATGGTGTTGAATTTTTTTACCAGAAAATTAGTATTTTGTATCTTTCTTCTGGATATGGACCTCATCGGATGAAACATGAGTGAGTGAATCATTTCTTATAGGGAAAATAATGTTTTTAAACAATTCAGATTCAATAGTGGATGCTGTGGAAAGTATTTTTCATTCAAACTATACTGGACTACAGAGGGGTATTTGCCCAATGTGAAAACTAAAAATGCTTATAACTTTTCAACGCAGCTGAATATAGAAAAACCGTAATGGAAAAAGTGTTTCTTTTGATCTCAAGAACCTATGGTTAAAATTAACGCAGTGGTCAAAGACTCACCCTGTATAGACAACGAATACAGGCCTGAATTTCGTATATCTATCTTTATCGAGGTTCATGACCTCTACTTCCAAGTGTAAGTTCACTTTTTGTTGTTCCTTATCTGTTTCTCATTAATTTGAATCGAGAAAGAAAAGAATGCTGCTCTATGTTCTCATTTGTTTACTCGGTTACACCGTGGCTGAAAAAGTCATTATAATTGGTGCTGGAGCTGCAGGTGAGTAGTTCATGTCATTCCTTGTATCAATCATTTACATGGTTAGATTTTAATTTTTACATTGATTGATTTTTTTATTGAATGAACCAGTTGAATATCATATTCAAGAAATCTTTTGCAAAAATACTAAATGAAATGGAAGCTATCAACGTCTGCTTTTCCCGGTCAAGCGGCTTCTGTTATCTCCGGGTTCTAATTGAATTCGACAACTAATCTTTGGTTTATTAGACCCTTCAATCCCGTTACCGAAATCCTCGTTGGCTAGCGGATCTTTATGTAAACCAGATTTTGGATTCACGACCAGTATCGGTTTCCTCTTTGACACATCAGAAAAAATTTTTCACCACGCATCAAAATGCCATAAATGCTATCAAGGAATTGGCCATATCAGATCTGACTGATTACCTCTTCTCTATCCTTGCTCTTCATAACCTCGACGTACCATCTCGCCAGTTGTTGGAAGGCCAGTTATATTCTGATGGCTTCCCCTCTCTCATCCAATTGCTGGAGTTTACCAACCGACAATTGTGGGTAATAGAAATCACTTCTGCCACCTCGTCCCGTTCGTCTCTTCTAGCAAAGCGAAAGAACCCAGCGTCTATTCTTTCATCATCTTTGCCTCCGTCCTCTGGTCACTCCTCTCGCTTTCCTGCTTACGCTAGCATGCATCCATCTGGGTCGTCTAATCCTTAGTTCGTGTGTGTGTTCTGAGGGGCGAACCATTCTATATGCCAATGTCGTGAGTTCATGGCCATAAACATCTACAGGTGGCGAGTATTCATGATGAGAATCGATTATGCAGGAACTTCATGTCGTCTTTCCGTGCTACTACGGCGTGCGGTAAAGATCCATGCTTTCACACATGCGGAGGGTGACACCACACGATTCACTGTATCCTCAGAAAGGGGTAGATTATATGCCAGATCCCTATTGCAATATTCATCAGTATTTACTCGAGCTCACAAGCTTCGTCGCCTAATCACCATCGCATATCTTCCGGAAGTAGTATCGAAGTGTGGTCACTTGCAATCGTCTGGTTCAGTCGAATAATCGTCGGGCATCGTCTACTCGTCTGTCCTCTACTTGCCATCTGTTTCCATCTCGGCGATTTTCCTTGTGTAAGAATAAAAATCCTGGGTACCTCATGCCTACCAATTGGATACGCCTAGATAACGGACGGAATGTCATGTTCGGCCGTGTTCTTCTGGATTCAGGCTGCGAACACACTCTCGTTACATGAGAATGGGCCTCTTAACTTGATCTGTGGGTTCACCCAGATACAATTCAATCGCTCACCTTGAGTATATGTATATGAGTATAGTGATTCAATTAGAGGTACTCTTTGTGGAAGGGATTTAGTTTCAGATCGCGCATGCGTCGTGTAAAATGAAGTGGTATTCTTGATCAATATTGTCTGACCTTACATTATGGAAAGACTTGGACCGGCACAGCGTCTAAAAATTGTTCAGATTCATTACAAAAATGGGCGTTCTCCGATTAATGTTTATTGGGCACTTAGAGCGACTTACGGTCCACATAATCGGCCTACCGAACGCACAATTAGCTCCATCACTAAATTTGAGACACAATATTCGTTATTGGATAATACTCCACCAAATAGACAACATACAACTTGTAGTGAAGAGAATATAGCGGCGGTGGGGGAGAGTGTACGTGATGACCCTGAAGTTCTCAACACCTTGGCCTTTTGTATTCAACGACTTGGCGGATTTTACGTAAGGATCTCTCTTTGAATGTTTACAAAATTCAAGTTTCAGTCGTTGGGCTCTTGACAAGCAAAGGATCCACTCTTTTCGATAAAGTTTTATTCACTGATGAGGCCCATTTTTGGCTTAATGGGTTCGTGAACAAACAAAATGCCCGAATGTGGGGTGATGGACAAACCGAAGAGTCTTAAGAATTGCCGTTGATTCCAGAAAAATAACAACTGTTTGGTGTGATTTATGGACCGGTGGAATGATCGAATCATATTTCTTCAAAACAGAGGGTGGCCGGAATGCTTCTGTGAATGGTGACCGCTGTCGCACCATGGTAACAGACTATTTGTTGCTCGAAATTGAAGCCCGTGGTCTCGACGATATGAGGTTCTAACAGGATGATCCACTTGCCATACAACCCGTGAAACCATGGTTTTACTGCGAGAGCAATTAGGCGAGCAGATCATTTCACGCTTCGTAAAAGTGAATTGGCCGACTAGATCATGTGACATCACACATCTTGATTTTTTCCGTTGTCGAGATCAGATGCCGGTCATCTCTGTGTAATTATTGAAATCAATATCTAAAAGGGTCAGAGATTTGCGAAAAATACATAACTATTCTCGCTCCTCCCTGGGGGCCAAATTATATCTTATTACGAGGCCATAGACATATGCTAGTTCAAGATTGAGATACACTCCACCATGAGAGATTAAATCATATCCAGTCCCTGGTTCAAGCAATACATAATTGGAGCTTGTGGCATAACCATCTGGCCATGGAGCAGATTCCTCAACTGGAATGAAAATTGGAGTCATCGAGTCGCTGTCTGGAACATCCGTCTGGAAATCATACAAACATTTGTCATGTTACACTAATTGGCCAATTTGTGTAACATGACAAAGTGCCACTTTGAATAATGAGCATGAGACTCTACTCTTAAGTTCTCTCAGGGTGGGCTCAATTATCCCAGCAACAAAACTCCTTTCGGTTTTTGACAAATATAATGAGGTGTATAAATACAATTTACCGATAATTCGGTTTTTGACAAATATAATGAGGTGTATAAATACAATTTACCGATAACAATTTTAAGGAATGTACAATTTTCCAAGTTAGAGAGAAAACTAGGGACTTATCTTAAGGTTATTTGGATCGATAGCTTCCTCCCAGCTCTCAGATGCAAAATAAAGTCCCAGAGGGTATGGCCTGCCAGTTGACCAGAAATGGTTTGTATGGTTTCCAGACGGATGTTCCAGACAGCGACTCGATGACTCCAATTTTCATTCCAGTTGAAGAATCTGTTCCATGGCCAGGTGGTTATGCCACAAGCTCCAATTATGTATTGCTCGAACCAGGGACTGGATATGATTTAATCTCTCATCGTGGAGTGCATCTCAATCTTGAACTAGCATATGTCTATGGCCTCGTAATAGGATAAAATTTGGCCCCTAGGAAGGAACTATATCAGGATGAACGTAAGAACATTAAAAAGTTTAAGTGCATGTATAACAAGGCTCCTTCTCAATTTCTTTTGAACAATTATTGAACAAATCATAGTAAAATTACGTTATCCTCACAAATTAAACCGAGAAGAAGTCCTGTTGTGGGAATCACTGGAAGCAGCCAATGCAAAAACGTGCTCTCATGTTAAAGTGCCAAAAAGAACTGAAATTTCGGTTCCTGGAAGGAAATAAACACTTACCGAGAATAGTTATGTATTTCTCGCAAATCTCTGACCCCAAAAAGTCACTTTTAGATATTGATTTCAATAATTTCACAGAGATGACCGGCATCTGATCTCGACCGACAGGAAAAACTACGCTGACAGTTTGAGGTTAGCGTCGCGGACACAGTTAACCAGCATAGAGCACATCTATACTCTGTTGCAGGAGAAGTAGTTCAAATTCAAACGTCATTCAGGTGCGCGTATAGAATAATGTGGCGTGCAAATCTTTGCACACACCTACTCCCAGGAAAAAAATTTTTCTGAATGAGAAATTTTCCTATTGAAACCACGAAAAACAAGTCAAATGAAGAAAAAAACAAATAGTGAAGGATATGTGGTCACAGAGGGTGGCCAGATACCAAGATACGCTGAGGCAAGGAACGCGACAAAAGAGAGTGCCCCAAAGTGTTTTCAAAAAGGTGAAGATACCTGTTTGCTGAAGGCAAATAGGTACCAACATGTCCAGCTTAGACATAATGAAAAAGGGAAAAATAAGATAAAACATAAACCGATTCAACAAATGATATTAAATAATGGGCCGAAATTTTTTTAATGCTTTTTCTGATTTTTTATAACTAAAAGAGAAACTTCTTCGAAACCCGAATCGAAGGTCTCGAACAAGGCGCTGTACAAGAAGGACATTTTTTAACTAAGGTCGCATCCTCCACGACCCCCATCACATCCTAGAGCGGTGATGTCCGAATCGGTAGAGTCAAAATCGGGAAAAGTCACTATCCTAGATAAAAGACATCATCAGGTAAAAGTCAAAGGTCCTCGTGGGCAAAAAGCAACGGCTTGATGCACGACCAATGACATGTCACACTCTTCGCGAGTTAAGCGGGATGTAGAAAGATAAGCATAAGCAGAGAGAAGAGAAAAAAGTCAAAATTCGGTAGAGATTCGGCAATGCAGTGACCAATTCGGTAAGAATAAGACATCAACAGTTGCAGGTCAAAGTTCGGTACGATATGAAGTTACAATCCGGGAAAATCATAATCCAAGATAGTTATCAACACGTCAGATGTTCGACGGTTACATTCCCAAGCCTATGGCGGTAAGAAATTATCTTTGAATAATAATTGTGAAGAATGGTTCTTTTATGTGTTAATAAAGATCATAAAATAAAATTGTTCTAATTAATTTTTTTTTTTAAATAAAGTACCTCTAAATAAATTACCCTTTATTATGATTTCAGTACCACCATGTCCTATGAACGAAATTTTGAACTGATCAACTAGTATTTTAAAATTTCTGTAACAGTTTACCTTATCAATGTCATGTTGAATTCATCAACTAGACTATACCATATGAAAAAAGGCTAAAGTTCGGTTGGGAAATCTTCATTTTCAATATCATAGACTACACATAGCAATGGAGCTATTTTAATGAAATATTCAATTCATTTAACAGGTATCGCCACTGCATCGAAACTTCTAGACCACAACATAACTGATTTCATCATACTAGAAGCTGAAAATCGAATAGGTGGAAGGATTCACAGCATTCCTTTGGGAAATGCCTACATCGATTTAGGTGCTCAATTTGTACATGGCCAAAAAGGGAATATTGCATATGATCTTGCCAAGGATTACGTGAAACATAATCCCACTATTGATAATGTAGCTGTTTATTTCGATGGAACAAAAAGAACAGGAGAAACCCTTGTTACTAAAAGTAGAGAGCTCTATGATGAAATTGAATATCTTCATAACTCCAATCTTTCTTTGGGAACTGTTTATATGTCCAGGTAAGATATTCTTTTTTGTGAAAATTCGTATTTTCTCCTTGAAGATATACATGATGACTTACCGCAAAAACATATTTGGAATAAAATTTTCGTGATATACATACAGGGTGAGTCTTTGAACACTGCGTTAATTTTAACCATAGGTTCTTCAGATCAAAAGAAACACATTTTTCCCATACCGTTTTTCAATATTCAACTGCGTTAAAAAGTTATAAGCATTTTAAGTTTTCACATTGGGCAGTTACCCCTATGTAGTCCAGTTTAGTTTGAATGAAAATTACATTCCACAGCATCCACTATTGAATCTTAATTTTTTAAAAATATTATTTTGTCTCTAAGTAATGATTAATAATAATAATAATGAAGGACTTTAATTCAGTATAAAACATAATAACCTATTTCAACACTTATAAAGGGCGAGGTTCAGTTCGTTCTGAGTATCTCGTACCCCGAACGTCTGTTCAACTAACCCTAAATGAATCAGCAATTGTACAACAGAAAACAAGCCAACATATCACAACAAAAATTTAAAGAAGTAAACGGAAAGAAGAGAAAAAGAAATAGATTGTTTTTTTTATAGAGTTATACCCATATCTTTATTTCCACTTACGCATCCATTCAGAACTTCCAGTACCATCCTCCTGAATTTTCTCTCAGAACAAGATGAATCGATGTTCGCGTAATCAAAGGGGAATTCGTTCAAGCATTTTGCGACGTTATAGGACAATGAACGTTTAAATAACTCTCTTGAGTGACTAGGTATTGGAAGTCTTCCCCTGAAGCGAATATTGACATTGTGCACGTCACACCGAAACCTAATCTTGTTATATAAATATGGTGGTGATTTGTGAAAAAACTGGCAAGCAGAATGAAGCTGGCGTCTCTGCGCCATGTTAAGCCACGATATCTCTTCAGCTTATGACTGATACGGTCGAACTCTCTGATGCCATATATTAATCTCAAACATGAATTCTGTAATTTATGAATTCTATAGGCAGCAGATGTTGTGATGCAAGGCCCATAGACTATGTCGCAATAGTTGGGGTGTGAAAGGACCAAACTATCGCAGAGCAGTGCCCTCGTTCCCAAATCAAGGAAATGTCTATTATGAAAAATGCCTCTCAGGCTAGTGTACGATCTTTTCAGAACGTGACTTACGTGATGTGAAAGTCACAAGTCGCCATCAATAAAGACGCCAAGGCTCTTGACGACACTCTGAAAACGTATACCGTAGTTATCCATCCTCAACTGTTGACTGCACCTTTCCATGAACATATCCCTATCCTTCTGCTTCCCAAAGAGAATGGCGTTAGTTTTTTTGGGGGGTGAGCTTGAGCTCTTTCAGCTTTTCCAAATCAGAATTCAAAGCTGATACAGCCTGAGGACACTCCTCCAAGTAGAAGGAGAGGTAGATCTGAGCATTGTCGGCATAGTAGTGCTGAGTACACGATTGAAGTGCGGCTGGAAACCACGATATATAAATGGTGAAAAGAAGAGGGAAGAGAATTGAACCCTGCGGCACACCACTGAGTACACTCAAAAATGACGATTGCCTCCAGTCCAATATCACAACCTGCGACCTATCTGTCAAACAAGACGCTATCATATCGAGTGCCAACCGCGATAAACCTATATAACGCAAAATAGCCTTCAAAATATCGTGACTCAAGGTATCGAAGGCTTTAGAGTAATCAAGTAACATCAATATTGTCAACTTACCCTCATCAGTTGCTTTCAAAATATCATCGGTTATCGAGAGAAGGGCTGAGCTACATCCAAAGCCTCGTCTGAAACCCGACTGACAGCTCGGCAAAAAAACCATTTTTCTCCACGTATTCACGAAGTTGGCTCTCAAGCACTCTCTCTAGGAACTTTGAAAGGGTTGGTAAAATACTTATGGGTCGCAAATCGTTGAGACTTAAATGATTTGAATTCTTAGGAATCGGGACAACACGAGCTTTCTTCCACTGTGCCGGAAATATGGAGTTCGAGATAGAATAATTAATTATATGAGTTATGTAACGAAGCAAGTATGGCAAGCAGAGATTCAAAGTTAGAATATTTATACCGTCTAAACCTGCTGCGTTACTTTTGATGTCAGTGATAGTTTTCAAAACGACCATTTCTGAAATACTACGGAAATGAAATTCTGTCTACACAAGTCGATTGTTTTCATAAAAAGATATTAGGTCCTTGTTTGTATTCAATTTTGGTATAGAATTCACTCACTCATGTTTCCTCAAATATTTATATTATATCGATTTAATTCCCTTCAACTTCAAATATCTCAAAAAATGGTGCAATTTAGGAAAAAAGATGGAGAACGATTTTATCTACAAAAAATTTAGAGAGCACTGACGTGAGGTCACTTGCTTTGGCGCTCTTGTTGAGCTACTTGAGCGAGTAAATATTCAAACCAGAACAAATATATCTCTGATCAGGTGGACAATAGTCTTTTTCCGTTCTATGGGTCAATGTGATGCAAATATGAACGCCTAAGGAATGAAGAAACCTATATCTCAAATTAAAAATAACTATTCATAATTTTCCCCAAGTTTTGTTCGAAGGTATAATTCCCTTCCCCTAAAAACTTACGTCAGTGCTTTTCTGAATTTTGACAACGTATATTATTTCAGCCATCGAGATTGAATTCTATCTCTATAATTCTCCGTTATGAGAAACTTTGATTAATATTACGCCAACTGACACTGATTAATGAGCCCGGCATTTGTCAATCGAATATCGATCTGTGATGGCCATCGTTCAGAGAAAATCATCGGGACGTATGTCATTTCTCTTTTCTCTTGAGTAAATAAAAAAAATGATCATATCTTTAGATTAAAAAGAGCTACGGCGATGAAATTTGAGGATAAGTAAGATATCTATCACCTCAATATATTCACGAATTTTTATTGAAATCCGAAGAATATGTTATGAGATAGTGCGGATTAGAAAATTTTTTTTTGGGAATTTTTTAAAATTTTCTAGCATGACGATTTCTGCGAAATTTTGCGAGTTGCAACCTCCCTCAACAATATTTCAAGTATCAACTTGATCGGATGGATATTCAAGTAGTTATTGAGGAAACAAAATTGCAGATGCTCATAACTACTGAACCATACGACGGATTTGGCCCAATAACGAACTTTACCGAGATATTGGGACAATTAACCTATTCTGAAAATATGAAAACTCTAGCTCATCTATTTTGGATGCTAGAGAGGATACGCCACGGATTCTTCATCGGGGAGTCGAACCCAATCGATTGAGACCATTTTCGGCTCGGTATTCCAAAATTACAGACATTCGGGCAAAATGATAGGCACTCTGTTCGGGTGAACAAGAGCGCCAAAAAGACTAATGGTTCTACGAAGTACTAGATACGGACCTTTAGTTCAAGTGCTGTTTGTTTTACATGCAATTTAACCAATCTGTACAGTCGTAGTGAGAAACGCACAAGAAACGGAATAAATCTATTGAAGCCAAAATATACATGACTGTTATCAAAAATCTTCTAGAAGAGCTCATTTCAAATGATATCGTCGTTTGAATATTACAGGTGAAAATTTCATAAACAAATTATGAAATTTCAAGACGCTATATCTTTTGAACGGGGACAAATTTGGAGAAATGTTATAGGAAGAAAATGTTTCTTTTGACATCAAGAATCTATGGCTAAAATTAACGCAGTGGTCAGAGCCTGTATAATGTTCAAAAGCGTTGAAAATTAATTCCATAAATGCGTTCCGATGCAGAGATATAGACCAAAGCAGCATTTTTTCATTATTAATTCAAAAAGATTCGAATATAATAACATTACATTCAACCAATAACACGAATTATTCAGAAGCAGGGCCTAAAGAATTTATTGGAAGAGTTGAGTCTTGAGTATTGCTAGCACGGCTATCAATTAACAAACTTTTGAAATCACAATGCAATGAAAAAACAACATGAAAAATAATTAAAATTAATGTGTGTACTTCAGAACAAGTGTGCAAAAGCTCCTGACCTCGCGTCTCTGCTTTTCAAATTTTTATTATGAGGTTGTAAGGGTAAAAAAATATATTCATTTAATATTTCATTAAATTTAATCCATTCGAAAATGCTCCGACTAGCTAGAGCACAAAACCTATCCAACATTTACCTTCAGAGAATTTAAATAGATTCTTCCACCCCAGTCAATAATAGCCAATACTAAAACAATCGAAATTTGTTTCACTCTTTTACAAATACTAGATATTTATAGTATATACAAATGTAAAACTGTCCAAACTAAAAGTTGCAAGTGGAATTGAATAATTTCTGACAATAAAAATCAAAAGGTAATATCTACAATTGCTGCTGAAACTCATCTTGTCTGTCGTGAGTCCCAATTCATGCGATAACAGGACCATACAACCATCCTGAGTGTTTGGAATGAGTCTGATGTCGAAAATGGGTCTTAAGTTTCCCACCTTGTAGACAAACTTTTCAACAAAAACTATTTCTTTTCTCAGTTCTCAGGGACCCATCTGTTAGTATGTCGTAAAATTCATCTTTGGTAAATTTCTTCAGCCTCGGCAAGGTATGTCAAATTCTAACTCCTGCAGATTTGGTTCAGTAAATTTCAAACTCCGGCAAACGTGCTCAATTCTTCGGTAATTTCTCTACTCCGGTAGGTTTTGTTCAGTATTTCGTTAAAACTTCAGCTACGGTAAAATCTTGATCAGCTCTTCGGTGAAGTTTCAAGTCCGGCAAATTTTGTTCACTTGTTCAGTGAAGTTTCTACTCCGGTAGGTTTTGGCTGAAAATCAAATTCATAAGCTCTCGAAACGGTAATGTTCCACAGTTTCTCTAAATGTAACGACTCAAAAAGCGATAAAAAATCAAGAGAAGAAAAAATATCCATGTGTTAAAAAAAAGAACTCAATGGTACAGATAATTCGATAAAAAATCATCAGGGAAATATAGACACTGGAAAACGTAAAAAAACTAATCGATGAATAACAAAGCTATTTATAACTCCCATTATTGATTATTTAATTTTCAACGTTTTGATGGTTAATTATTTTCAGAAGAATTTTAGAAAAGAACTTTGAATTTATTGAGTATTTCTGGTGGTTAGCCAGGATAGCATGTGGGCAGCTCTTAAGACACGATAAATTTATTTTTAAATTTTGGCAAACTAAAATCAGTGAGGAGTTTCGTGCAGATCTTCAAATACACCTACCGAATATTTTCCACATATGGGCTTTGTCACTACACTATGCAAGGCTTTTGATAGCATAACAATTGAGCAATTTTTGTAACTTTACACAAATCCCCAAACAGTATATATGTTCGTTCGATTGTAATCTAACGGGTCACCAAAAAAACGCATAAACTCGAACCCCACAAAAAAAATCTAATGTTGTTAGATCATATGACCTTGGAGGCCAATTGAAATCTGCATTTCGTGAAATTACCCGTTGAAAAAATTTTGATCGCAAAATGTGAGGTTTTTTCGAGTTGTGTGACATGTAGCACCGTCTTGCTGAAAATCGACGTCAGCACATCAATATGACTCAACTTTCTCCATAAAAAGTCTCTCAACATTGATTGGCATCGCTCAGCATTCACAGTAACAGCATTTCCAGCATCGTCTTGAAGAAGAAAAATGGACCAATGATTCCATTTGCCCAAAATGCACACCAAACAGTAACTTTTTTTTGGTGTAGAGATTTTTCATGAATGACACGGGGATTTTCATCACCATCATTACCAGATACGACAATTTTGCTTATTGACGAATCCATCCATTATGAAATGAGCTTCGTCACTAAACAAAATTTTGCTTGAAAACAATATATCTGTCATTCGTTGTTAAATAATACAACTAGCGAAATTACGACTTTGTAAATGGTCTCTTTCTTTGAATTCCTGGGTGAACTAAATTTTATGAGCAAGCAAATGCAAATCTTTATGCAAGATCCTCCATAAGGAGCCATAAGATAAACCCAATTCTTGCGAACGACGCGAAATTCATATTGTCGGTTCTTTTTCACTAAAAGCAGCAATATTTTTATTTGTGCGTACAGTTTTTGGTCTTCCACTTTTTGGTTTATCAGTAACAGAACCAGTTCCTTTGAATTTTTTCACTAATCTTCGAATTGCATATTGATTTGGCCGATTATTTACACCAAAAAAATTACGAATTTTGCGATAGGTATTTTTTAATGAACGCCCATTTTCATAATAACTTTGAATGATGTAAACGCGTGGTTGCAATAGGTACCTATCCATGGTTCTAATAAAGCAAAATGGCTTATGTCATTTGAAAAGATTATTGTAAAAATTATATAGTGCTGACATCTAGGCGCAACATTTGGATGATCCTTTATAAATATTAATTCAATTTCACTACCCACAAAATATAAAAATTGGGCAATTGGAAAATTTTAACTGTTGTGATTTCAGATATAATCAGACGATTCTCAGCAAGTACAAGGATGATGCTCAAATGACGAGGTATGCTCGAGCTTTCCTGAAACCAACAGAAGCAGCTGTACTCTCTTTAGAGGGAGCTTTCGACTGGTCCAAAGTGAGCGCACATTCAAATTTTCGCATTGCTGAAGGAGATCAAACTTTATCTTGGCACGGTTTAGGATATAAAACTATTCTGGATATCTTACTGAAGAACTATCCGAAAAAAACTGGTTACAATATAGATGAAAAGGTAAAATTGCAAAGGTCCGTATCAAAGATATCTCTGAGAGATGCGTCTGTTGAGGTTAATTGCAAGGATGGTTCCACGTACATTGGTGATCATGTTGTATTCACACCATCTCTAGGAGTTTTAAAAAACTACCACAAAAAAATATTTTCCCCCGCATTGAATGGGGATAAAGTGGAAATAATCGAAGACCTTGGATTCGATGGGATTATGAAGATAATTGTGGAGTTTCCACAGCCTTGGTGGCAAAATGAGGGAAATTTTCTTTTTGTATGGTCTGATGAAGATATGAGAGATCTGAAAAGGGATATTCCATATGGACCAAGAACTGTGAGTAAATGAATTAACATTTATTTTGTTGAAAATTTCCCCTCTACGCTACTAGAAAACAACTTGTAATGGTTTTTTCATATTCAACCATCTTTCAATTCACAATCCCTTCGATTGATTGTTCCAAGTATCTATCGGGTTTTCCAATGGGGACTTGACAATTTTGAATTTAATTTGTGAACGCGCCCTTAGGCCAATTATCGATCTGTCAACGTAAATTCATTCAGTCAAGTGAACATTTTGAAGTACACGAACGAACAACGTTTGCAAGTTTTAAAATTTACTACCGAAATTCGTAGTCGGTGACCGCAACTTTAAGAGCCTTAATTCCAATTTTCGGTCGTAATTCGGGCCCTAGTAGACAGGCCATCACAAGTTTGGTGCAAAAATTTGAGTCTATATAATCTCTGTTGGATGTTGTCGTGCCAGTGAGACAAAGGACCGATCGCTGTAACGAAAATATCGCTGCCGTTCGGGCCTCCATAGCCGACGACCCAAATCAGTCAATTCCAAGGCGTCTTCAAGAATTGGGCATCCGTCAGACCACTCTATGGCGAATTTTGGTTCACACCTATACAAGATCAAGCTGACTCAAGAATTGAAGCCGTTGGACCATTCGAAGCGACGTACGTTCTCCGATTGGGCTCTGGAAAAGCTGCACCACGATCATGATTTTCATCGAAAAATGATCTTCAGCGATGAAGCTCCTTTTTGGCTTTGTCAATAACCAAAATATGCAATATTGAACAAGTAGCAATCCACACGTGATTCACGAAACTCAATTGCATCTCCAAAAAATCACGATATAATGCGGTCTTCATGCCGGCGGCATCTATTTCTTCGTTGATGCCAACAATACTACTGCGCCATGATAACGAATTTGCAAGGATTGTCTTGGCCAACATATGGTTTCAACAAGACGCTGCTACTAGCCACACATCATCGGTTTATTGAAGCAGACATTTGGTGAGCATGTAATTTCGAGAAACGGCCCCGTGGATTGGCCGCCTCGTTAATGTGATTTGACGCCTCTGGACTATTTTCTTTGGGGCTTCGTCAAGTCACTGGTCTATGCCAATATGCTGACGAGATTGCAAGAGCTCAGAAACAATATTGATCGCGAAATAGCGGCCGTTTCCGCTAAAATATTGTTGACAAGAATTTTCTTTTTTTTTGTCGAAAAAACATCAAGAAGCACTCAACTTTTCAGATCTATCAAAATATAACATTGAAGTTTCCATTAAAAAAAAAATTGTGAGTATTAAATATCCAAATATTTCGAAGTAAAAAATTGATGACATTTTCTATTAAATTGGGAAAGGAGGAATTGGTAGAAAGAAACAGGAAGCTTTTACGACAGATCTCACGATTAGCATGAAATGTCAAGACTTCACGAATTCTGTAGAAGTTTTTCTCTTCTCTAGTACTTTTCTTGTGGTTCTCAAAAAATATGCCGTTAAATTAGGTTTTTTTATCATATTCTGAAATATTGACACCAGTTAGGAAACATAAACGACTTAAGGAACTCAGCCTGTTGTGCCTACTTCATTCAAGTGCCAAAGTTGAGAGACTTTTCTCTTATGTGAATGAATATAAAACTAGAAACTTGCAACATCAGAAGAAAACCTTTCGACTAAAATTTTGATAGAAAAAAGCAATGAATGCTGTAATTTCACAATCACAAACGATTTGCTGAAACGGCATAAACAGCTGTATGCGAAAAAACCAACTTCATCTTATTCAGATCCTCCTAAATTATATAAAAATATCTATTCGGATTACCAATTAATATTATGATATCATGATGATTAAACAAATGAGGCGCCCGAAAAAATAGAAACCAGTACTTAATTATTTCAATTTTTGTCACAGTATTGTTGAGTTATTTTAGGTTCATAACAGTCATAATATATTTTTTCTATCACATGACGAATGCAGAAAATATTTACACGATCTTGGGAAGGATTATTTTTTTCCTTATTGTCCTTGCCTACCGATTGAATTAATTTCATTTGCAACGTAGGAAGGGTATATCGGGTGAATCCACAAGTAGCCGAAGGAAATAAATGAAGATGGTACTTGCCGACATGTGTTTCTGCTGATTGGCTTCGTCAGGGCAAGGTAACCTTAGGAATAAGGAGATGGTAAGGAGACAAAATAGATAATAGGAGTACACAAACAGGAGCGAGCGACTAATTTATGTCTTCAACACTAGGACCTTTCATTTCGGAGGAAAATCTAACGCATTGACATGAAGGAAGCATAACCAACCTGTATATATATATATATATATATTTTTTAACTTTTGGCTTACAATATTTACAACCTGTATGATGTAACTCGAACCCAGGATTAATAGTTTCATTTGCAACATTTAAAACTTTCGTGCTGTTTTAGGGTAGGGGAAATTCAATGCGGAAACCCGAATGGGATAATTACAATGTACTGTGGATGCAAAATTCTGTAATTCTATTTGAATGCATCCAGAATAACTCTATCAAAATATACAGAATTCTACAAGACAGCTTATAGACCCCCCTACAATCAAGAGAATTCAACTTAACTTCGTTTTTCTCTGAACTCCTTTGTCAGGGATCATAATCTTTCAAGAGAAAATTTAAATTTCTCTCCACAACTAGGTTCAGAACAGAATAGGTGATATTCCCACAGTGAGTCAAGCATGCACATGGTAAGATTTATACAATTCCTGAAAGATGAAATTCTGGAGAAACTTCTTCCACGATGTAATATGTAGGGCATAATAAACGATGTTGCTATTTGAATCATCAGGAAAGAAATTCCATCACAACTACAAGTTTACTTTGAGTCTTTCAAAAACTATTTGTATATCCTAAATACCTATCATTTTCCATGTTTTCAGTTTCAGTGTTTCTTTCACAATTCAAACTTATATAGCTCGTATAATTTAAACTAAAGTACATTGCTATCCGTAATCATAAAATATTTGGATTGCAAATGCCTGGTAGGATCTTAATAAAAATCTTTTAATACATTAATCTCGTAGGCTGAAGGGTATTTTCTCGATAATATCTTCAATTTTCACTCCAGTTCTGAAACAAAACAATATTCCTTCACAGGACACAGATCACTGGTTGACTTGGTTCAATTACATAGGCGTATATCCAAATCCAAATCCTAATGTTATGACTGGTTGGTATAGTGGTCCTCACGTTGAAGAAGTTGAAAAACTCAGTGCAGAACAAATGTTGCAAGCAATTATTTACACTCTTAGGAAGCATTTGGGAAGAGATTACAACATAACTGAACCAAAAACAGTGATTCAGTGAGTATAACTCATATTTGTTTGAATATCCCAACTGTACCATCAACTCGTCTATCAATTGTATTTGATGTAATGATAAAAATGAAAAATTCATTTTTATTCATCAAAAAAAAGGTGTTTTCTAGAATAAATAAAGGTTTCATTGATACTTTCAAGAAGTATAAGACTATTGTTGTCAATTTTAGATATTTATGATTTATTTACACTTTCTAGAATAGACTTGTTCAATTAAATAGTTTGAATTATGGGAGGAGTTCCATTTTAAGTCAAGTTCATTCCTTTATAATAAACTCAATTAAAATAAAAATTCAAATTCAAAAAATCATAAAATGCAATTGTGATTTTCTGTGTCGATTTGTTGAACGATATGCTTATATTTGAGGTTAGCTTTTAAAATATCAACCGATTTCAAAGTAGCATGTTCATTTATTCCGTTGCGGCATGTCACAAGTAAGTTGTAACCAAGAATTGTTTGAATTATTGTTTACCGAATATGAATGCCTGATGAGACGCAAATTTGATACATAAATCTCGAAACACAAGTGTCGTATTCTATTTCATTTTTTAATAAAATTTTTTGCAGTTTTTTTGTTATGATAAGAATAAAAAATTCTCTATTATTCATCAAAGAAAACAGTGTTTTCTAAAATAAATTAAGGTATCATTGATACTTCCAAGAAGTGTAAGACTATCATTGTCAATTTTAGATATTTTTCATTTATTCACACTTTATTTACACGTTTAAGACTTCACAAATGAGGTTTTTTTCCTGTAGTATGAATACTCTTAGTTTCCAGATGAAAGACCTTATATTTATGTATATGTATTTGTTAATTGTTAGTGGAACCCAGCGGTATAAAAATACAAAATTTTTGCCTAATGCCTTATTTCTTTTCTGGCTGGAATACGTCAACTGAAATGGAATCAGAAATCTGCTTAGGATTTTCGGTTAGAGAAACGAATTTCTTAGTTTTATAGAGTCAAGAGTAGAAAGCCAGTCCTTTCAACCTATGAAATCTATTTTTATATTTGTTATTTGTCTTAGTTATCCATTTTACGTTTCGATGCACACACTGTGATAAACGTCCAAGGATGGAAAACATTTCGGAAATTACGTTTATTCAGTGTTTGATCAGAAATTGAAGTCCCATAAAACTCCTGAATTGACGTAACAATACTATAATAGTCTTTAAATATTTTACAGTAATGTAATCTATAAACTGTAATGTATCTTTCAACGTTATTCGAACGATATTCAACTTTTAAATAAATTGGATATAATTAAGGAGTTATCGATCAATCCATATTTCACATGCTGATAACTGCTATTCGACGGATTTTACCCGATAACGAAGTCGAACGAGATATTTGGACAATTATCCTACTCTGAAAATATTGTACTCATTTTCGAAAGATAGAGAGAATAAGGCGGCCAGAAAGCCGTCCGGACTAACTTCGGCAAACTTTAGTGAAATAAACAAAAAAAAAGACTTGAATGGGGCGCGTCGACCATGCACCATTTGTCTGGCGGGAACTTGCTTATTTGGAAAGTGCTCGCGAAAAATTTTAGCATAATCTCCTTCAAGTTCTTGGTGATAAGTGAACAAACAAACCTTTTCTTCTTTTGTGTACTTTACACGCGCAGCCATGGCAACGATCTCATTGTAACATACACAACAACACTACTGCACGCGAACAACTCAACTCGCTACGTTTCAGCTGCCTCCTTCCGCCCTAGGTACGATACTGGCTGAGAATACGCGCATGCGTGAATACCAGATAGTGTAAACTGAACAGAAGAACAGTAGAACACAATGCTGTTCTACTTGTTTTCTACACTGGAACATGCACGCATAATTAATTATGAACATAGGAGGACTTTCAGCCCGAACGCTTTACCCGACTGCAATAACCGCTTTTCTGAGACATATCGATCTAGTTTCAATTATTAGATCTCTCCTCCCAAAATAAATATTGGACACAATTATTCATTTCTCCTAATCACTTAATGTATAACCTATTGCAATGTAGTGACAGGATATTTTATATGAAGATGCACTGTATGCAGAAATACAGAACAATTACATTATTTCAATTATGTTATTATTTTCCAGTACCAAATGGTATATGAATCCAAATTTTCATGGAACATATTCCTATGAGACTGTTCAACTGAGAAATAAAAACATCACTAACCCTCACAAAATCCTTTCAAAACCACTGGAAGGGCCAGATGGAATTCCAAGGGTACTTTTTGCCGGTGAGGCTACAAACCTCGATAGATTCTCGACTGTAGATGGAGCAATTGGTTCAGGGTTCAGGGAAGGTGACAGACTAGTGAATTTGTTGAAATGAAAAGTTGAATATATTGATATATGAATGTTGAATAAATGATTAATTGAATTGATGTGTTCTTTAAATGAATAGATTTTCAATAATTTAGGCTGTGATTTCAAGTGTAATAGACCTTTTGAAGAATATTATTAATGGTTTGTAGGATTTCTTGCAACTACTGCGGAAAAATTTACTGCATGAAGATTCTGCAAGCATAATATCCTTGGTCATTAAAAAAATAATTGAATTGCAAGTATCCAAATAGTTTTCTTTTATTATATAGCTACCAATGTTAGACGAAACAAATGAATTTGAATTAATAATTTACATAGTTTATGAATCGGTATTTTAAATTCACATATGTCCATTCAAGATATATTGCCATCAAGTGGGAATATGAAATATCGAATTTATGTTGGCAATCGCCTATCTAAGTTACGAAGGCTGCGTTTTATATTACTGGATTAAAGATCAAAAACAAATATTAATAATCGAAAATCGCTTTACTGCTTTTCGAAATATTCCCTATTAAGATCTATACACTTTTGCATGTGTTTGAACCAAGTATCAAAGCACTCTGATTGAGGTATCTCCTAAACATACATTCGGAATGCATCTACCGCTTCTTCGGATGTCGAAAAGCGTTGAACCCTCACTTTATTTTTTACGTACGGGAATAAAAAGAAGTCATTCGTTGCCAAGTGAGAACTATACGGCAGGTGACTCTGTGACTCATCAAATCGTTGTTTGAGTGCTCAAAAGTGGATCAGTCTGCGGTTGGTTTCCCTGATTTCTTGGAAGAGAACTGGCAAACAAATGGCCCAAGTAACACACATACATAATTGAGATGTATAATAGATGTTCACCAGATATAATGACAGTCATATTTCAAAAGATTCGTTTTATCAAATTGATAGCTAAATGTCCATCTAATTTATGTATTTCTCATAACTTTTTCAGATGCTAGATAGAGATCATTTGATAGAGAGAATCTAAAATTATGACGAATATTTATGTTTAATAAACGTTTTCCTACTTCCGGGCCTAAAGTGACAACTTCACTCCCTTGTGACAGGTACTAAAGTGTCACATTTAATCCCTCCGGGATTAAATATTGACGAAACTCCCGGAACGATTAAATCACAAACAAACGAATTTAAGGGATATTTTATTGAAAAATACAATTAATTAGAATGGTAATTAACGTTAATATTGAAATTAATATTGTGACAGTTCGTCATATTGACCAGTCTTTCCTGGGTTAATGCAGCAGGTAACTGACGAGTAACAGATAGGTCCTTATCATATTGAACTGGTGTTTGTTTCGAAGATCCTGCGGAAACAGGAAGCGAGAATGAGGACTGTGGCATAACTATAGTGGACCAATCAGCGACTTGACCAAATATTTTATCCGAAATTTTTTGTTTATTTTTAATAGACGATTCAATATATCCCTCGGCCACGTTGGAGGATTTCTATCCTCCATGTCTCTTCAGCACGTCTATTGTTGCTCTCGAATCAGCTAACAAAGACGCAGATGTGCGTCTAAAACAATGTCCCGTATAAGACGTCGCATTTTCTAATTTCAAGAAAGCTGCTATTTGCCGTGGGAAATGTACCAAACATGTTTTTTCCCACTACTCGCGTAGTACATTCTTTTTGAATGATTGTTTGGGCTATTACCATCATCTATTGTGGATGTAATGATTTCCGACGTTTGAAACATCTTTATCTTTATTAAACCTTTTGAAAATTATCAATTAAATTAAATTAAATTAAACCTTGCGACTGAAGTACATTTAATCCTCAAGGTAAATTATGGCCCTCCCTGCGGTCGCGCCATAAACTTTACCTTCAGGATTAAATGTACTACTTCAGTCCCGCGGTATATAATATACCATTAATCCTTGGTATAAAGAATGTCTGAAGTACGTGTTTTTAATAATCTTATTTATGTAATGGGGAAACTTTTTTTATCAGTTTATATAGATATCTAATAGAGAGAATATTCCTTGATAAAATGTATGTCGAAAAAGCGTTTTATAAACACTCTAGTTTATGTAATGAAGAAACGTTTTTTAATCTGTCTCTATAGATCTGTCTAAATGAGTGGATATATTCATTGTCATAATGTATGTATGAGATACAATTCTTTGTAACTCAATTTATATCATGATCAAATTAATTTCAAACATTTTCTATAGATATCAAATTAAGGTTATATTCTCAGTATCCTTGTTGCAAATAGATCTCAACATTTGACGTAAATCTTAATTGAATATTTTCTTACGTTAATAGCCTTTTCTTTTTCCAGAGTCAGTGAAATGAGTTCATAAAGACAAATGAATTTTCATGACCATAAAACATAATTGATTGATTTCAAAACAATTGCAGGACATTTTCAACGAAATTTTGTATTTATCAAGTAATCTCAAAGACTTTCCAACAAATATCAATGAAGTAGTAGTATCAATTTGGTGAGGATTTACAAGATAAAAGTAGTGTCATATTCTATTTATTAAAATGAATTTTACATTCAACAATAAAAATTACATCTTTATTTTTTATTTTTTGAGTAAAAATACCTCTGGTTAATCTCATCCAATCTTGGATAGCCTTGATTATGGTAAAATCCGTAATATTTTCATTTGAAAAATGAAGAAATACGGCATCTGAAAAATTCTGCATGATTATTATAAGGTACTTTTACTGCTACTATATATTCGTATACATATTTGCAGTGTATTGAAAGTCCTAGGTATATTAATTTTATGAATTAAATAAGGGTTTGTCCACTCATATTTGGGGGATGAATAAATGAATACCAGTTATTGTAACGCTAAATATTGGCACTTAGCAACAAAAGATTCGTCATATTATAAAATATGTATATTTTATAATTTGAGGAATCTTTCATTCAGTAAGTTATGAAACGAAAAAGAAAAATTTTTTATTGAATTATTATTATTATTTTTGTACTTTTATAGAAGCCCTGATGATGCGTTAAATAAAATTGCGAACGTTTGGTGTAGAATAAATAGTATTCATTCACTTATCCTCCAACCGTGAGTCGACGAACCTTTATAATAAATAGAAATATTTATTCGAGACATCAGAACATTCAAATGAAATAATAAAAATTTAATGCACACTTTTAATAATGTACCTTACAACTGCTTTCTTTCTTCAGTAACTGGAGAACCTTTAAAAGAATCAAGTTCAATATTTGATTAATTAAATTATTTATTTTGCAGTTTTCCACCTATTCTCATTTTTGATGTTGTTGGTATTGTAGGGAGAACCATTTACACTCATTTTCATTGAATTGAAAGATCGTTTAGGCAGGTTTTTCAACGAATTTGGGGTGAATTGGGGTAACATATGTAACAGAAAAACAAATTTTCTGAATTTCAAGGGGTTGAATGATGTAGAAATATCAATAAAAAAGTTACGTCATTGGAATATTGAAAAAGTTTTGAAAAAAATGTCAAAATCGAAGAAGGTAAGGTCCCGATATATTTTTATGAACAGAAATGTGATGAATCGTAAAAATTCAGAAGAATTACATAAAAAAAAAATTGTGATTTGGCAAATGCAAATGAACTCTGAATGAGGTCGCCAATCTATTCATTGGTATCGATTCAGAAATTCTGAATTAATTACAAATAATCTCGATAAACGTCCATCTAGTTAGATTAATTAGATAATAATAGGTGCCGATTTACTAAATATATATTGTTATTTTTTTTTCGATTGTACTGACTAACGTCCATCGATGTAATATTTTTATTGAAATATTAAGTTGAAATGGATATTCATTTATGAGCATGAAAGTTTCAATTCCTAGAATTGGCGTAAAAATCAACGTTACGGGAAAAATCAAGTAATGTAATCAATACCAGATAATATGAAAAGAAAAAAATAGGTGTAAATTGCTTGAAAACTATTGGCTATCGAGTTACTACCCAAATTGTTTTTTATGTAGAAGCATTTTCAACATCTCGTCTATCGAAGAGACTTTTTAGACAATATTAGACTATTTCATTCACTTTGAATTATAATGGAAAAAGCTTCAAAAAATTGTTGGAACTTAAAATTGTCAAAACAGTAGATTACGAAAATTTTTCACTTACCCTATTGTTATAGTTCGAACGTTCACTTAATTCACTTAATTGATGAAATCTAACTTCAGCAAGATGGCGGATCACGAAAGTATAGTCACTTGATCTTTTGTCACCCTTCCCCCTTTGCAGATTGAAATGGAAAGCCGAATAATGACGAACTGACTTCCTGACTTGACACGCGACTTCACGCTTTCCCGCTTCCAGTGAAGCAGAAGGCGCAAGCGCTATCAGCAGCTGCATATAATATCGATCAACGATGAAGATGATCGATATCATAATTAAGATTGTTTTAAATTTAACCATGTGAAGATCTGAAGACATGAAAACACAATGATACAATGAATGAATAAAGACTCCTTAGACCGTTATGGGTCATAGTGGACATAGTGGACTAGCCGGGGATTCAAAATGAATCTTGCTGCACCAATACATTGCTCCACCAAACACAATCGTGAATGGATGGATTGAATTCAATTCCTTGAAGTTTCGTGTTCGACATTCCGAATGTTATCACGACTTGAGCTTCATGGAAAAATGATTAGTTTCAATTCATTCTTCATTTTAGAATTTTTTCTGAACTCATTCAAAATTCTGTAGCAAGTTATTTATTTCATGATCATTTTTCGACATTGAAAAAAGTTGCCTATTCAACGTCGAATAGACACAAAAATATTAACTCTTAATTTACGTCCCATAAAACATTCTTAAAAACATAGAATGGATATCAATCTAAATCATGTCTGGGAAATGACATATTCTGTATGCTTTTTATTAGACTTAGATGTTTTGCGTCATTAGCGTGAATCCATGATTCACCACCTGTCACAATGTCATAGACGTGCTTCGAAGCATCGCGATCGTATTTTTGAAGCATTTCTTTCGAATAATCGACACGCGCCTTTTTTTAAGCGATTAACAAATTGTGTGGGATCCTACTCGAACAAATTTTGCAATATTGAATATATGCTGGTCCCACTACAGCCTAAGGTTATCTAGATCTCACGATAGGTCTCATGACGATTGCAATGTCAGTAGGCGCACAGCATCAATGACTTTCAGAAATACTGATTTCAAACGACCTTCACAAAATTCGTTTTGGGTTGAACTACGACCTTGTACATACCATCGATAAACACTGGTCCTTGATGGTGCTTCATTGCCATGAATTGAATTAAGTTCATCAATGCACTGTTGTTGAGTTCATCCAAGTCGAAAATTGTAGAAAATAATCGCACGAAAATGTATATAATTTAATTTAAGTGTTTGGATAAGATGAATTTTTTACGTTACTGTAAACAACTCAAATGTCGGTCGTAAGTCGAAACATTTTGAGTACGTCTAACCTCAAAAATGTTAACCTTCACGATAGAGCTTTCAGTTGGCAGATTGCATCACTGGGGTTGTCAATTCCGAAATATAAAAGGCAAGTCTCGTACAAGGTCAAACTCAAGTAGGCCCAGCTCGGCGGACCAAATTGAACCTTCAAAATTAATTTCTAATTCACAAAGTGATCATCGAACTAACATGGATGCAAGATTTCAAAAATACTGATGTGTGCACTCCTCCGATTTTGTTTTACAAGTTTGGCGACATGGGGATTCTTTCATTTTCTCTCCGCCAGGTAGCGCCACTCAAATCTATTCGAATGTCAGTTTCTGATTAGAATAAATTATTTATTGCGTTAATCGTAATTTTTATATAAAAGTGTGTGAAAAGTGATTATCCATTTTTTATAATGCGTTTTTGTATTTTATGTGAACAGTCTAGTGCTGCGGATGAGAATTCACAAACTTTCAGTGTGCCAAAATATATATATATATATATATATATTGGAAAATTTGAAACTGAACAACTGAATTACCTGCAGTGAAACACATCACAGCAAGTAGCAGCATCTATCTTTTCACAATTTTCTTCGAATAAGCATTGTTTAAGATTTCAGATATGAAAACTTCATAAGTTATAGGTTTAATTCTATTGACAAATAATGTTTGTTGTCTTATAAATTAATAAAACACATACATAAATGAGCATCAACTTACCATAAATCAGGCTTGTAAAATCTTTATAGAATAATATTGAAAACATTTATGTTTGAGCAAGAGACCATGGATTAGTGAAAAAAATTATACTTCAATGCATTAGAAAAAAAATGGATAAACCATACTAATTGAAAGCATTACGTGACCAGAACTCGCATTACAAGAATATTTATTTAAAAGCCAGTTAATCGGTGAAATCCATGAAATATTTGTCGAGTTAATTTTTCAGGGCAATTAAATAATCTTTCATTTTTGAGGTTAACTTGATTTAAAATTTCAACAAATATCAAACGTTTGCGATGTAATGTTATAAATGAATTGCTTTGTGGCTCCCTCATGTGAGTATAAAACTAAACAGTCGCCATGTCCCAAAAAGTAAAATGAAGTTTCCATTCAAAATTTGACAAGCACAACCACACCATCCATAAAGATTTAAGAATCCCATATGTCAGCTCAGAAATAGCTCGAGAAAATATCATCAGAAGCTATAAGGACCTGCTAACCAACTGATCTACCAACTGACAGAAGATTCATTCAACTCATGAAGATTGAAAAAGACTTGGCCGAACGACCTAACTGAATCATAACTAAAAATCCTTCAATGTGGAATATTTTCTATTAGTCTGTACATACAATACATTTGCTAAAAACTTTTTGAAAGTAGATTGTAAATTTCAATAAATATTATACAGAAAAAAAGTGGTTTCTACAATGTATAATATATGATAAAAAGAGCTAAGATATATTTTTCAAGAATTGTCTTGTTGTTATTCATTGAAAACTTGGAAATCTGAGACATTTCAATCATATATTTTTCCTCACAATCGAATAGTAAACTAAACAATAAAAACATTTTATTCAAGCACCCAAATATATGTACAATTTATTTTAAATCAACGTAATAAAGCGACGAGTTCATCCGTCTGAAAAGACTTTAGAACAAGCGCGTAAAAGCTCCTGATCTCACGTCAGTGCTTTCCACATTTTTTCAGTAATGTGTTCTCGCTTATAAAATAATTGGTCCTCGATTATTAATTCAACTTTATGCATTGATTAGGAACAGCCATTCAGATTCAGATAGACGAATAAGATTAACTAGTACCAGAATGTAAATTGCATGCATGCGTTTCACAAAACAAATAAAATGGCTTTTGAGTTTTCCCAGTCTCGAAATCATAATTTTAGATATGTCGATGAAGCTTAAGAGTTCTCATTTCAATCAAACAACATTACATAAAATAGTTCCCACTAAAGTGCTTAGTGCTCGAAATATTCAATTACTTTTGCAAAAGTGCTCGGTAATCCGGAGCCTTCTGTCGAAAGCGGTGCTTAGAACTCGAGACTCGAAGCCTTTTTTCGAGTGCTTAGGGCTTAGTGCTCGAAGCACTTTTTCGGTGCTTAGCACAGCTCTGCTGCTAACCAACTGATCTACCAACTGACAGAAGATTCATTCAACTCATGAAGATTGAAAAGACTTGGCCAAACGACCTAACTGAATCATAACTAAAAATCCTTCAATGTGGAATATTTTCTATTAGTCTGTACATACAATACATTTGCTAAAAACTTTTTGAAAGTAGATTGTAAATTTCAATAAATATTATACAGAAAAAAAGTGGTTTCTACAATGTATAATATATGATAAAAAGAGCTAAGATATATTTTTCAAGAATTGTCTTGTTGTTATTCATTGAAAACTTGGAAATCTGAGACATTTCAATCATATATTTTTCCTCACAATCGAATAGTAAACTAAACAATAAAAACATTTTATTCAAGCACCCAAATATATGTACAATTTATTTTAAATCAACGTAATAAAGCGACGAGTTCATCCGCTGCTCTAAAACCAGACTCAATAGCACCATGTACGTTTGCATAATGGTTTGGACTTGTGTGTTCTCCAGCAAAAAATACCACTGGGATATCATTGCTATTCAACAAAGGCTGAGCAAGATCATCCTGTACTTGCGTTTTCCTGTTTCCGGATGCTAGTGTTTCGTGAGTGTAAACTCCGGCGAAGTTAGGATTTGAATGCCAGTTTGACCTGGAAATCAATTGAAAAAAATATATTGCATTTGGCAAGAGTTGATAACTCAAAGACCTAAAAAATATTTAATTAAATTCAATTTGAATTTTTGCTTAAACATTAGTCATCTCCAAGAATCTTCATTGATTATGTTCTTGTCGTGGTATGTGGTTCAAGCTGCCGCATGCAGAATATAGGTGGTTGAGAACAACTACGCAACCTGCTTAACAGTTAGAGAACTCAAAGAGGAAGGTACACTAGTGAGTTGAATAGAAAAAACTCGAAGCGCGACGTACTTCCTGATCTCCAACTAAAAAAAAACCGGAGTAATCAGACTTCAAATGAAAATAAACAGTTGAACAAGTATATTATCAGTTCACTAAAATAAAAAAAAAGACGGGAATATGATAGCAAGAGATCCAAATGCATAGATTATACTCTAGTACAGCTTCAACATAGAGCTAGGGAAAATTATGTTGAAAAGAAACAATTATTAGACATGACACATGACAGCATTGACAGTCAGTTTTTTGTCAAATTTGTAGTAGATGCTTTGGCAATTGTTACAATGAATTCAATTTCACTCGAAAATAGCATTAAATAATTAAAATCGAATCTATTGCAGCCTTAATACTCGAAATCTGTGACAGCCAAAAGATTTTATTTAAAAAAAATTTCTTATTGAAAGACCTTTTACCATAGTTAAAAACCACAGGTATGACCTTGCACATTGCAAATTCAGTGAGTTTCGAAATTTAAAGAACCCACAAGTGTTGGAAAAATAGGCAAATGAATCAAAAATAAATCAATAGTATTGAAATTACACTGGAATAACATAAATATGATGTTATATATAAGTCAATATATTTTTATCTGGGTTTTATCGGAGTGCCCGAAACGTTGCTGGATTATATCACTTTGTAAATAAAATTGAACCCTCCACATCAAATGCTGTTCGACAAGAAACTTATTATTTAATACTAACGGTACAACTAATTTCGGAGCTGTCACGTTGTAATCCTTGCCCAAAAATCTTTTAGTCATTGCAAATAATCCTTTTTTGATTGTTTCAACGTCCAGCTTCTCGATTTCGGGAACTTGTGGTCCTACCAACCATGCCATGAGACAGTTTGGCAAACCATCAATTGTTGCCATTTTTGTGACAGCGCTGAGCCACGATTTTCCATCCTGAAATAATGAGAAAATTCGTTTGAATTCAACAATATTCAAGAACTACTATATATACTACTACTATATAAATTTATGAAATTTTTTGTTGAATGAAAATGAATACTCGGTATATTTGCCTTCGTTCACCTTAAATACTGTAACAAAACCGAATATGAACCTTTAAATGACTCCTCCGACAAAAGAAAAGTTCCGCTTCATGCGCCGACAAAGGGATTAAGAACGCTATAAAGGGACCTCCCGCCATAAAGCTGTCACATAAAAAACGATTAATGGTGGCATATTAATGCGACATAAAAGAGGCCGGTACGGTTGTTCTGGAATGTGAAGCATCTTTCTGGTAACTTCTAGAAAACAGCGCCGGATATAAATGACTGAAGCCGATTCATGGATTCATTCATGGATAGAACTTGCCGACGAATAAACAGGTGTTCCTAGTGAAATTCTGTAGATAAATTGTGTATATAAATTAATGATAATTATTAGTTAAGTGTGAATATAAATTAGTTTAAAGAGGACTTGTATTGTTTTTTTCTATTTGGCTGAGGAAAAACGTAACAATTAGTGTCAGGTGTGGGGTTACCAAGAAGAGTGGAACTACTCCGAAATTAGTCTGGAAAATCCTGAATGCCGGTAACGAGATCTCAAGATGAGAAAATGGATCAGGCCAGTATGGACTTTTTCAAGAAAGCTTTTGAAGAACTGACAAAAAGAATGGAAAATAAAATGGATTCCATGGAAAATAAGATGGATTCCATGGAAAATAGAATGGAAAATAAAATGGATACCATGGAAAATAGAATGGAGGAGAATTCGAAAAACATGAAAGATGAAATGGACGACAACACCAAGTCTCTAGAAAATAGTTTAAGAGGTAAATTAGAATCTATAGAGAATAAAGTCGAGGATAGTCTAAAAACGATTACCGATAATTGCTCGAAGTTAGAGAATAAGATTGGAAATATTGAAGACCGGTTAGAAAACCTGTAGATTTTGAAGGAGGAAATAGAAGAGGATATACAAGGTAAATTGGAGCAAACCGAAAGTGTGTTGAAAATTATGGAAGATCGATGAAACAAAATAAGCAGACAAGTAGATGAGAAGGTCAATAAAAATAGAAGTATTCCAGTAAAATACGAAAATAGTGGAGAAGCAGGCCTAGCAAGGGTCAAACTACCACCTTTGGATAGTAAAACCGCCTGGGGCACATACCAGAGACAATTTGAAGCTGCAGCTAGTGCGAATGGTTGGAATAATGAGGAAAAAGCGATGACCTTGATTGTTGCATTGAGAGGCGAGGCCTTAAATATTCTACAGATTATTACAACCAGTCAGCAAAATGATTACGGGACGCTGATTAGTAAATTACAGATGAGATACGGCGACGGACATTTACAGCAAGTATATCACGCCCAGATAAAGAGCCGTATCTAGAAAAATTCAGAGACCCTTCAAGAATTTGAAGCTGACATCGCACGGTTGGTAAGGCTGGCGTATCCGACTGTACCCGACAGTTTCCTAGAACAGCTTGCAGTGCAGACGCTCGCGGACGGACTGAGCAGACCTTGCGGTTGGCCCGACCTAAGACCCTGGACGATGCTCTAGCCTATGCATTAGAGTTCGAAGCAGCTAAGCAGGCTTCACATAGGGGTCAGATAAAAATCAGGCGTACCATGGATGATTCCGAGGGCAGCACCGAAAATATAGAGTATATATTACGCCGAGTTCTCCAACAACAACAAAATAGAGGACCTAGATGTTGGAATTGTGGTGAAGTAGGGCATATTCGCCGCTCTTGTAAGAAGCCTGCTAAGCCAAAACAACAGGAACAGGGAAAACGGGTTGGTGAAAGGGGGCATAAGCCTACGCGCCTAAACAATGCCCCGGAAGTTACCATTCAGACCATCATGGAGTCCAGCAGTATAAATGTCGACGGTAAGATCGATGGACGGTCGGCTAAAAGGTTGGTCGACACAGGTGCAACCCGTACTATTGGAAGAACCGATATAGTGTGAGGTAAGACATTACCGACTATGACCCGATTACGCACCGCCACTGGAGAGAGTGGACCAACGCAATGTAGAAAACTGGAGGACAAGGAATGTTGCCGAAGAACCACTATAACTGATGGGAATTGGCTGCCAGATCATCTGAGACAAGACCAAGAGAACGACCCAGAGCTGAAACTGATTTTAAGATGGAAATCAGATGTTCGTAGGCCTGGATGGGGAGAACTGTGTCAGATGAATCCAAGGGTAAAATCATATTGGGCACAATGGGACTCTCTCCTAATGGAGGATGGGTTGCTAAAGAGGATCCTTGAGAACAAAGAAGGAACCGTATTACATGATGGGACCTCCGGCGTCCATTTCGGCATCAAGAAGACCCTAGAAAAGGTTCGAGAGCGTTTCTACTGGGTTAATTGCAAGGAGGACGTCAAAGACTGGTGCAGAAATTGTGGACTGTGTGCTTCGGTGAATGGCCTAAGAGGAAGACGTAGAGCCCCAATGAAGCAGTATAATGTTGGTAGCCCAATGAAACGCGTAGCAATAGATATAGCTGATCCGTTTCCAGAAAGTGACGATGGAAACAAGTACATCCTTGTTGCTATGGACTATTTCCCCAAATGGGTGGAGGCTTATGCCATTCCGAATCAAGCAGCCTCATTAGTTGCTGATCTATTGGTCAAAGAGATGTTCTGCAGATTCGTCATGTCTATGGAGCTTCATTCGGATCAGGGACGAAACTTCGAGTCCAGCTTGTTCCTATGCGAGTTGCTAGGGATCAAGAAGACCAGAACTACTGCTCACACACAGTCAGACGGCATGGTCGAGAGAATGAATAGGACTGTGGGAAAATATTTGGCCAAGGTTGTCTTCGATCACCAGAGAGATTGGGGTAGGTACCTGTATCTATTCACCATGGCCTATAGATCATCCGTGCAGGAATCGACTGGGGAAACCTCAGCATGCATCATGTTCGGTCGAGAGATGAGACTCCCTTGTGACCTGGAGTTTGGGTGTACGCCTGGAACGGATATTGCGGGTGAGGATTACGTGAGCAGTCTGAAGGGGAGATTGCACTACATCCATGAGAAGGTCCGGAAAAACCTGCAAATTGCAAGTGATCGCATGAAGACTCGTTACGACATCAAGGCGGCAGAAGGTGAATACGAGGTAGGAGATTTGGTATGGTTGTTCAGCCCCCAGAGGAGAAGAGGGCTATCCCCAAAGTTACAGAAGGATTGGGAAGGACCATATAAGGTTGTGAAGAGGATCAACGACGTAGTCTACCGCATCCAAAAATTGCCAAGAGAAGAGAAGAACCGTGTAATCCATGTGAATCGCCTGGCAAGGTATTTGGCCGATCATAACGCTCAGGACGAGACGGGAGTGGGAAGGACTACAACTCAGACCCCAGATCAAGAGGAGTTGAGCTTTAATCAGCTCATGGCAAATTATGGAGAAACCGGGAAAGCGAGGTTCGGGATCACAACCGACGAGCAACAAGATGTTTTTGCAGTACCGGTAGACTACTCATAGGCGTGTAGCTGAAGATCTCAACATGTCCAAAGGGATAGCTCTCCTCTTCAAGATGAAATTTGGTCGTGTAACAGACCTTATGGGACAAGAACCTTCCCCTAGCCGAATCCTGAAGTTGACCGATGGACCTCGTTACCTCTTCTATATGGTAACCTAAGAAAAATCTTATGGAAAGCCAACTTACCAAGCCATGTGGAGCACCTTGATGAACCTTAGAGACGAGCTGGCTAGAGTAGGTGTGAACAAGCTTGCAATTCCCAAGCTGGGTTGTGGACTGGATCGTCTGAACTGGAGAGTAGTTCGTAACATGCTGGAGGTAGTTTTCCAGAATATCGATGTCCGAATACGGGTTTGTAGTTTCAACCCGAAAGGCGGTCCCGTAAAGAAAACAGTATCCTGCTGTTTCGATCAACAAGGGTTCTGCAGAAATGGGAGCGCTGGCAGATTCAGTCATGAAGGAAAAGTTCGGGGACCGAACATTTTTTTAAGATGGGAGCAATGTAACAAAACCGAATATGAACCTTTTGATGACAACTACGACAACAGAGGAGTTCCGCTTCATGCGCCGACGAAGGGATTAAGAACGCGATAAAGGGATCGCTCGCCGTATAGTATTGTCACATAAAAAACGATTAATGGTGGCATATTTATGGGACATAAAAGAGGCCGCTACGATTGTTCTGGAATGTGAAGCATCTTTCTGATAACTTCTAGAAAACAGCGCCGGATATAAATGACTGAAGCCGATTCATGGATTCATTCAAGGATAGAACTTGCCGACGAATAAACAGGTGTTCCTAGTGAAATTCTGTAGATAAATTGTGTATATAAATTATTGATAATTGTTAGTTAAGTGTGAATATAAATTAGTTTAAAGAGGACTTGTATTGTTTTTTTCTATTTCGCTGAGGAAAACGTAACAATACTATTATGTATGGTCTCAAACGGTGGAATTTGATTTTCTGATGAAAAATCCAATTTTAAAGGTAGGTATATCAGTGTTTCTGAAACACTGATCAAACCTCATGTCAACTAACACTACGATCATCTTAACAGGATGTTCAGTGCATAATTATAAGTCATCATTGATCATTTTCAGTTGACATGAGGTGACTGTGTTGCCAGACTATCAAACCATAGATTCTTTGACAAAAACTCATGTTCTGCGATCGAAGAAGTTAAGAATTGAGATTTTGAAAGGATCAAATTAAAAGGGTGCGGCAAAAGTCAGTTTACCGTTTTGCATATGATGAAAATAAAGCAAAAATAAATGCAAATAAATATATTTTCGAGAAAAATATTACATCAATAATTACTTGTGGCGTCACATTTTATGTTCGTGTTGTTCCCCTCCCTCTTCAACATACATGCGGCATCATTTAGTCACGATAAAACAAATTGTTCTACTACGGAGCCATTACTCACCTATTTACGATACATTTTCTGAACTATTTTTGTGGTGGAAACTTGCTTATTTGGAAGGCGCAGGCAAACTTCTTCGAAAATTTCAGCTGAATCTCCCTCAAGTTTTAAGTAAGAAGTGAGCAAAAAACACGTACTTTACCCGCGCAGCCATGGCAACGAATGCACTGTTAACCTACACAACAACACTACTACACGCACAACTCAATTCGCTAAGTTTCAGCTGCCTTCTTACGCCCTGGCCGAGAATACGCGCATGCGTGAATACCAGACAGTGTAAACTGACTTTTGCCGCACTCTGTATATTAGACATATATTGTGAATGACATTTCAAACACATTGAAAATTGATAATGAATGTGTAGGATCACCATTACTGCGCATGCGCAAAACTTCAAGGTCTGGATCACATCTTTTTGAAATTTGGCCCGTATTTTTGAGGCGAACTTGACAAGTAATATAATTCTTTCTGGGAATAACCTTATGATGGTGGTGTACTTGTATTTTTGTAATATTGTCATCAGTGCGATATGCATAATTCACACCTGTACATTTCAATATAAATGACAGTTCTCCCGAATTTTGAAATGAGGGATTCTAATTGCTCATCACAGCATTCGGGTTGGCGCATGCGCAGTTTAGAGTGTCTTACATATACGAAGGGGTGAAAGCATAGACTACTATGTTGGTATCAAATTTATTATTACATTCACAGTATTTTCAATTTATAGTTGAAAATTGGTGTCCGCGTTAATAATATGAAATAGTAAAATTTTAAGTGTACATATATGTTTTAGATTTGATGATTTGAAGGAATGGTTATTGAATCTTAACACTTTAAAGCACTGATTTCCATTGGAATTATCTCCCCAATTCAATATTCCAAGAATCTATACCTTTGTTGACTAATAACTTTTTTGGGACTCAAATAATTCTCGTAAAATTTTTTCGCTTCGTACAGATTTTCTTGTATACCTATTAAATAAGTTAAAATAAATGTGATGAAAGTTTGAACAAATTCAATACCTTTTAATGTCAACAAAACAAGTTCACCTTAATGTTGTCAAAATTTTCTGTTTATGTGTTTCTTACAGTTTTATGTTAATGAGGGACATTTGGTGACTAAAACAAAATTCTATAACGACTTTATAAACAAATGAGCGATTTCCTTCAAGTTGTTTTTTTTTGGAACTTCTTGAAGAACTATCATCTACTATAAATAAATACTTTTTTATATCATTAGTTAGTGTTTCTGGTCATTTTCTCATATTTCTATTATTTAACTAATTTTTCGACTGTTATTCAACATAATTCAGAGAAAAATGGAGTACAATAGAGCATGTAATGTTAGAAGGAGTTAGTGATGGGGTGCCAGACAATTCGGCATATGACATCAAAGCCTAGGGAAATAACCCAGTAAAAAAAACCCTGGCTCTCCGCATGTGTGTCGTGTGTACTAAACTAAGCAGAAATATATTTAAATACATAATTATACATAACATTTGAAAGTTCCCTATCATTCCTCAAAAAAATTTATTCTAAGTCGAAGGTGAAAATTATTTCACTATTTTCAGCATAAGAGTTTTAAACTAATGAATAAAGCGAATGAACTTTTTTAGCACGATATTCATTATAAGCGTGTGTTTTTTTAGTTTTTTTAAACTATATTCATTTTTTACTTTTTAGTGACTGTCATAAAAATATTGATGGTAATCATTATTTTATGATTGCACGTTGCAGAGTAGGCCAATGTTTCACACATGCACAGATCACGCATCAAGGTTTTGAAATAAAGCTCTAAATTGAATTATTTATTATATTCGGATATATGGATATAATCTTAGAATATGGCGGAAAAAACATTTTTTATTTTCGGCGTGACGGGAATCGAACCTACGTCCGCCTCAGATCGCTCGGCCAACGAACGCATTGGACAAAGCTGAATCTTTTCACAGAAATGAGTCACTCACGCTTAAAGAGGGAGAGTAACAAACTGACTTATATACATACAAGTGAAGCTAATATGAACGTGTCAAAAACGCGCTAATTACACTACCTCATAGGAGACTTGGAATCGAGTGAATATTATGACGATAACAACCATTAAAGCTTATGGAATCGTTAAATTCCAGAAATAGTACCTCCCTGAAAATGAAATTGATACATTTGTTATAGATACATTGTATAATACACAATTTTGGTCTAAGATACTTTTATGATGAATCTTACCCTTTTGCATAAATACGCAAAAAATTATTTTTTTTTAATCTTTGACCATTAATAAATTTTTTTCCATACACAGAATGATGGGGAATATTCAAAAATCATCTATAGTGATGTTTCGAAAAATTTCTCTGATGGTCAGCCTGATCGAAATTTATGTGGCTCCGAATGCCCAAATTGACTGGACTACTAGGACAATTAATGAGTTCAAAATGACGTACTAGGACATACTGTTGACTCATGCGAAGCGATAGAGCAAGCAGGATTTCGCAAGACGTTTGAGAAAACGTCAATCAATTTTGACTTCGGGTGAATATAGAGAAAAACTGCTTGTAGAACAATTTAAGTTTTGGTTTTCTGTATATTGTGATGAAGAGAATACAATTTCATCAATTTTGACTTCGGGTGAATATAGAGAAAAAACTGTATATTGTGATGTTCATCTTATAGCATCTGCAAGATATATTCTTATAGCAGCGAATATCGAAAACAACCACTTTAGCCTCATGTTATTGCAGTTGTCCGTTGAATAGAGGTGGTTGTTATTTATTTATACTCAGAAAAAAGTTTTTATTACTATGATGTAATTTCTCTGAAGTCTAGGTCATCGGAAAAATAGAGAATGAAAAAAATTATCAAGTAATAGCTTTCAATGTAACAATAGTTCAAGATTTTCTCTCAACAAAAAAAAAATATTTTATGTATTTCTTTTCCAGAAGAGAAAGATGATGTCATAGAATTCTATGTTCAATTATGATCAAAGGCTAACCAACCTTGATGTGAATTAACATATAGCGTTTTTCGATAAATAAATATCTCCAAAATTCAACTATCGGAATTATCTACATAGATTATATGAATGGCAGATTGAAACTGCCGTATCTATGTCCACATCATAAAGATTGACGTTATGAGCACAAAAACCTACATTGTGCAAATAGCGATTGGCAAACATGAAATGCTCTCAGATTCACAGAGAGCTCTGTATTTATGCTAACTACTATTGGTCCTGCTATCTGGATTCATAATGTACAATTCCAAAAATTCAGAGCTTTGTTGTAGTTTGATGGATTTCACCTCCCAACTGAGGGTAAAGTATCCTGACAGGTACACTTTGTGTTAGCTTCAAAGCGGCTGAGAACCCGTAATGCTTTCGTATTTTTCACAGTTACACCACTTGAATGAGACGAATATAATATTTCCATTTGATTCGTAATCGCTGGAATGAACGCTGAAATTATGTTAAAATATGAAATGGGATAGTCAATCTCAATTTTTTTACAAATATGAGACAAAAATAATATACAAAATCAGACAAAATATTCCAAAATGACCAAATATTTGTTTTTTTTTTTTCAGATGAATAACGGCATCGAAAATTTTTTTTGCAAACTCCTTTCGTTGGAATTGGCCGGGCTTCGACAATATATCAGTTCTGTAGAATATATCCAACAATTCTATTCAATTCTCTCGTATTCCTTGTAAATAATTGATTTTTTGTTTCGTGGGTATGGAATCTTTTAAAAAGACGTTAACGCTGTCCTTCAAGCGACGTTTCGCAACTTTATTTGTTGCTTCTTCAAAGCTCTACAAATACACACAGATTATTGAAAAGAACATGGTTTTATGACTATAGGAACACCTCGGAAGTGGGAAACGTCTATCGAATTTAAATTAGAGTTCATGAATTTTTCAATTTTTTTTATGGCAACTATCAATTAATATGACAAAAAAGGAACAATGTTGGAGTATTCATATATATATATATATTCACAATCATCTGTTTCTATACTCCAACATTGTTCATTTTTTGTCAGATTTATTTATTAATAAATTAACGGTACATGACCTTTGTATGTAAAATAAAACACAAAATAATAAAATCTAAGTAGTATAACACGAAAAAGAGTAGATGTAGAGGTAAAGCAAGTATAAGTACAAATATATGTGTAATATGAAACAGAAAAACAATATAAAGCACAAATAAAAATTAATCTCAAATATCACAGTCTTATCAGGTACTTCAATTCTCTCCTCGCATTATGTCGAAACCAGGGAATGAAAACAATAATTGGTTCTTGATTGGGCGAGTCGAAATAAATCAAACCTTCGGATCGGTCGAGGTGGAACATATATGTTGAATTGTGACAACAAGTCAGGGGAGTACAGAAGATCCTGAAAGAGCTTAGCAATGAATATCACATCCGCATGAAATCTTCTCGTCCTCAAGGAGGATAGTCCAAGGTGTTCCCGCATTCGTCTGGCGGAGAAAGTAGAAACTGAAAACGTAGCCGTTATAAGTGCAGCATACTTTAGGAATCTGTTTTGGACCCTCTCTAGGAAGGAAACGTCGACCGATAAGTAAGGAGACCGCACTACAGCCTACTCCCTGCGGTCGGGCCATAAACTTTACCTGAAGGTTCAAATGTACTACTTCAGTCCCGCGGTATATTCGCAAGGTATATACGATACTTTTCGTACTTCCGGTATGATTTTATTAATTATTTCAATAATTTCAATCAGTTTTTTCTCTCTTCAACTCATTTAATAAACTGTCTTTAAAATAAGTTACCATAGTAACATTGCGTTGTGACAATTATAATTTAGAAACATTGTCATTACTAGTGTCATTGTAAAGAAACATTGTTATTGATAATTATTGGTATCATGAGTGAAGAAGGTGTATCTGATATTGATAAAAGAGCAGCCAAAGTAGGTGAAGAATTGTTACCACCGAAATCTAGAAAACTATACGAGCAGCAGTACGATGCTTTTAAAAAGTGGTGCCGCTTAAAAAATGTGAGACAACCTACTGAAAATTCGCTGTTAGTCTACTTCAATGATAAATCAAAAGCGGTTTGTGCCTCAACTCTCTGGGCACATTACTCAATGCTGAAATCGGTTATTAACATTAGAGAAGATATTGATATAAGTAAATTTCCAAAATTATTAGCTTTTTTGAAGAGAAGAAATGAGGGATTTAAGCCAAAGAAGTCAAGAATTCTCACGTCTGAGCAGGTAGATCAGTTCTTACGGGAGGCTCCGGATGATAAATATTTAATGCTTAAGGTAAATTTGGAAATGAGTTTATATTCAGAAATTTTAAGGAATCATTTTGTTTGTAGGTTGCACTTATTTTGGGCGTTGCGGGAGCTTGTCGTGGAAAAGAGTTGGTTGATTTAAAAATCGACGATGTGAGAGATTTGGGCGATTCATTCCTTATTGCTATTAGAAACACCAAAAATAAAATTGACCGAAATTTTGTGATCAAAAATTCAGAAAACAGTGCCATCAGTTTTGTGGCGATATTTCGAAAATATGTGGCATTGAGAAAGACAGGGACACCTCATTCAAAATTTTTTGTTCAATACATCAACAAAGAATGTACTACGCGAGTAGTAGGAAAAAACATGTTTGGTACATTTCCACGGCAAATAGCAGCTATCTCGAAATTAGAAAATTCGACGGGACATTGTTTTAGACGCACATCTGCGTCTTTGTTAGCTGATTCGGGAGCAACAATAGATGTGCTGAAGAGACATGGAGGATGGAAATCCTCCAACGTGGTCGAGGGATATATTGAATCGTCTATTAAAAATAAACAGAAAATTTCAGATAAAATATTTGTTCAATTCGCCGATTCGTCCACTATAGTTATGCCACAGTCCTCATTCTCGCTTCCTGTTTCCGCAGGATCTTCGAAACAAACACCAGTTCAATATGATAAGGACCTATCTGTTACTCGTCAGTTACCTGCTGCATTAACCCAGGAAAGACTGGTCAATATGACGAACTGTCACAATATTAATTTGAATATTAACGTTAATTACCATTCTAATTAATTGTATTTTTCAATAAAATATCCCTTAAATTCGTTTGTTTGTGATTTAATCGTTCCTGGAGTTTCGTCAATATTTAATCCTGGAGGGATTAAATGTGACACTTTAGTACCTGTCACAAGGGAGTGAAGTTGTCACTTTAGGCCCGGAAGTACGAAAAAGACATTTCATTACTAATTGATTCATTTTCCTCAATTAGAAAACTGATAAGAGAATGAACTGAAAGCTTCAGACAGCGATAAAAAAGCTAATTTAAATATACCAAAAAATCCATCAGAAATTAGCCTGTAGGTTCATAAAATTTATATTTACATCCCTAACAGCATATTTACAACATAGTTATTAGGATTTGACCCAACATTACAGTAATCCAATCAACGAACAAGAACGCTAGGTATCCATTTGCTTCCGAGAATTCGTGTTTTGAGTAGATTTTTTTTTGACAATAGCCATCACCTTTCATAGTACTTCTTCCCAACGTTTCAACAGTCATCATTTGTCGTTTTCAAGGTAAAAATAAGTTTAATAAAATTTTCAACTAATTTTCACTAATAAGTGTTGAATAAATAGACTAAGAAAAGTAGATAAAATTAGCACTTATCTGTGGTTTTGAGACCTTTTCAAGGTACTTCGAACAATTGGTATCCAACCTTCAGCTTAATTGATGGTGCACTTATGGGATTGAGAGCGATGTTCATGAATTCTGCCTCTCTGATTTTTTTTTGACCGCTTATCTTCTTTGGGCGAGATAGAGGTTTCGTTTTTCAACAAGTGATTTTCGGCCACAGTATGTTGGACCAACTTATATCCATCGTGTCTAACAATTGAGCGAGCTTCGGATGGTTTTTTATTTTCACTTTCCTGGGGCGTTTTGTTTCTCCGAAACAAAATCTTCAGCATTAGCATGGTATCTGAAATATGCAGTTCTTTGATTCTCGTTTAACTTTTGTTAGAGTAGGCCTGATTGTGTGTCTTGAAGGCAGTTGTTTTATAGTACCTATTTTCTAATCCTTCTCATTTTTTCTAACAAACGTATCACATAAGAAATGACACTTTTCATGGTTTTCATGGCATATTTTCTTGTGTTGTATTGAGTTCAAGCTGATTTTCTGTTATTTGATTGCTCTTTCACATATTTTTTGGAATAACCATTATTCATAGTGTTTTTGAGATTATATTTATCTCTTCATTTTCATCTTGGTGGGTAGAGCTTATATTTTTTGCTCTATCATATAAACATTTTGCCAATTCCAATTTAGTATTTAGTTGATGGTTGAAATTAAAATGGATATATTGACCTGTGGTTGTTGGTTTTTACATACACTGGTTCTTGGTGCTCCATTCTGTTCAGAACAGATTCATCTAAAGATATAATCTTGCTCGAATTCAATAGATTCTACTGAGATGTTGAGGGAATCCATCCGAAGTGTTTATTCCATGTTGCTAACTGATGAAAGTAGCATCTTCATATCTCTTCCATAATTTGGGTCTTAGTATATATTGATCCATTGTTCGAATTTCTTTATATATAAATCAGATAAAATAGAAGACAGTGGTGGACTCATGGCCATTCCAAATTCTTGTTGTTGAAAAATGTCTTCAAATTGGAAGTATGTTGAGTCGATGCAAATGTCGAGCATTTACATTATTGCATTCACGCTGAGTGTAGCTCTTTCAGTTAGTGTTTGATCATCTAGAATTTTTTTCTTTCAATCGAAGGTACTTTATTCGTTGGGACAATGGTGAACAAGCTCGTAACATCGAAGCCAACCATACTATCTCCTTCAAAGATATATTGCTTTCTCATTATGTATATGAAATCTTTTGTATTTTTTATCATAAATGTTGGATGATTTTTTGTGCGAGATATAATTTTCAGAAGAAACTCAGCCAATTGTGGACATTGTGAATTCTGGAGCTCTCTCTGGGTTTTGAAGGAATATCTATTTTATGTATTTTCGGTAAACCAAATAGATGTGGATCATAATTAACCTTTTGGATGATTAAATCGAGTTGATTTATTCTTGATTCTTCAGAAACATTATTGAGAATCTGCTAGATAATGACAATATTCAGTACTGACAGCTTCTTGAGATAGTTTTGCAAAAACAGAACCATCACAGATTCTCTTAGTTCACGTTTCTCTTCCTTCTCCAATTTCCTGGTGCTACTTCTGTTCATAGCAAATCTTAGATTTTTTGGTAAAATTAAGCTCTTATGATATTGAAATTTCATCTATCGTATAATCCTTATTGAGTTGAACTTGAAAAACTGTATCCTGATAACAAACATTGTCTTGGATTCCCTGCGAGTGGAACACAGAGTTTAAGGATTCCTATAGTTGAGATCAAAATTTAATTAGAAATTGTTTCTGAATTTATGACGGAATTTTCAACTATAATGTTGTTTATGCCATCTAATCAAATGTCTTGTAGCTATTAGTCAAATAATTCTGACCTTCGTCCTAACTGATGTCATTTGAGAGGTGAAGCTAATCAGATATCATAAATTTTTTAAAATTTATTAGTAAGGTCATATATGAATCAGCGATAATAATTTGTTAGTATATAATAAATTGCTGAAAAATTCCAACTCAAATAATTCGCCTGGTTCAGAAGAAAATACGCAGCAAATTGAGTAATAAATTTTACTCGTATTATAATATATTCGAGCCGATAAAGAATAACTTCCCTTACTTATTAATAAATAAGTCAAGATAGAAATGATTATGAAATTCCCCATCGATTCATCGCTACTTCTCCGAGAAGTGATAATAAATAAAATTACTCTCAACAATATATCATCAGTATTTGAGCTATCACACACGGTGAGAGTTGATTAAATTAATTCATCTTCACAATACGAGTTGTACCACATCAGGCCACAAAATTGAAACGAAAGGGATAAGGTGTCACGGATATTATTTGGTTTATTTAAGACACACAATATCTTGACACATTAAATAGGTTGTTTCCTATTGAAATACCAATTAGATTTTTCTGGAAAACTAGATCTCAAAAGGTGGATCGATCACACGATCATTTGAGAAAACCATAGAGTGGATGAAGGGAAAAAGGCTCCAGATCGCGGTACAGAAGTCAGAGTCATTAGTGATCAAAGGACCAAGAAAAAAAAACATGAATATATTCCAAAACGGGTTAAACCTGGCTAAATGCAAGGAAATAAAATATCTAGGAGTTACGATCCGCAAGCGCCTAAATTTCACAGGAAACATACATGAACTACAACAGAAAATAAACAAATGAACAGAATGCTTCTACAAGCTCATACTGAACATAGATGGACCAAATTATTATAAGAGAAGAGCTTTTTGTTCGATAATCCATGGAACGATAGTTTACACTTCACCAACGTGGAAAGAAGCATTAAGTGTAGACAAACATAGAAAATCTCTGATCTCCAGAGGAAACCTCTGGTAAGAGGGACGGTGTCGACAAAAGCAGCTCAAATTATAGCAGGATTCATGCCAATTGACATCATGATAGAGGAAGTCTGCTTTTTGTATACAGTCGGTAGTCGCCTGGCCAGAAGCTGAAGAATGGCCCGATCAGGATCACTGAAGAAGTGAGAGCAGAGATGGTCCCGAGAGGGAACAACGGCAGTATTGACAGTATTGAAATTATCCCGAGCATGCTCGAAAATCCTGAAACCTGGAACAAGATCTATGATTATGTGTGTCGGATAATGGAAAGGAAAGAAAAAGAGGACAGAGACCGAAATCACAGAGAGAGACATTAGAGAGGCACAGGCCGTGGTACACACCTGATGATCGGGCTTTGAAGCCTTTTTTCCAGGTGGCGTTGATACCCGGGGAAAGAGGAGGGTGGTTTAGTGTGTGCAAGTCTCATAAATCCACAGCAATCATTCGAACTTCGAACATCAGAAGGCCCACTGTGGAGAAGGCATTGGCTTCCCCCTTCCTCAGGGCTGAAAAAAAAGATCTCTTCCGGATAATAGAGGTTTATTATGTTGTCCGCAATACTATATAGTTCTGAACTATTCGCGTACTTCAATTTACTTTACTTAATTTTTTTGTGGCCTAATGCTTTCAAAGATCGTTTGTGTGCCATCGTGCACTCATCCCAAACTGTAAGCTTGCTCTGCTGCAACACTTTGCCCATCGCACAATTTCTCGAAGGGTTGAAAGTTGGTATTTCATTTATTTGCATGTTAAACGACAACTTGAGTGAGGAATTAGCTGCTCGACAGTCATCCAACAACATAACTGCAATACCTGAGGTGCAAGTGTGATACCATTTTGCAATAGAATCGTTGCCGAAATCAATGATATCAACAACCACCTTATTAACTCCTTTCATTACGTCTTGAAGGCATGTTTATGTTGCTCAGAGCTTCAAGGAGAAAGTTCCCTCGAACAGTTTCCTTCAATGCTTCGAAATCTTATTGGGTTTCGCGTCTCAACTTTTGATTAAATGAGTCGTGCAGTGAACGATATGGCAATGTTATTCGTAATTATTCTGATCCTTTTTTGGTTACCATCAAGCATATGTTTCTTATTAAAATCAAGGCTTCATTGTATATTTCATCGTAAACCTGCAAATTTGCATTCGATGCTATAAGACACTTCTGATGCGATCTTTATAGGTATATATTCCATGAATCAATCGTTGTTGGTAATAAACAGTAAACACAAACAAAACACTCGTCATTGCTGAAATTGAGTATATTAGATTACCTAAGGTTAGAATAGAAATAATATCTGTAGACTTTGTTTTACCAGTTGTCTAGGGTTATGAAGGATTTACGCCAACTAATATTCTTTCAGATCGAAGCAAATACGGCTTTTCTGTTCATAGTTTATTTGGACGAAGAAATAAACTAAGTTTAAGAAAGGAAAAGGCCGATTCTGAGTTTTCGTCTAAGATTCAAAACTGCAGTCATAATTTTCACTTTGGTAACTACGTCTTAATCGTCTAACCGTCAACACTCTATCTTGATCTCTACTGATTTTCTTCTGCCCTCTCGAGAGTGTCCCGATTCCGTCTTTCCTAATTCCACTATTTGTTTACACCCCTAAACTGTCCATTGGTTGGCTGTTAACGAATAATATTGACCTTAGCTCACCCACAAGTAATAAGTGCCTATAACTTTCACCCGATTCGATTTTTGACTTCAAAACATATTTCCGGCATGAGTGTCCCATTTAGAGACCAAATAAATCCAGCCACCTTAACAATGAATTGGCACATCGGTTCCAATGCTTAATGAATTGAATCCTCAAGGGGTTCTTCCGTCCTTTCTTAGAAATTAACAATATACGAATTCCACACATTAATATCCGATTGCATACTGTCCATACTGGCACTCAACCCTGTCCAAAAATGATAAATCCTACATCTCCAGGATCATTAAGTATTTTTAAATTATGTAATTTTTTCCATAAGAATAATCTCCTAACAGTAACAAATTCTCCAAGCAATTATATAGGTCAAACCCTTCAGGTGTGATGGCGTGACCAAGGGAAATAGAGATTCAATTTTATATATAGAAAGTTTACTCACCTTCTGCTGTCCTAATTTGAACTCTTTGCTCAATACTTTGTCAATTTCCTCATTGAAAGTGAAAACAAATTCGGCTAAATCGTCCGTCCACCATTTTTTGTGATATTGGATAGCAATTTTCATATTTGCCTTATACCCAATGTCCCTGATAGCTTTTCTTTTCACCTCAGGTAGTTTAGGTAGAAACAAATTTTCATGTTTCGTTTTCAGTACACCTGCTGATCCCGTGAAAATGACGTAGTCAGCTTGGAACGTTTTTCCTCCTTTTGTGTGGAGTTGGACGTTTCTGCCATTCTTCCAGCATATCCTATCGACAGTGGTGCCATAGGAAATAGGATATAATTTAAACCTATTTTGTTCCCCAAATTTAGACATGAGTAATTCTAATACGCGTATGAACCCATTACCATTCCAAGCATACAGCTTATCATCTGGAAGCGATTCAAAATGATCGTTCAGGAGAAGGTTACGCCAAGAATATGCTCCTTGACGAAGAAGAAACATTTTTTCTGAAGTTCCTTTGTAGTCATGAACTTGTTTTGATTTTGCTGGATCATTCCCGTACTTTCCTTGAAGAGTTTCCTTAAATCTGAAACGAAATGGAACATTTTGTAAGGATATATATTTCCGCGCTCCTGTTCTTAGTGGAACAGCGCACTCACTTATTTTCAAGGTATTTTCATATCAAGCAGAAAACTGTCTCTATTTGTTGGATTCCTGATAAAAAATGTATGTTCGAACTAGAGTGAGTTGAGAGTTTTCATATTATCAGAATTCACTAATTGTCCAAATATCTCGGTCATGCTCCTTATTAGGTCGAATATGTCAAATGTTTCCGCAGTACTGAGCAACTGAAATTTGCTTTGCTACTTACTTCTAGAATATCCAATCAATTTGTAATTTGAAAATCGATTGAATAACTTTCAGCGAAAGAAGTCTGTTGAATTCTATGAAACGCGTCAAAATAGAAAAAAATTGAAAACTAACATTGTCGTAAGTTCAAGAGTTTTTTGCGAGCATGTTCTAAAGTTTTTTTCTGAGCCCAGTATCAATCCCAACTAGCAAAGATATTTTATAATTTCAAATTCTTCGTGCTATTTTAATTCATAATAACTTTATTATGGTTCCTCGAACGCAAATATGGTCTTATTGAAATTGCTAATGACACAATTAAGCTTTTGACAAGTATTTCGCTCGATAAGGATGTCGTAAGAACGTTCTTAATGCAAAAATACAGAACAGTTTTACAGCAAATTATAATATTGTTCTATAAACGTTAACAGGACAATTTTAAAGAACATTTCAGCTCACCGAACAAATTTATGTTATAATATATTTATATTGGTGATAAGTAATACTAGTTTGTTACTTTGCGAACATTCATAAAACTATTCTATTAGTGCTAAGTGCAACATTTATAAGATTACTCTCTAAATGTTGTCTTTCTGATATTATTACTGTCTGAAGCATATTGCACTCAAATGCAATCTCAAAAAAATTATTATTTAATCATCATGAAGGCTGTCATGATAAAATCAATTTATGATAATTATAAAACACAAAAATATTTGTGGGGATACAAAATCATTTATTAATACATTTATGAAACGAACCACCATTTTACTGCTATTATTGTGGATTGTGTAATTATGGATTCCCTAGGTAAATGAATGAAAGTTAAAAAAAGTGGTACAGTTTACAGAAAAGTTAGAAAGTGCAATCAAAATATCTTAGGTGGCTAAGTGATTATTGACAATAATTCGTTAGATGACTATAAAGGATGCAGAAGGTGTGAACTCATATGAACAAAATGATTTATTTACTACAAGTGGTCTTGTCTTACCGTGTCGCTCCAATGAAACTGCTCTTAATCATAAAGAAGTTGAGACAAGGACTTTTGGAGAAGATGAAGGTGTACTAAATAATTGAGAAATAGAACTTGATGAACCGGATGAGGAAAATTAGTCTAATACTAACAACTTAGAAATAAATATAGAGTTTGTAAAGAGTATGAGATTGTGGGCAGTATTTTCAGTTTAAAACAGACTGGCCTTGAATAACATATTTACTAGATGTCAAGAATATTCGGATTTGAGATGCCATCAATTGGAGATGATCAAAATGATTGCTAATGAATACTTCAAGGTCAGACTATATGCGGCAGCTATAGGACAGAATCAACAAAATTAATGCAACGTCGAAAAGGCATTGGCACAAAAAGTTGATATTGTTTTCGAATCAATAAAAATGAATTTCAACATCCTAGGTACTGGTAAAGTCATTTTACTGTCTTATTATAATTTCAATATTTATGTATACATTAATAATAAAAATTATTACATTGGTTATGGAGTCCTGCATTAACAAAACCCATCAGTGAAAAAAATTTTTACTAAAGAACGAAACGTATCTACAAACAGTAATTTGCACAGTAGAAAAAAATTTAAATAAATAAATAAGCGGTGAAAAAGTTAACATAATGGCCGAACAATTAAATCTTTCCATTCAACCCATTTCTCTATATTAGAGGTCTGATTTACTATTGATAAGCTTAGTGAAGTTACAGATATTGAAACCTTCTGTATCCGTGACAAAATCATGACTCAAACGTAGATATATTCATTTTTCTATGACAAAAACTCGGCTGCCATTTTGCCAGTTTTGCAATTAAATGCCTCACTTTTCAGGGACGATTAGTGAGGGAGTTAGACATCTAGTTTCTATATCTATGGGGTTTTCACACATGAGCATAGAATTTGGCGTCAAATACAAATTAGCTCTGTTGTTGCTCCAAGGGTGACTATATTCGGGAACAAACTATTTTATAACTGCTGCTGCTGGAGCATTTAAAGAAGACGGATATTACCCGTTTTGTTAATGTTTTCTAAATGTCCCATCCGGAATAATTATATCCCGTAATATCGGTTTTGCGACTTTTCACTTCGGACAAGACTTTTCCAGCGTATTGAGAGTTCAGAGACGGACTCCGGCCAAAATAACTAATTCTCGATTTTCCTAATACCTAATTGCGCGCGTGTTCCTAGTGGGAAAGGAGCTAGCGTTTTACCCAAATGCCGAATGCCAAATTTTCGAATATCCAGACTTTTCATATTTTCAGTTTTTTCGTGCTCTCGAAATTTTGTTACCCCTTCAAAATGTAGAGTATTTAAGAAAAATTTCTTCAAATTAAAATCATAATCAGATCCGACTACTTTTTAGGCCATTTCAATAATCTATGTTATGGTTTCCTTAGTTCATTACACAGGGTGTCCAATAATTAGACCAACAAACATATAGTGGATGCTCTAGACATTATTCGAGACACTTTCGTTCCAAATTATATACACGAATTACAAAATTGCTGGAACTAGCGAGCTAGAGTTTTGTTTCTTGTTACTACATCGATAGTTCTTTAAGAAATTAAGTTAACGTGAATTAAATGCATGATTTTGTTTCGTCAAGTATTGGTATTTCATTCACCGCATTATAATTCTTTATATTGTGCAGTAAACGACGAGAAACTTTAAGTTCGATTTTTCTCAAAACTGGTGCTACTGAGCGACGTCATACAAGGACATCATTTTTCAAGAACGAATATCAAAGTTCATGAATTTGATTTACAATTTGTGAAATAATGAAAGATAAAAAGAAGTAACTAAAAATACCCTTAGTCTCCCAAAAAGGTGGATATTGAGAAGAATGAAATGTAACCGACCATTCGGTGCATATTTTCGATATTAGCCAATGTGTAACAATGTGTAAAATTTCATTACTCGACAATGACGCCGTTCAGATTGATAAGTGTGACCTAGACGTCATCTTCAGATCTGTGGGTTCTAGCTCCTTAAAGAAGAAATCATATGATTTTGAACGAAAGTGTCTCAAATAATGTCTAGAACATCCCATCGGAAGTTTGTAGGTTCAATTATGGGACACTCCTGTATATCTCTCTAAAGTAAGATTCATGTTTTGTTTATGTTTAAACTGGCTTACCTAGGCATACATATATCAATGTACACCCCTCAGAAGCTAATTTAAGCTTGTACGAGTTAGGTTAAGCAGTGTGTTCTGTGTAGGCTTTGTTACTGTGTAGGCACAGCACTGTTAATTTTAGACCCAACAGTGAATGGTGGCCGCATACCGAACATGACTAATTTTTTATTTGGAGGTCATAGTTTCAAAATACTAAAGTAACAGCCAATTTTCCATGCCAAAATCGCCTATAGCTCAGAAATGATACAACCATAACGTTTCACGGTTTTCGGTAATTTATGTTTCTCGGAAAAAAACGTGACATGTGTTAAACTTTTTTTCCATCTCTTTTATTCTAAGTGATGTCTACCCTGTACAATGGTACACACGCATAATTTTTTTATTCCACCGACACTTTTTCTTACACTACGTCTCTGTTTAACGGAAATGTACCCCAAGTTGAAATATTTTATAGAGTTCCATCGCAGTGCAAAAATATTTTATAAAAACTTGAAAAAAAAGTAAAAGTACTTTATAACATGGAAGCCATATTTTGTGTTGTTCAAACTCCCAGTATAGGGCGGCCATTTTTAACTGTATTACAAAAAGTCTCTTTCCAATGACAAAATGCCTCAACTTACTACTTTAGACTGTATATAACGGTGGGATATGCATCCTAGGAAGGATTTAATTTCAGTAGGGGCCAAAATGAGACAAATGTGAACAATTTCATTTTTTACTTCATCTCCAAAAATTCAATAATAGCTAATATATTTGAGGCGCTTGAAAATTTAGTTATATATGTTCATACATCACACAGAAAATTTTCATTCACAGGAAAATTCACCATCAGATGGCAAATGAAGTGCCTGGTATTGGTTATATCCACATATCAGAACTAAATGTAAATAGCTGGCGTGTAAACAGTTATCGAAGCACATTAAAAAATTAATTATTCTCAGCGTGTATACTTTAACAATAAAAAAGTTGTATTTTTAGTGTTAGTTAAAACAAATTAACTACATATGCGATAATGAAACAACTTTTATAAAACAGTTTTTTTCAAGCTCGGTAAATGTTATATAAATTCTATAATTATGAAATAATATTTAGCTCTATAACTGATTTCCATAAAACTGTTTTATAATTGTTTCAAACTATGTTTTATAATAACTTTGGAAATGTTTAAACAATTATCCGATAAAACCTGTGGAAGCCATAATAAAACATATAAAAGAACAAAATTGCTGCATATAAGTGCGCCCTTTTTGGCTTTATAGGTGTTGTATAAATAATTTCAAAACGTTTATAGCTACATGGAGATTTTATAAGAATCGTTTTGTAAACGTTGTTGGGCCATTTATAAAACATAAATTGTTAGTTGGGTATCTTCAAACTAGAGTGAGTTGAATGAATAGACCGACCTCTATCTCGAATTAAAAGTAATGCATCATAGTTTTTCTTCAGTTTTGTTAGAAGCTGAAATTCCATTCTTCTAAAATCCAATACAACGTAGATTTATCTACTCCATCAAAATCCATTTGGAAATCCACATCTTTCTTCCAGTGAGCTCGTTTCCTTCGAAATACGTTATACAATCAATTAAAAATTTCAAGAAAGCGCTTTTTCTCCGGAATCGAATTTTCTGAGGCATTTACTGGACCCTGAGGATAATTAATAATCTCCTATAGACATAGTAATATTAAGATTTTTCAGAGCACGATATTTGGATAGACCACTCAGAATGTCAATCTCAAATATCAGGCCAGCAAAATTATCCATCCATCCATTCTGTCATTCATTTTATGAGCCCTTGTGACTCCGTGAAATGAATTGATAACCCCTATATCTTCTATTGATGCCCAGTAAACACACAACCAATACTTAACGTTTGTAAAGGTATCGGAAGTCTCTTTACCGTTAGACGTTGAATTTTTCAACGTTCCCCCCTAAACTCAAATTCAACCGAAATTTGACTTTACGTATAATGAACGTAAGCAGTTCACGGTTTCTTTATTCAATCACTATGAAACGTAGCCTCATTGGATTTTTTAAATGTTGATTCAACAAGAATTAATCAATATTATATAAACGTTCGAAAGTCATTAATAATCAACTCGACATGCTAGCAATCTTTATTCTTCTCTAAAGCCACATTTTTTGAACTTTATCAATTATGCATAAAGAACTAAACGTTCTACTCAATATTTCATTTATCTAGAATAAACAAACTACACGTACCATCTTTGGTGTTTTTATTTTGGTCAAGATACGTAAATAATATATTCAAAAAGCTTGCAATATTTATATTATATAATATTCTATAAAATATTTCTTCAGATAGCATTTTCATTGTTTAATTCTAATTGTTTTCTACATGAAATACAACATTTCAACGTATTTTAGCAGTAAATATTCGACGTTGAATAGTCGTAGTGGAAGAACGATTTAGAAACCTACAATTCTGACCAACAGAAATATAGTACCTATACTTATCCTCAATTCATTTTCTACATCCTTCATTTAGAATTTAATATTCGTTCAGTTAATGAAACCGATTATTATCATTACTAATACATTCGTAACAGACATCGTCTCTGCTAGAATATACGTGGTCTGTAAATTAAGTGATGAGACTGGCAATGTTGCTTTTGAATTGGCAACATTGGAAGAGCGGGGTTTAGTGGGGCGGTAGAGAAACATGTGATCCACTTTCACTAGGAATTTGACCTCGGTCGAGTCATTTGGTTATGTGTAGAGATTGTTTTTGTTAAACAGTTTTTTGGTGTTAGGTACAGTCTGTAGTCCTACCTAACACCAGAAGATGGTTTAACAACCGAAACCGGTCGTGTAATAGTATTAATAAAGTGAAAATCAGACAAAAATAATTGTTTTCTTTCAATATTCAAGATGGATTTTCACAAAATAAATAAGTCATCAATTCATTAAATTCTATTACGACGATAGTGTTGTGTCACGGTCCCAGGTTTTTCGGTGGTTTAAGGCATTTTGAGAAGGAAGAGAGTCGATTGAAGATGAACCACGAAGCGGAAGGCCTTCATCTTCATCAAGAACCGATGAAAATGTTGACCGAATCCAGGATAAATTTTATTTCACCCTGATGAGATTGATAATTTTAGATGCACAATTGAAACAGCAATATATTATGTTGTGTATTTTGTACTCCAAAAAAGCGTGGTTTTTAACATAGAATAAAAGACACAACTGATCCGTTGAGAAGACTAGCATCTGACGCATACGCAATGGCTTTAAACTGTCCGACAGCTAGCAATCGCTATCCTCGTCTGACTAGTGGCTTTTCGCGCAAGCTCTCTTTCACTCTATTTTTAATATTTACTATATTTAACAGCCAGCAACCCTTATTTGCGGCCAGATTGAATTAGGCAACCGTTTATAATAATAAACAAACAAAAATAGCTTTAATTTGATATATAAATGATAAATGTACGTTCTAGGTGTATAAATGTATATATCATACCTGTCTATACCTGGCTGCGAAGAGGTGCGGCCAGGTGCTCAACGGCAACCATGATTTTTCAGAGTCTTTATAGATGTTGCCGTAAAGTAGATTTTATTGAAAAACGAGTCAGTGAAATTTCTTACGGATTATGAATTACGAATAATTTTATTGAAATTACTAGTGGACTGGTAGATATAAATTCTTCTAATCATAAATACGCGTAAAAATTTGGTTTTCAGCAAACATTCGATGAGTACAATGATTCTGCAGCCGGACCTTAGACTATAACTGACTGCACGCAATTGTTACCCAGCTATGCTGACTGAATGGTATGGGAGATACTTGGGTTTGGTAATAGACATGATAGAAATGAATTTTTTATCTATGCTTTTTGTAAACGACCAACTAATAATTGCAAACAATAAAGATGGCGCTGCTTATATGATGGAACAACTGTTGATGGAGATAACAAGGTGCGGACTAAAGGTGAATATGTAAAAAACTGAATACCTTTGTATTGAAGAAAACATAAAGATCAATGACTAGACAATGAGAAGTGCGGAAAAGTACAAAATACCTTGCAAGTTCGTCTCGATATGTAAAAATTACAGATATTTGGGCACGCTGTTCTGATAGAAAAAGCGTTCAAAAACAAATAATGTCAATTGCATAAAATGTTTGAAATATTAAAAACCAACTCAAATTCCGACTAGATTCGATGTATGAAATATCAAAGTTGAATACATGAGAGCTGTAAACTTCTCAGAAATAATTGTTTAAGTTGTGAAAAACTGAAAACATTGTGTACACGCCAGAGCATCATGAGTAAGATTACAATTTGAACTTCATTATGATATCTTCAGATTTGAAAATTACGTTTGAATATGTTTGTTGTAGCTTAAATTAATATTGGTAATATATATATTCTTTTGAACTTTTGGCTGACAATATTTAGTTGGCAAACAATAAAGCATATAGATCAGGGGTTAGTGACGGGGTGTCATACAATTCGGCGTATGACATAAAAGCCTAGGGAAAAAAACCCAGTAAAAAAACCCTGGCTCCCCGTCTAAGTGTGAAAATACAAAAATAAGCTGAAATATATTTCAGGGACTTCATTTTTCAAGAGTGATCTTCTATTGATGTAGACAGAGACTTCTTCAAGGTGCTCACATTGAATCTGGTAATAAAAAGACAAAAGCAGAAAAAAGAACTGAATAACAAAAATTCGTATCATATTCGTTTGAAATTTATAACCCATTCCAAGAAAGAGTTGGAAACATCATGAATAGCCCTAAAACCATCTGGAAAATTTATATATGGGACAACTATTGATGAGATGAGGTATTGTTTCTTCTGCTTCTCCACATTCACAACTTGCGATAGGAACTGAGTTCCATTTAAATAGCATGCCATTGGTACGACCATGACCTATTCTCAAACGATTAAGAACTGTCCAGATTTTTCTTGGAAGATCAAAACCAGGAACTTTTTCAGAAGGATCAGAAACGAGATACTTATTGAACATTTCGTAAGAGTTCCACTCAGTCTTCCATAATTCTTTATCACTTATGTTCATGAATGTTATATGAATTGAAGAACGTATTATGGCATAATGGTTTACGTGACTTTAATCTGGGAATTCTATTTTGTGGAAAATATGAAATAATTAGGAATATATTGGGAAAAGAATGATATTTATTCCAAGAATTCAGAGCTGCAGTCTAACTGCGAATATGGGGAGGGACAATATTAGACAATACTGGTAACCAATGAACCAGTGTTGATCTTATGGTGCCAGTAATTATTCTCATGGATGTATTCAATTGTGTAATTGTGTTCAATTTTTTTGTGTATGTGCACTATTAAACAAAACAGAGCAACAATACTCAGCTGCAGAAAAGACTAGGGCTAGAGATGCTGTGTGAAGAGTGGAAGCATCAGCACCCCAAGACGAACCAGCTAATTTCTAAACAATATTATTCCTAGTTTTCAGTTTTAGGCTCAGATCATTTAAATGAGCCTTGTAATTGAGAGATTAATCTAATTTAACTCCTAAGTATTTTGGATAGAAATTATGTTCTATAGGAGAATCATTGAAAGTAACAGCTAATTTTCTATATTTTTCATGATTATTCAGATGGAAACAAGATACCTCTGTTTTGTTGGGATTTGGAAATAATCGCCACTTGATAAAATAATTCTTTAAAATTTCCAAATCAGATGACAGTATGTTTTCCAGAGTATGGAAATCCGAATGTTGGTAAGCAATAGCAATGTCGTCAGCATAAACAAATTCTTGAGATGATGTAGTGGGCAAATCACTGAGATATCAATTGAAAAGTAAAGGAGCTAAAACTGATCCTTGAGGAAGACCGTTTTTCAATGTTTTGAAGTTGCTACTCTTATTGTCAATAAAAACACGAAACCTTCTATCAGATAACATTTTTTCTACTAATCGTACCATTTTCCCACATTTCAGATGGGTATAGAGTTTGAACATTAATCCATCTTTCCACACAGTGTCATATGCCGAAGATAAATCGATGAAAGCAGCTCCTGTTTTCAACTTATCATTGAAGCCTGATTCTATGAAAGTTGTAAGGCTGAGAACCTGATCCGGACAATTTCTGTTTTTCCTAAAGCCTCCCTGGAAATTTTGTAGAGCATTTTCTATAGAAGATTCAATTCTAAAAAGGATTGGCCTTTCTAATATCTTGAAAGGAACACTCAATAAACTGATGGGTCGATAACTACTAGGATCACAAGGATTTTTTCCTCGTTTCAAAATCCCTATTACTTTAGCCTTACGAAATTTGGAGGGCAAGTTTCCCGAATTTAGAATATTGTTATAGAAAGACAATAACCAAGACAAGGCCTTTTTTCCTAAATGTTTGATGAATTCTGGATAAATTCCATCAAAACTTGCTGCCTTTCGAGATTTGGTAGATTTGATTGCAGCCCTCAATTCATCTATATTGAATGGATGTGACACATGTTCTAAAGTAGGAGCTGATCTCCTGAATATCTGTAATTTTTTCTTCATATTCCTCATTTTAGATTGGGATAAATTGACTGATTCAGGGACATTAACTAGATTAAATTTGGATCAGCTTCACCTAATTTTCTCAATATATCCCATGAACCCCTACTCGAATATGTAAAATTCATTTTTGATACAACACTATCCCATTTCTTTTTTCGGCTTGTATTGATAGAATTCATAAGCCTTTCACATTTATCAACGGATGGTGATTTTTGATAGTCCTTGTACAGATTATCGGTTTCTTTCGACCAACCTGGAATATAATCCTTCCGGAAACTTCTTGGAACGAACTTTTTGCTGCGGCTTTCACAACACCTAAGAATCTGTGATAGATATTGGTAATGAGAATAAAGATTACCTTTTTTGTTGAAAAATTTTTTTCAGAATTTTAATTTGTTAATTCTTATAATTATATTTGATTAGTTACAGTTAGTTGTTCTACATATATCCTATTCTGAAATGAAGAATATGATGCAAAAATTACACATGTTCAGGAGATCAGCTACTTTAGAACATGTGTCGCATCAATATAGATGAATTTAGGGCTGTCATTATGTCAACGAAATCTCCGAAAACAGCAGGTTTTGATGGAAGTTATCCTGGATTCATCCTACATTTAGGAAAAAAGGGCTTGTCTTGGTTATTGTCTTTCTGTAACAATATTCTGAATACAGGAAAATTTACTTCCGAATTCCGTAAGGCTAAAGTAATTGATATTTCAAAACAAGGAAAAAATCCTTGTGATCCTAATAGTTATTGACCAATCAGTTTATTGAGTGTTCCTTTGATGATATAAGAAAGGTTAATTCTTTTTTGAATTGAATCTTCTGTAGAAAATGCTTTCCAAAATTTCCAGGAAGGCTTTAGGAATAATAGCAATTGTTCAGATCAGGTTCTCAGCTCAACTTTCATATAATCAGGTTTCAATAATAGGTTGAAAACAGGAGCTGCTTCCATTGATTTATCATCTGCATCGGCTTGGAAAGATTGATTAATTTTCAAATTGTATACCCATCCGTAGTGTGGGAAAATGATAAGATTATTAGAAAATATGTTATCTAATGGGAGGTTTCGTGTTTTGTTGACAATAAGAGAAGCAATTATAAATATTAAAAAACGGTTTTCCACAAGGATCAGTACTAGCTCCTTCACTTTTTAATTTACCTACGACATTATCTCAAAAATTTGTGTATGCTAATGACATTGCTACTGCTTACCAACATTCGGATTTCCATACTCTGGAGAACATACTATCAACTGATTTGGAGATTTTAATGAATTATTTTATTGCGTGGCGATTATGTCTTAATCCCAACAACACAGAAGTATCTTGTTTCCATCCGAAAAATCACGAGAAATATAGAAAATTTATTGTAACTGAAGGCTCGTTTATACTGGCTGGTACCTTATGCCGTAACCTTAATTTTAAAAGTTGAACCATAGGAATTCAATGCTTTCGTTCATAGTCATTCCCAACCTTTTCCCTTACCTGTAAAATGTTCAACTTCTAGGGACAAATTCATAGAAATATATATTCATAAATAATTTGGACAAATTACATATATATATTAGATAATTAGATTAGATTATCTTATAAGTAAGACAAATTAAGGGAATGTAATATTGGGCGAGTTTTTTTGACATATGCGCATTCTATAGAGGGTCAATTATTTATATCAGAGTATTGAATAAGGTAAGGATCTCTATTTTAATAGCGGTAATTTCAAATAATATCATAAATTATAATTCAAGATGATCAGCACGTATCAAAACGTAGAAACACAAATTCAAAATGACGAATTATTAATAAGCATAGCGCAAAATCCATAAACTCTGTTCTGCTTATTATTATATTATATTATTATATTATATTATTATTAAGGTTAAGTTAACAGCCAGTATAAACACCTACTGAAATTCTTACGGCATACGGAATAAGGTAAGGGCTTAGGGCATAAGGTACCAGCCAGTATAAACGAGCCCTTAGTATGCTTCTCTTATTGAACATAATTCATCTCTCAATTACATTCATTCAGATGATCAGAGCCTGAATCTGAAAATTAGGAATTGTTGTAGTATAATGGTCTATCTGGTTTAAAAATGCACATACACAAAATATCGATGCACAATTGAACACATCGATAAGATTAATTACTGGCACCATAAAATCTACACTGGATCATTGGTCACCAGCTTTGTCCAAAATTGTCCGTTCCCATATTCGCAGCTCTGAATTCATGGCGAATATATCATTCTTTTCCAAATTTATTTCCGATTAATTCATACATTACACAAAATAGAATTCTCAGATGGAAGTCACGTAAACCATTCTGGTATAATAAGTTCTTCAATATGAACATTAGCGATAAAGATTTTTCTGAAAAAATTCCGGCTTTAGATCTTCCAAGAAAAATTTGGACAGTTTCTAACCTTTTGAGAACAGGTCATGGTCGTACCAATAGCATGCTATCAGATGGAAATCTGTTCCAAGTACAAGTTGTAAATATGGATATGCAGAAGAAACAATACGTCATCTTATCAATAATTGTCCCATATATACATTCGAGATGGTTTTAGCACAATTCATGATGTTTCCGATTTTTTCTCGGGATCGATTATAGATTTCAAACAAATTTGATACGTGTTTTTATCTGCTTTTGTCTCTTTATTTACAGTTTCGATGTGGGCAACTTGAAGAAGCCTCTGTGGTTATTAGGTAATAGAAGAACACTCTTGAAGCAAGATGACCCTCAAATATATTTAAGCTTATTTTTGTACACTCAACAACACTTATGCGGGGAGCCAGGGATTTTTATACTAGGTTTTTTTTCCTACGCTTTCATGTCATACACCGAATTTTATGGCAACCCATAATCAACCCCTTCTAATATTTGTTTTGTGAGATCTAAATTCAAAAAAATATTTATTTATGTTCCAATAACTGCAAATGCATCTTGGGGTATATTTTAGTAGTAGCCTTTTACTCGTGAATAACCATTTGTCCCTAAAATCTTATATTTGTATATTTGAGTTTTTTTTATAGAGGAAAGCATCTATCCCGGGGCGCTGACATCTATCCTTCAGAATATTTTAATTGTGGGCAACTATCCACATGGGAAGGCAGCTCTTAAAAAAGAGTTCCAGAACAAGATGAAATTTCCTGAATCTGTAATTGATGAAGGATTGAGCTTGCGAAATTCATAGTTATTATTTATATGAAGTTAATATTTTTTAAAGTAGGGGATATTTCGAAAAGTAGGGCATCAATCTCGGATTATCCCTAGATTGCTTTCTGATTATGCTCATCAAAAATATCACACACTTAAATGATGCCCATCACGTTTTCTTGGCAATTAACCAATAAACCGAAACTGCAGTAAAAATTAAAATGACTTTAAACGGAAAAGAATCTTCACTCACTTCTCATTGAAGGCTTTTTCTACCGAAATTGGCTCCTTATCCTTGTATTGAGGTAGCAGACTACCAGAGAGTTTGGTCATATCATCAACAATCTCTGGATCAACAGGCTTGCCATTTGAGTAATAATCTTCTGCCTTCTTTCTCTCATCCAAAATTTTCAAATCCTGCTTTGCCAAATCGTAGACTATGTTACCTTTCTGTCCCAGAAGGAATTCGCCTCCGATGTCTACAAAACCTCCTTTTTCACCGTCCAACACAAATACGCTTTTAATACGGCCCCCAAATCTTTGCTCTGCTTCTAGGATGATGAAATCTGTGATATTATTCTCTATGAGCCTGGTGGCAGCACTGATTCCTGAAGCTCCAGCTCCTATGATGATAATTTTAGGTTGTGCGGCATTCACATGTGAGTGCAAACACGATAGTAATGAAATAATAACAACGGACCACGACGTCATGGTCGTGTTGTACCACGAGGATTGTTGCATATTTTCGATCTTCGCCAATTTCAAGCAATGTCTCCTGAAAGAGCTGCTAGTGTCTATTTATGCGGCGATAGGATGAGTGGGGTGTAAACGAATTCATGGAATGTATACGCTTCTGCAACAAATATGAATTCTGATAGTAAATTTGAACACCGCGGTTCCGTTTCATTCTATGTGACAAAGTTACTACATTAATGCGTCAAAGCTAATTCTTTCTCATTCAGGAGTGTAAAGATCCTCTTTACTTATTAAAAAGGAATTCGAGTAAACAAGCGGAAAGTTAAACCTGATATTTCATTGAATTAATTTACGTTTGATGAATTTCAAACAAAGCTCATTCAAAAAATTGAGAAAAGCTCTAACGTGAGGTCAGAAGGTTTTGCGCTCTTGTTCTAGAATCTTTTTCCTGTACTCTGGAACACTGTTATATTAATATAACAGGAACAATAAATGAACAAACCTATATCTCAATTTTAAAATAATCAATCATAGTCCTTAGTTTTTGTTCAAACATAAAATCAAACAACACTTACACGTAGATGACCTTATGTTATTGGCTGAAGACGATAAAAACTACAACAAAAACTTCTATGGTAGGGAAATTTAGCGATAACTTCCGGCTGGAATTTCGACTCGATAAATGCGCAACTTTTATGGATGGAAAACTATAATCATGTTTGAATATCAAACAAGATGAACATCGTACCATAAAGAGTCTTGAACATGATGTATATTAATATCTGGAAATTGATGAGCATGAGAGCATCAGCATAAAAAATTAAAATTAGGCTAAAATATTCAGAAAGCACTGACGTGAGGTCAGATGGCTGTTTTTGAGCTACTTGCGAGTGAATATTTAAACTATAACAAACCTTTAAGGCCTGTTTAACTCTCGTGGATTCACCCGATATACCTTACCTACATATATTTGATATCCAAGATTAATTCAGTGTTTGAATTCCATTAATAGTATTCATTCCATGTTACCACATGATGAAAGTATAATCTATACATAGCATTTCTATAATTTGGGTTTTAGCACGTGTTGGTTCGGCATAATAGAAAATCTTTCTATTTGTATCCAAAAAACATATTTCCAATTTGATGACACCTTTCATCATCAAGAATTTTGAATAGCCATGGGTTCGCCACTGTCTCCTATTTCAGCTGATTTATACAGGGTGAGTCTTTGATCTCTGCGTTAATTTTAACCATTGATTCTTGACGTCAAAACAAACATTTTCATTTTATATCATTTCTCACGATTTGGCCCCGTTCAAAAGATATAGGGTGTTGAAGTTTCATGAAAAATTTCATTTTCACCTGTAATATTTTAACGAAAATATCAATTGAAATGATCTCTTGTAGAAGGTTTTCGATAACTGTCATACATATAGAGTTATTCCATTTCTTATGGGTTTCTCACTACTACTGCACAGATTGAATAAATTGCGTGAAAAACAAATATCACTTGAACTAAAGGTCCGAATATTGTGCTTCCTAGAATCATTAGTCTTGTTTGCAAATAAAATCATTAATCATCTGTTTTCCTAAATTGCACTATTCATTTGAAGTTGAAATGACGATTATATCGTCTGATGAAACAGGAGAGAGTGAATCATTTCTTAGAGAGAAAATAATGTTTTTAAACAAATCAGATTCAATAGTGGATGCTGTGGAATGTAATTTTCATTCAAACTAAACTACAGAGGGGTAGTTGCCCAATGTGAAATCTTTTTAACGCAGTTGAATATGGAAAAACGGAATGGGAAAAAAGTAATTCTTTTCATTTCAAGAACCTATGGTTGAAATTAACGCAGTGGTCAAAGACTCACCCTGTATATGTCGAATTTCGAACATCAAGCCAAAATGTATTGAAACACAAAATATGAGAATATGTAGATAATACTTTCATCATTAGGCAACAAAAATGAACACCATAGATGGATAACTTCAACATTTTAACAATCATGCAGAATCTATTATCGAGAAAGATAGTCTTTCATTTTTACATATACCTTTACATGAACAGAAGGGAATCTCAAGAACCAGTGTGTTTAAAAACCAACAAACTCAGGTCAATATCTACATTTCAATTCAAACCATTAACTAAATACTAAATTGGGAGTGGCTAAATGTTTGTAAGATTGAGCAACCAATAGTTGCTCTATATCAAAAGAACTAAATGAGGAAAAGAATAACGTCATTGAATACTCACAAGTAATGATTATCCCTGAAGGATATTCGAATATTATAAATCAAAGCGAAAATTAACTTGAATCTCATAATGATGAGATGCAATCAGATATGAAACAAACTATAAAATGTATCAGTCCTTTTGTGGGAAGTTTATCAATAGCTTTTGCACGCTTGTTCTAGAGTCTGTATTCTGGAACAATGTGATATTGATACAACCGCCACGATGAATGGACAATCCAACAATATCTCAAATTAAAAATAACTAATAAAGTGTTCCTTACGTTTCGTTTGAAGCTCAAATTTCCTTCTAAAAACCTAAATGAGGACAACATTCATTAGTTTATTTCACCGTACATGAAGTTTTTTAGGTAAATTTCCCCAAACATAAACCGAATTTATAAATCCGATCGATGTCGATCGAAAAAGTATCTGTGAAAACATCGAGAATTGAATTTTCTGACGGACAACTGAAAAAAATATATCTTCTGGTTGAAAAAAGCTTCCACAATTAAATTTCAAGTTAAACAGGGAAACTATCCAATGAAATGATTACCAGTTATTCAAATTCCCATTTTTCAAAAAGAAAGACGAAGACTTGTTCTCCCTATTACTGTACTGTACTTGAAATGGAAACGGCAGAGTAGAAGACACAAACTGTCCAAAGTAAGATCATAGCCTGATTTTGCTCACTAGAAAAATCTCAAATGCAAAATGAAAAAGTAAAATTAAAAATTTAGAAAGCACTGACGTGAGGTCAAAGTGCTTTGGCGCTCTTGTTAAGCTACTTGCGAGTAAATATTCAAACCTTAACAAATCTATAAGCTCTCTGATCTGATGAACAATAGTCTTTTTCCGTACTATGGGACAATGTGATGCAAATATGAAAGCCTAATGAATAAACAAACCTTTATCTCAATTTGAAAATAACTACTCATAATTTTCACCAAAATTTTGTTCTATGCTTCTCCTAAAAACTTACGTCATTGCTTTTCTGAGTTTTGACGCCATCAAATTCTTTCTCTATGATAAAAAATTTTTTGATTAATATTACTTCTGTGCTTTTCTGAATTTTGACAACGTCATCGACATCGAATTCTACCTCTATGAATTCTATGAAAATTTTGATTGATATTACGCCAACTGACACTGATATCTAGGTTCGCAAGTTGTCAAACGAATATCGATCTTTGATGGCAAATCTTTCAATGACAAAGCTCGGACTTCGTGACATATCTATTTTTCTCTTGAGTAAATGAAAAAAATGATCATATCTTCAGAAGGGGGAAAGCTACGACAATGAAATAGGGGATGAGTAAGATATCGGTAACCTCAATATATATACGGATTTTTATTTAAATCTAAATGAAGTCTTAGGAGATATTGAGTATTGAAAATTTTTTTTTTGGAAATTTTTTAAAAATTTTCTAGCGTGACGATTTCTGCGAAATTTTGCAAGCCGTTTCGTTTCAGCCTCCCTCAATAACATTCCAAGTATCAACTTGATCGGATGGATATTCTAGTAGTTATTGAGGAAACAAAATTTCAGATGCTCATAACTACTGAACCATCCGACGGATTTGGCCCAATAACGAACTTGACCGAGATATTTGGACAATTAACCTATTCTGAAAATATGAAAACTCTAGCTGATTCCTTTTGGATGCTAGAGAGGATACGGCTGGCCGGCCGGACAGACTCAACTTTCGCCACGAATTCTTCATGAGGGAGTCGAACCCAATCGATTGAGACCATTTTCGGCTCGATATTCCAAAATTACAGACATTCGGTCAAAATGATAGGCACTCTGTTCGGGTGAACAAGAGCTCCAAAAATGAAAGTGAAAATAAAACTTTATAGCTTAATATTTCAACTTGTTGATGTGTTTACGTGTTTGGCCAAAACACGTACATCCTTTTTTGTTGTTGCGATCTAGGTTTAAATATTTTTTTTGAGGTTAAGATTAAATATGTTGGCACCCTTTCGTACATCAATTGAACCAACGCTGTCTCCACTGTTAAACGGCGAATAGTGGAATCCTGGTTTTCTATTATTTTTTTTTGTTTTTGAATTTTTTTGTTTTGCTGCATCATAATATGAATCAAGCTCTGTTTACCAGGGAATTTTATAATACAAGCATCTTTCAAATATGATAGTATTATGCTAATAAATGAAAACCTATTCAAGAAGGTGGTAAAAAGTACTCTGCTTGTAAAAGCTAGTATCCTGAAAGAAAATTTTGAGGTTACGCCGCGTTTTGTGAAAAATAGTGCATCTGTTCCCTATTTTGTCGATATTTACTTATCCTATACATTTTTGTACTTCTCACAGATGAAAGTGAACACTTATATCTCTATTGTACCAGAAATTCAAGTATCCCATAGCGGGATTTCTGTTATTTCTTACGCTGTTTCTTATTCTTAATTGATAGATCGAAATGAAATGATGTCGAATATTAAATTGTATAGTTATTCTCAATATTTATTTATTTAATGAATAATGGTAGTTAGAAACGACTCTAGATTTTCTCCGTGGTTTAACTAATAACCATGTTAACGAAAAATTCCATGAAGATCCTAAAATTGAAATACTGTAAGTAATAGGAATACTTTCATTTTGTACCTAAGTATGGATACTGACTTCATGAAATGGTGAATTCTTTGTGTACCATTATTTTATTATTATATTTTGTGGTCAATTTTTTCATTGTATCTTTTACACACTCAATTCTCAAATAAAACTTCTAGAATACTCTAATGTTTAAATGAAAATGTGAAAAAAATTTAAATGGAACGTTGAATTATTCTGAAGTATTATTCGATAACAACGCTAGATAACAGACATTGCCTAAATAATCTTCCTAATCAACTGCTTTTATCAAAATTTACTAACTGAATCAATACCGTCAATGCTGAATTCTTCTGCAGGATTAGCAGAAGCAGCTTTCGAATCAGTTTCCGGAGGAGAAGAGAATGGTCAACCAGAAACTTATGCGTTGTCTCAATACTTTGAATACATCATCCACCGCCTATTAGAAACCACTGACAGACCGGATGGTGGACAAGCTAATCTTAGACCTGCAGCTTATGAAGCCTTGATGGAAATGGTAAAGATACAAATGTGTATTTACACTGGCAATTTTATGTGACTTTCGGTGAATTTTTTGTTCAAAATAGCCTTTTATGCCGAGTGCCCAAATATCTTTTGTTAGATTTCAAATCCCTTTATATATATGAAATTTTCGGTTTCTCTTGACCAAGGGTTTAATTATTTTCCCGGAAACTGCATGGAAAAATGCTTTGGTACCACCTTTAGAACATCGAACATCCTATGATATTTATCATAGTATAATGCAAACTACTTCACATCACTGTATTCTTTCTCATCAATTCGAACCCAATTGTTGGCGATTAATGTCGGCTAGATATTCGAATATGAGACACAATCGGGCACCTCGATTGCCCACTGTTTCAGTAGGAAAAACCCAGCAGAATCTTTCGATTGATATTTTTCTTTTTTTCGACATTTCTCATTCATACCCTATCAACTCTTTCCGATGCCTTCAAGCATATTTATCTACGATAATTCAGCATACCGGTTTGTTTGCAATAATGTTTTTTGTATCCTAATTTTCAATTGTCTTCACTAGCCTTCAAGAAACGGGGTTTTCCAATATGCGAGATATTTTTTTAGATAAAATGTCAATATTGACAGGATTCATTACTTATTTCGAGTATTTCATTCATGTACAGGAATTTCCATAGGAGCCGTGATGAGCCCAAAAAATTACAGTGAAAATTCAAAGTTGCTATGACTTCGTGGTTTTTCCACTTTCAACCAATAATAACATCTTGTCAACGCAAAATTTGTTTTATATTGTAAATGAATGAAGCAAGAGTTCATAGCAAAGGATGTTTTTTATACTCATTTGCCAAAAATCGTCATTATGAATCGTTTTGATGCAGTTCCAGAAGACGCAATCGACGAAAATATACCAAAAACTGACGGCAAAACACAGCAAATTCAGAAAAGTGTGTTTGGAGACAGTTTTTCTCATTTTTCGATTCAAAAAGCTGGGCACACAATTTGAGGAAGAATAATATAAGGAGTGCACTGCTAAAATTATATGGAATGTTACGGCGAAATTTCTGATGGGGAAGATTTTAAAGATTATACCTGATGTTAATATAAAGAAATGTCAAGAGAAGACGTTTAGAAGGTATCGATGGCAAACGAAAAGAATCAGCGGCTTTTTTGACTTATAATGAGTTGAAAAACTCATCGGCGCTTGAAACATATTAACTCCAGAAGGTCTATAATATTTTTTGTTGTTGTTGCCTTACAAACTGAGATGAAGTCGAGGAGAAGAACAACTTTTTTCGAGGGGAAATCGATAATCTTGGAGAAATAACAGGTAGAATCCACCATAACCCTGTCTTTTCAAAAACAAAACAAGGAGGTGATCGAAAACTCGGTAATTCAAGATGGCTAGTGAAAAAAAAATCACCCCAAATAGCATTCCTTCTTCAAAATTTTTAAGCACCCGTGGTATTATACCTGGAAATTTTCCATATATGTATAATTTTCCATGAATATAAACATCAGCGAAGTGAATCCTTGAAATTACAAATTTAATTACAAATTCATTTCATTCACAAGATATATGCAACCAATATTTGTGGAGCCTAAAATCTACCCAATATCTACTCGAGAGTTGTGGACTCTTTAGCATCAGATGGTAGGAAAAATTCAGAAAGTGTGATGTCAGATGGCTTTGACGCTCTAGATAGGTCTTTTCTTGCTTCGGTGCCATATTGGTTCCCTTAACGTAGGCAATCAAAATAGCGAGTTATTCACGCTTTTCCGTTTTTCTATCATCAACAATTGTTCTGAATGCGTATTTCGGCTCAGTCTCTGATATTTTCCTCAGATTTGTTTGAATTTCAACATTTCACAATCACATTCTAAGAAGTTTTATGAATTATCGATATTTTATTGAGATCTCCAAACTTCAAAAATGTTTTTATTTATCATAATAATAATAATAAATTTTTTTTTTGCAATAAAAATTACAAATTGTGTCAATCTAAACATAAAAAAATGGTAAACATCACAGATCGACAATACAGATCAAGATATAATTTCTCAAAAAAAGTCATAACATCAACACAAACAAATGAGTAAATGTCCACAACATACAGGGTGGCAATTTGAAAACGATACAGACGAAATAAATTTGTTCGATAGAAATGCTCGGACAGGCCGATTTCTGTTTCAAGGGGAACAACTTAAGATGTAGGTTACGGACGCATAGCGCTTCAACCCTTGCTACTACAACCCTCACCCCCAAATTTTGAATAGGGAAGATGGGGTAAATATTACCTCATTTGAAAGGTATTTTTATACTGATTTCAGTACAGTAATTGTTTTTTCATTTTATGCATTAGTTCCAGAAATATTCTTAACTAAGTATTTGAATATGGGGTGGTGTTTTCATGGCACTTGTAGTGTTTTTTTTGTGAAAAATCGACATTTTGAGCTTCAAATCAACCATGACTGTGGCTTCCTTCCTCCAATCCACTGACATAGAAATCTTTAATCAAGATGTCGATCAAACAAAGCGTATTGCTAAGGAGCTCAATCTTGCTGAAACTCAATCTAAATGATCTTCGATATAAATTGCAGTATTTCCAATAACATGCGATAACACTTGATCGATAGAAATCTCCAAAAAGTCCAAATACGTACATTTCTCTAATCAGATTACTTGGTAAGAAAATCAAATCATTAATGATGCCACAGAAATATTCATGTCCCAATTCGTGAAACGATTTCCGACTTAATTATGAAGGTTTTTCTCAGTTGGCTTCAATATGTTTTCATTTCGTTGATTATTGAATTCATATCTTTTTCAAAAAAATGAGAATCGATAATTTCATATTTATTACGAACAGATCATTAAATTGGCTTACTGGTTCTTTGACATGTGAATTATTCTTAGTTTTGAATCGAGACTTGATTTAGATTGAGTTTCAGCAAGATTGAGCTCCTTCGCAATACGCAATACGTTTCTTCCACATCTTGATTAGAGATTTCTATGTCGGTGGATTGGAGGAAGGAAGCCACAGTCATGGTTGTTTTGAAGCTCAAAAGTCGATTTTTCACAAAAAAACACTACAAGTGCCATGAAAACACCACCCCATATTCGAATACTTAGTTAAGAATATTTCTGGAACTAATGCATAAAATGAAAAAACAATTACTGTGCTGAAATTAGTATAAAAATACCTTTCAAATGAGGTAATATTTACCCCATCTTCTGTATTCAAAATTTGGGGGTGAGGGTTGTAGTAGCAAGGGTTGAAGCGCTATGCATCCGCAATCTACATCTTCAGTTGTCCCCCTCGAAACAGAAATCGACCTGTCCGAGCATTTTTATCGAAAAATTTTATTTCGTCTGTAATCTTGTCTGTTTCGTTCTCAAATGGCCACCCTGTATATTCATCACATATATCAGTCATTATTCCATCTTCCTCAGCAAAAATTCCTCAGTAGAATACACTGTCTCATCTAGAAGCAACTTTCTCCCATCTCTCCTGAAAACCAGACCTGCAGTGAAACTCAGAAGGCAACCTATTATATAATTTTGGACCTTAAAAATCGATTCCTTGCTGCGTCCGCCTCAAATGATGCATTGGAGTTTGCAAGAGGTCTATATTTCTTGTTTAATACGCATTTCATGATTGATGGCATTGGTAGGGAACTCTCCAATTTTGATGCACATAACATAATACATCATGTATGAAGAGGAAAGGAATCGTAAGTATTTTATGTTGCCTAAACAGTAATCGGCAGGATTCATTATATTTTTAATTGAACATAGTTCTAATTGCTCTCTTTTGCAGTATGAAAATGCTCTTACTTCACGCGTTGACCCCCAGAACATTATACCATAATTAACATGACTGTAAAAAACGGCGTAGTAAACAGATTTCAGCGCTTCCAAAGTGACCACCGAGATGATGGTTCATGCATTTCATTTTGTGAAAGTTCCTCAAAAAGAGTGTTTGTCGATCCAAAACTCTGTAAAGATGATGAAAGTAGACCTTGTCTACTAACAGATCCATTTTCCTGATTATGTTGCCATATTGGATGATTCAAGTAATTGAAAAATTCTACCAATTTCCAGTACGATGAGTAGATTGAATCCGTATACTATTATTCAACTCTTATTTCCATCCTAAATCTATCATGGAAAAAATCTTTAAACTTTTTATATTAAATATAAATACTGTAAGAAAAAAGGTGCTAGAGGCATCTGTCTCATCTTCATCTTATTATGAAGCAAATTTTGTCCTCAGCACTCTCTCATCTCGTATTCATCAATAATTATCTCAAGAGCAATTGAATATAGAAAACACAGTTCCAGGCAAACTTTGCAGAAAATTCTATGCTCTACCACTTTCATTAAGATTGCTAAACAATTTTCAGCCTTGAAAAAGATATGTTTCAGATCAATTAATTTTCGTAATATTTATGGCAATTTTTGCGCGTTTGTTGCTACTAGATCTTCGTGCCATCGTTTTGTCCAAATGTCTGTAATTTTCGAAAATCAAACCAAAGATGCTTTCAATCAATTGGGTTTGAATTTTTGATCCGAGGAAAACTTGAGTATGTCTGTCAAGCCGATCGTATACTATCTATCATCCAAAGGAGATGAGTTAGAGTTTTCGCATTTTCAGAACAGAATAATGTTTCAAATGTTATGAGCATCAGAAATTTGATTTTCCTGATAAATCCTTAAATAGAATAGGATTGCGAAATTTCGTGGAAATCGTCACGCAAGCAAATAAAAAATAAGCTTTTTTATTGTCATTTTGAGTTTTGGCGTAATCGTGTGATAATGATATGGAAATTAGAAATATTTCGATCCAGATATTTTTATGAAAATCGAGAGAGAGGTGGAAAAAATTGCTGCAGAGTAAAAGAGATAAATCAGCAAAACTTGTGGTGGCAGAGCATCCATACTAAGAAAAGGATCAATGTTATGATTTTTTTTTCAATTCCTAATGAATGAGAAGATAGTTTATGTTGTGGAATGTGATGGAAGCGGAGATGTGGAACCTCCTAACGAATATTCACTGCATAAAGAAGTAGATAGTTCAGTGAGTAATTAAAAATGCTAGTTTTTTAATTTTGTTATTTTTTCGATTCCTCACAATGGGTTCAATCTAGAGGATGTTTTTCATTCACATTGTTTTAGAGTACGGAAAAATACTTAAGAACAAGTGCTCTAATTTTCCAACCTCGGCTGCCCAGCTTTAGATTTGAGAAATATATAAAGTGATGGAAAGTGAGTAAGTTGAACGCTCATTAGACAATATTGTTGAATAAGATTTTTTCTGATGATAAGGACCCATAAAAGGTTCTTAATTGTATAAATATAGTAGGTAAATTTTTAAAGTTTTCTTGGAAATATTTGAATTATCTATTCATAACCTTACCTGGAAACTATTTACGTGTTTGTTCGATTTTTTCCCAGAACTTTTTCATTCAACTATGAGTTTTTATGAGTGCAGATAGTATTTCACACTATTTTGATAATCCACAACTCCCAGCTAATCGCAGCAACTCTTTCAAAGAATGTATCTATCATATCTTTTTAAGCAGTTCGTAGAATAAATTTTTAGGTCGATTCGATCAAATTTCTAGGCAACATTCGCTAGGTTGATGCGTTGAGCAATTTGGAAAAGTGGACTTGAATACAAGCAAATACTGATGGATGAATCTGTAAAAATTTATTTACCATCATATTTTACTCAGTCAGTCAATTCAATAATAAATGTACAATGGACAATAAAAACTCATGTGCAAAAAAAATGTACAGATTATACGAATTAGCGGATCTATTACTCCCAAGCATCCCAACCTAAGGAACTTGCGTGCTACACCTTTGTGATTATCTCAAGGCATCGATAATGCTATCCAGTTCGATAATGCTTTCGGCAGAATAGTTGGGATAGCATTGTAAATAGGTCAGAGTTAAAATTGGATTTCCTGGAGTTTTTACGGTATTTTGGAATATGTTTGTAAATTTTGTCAGAAAAAAATGAAGATAAATTATGAACTTGGAAAAACTGATCATGTATTCAGTTTTCATTCCTTCTTAATTAAGGATAAATATTTCCATTAATTTAACTTCTTATGCCGTTGATATTCTAGTGAGTACCGATATGATTATAGTGAAAACCGTATAACTTCCATTATTTTATTTGATTGATTTTCAGCTTGTCAAAAAGATACACTAGTTGTTCAACTTGCACTGCTGAAATATCTGAACATTGCAAAGCATACATACACCTTCAATCATGAAGACTATGCATCCTCTAAAACAAGTAAAATTAAGCTTTGTCCTTGTGGGAGCAGCAGGTGACGAATAAATCTGTATAGAAAGATGTATATGGACAGAAGCTCATTGATGATTATAATGTATATTTTCTATCATTATTACGTTTTCTCCCTTGTTTGTGATCCAGATTCTAGCATGAGAAACCTTCTTTGAATATACAGAGTGCGGTAAGAGTCAGTCTACTCTGTCTTGTATTCACGCCTGCGCTTATTCTCAGCCAGTATCGTACCTAGGGCAGTTGGAGTCAGCTGAAACGTAGCGAGGTGAGTGATCCACGTGTAGTAGTGTTGTTGTGTATGTTTACAGTGCATTCGTTAACATGGCTGCCCGAGTAAAGTACACAAAAGAAGAAAATGATTGTTTTCTCACTTCATACCTACAACTTGACGGAGATCATGATGAAGTTTTCGAAGAATTTCGCCAGCGTTTTCCAAATAAGCCAAATCCAAATAAGTTCCCACCAGACGGATGGTGCATAAACTGCGCCGTGTTCATATCGTTTTTTGTTGTTACCGTGACTAACGATGCCGCATGTGGGTTGAAGAGGGAGAGGAACATTTCGAACATAAAATGTGAGGCCACAAGTCATTAATGATGTTACATTTTTCTCGAAAATAAATTTATTTGCAATAATTTTTGCTCTCTTTTCTCTCATATGCAAAACGTTAAACTGATTTTTGCCACATCCTGTATATTGAATTCTGTAAGGTTGTATAAATACAATTGGAACGACCTAGTCAGCCGAGAGCATGTCGTATATTAATCCATACCACAATCTAACCATATCTGAATTATACCGGATATAACAAACCGCATAAACAAAATGTATTGAAAAAGGTAGGATGTCTTAGGATACTCAGATAAAAATCTTCCGTTAATTGTTTTGGAGCTCACATAGAAATCATCCGTGAGTTTTCAGTTATGACTATTTTGTATTGAAAATTATCTCTTTCTAAATGTTTTCATATTATTGATCTTCACCTATTGTATATTGCATATATGACCATTATAATTCAAATAATATTTTTTGTGTTCCACCATTTCAACTTCTATTCGTTGATTTTTATTCCTATCTTGTCACTCATTTTACATGAATTTCATTATTTTCAGCTTCACTTTTGTGTTGCATACTCCTGAAGATGAGCTGAATTAGCTCGAAACATGTAGAGTACTAAATAAAATCACACTAGTATGTGTTTTCTTTTGAATACTGTTGATCTATATCTGTATCCTTTCTGTCTTGTGCCACGTTTTTGAAAAAAACTTTATGGAAATATCTGTATTATACAGGGTGTTCTTCCTTAATTGAACGTACAAAAGAATAGGGGAGATTCCTCAAGCGAGTTAAAGAAAAAAAAGTCCCATAAACATGGGGTCGCAAACGTTTCGTTTTTGAGATACAGAGTGTTGAAATTTGAATTTTTTTCAAGTTTTTTTCTCATAGTATCTACACTTCACAAGATATTCAACTGAAATTTGGCATATATATTACATTTGAGAGTTCTCACCACGTGACATGGCAATTTCGATAGAAGATCTACAGGGTGATATCTTTTCTGGAACACTGCCACCTGTCTTCTGCAGAACTTTTTTTTGGTGAACAACTGTTAATTTGAAAAAATGTAAAAAGAAGCTTTGTTCTTATACTAAACTTTTCGGACTCATGTATTATAGTTTTGTCTTATCTATCAACGATTTCGAGAAAATAATTTTGAACGATTCTCTCGAAATCTATCAGATAACATATTTTCTAATAATCGTACCATTTTCCCACACTTCAGATGGGTATAGAGTTTGAAAATTAATCCATTTTTCCACAGTGTCATATGCCGAAGATAAATCGATAAAAGCAGCTCCTGTTTTCAACCTATCATTGAAGCCTGATTCTATGAAAGTTGTAAGGCTGAGAACCTGATCTGAACAATTTCTATTTTTCCTAAAGCCTCCCTGGAAATTTTGTAGAGCATTTTCTATAGAAAATTCAATTCTTAAAAGAATTAGTCTTTCTAATATCTTGAAAGAAACACTCGTAAAACTGATGGATCGATAACCACTAGGATCACAAGGATATTTTCCTCGTTTCGAAATACCTATTACTTTAGCCTTACGAAATTCGGAAGGAAAGTTTCCCGAATTCAGAATATTGTTATAGAAAGACAGTAACCAAGACAAGGCATTTTTTCCTAAATGTTTGATGAATTCTGGATAGATTCCGTCAAAACCTGCTGCCTTTCGAGATTTGGTAGATTTGATTGCAGCCCTCAATTCATCTATATTGAATGGTTGTGACACAGGTTCTAAAGTAGGAGCTGATCTCCTGAATATCTGTAATTTTTTCTTCATATATATATATATATAGATTTGTTTGACCGCCTACACAGACCCAAATCGGTATACTCTACCGACTTTTCGGTCCGAAAGTGACGTTGTCAGACCCGGCTCCGGGTCTGACAACGTTTTTCAATGGAATCATAATCAGGGGGGTCAGGGGGTGTTAGATATGAATTTTGAGCCGGGTCCGAAAAGTCGGTGAAACATCGTATTTTATACAGAAATACTTCGGGGAACGGCCAGTGCGAGGGCGCTTCCTGCGACCTAGTCTTGCTGTATGTAAACGGTATACTCGATCAACGTCTCCAATCCCTAAATCTGGCAACGCTGTGCCTTGTGTATAAACCCGAAATTCTCATTTTTCTACAACTTATACAAACCCGATATAAGAGACCACCCTCCAGAAGATAGTTTATTCATTTCTTCCAAGCGGACCGAAAATATGATCTCATCTCACTGATATTTCATTCTTCAAACAAGTATAGTTGAAAGTCATAAAAATGGGGTACAATAGCTCGTCGTTAGAAGAAAACTACCTGAAAAATTTTTCGCATAAAAATTTTATTATCATTCTTTGGACAACAACTGACTTACGAATCATATTCATAAGAGTCATGGAAATTTCATTCTCCCTTTATAAGGAATCGTTACTGAAAATTTTCGATATTTTTCTGAATTTGACTTTTGCGAATTTTTTTTATGTTCACTGCAATGAAATGAATCTGGACAAAATTTTATTTGCGAAATGTGCAAGAATATGGATGGATCTTAAAAAATTTAGAAAAGCACTGACGTGAGGTCATGAGCATCAGCGTGCTTATTCTTAATGCTGATGAATATCTTACGAGATATCAAGTATTTAGGATCGGTTTCTATGAAATTTGACAAACTTCTTTGTTTAAACGTAATCCGAACATCTTCCTAGTTACAAGTTTATCTGGTGGATATGTTAGTATGTTAGGAAATGTTGAGGAAACGAAATTCCAAAAGCATAATTAATGCAGAACTATCCGACGTTTTTGGCCCATATATTCGGACAATGGACAATCAATCGAGATTCGAAAGTTACAGGCATTTGAACAAACGATAGCTCGCTGTTCAACTAGGAACAAGCGCGTGAAAATTCCTGCCTCACTTGTTTACTGAATTTAAGATACAAAGGTGAATTGATTTTAAAAATTGAATGCTTTCCTCAATCGTAATCTTCAAATCTCAACTACAATTTTTAGTAAATACTGATTCTTATCACTTTTTTGTATCTATTACTTAATGTTACTATTAAGAATAACTGCTACTTCCGTGAATACGATAGAGCTTGAGTTTAAATTTTCAGAGTAGATTTGAGTTATAAATATCTCGGCGGAGTTCGGTATTCGCATAAATCGGTAGAATAGTTTCAAAGTAACAAAATAAAATTTTCCAAATAAAAAATTTTTTATGGTGCACTTTTATCAGGCGTATACACCAATACCGTTTTCGACTTTGACAAACCAATAGTTTCCGAGATATGATTTTTCAAATTTTGAATAAATACGGGTGAAACTGAACTCTATTTATCCCTTGTTAATCATCTACCTACTCAGGGTCCAAGGGTCAGCGCTCTGGCCTGTAACGCGGAGTTTTGAAATTCAATATATCCCAACATGCTGGTCACAAAAACCAACGGTATCACTATGAGATGTTAAACCATTTCTGTTTTTTCAATACAATTTTACATTCATGACAACTTTCTTAGACTCGGTAGAGTGAAATATCCCCATAGGAAATGCAAATTTCAAACGGTTTGATGCGATCTTCCTGATAAATCCTAAAAGAATTACGAGGGTTATTGCATTTGGTTTCAGGATATTAATGAGATTAGGGTTTATTACTATTGCTTGGTGTTTCCAAGTAGAACAGCAAGCTATTGTTCTACCAAAACAGATAAACTTTTCGACTAGCGAGTCAAAAATATTTCCAATCGATTGGGTTTATGAAGATATAAATAAGGTCATTTAATTTTATCCCAATAAAACAATTTTTTCGATACAGCTTAGAATAGGGCATTCCGAGTGCCTATAAAGCACTTCTGAAGAACTTAAATTATTTGAAACATTGAACATTAAAAAACTTTACACATGATGAATTTTCTTGAAGCCCGAATACTTCTAGTTATCCAGGTGAAAAAATGAGTAATTTGAAGAAGTTATCTCGCTGATGTTTTCTCTTCGTAAATGATATCTTAAAGATCTAGTTTCATATCGGCATTCGTCAAATTTTTTTACAAAATATCGAAAACAAACTGAAAAACTGCAAATATTTCTCAATTACTGAAATTTTCAAACACATCACAGTGTGTTCCAAATATTGAACCCAAAATTGTAAAAAATATTACTAATATTAATTAGTTATTTTTGTTTTTCAATAATGAAAAAAGTTTTATATTATTATTATGTCGTAAAATATTGAAAATTTTTCTTAACAAAAACCTTTAGAGATAGATTTAAATTTCTATTATAATAGTTTTTTAAATATGATTCATATGTCAGTTGCTATCGAAAAAAACTTTATTATGCGGAAAATTTCTTACATATACTCTGACGATGAGCAATTGTACCTGATTTTTATGAACTTCAATGATAATTCGATTGAAGATTTAAATACCAGTGAACATGAGTTATTTCATTATCGGTTCGGTTCGAAGAATTGAATAAAGCAATCTTTTATACGACGGTTCTGTCTATTGGGATTGTATAAGTTGTAAGAAGCGATAGATTTTGGGAGAACTCAGTGGATACATTTCATGTGACCTTCTACTGAAAATAGTAAAAGATCCTCGTCAGTTGCTTCTCAACATAAGATATGCAATTAGAGATATTTGCGGTATAACTAACCGACGCGGTCAGTCCCAACGATCTGACAACACCGCAGGGACTGAAAAGGTTTGGAGAACATCCCGTCGGCGTATATGTGGGAATGAAAAGTCGGTTCAGGATATCGGGCTTCGAAACGTGAATCAAGTATATCACTTTTTTGAATGAAAAAAATTTTTTCCCCTCTAAAGTTGCCTGAGAAGTTATATTTCCTTAAAGCAGATTTTCCACATATATACACGCAAAAACCATCTGGATCATACGGGTCTCAGGTAGCCTGTCGCATGTACCGGGACTGAACACGTCTGTTAGATAAATATATATATATATATAAGAACCGAAATCGAAACCCAAAAATATGTATCCTTACCATATATACAGGGCTTATCAGAAACACTAAATGCATCAATGAAGCATTATGGAATAAACGTAGCACATAAAAACACAAATAATTTGAAATTTATAAACACAAAATTAAAATCAAAAATCCAAAATAATAAAACCTCGAATTGTGTCTACCGAATAAATTGTATGGATTGCCCAAAAGTATATATAGGACAGACAACACAATATATAAAGGAAAGAATAAATGGGCACAAATTTTGCAAAAATATGACCGCACTAAAAAGCATGAACAAACAGAAAAACATAAAATGGATTTTGAGAACTTTTCTATCCTGGAAAAAGAAAGAAACAACAAAACTAGAAACATACTAGAAATGATCCACATAAAAAAAGAAAAAGAAGCTATGAACGATAAAACGGACATCAAAAACTTGGCCCAAATTTATTTCAATCTGATAACATAAATAAGGAAATACAAATTTTCAATCTTCCACTACCACCTCCATCTAGATTAAAAGAACCAATTCAAACCCAGATTTGGGATTATCACTTGTTAATTCGTACAGGTGTCGCAGCATTAAATTGGAATAAGAAGTTGGAAAAACAAAATCGTGACAGCGCATCATCGTCACATTATTTTACTCATGGCTGACGAAAATATTTAATATTTGAAGATCTTTTAAAGTTTGATTATAGAAGAAAATAATAACTTGACGGACGATTTGAATGAAGTACGTAAAAGCTTTGTGTTGTTTGTTGATATATTTGTGTATTTATTATTATGTAATTTACAGGAAATTGTCGACTGAATTATATTCCTTGAAAAAGGCGTAGACACGCCGAAACATATGTTGGAAAAATAAAATAAATGAAATAATAATTTAACAATTACCATTTATTAGTAGAATAAGTGCTATACACCCAAGAAATTTTAAACAAAAATATATATATATATATATTTAGGAGGGGTTTAAGGCTGTAGAGACTCATTTATTAGAGTATTAGAAAATAAGTGTACTCTTTTTTCTTCACCAAGCTTTCGCAATTAGTTTATTGCATCTTCAGGGTTTCTAAAAACATGAACACAATTAAGAACTATCTTTCACATAAACTAACATCAATCTTACCGAAAGTGAGGTTATATAAAACTAACATTGCTTAGAACAAAAGTTTTCATAAAATTAGGAGAACAAACCTGAAAAAAATCGAGGATCTCAGTCACAGAAAACACAATGCTGTAAAAGTGCAGGATAATTGGCTAAAAAACTTAACCAACAAATCCATCCCAGGACCAGTAAAAAACCTATTATCACTTGGAGCAAAGTTTAGCTTACCAACAACATCAAAAGACTTGAAAATCGACAATATAATAGCGGATTTAGAGTATGTATTATTAGCGATACCAGAAGACAGGAGAGATATACTTAGAGCACAAGCCACAAATGTGATAACAAATTTCGCCTATGACAACAATAAAGAAAATTCATAGTCCCATGACAAAACTATCTAAATTCATGGCAGATATTCTAAAATCAGCTTACAACACCAACAATGATTATTATATCAAAGATTCATTCGAGTTTGCACATCAAATAAATAATTTTCAAATACCAAATAACCATAAACTGATATCATTTGATGTAGTGAATCTTTTTGGAAACTTGAAAAAAACTAATGTTATGAGCGTTCTGGAAAGAAAATGGGATACATTGAAAGAACACACGCAGATACAAAAGGACCTGTTCATGGAAATTATCTTGTTTTTATAAGAAAACAATTACTGTGTATTTCGTGAAAAATTCTATAAACAAGTATCTGGATGTGCTATGGGGTCAAAACTGAGTCCAATTCTATCTTTATACGTGATGGATGATTTGTTGGACAACTGTTTGAAACAACTGAAATTTAAAGTACCATTTCTAAAAAAAATTGTAGATGACGTAGTTACAGCGTTACCTGAGGATGAGATCCAAAATACACTAAAATGCTTCAGCTCCTATTGTGAAGACTTACAGTTTACAATAGAGATGGAAAATGAAAACCAAACGGTACCATTCCTGGATACAATGGTTCATCGACAAAACAATATGATTTCATTAAGTTGGTATAGAAAAAATACAGTTTCCAACAAATTCATCAATATCCACGCAAACCATAACATCAATATTCGAAAGAGATTATCGATGGCGGGTGGTTCGTCTTCGGATCCTCCTGACAAGAAATGTCGCTTTTGTGGAAAGTTTACGTGTTCGAGCGATATAAAGTGTGGCGGTTGTGAGTCTAAAATCCACAGTAAGTGTTTTGATGCCATTGCAAGGGTTGTTTATATGGAAAGGGAAGGCTTCATGTGCCGGGGATGTTCCGAGGCGGAAAAGAAAAACTCTCCGCAGTCTTCTCCAGTCGGCGAAACCAATGTCAGTGAAATTATTATGAAGAGGGAAATCGAATGCCTAAATAGGGAAAAATGTCTTTTAGAAAGGTATAATTCCGAATTAGAATTTTCGAATAAATTAATGAAACTGAAATTAAATATCGATATTCCAATACCTCATGCCGATAAGTTCTTATCTCAGTCGACGGAAGTAAACAAGACATATGCTTCAGTCGTGAAAAAGGATGGGAATTCCCATGTTTTGTTGGTGAAATCTACAGGCGAAAATGTAAACAATATTGACATTGAGAGTGAAATAAAGTCGAAGTTCAACCCAATTTCAGATGATGTTTTAGTTTTGGGAACTCGGAAAATAAAAGATGGTATCCTGATATCCTGTGGTGACAAGGGTTCTCTTGAGAGGTTGAAACACAAAATTTATAGTGAAACAAAGGGTTCATATGACGTTTCAACTCCCAAAAAACGCAATCCACGTTTGATTGTTTATAATGTTGATTCATTTTCTCTCGATAAAGTTGACTTTCTGTCTGAAATGATACGTGTGAATGACCTGAATTGTTCCTTAGATGATGTAAAATTTGTAACTAAGATGAAATATAAGACCAAATTTAATATTGTGTTGGAGACAAGTCCTATTTTATTCAAGAATATTATGAATAAAGTTTTTTCTATATATGGGCTGGTCTAGATGTTATGTTAAGGAGCATTTTAGTATGATTGAATGTTTTAATTGCTGGAAGTTCGGTCACTATAAAAAAAATTGTAAAAACGCTACTGTTGTCTGTTCCGGCAGTTCTGGAGCGCATGAAAGAAAATTTTGTGATTCGGCTGAAATAATGTGTTCAAATTGTATAAATTCTAATTCTAGTTTCAAAACAAATTATGATATACGACATACTGCTAACAGTCTCGAATGTCCCTTTTATCTCAGTCAAATCGAAAAGTTAAAGTCTAGAATTAATTATGAATGATTCCACTAAATTTATAAAAATTGCTCATTTTAATGTTTGCTCTCTGTTTCCAAAATTGGACCAGTTGTTTGATGTTGTTTCGCGGGAAGGAATCGATATTGTAGGATTGTCTGAAACTTGGCTGAATGAGTATGTTGATGATGATAATTTATACCTCCCTGATTTCAGGATTCACAGGAGGGATCGTGTTGGACGTATAGGTGGGGGGGTAGGATTTTATATAAAAAAGTTTATTTCATCTAAAATTGTCCTCGATGATTTTATTGCCCCGGGGGGAGTAGAGGATATATGGGTTTCTTTAGAGGTGAGAGGTGGCTGGATCCTTGTGGGTTCGTTATATCGCACATCGGCGTGTAACTTGTCTAACTTCGTCAATTATCTGGACGATGTGTTATTATTCATTACTCCGCAGTACGATCACATTATTCTAACGGGTGATGTCAATATCGATCAACTATCTGAAAATGCCTTTCCGGATTGTGTTGGTGCTTACGGCTTCGAACAGTTGATATCCGAGCCAACACGTATTACCCCTTCGTCGCAATCGTTACTGGACGTTATTTGCACAAATATGGCTGACAAGATAGTCAGTTCTGGGGTACTGGATCATTCTATGTCTGATCATCGGGGCGTTTATTGCGAGATCAATTTGAAGAAAGAGCAGAGTACTGTTCCCAGGTTGATTGTGTACAGGGATTATCGTGGTTTTTCGTTGGCGGATTTCAGATCTGATTTGTCGGAGGCTAACTTTCAAGACATCCTATATGAAAATAATATTGAATCTAAAATCTTCATGTTCAACAAAAAATTGATTGATGTGTTCGATAAGCATGCTCCCTTTATTGAGTCTAAGATTACTAAGCCTTTCTCTCCTTGGATCACTCCTACTGTTAGAGAGATGATGAAGCTGAGGGATAAAGCCTTGACCAGGTACAAGCGAACCAGAAAAATTGGTGATTATGTCAGTTATAAGAAGCTCCGAAACATCGTAACGGATGCTGTGAGGAAGGAGAAGGCCTCTTTCTTGAGTCGTGCGGGATCTCTGGGGTCTAAAGATTATTGGAGGGCATTCAAGTCAATTAGTGGTAGAGATCAGGTAAATATTCCCGATCGTTTCAATAATCCGGATGAGCTAAATAATTATTTTGGTTCCGTATTCAGTCAACCAAACTCTTGCCCTGGAACGGCCGATTATTATAATTCTAATGTCTTCAATCCCGGTGCTGTCTTCGGGTTCAGACTTGCTTCTCCGGAGGAGGTGAAGATGATTGTTTTTGGTCTCGGGTCGAATGCTGTTGGATGTGATGGTATCTCTTCAAGGATGTTGAAGCTCTCAGTTGACACCACTTTACCTTACATTACACATATTGTTAATGTTTGTTTAGAATCTGGGTACTATACCCTATATACCCTATAGCTTGGAAGTGTTCCATTATCAGGCCTCTGCCTAAGTTGAAGAATCCTGAGGAGATAAGCGATTTCCGACCGATAAGCATTCTCCCTTGTATGTCAAAGGTCCTCGAGAAAATATTGTATAGGCAAATATACGAGTTCATCACTCAATCTGATATTGTCACGGCTCATCAATCTGGTTTTAGAGCGGGTTTTGGTACAACTTCCCTTTTGTTGAATGTTACTGATGACATCTTCAGGGCAATGGATGAGGGAAATACAACAATATTGACCCTATTAGATTTTGCTAAAGCCTTTGACACCCTCGACCACGAGCTCTTATGTGCCAAGTTGTCTTTTTATGGATTTGATGAGAATGCCTTGAGGTTTTTTAGATCATATCTTTTTGGTAGGTTTCAGAGGGTTCGGGTGGGTGACGGTTGTTCGGATTTTGCTTCTGTCACTTCTGGTGTTCCACAGGGTTCGATCCTGGGACCTTTACTTTTTTTGATATATATTGCCGACATGTATAAAGTCGTTATGCACGTAATAATGTATTTTTATGCCGACGATGTGCAGTTGCGGTTATCTTTTCATTCCTCTGACGTCGATAATGCGGTCTTGAGGATAAATGAGGATTTATCCAGGATAGCTGAGTACTCTAACGCCAACAACCTTAAGCTGAGTACACGGAAGTGCATTTCAATGCTCTTTAATCGGGGGAGTCGGGTCAGATCTGATCAGATTATACTTAAAGTTGGAGATGAATCAATTCCATTTGCTGAGAGCTGTAGAAATCTAGGTATTATCTTTGACTGTAGGATGAGATTTGTTGAACATGTTTCGATGTTGATAAGGAGGTCGTTTCTTGCTCTTAGACATCTATACAAGTATCGACGCATTTTGCGTTTTAGTTCGCGCAAATACCTCTGCGAGTCCCTCGTTATGTCATCCTTAAGTTATGGATTCGTTGTGTTTTATCCTTGCCTGGATTCGATCACTAAGTACAGACTGCAGAAAGTCCAGAATGCGTGTTGTCGATTCATCTTTGGTCTACGAAAATTTGAAAGAATTTCAAGTAGAATAAATCAACTCAAGTGGTTGAGAGTTGATGTTTTATTTGTCTTGCAGTTGGCTGCTTTGGTCTGTAGGATTTTGTCAACATCTGGCCCTTCATATTTGCGTGAGAAGTTGGTATTTCGAGGTGATGCCCATGGTGTATCTGTGAGACATAGGGATCGGCTTATGTTGCCAAGGTTTAGGTCGGCCGTGTTTCAGCGATCTTTCACATATCAGGCGGTTAGTGTTTATAACAGCTTTCATAACTTTTTTAAATGTTATTCGGTGAATGGTCTGAGGAAGCATTTGAGAGCTTTTTTATTATTACGTCAATAATGTTAATTTGCTTGCATATAAAATGTATCTTGTTTTTGAGTAAAAATCTCTTTTTTTCATTTTTGTACATGATTTGTTTATTTTTACTGATTGCTTTATATCTATGTTGTATTTTTTTTTATGGTCTTCATCGTCAAATTGAGGTTGAGTGGAATAGCGTAAGCTAAACTCCGCCTCTGAATTGTATTTTATAAAATACATAATAAAGGCCCTTTATTATTATTATTATTATTAATATTAAGATCAACTTTATAAAAGGAATGAAAGAAAGAATCAAAAAAATATGTCATGAATCATACAGGCAAGATGATTTAAAAAAATTGTTGGAGATATTACTTCAGAATTCCTACCCAAGAACTATGTTAAACAAACTCTTATATTCCTCTGACATAAGACCAATACAAGAAAGAGATAACCAACTTCAAAGAAATAATGATCCAGGCGAAGGGGAAAAAAAACTATACGCATCTTTCCCTAATGTCCGCAAACTGTCAAGAGAATTAAAGTTTATATTCAAAAACGAGAAGGTACTATTAACAACATATAATCAAATAACAGTAAGATCACTATATAGCCAACTGAAAGATCCAATACCAACAGTATTAAAAAGTAATGTAATATACCATCTTAGCTGCCTAGACTGCATTGGACAAACCTCCCATGGGTAAAAAGCAGAATTGCTCTCCATAAATCTGACATAGTCCAAAACAAGAATAGAAGCGCACTAGCAACGCATGCGCATGACTTAGGTCATCAGGTTGATTTTGAAAATGTAAAAATATTAAAAACCGAAAATAATTATCACAAACGACTAATTCATGAGTGTACATTATGTATACCTAGGTAAGCCAGTATAAACATAAATAAAAATAAAAAAATAAAAATAAACAAAAAAGAGAATACAATAAATAAAAAATCCTATACACAGAAATTGAGCAATATTTACAGTTACCTGTTACATAGAACCAGAGAAGAGGAGTATTATGAAGGTCAACTTGATGATTGACATAAAGATTCCATTTGTCCAGAAACGCCGCACGAAAAAACGTAAATGAAGCATAAGAGAAGTTTTAACTTTATTGACGAAGTATTGACAAAAAAAGAAATTATAGGGATTTATGTTACTTACCTTGAATTGTAAAATTGCGAGTATTTTAATTTGTACGAAGTGTCATGACCTATTTCCGGGAAAAAATGTTAGTTTTATATAACCTCACTTTCGGTAAGATTGATGTTAGTTTATGTGAAAGATAGTTCTTAATTGTGTTCATGTTTTTAGAAACCCTGAAGATGCAATAAACTAATTGCGAAAGCTTGGTGAAGAAAAAAGAGTACACTTATTTTCTAATACTCTAATAAATGAGTCTCTACAACCTTAAACCCTCGGGTCTAATCAATGGAATCAAAATCTAAGACTCTTAACGAAGTTGATTTAAATAAATCTTAAAAATTTAGATGAGCACTGACGTGATGTCATGAGCATCAGAGTGCTTATGCTGATGATTATCTTACGAGATATCAAGTATTTAGGAACGGTTTCTATGAAATTTGACAATCTTCTTTGTTTAAACGCTATCCGAACATCTTTCTAGTTACAAGTTGATCTGGTGGATATGTTACTATGTTAGGAAATGTTGAGGAAACGAAATTCCTAATGCATAATTAATGCAGAACTATCCGACGTTTTTGGCCCAGATATTTGGACAATGGACAATCAATCGAGATTCGAAAGTTACAGGCATTTGAAAAAACGATAGCTCGCTGTTCAACTAGGAACAAGCGCGTAAAAATTCCTGCCTAGCTTGTTTACTGAATTAAAGATTTAAAGGTGAATTGATTTTAGAAACTGAATACTTTCCTCATTCGTCATCTTCAAATCTTAACTACACTTTTTTCAGTAAATACTGATTCTTATCACTTTTTTCCCAACATAATTCAATGTGGTTTTAATATTGAAAACCAAATTTCTAATAATAATAATAATAGCTTTATTGTCCAACAGAAAATCCATTTACAGGACAAGTCACTATACAGGGATATAAATGTTACTATTAAGAATAACTGCTCCATAACCACCTACATACATATTATTATATTACACAAAATCGAAATTTTACTATGAATCGGACAGATGTTCAAGTGCAATTTTCATGAAAGTTTGTTGAGAGCACGAAAAATATCACAACAGGTACAGCTACTATAATTATATAAGTTATTACACATTAAATTTTTTGGAGCCTTACGCCGGAAATTCTTTCTAGCTCTTTCACATTTAAAAACTGAAGCATTTCTCGAATTGAAACATGGTTGGTGGAAATTTAATTTGTTGAGAATTTCGGCAGAGTCCATTTTATTATTTAAGATTTTGTACAGAAACATAACTGATCCTAAAGTTATTCTTAGACTTAAACTTGGATAATTCAGTCGCTGATAAAGATAATTATTATCACATCCTCTAGGATATACTCCGGCAATCTTGAATATCAAATACTTCCGTGAATACGATAGAGCTAGAGTTGAAATTTTCAGAGTAGATTTGAGTTATATATATCTCGGCTGAGTTCGTTTTTCGGATAAATCGGTAGAATAGTTTCGAAGTAACAAAATAAAATTTTCCAAATAAAAATTTTTATGGTGCACTTTTATCAGGCGTATACACCAATACCGTTTTCGACTTTGACAAACCAATAGTTTCCGAGATATGATTTTTCAAATTTTGAATAAATACGGGTGAAACTGCACTCTATTTATCCCTTGTTAATCATCTACCTACTCAGGGTCCAAGGGTCAGCGCTCTGGCCTGTAAAGCGGAGTTTTAAAATTCAACATATCCCAACATGCTGGTTACAAAAACCAACGGTATCACTATGAGATGTTAAAGCATTTTTGTTTTTTTATACAATTTCACATTTATGACAACTTTCTTGGTCTCGTTAAAGTGAGATATCCCCATGGAAATGCAAATTTAAAAAGGTTTGATGCGATCCTCCTGATAAATCCTTAAAGAATTACGAGGGTTATTGCATTTGATTTCAGGATATTAATTAGATTTGTGTTTATTACTATTGCTTGGTTGTTCCAAGAAGAACAGCAAGCTATAGTACTACTAATACAGATAAACTTTTCGACTAGCGAGCCAAAAAATATTTCCAATCGATTGGGTTTATGAAGATATAAATAAGGTCATTTAATTTTATCCCAATAAAACAATTTTTTCCGATACAACTTAGAAATAGGGCATCCTGAGTGCCTATAATGCACTTCTGAAGAACTTAAATTATTTGAAACATTGAACATTAAAAAACTTTAACACCTGATGAATTTTCTTGAAGCCCAAATACTTCTAGTTATCCAGGTGAAAAAAATGAGTAATTTGAAGAAGTTATCTCTCTGATGTTTTCTCTTCGTAAATGATATCTAAAAGATCTAGTTTCATATCGGCGTAATTATTTTATATATGTATATTAATATATAATATCTATATGTCTCATGATTTGATACTTTTTGATTTTGGTAATTTTTTCTCGATGTTACTAGAAATTGTGTTCCAATTTTCTTTATCAAAATCTATATTCATAGATACGTCCAATGACTAAATAATGAATTGAATGAATAACGTCATCCACTCATTCATTGTTAATGATACTAGATAGCCTAATGCATTATTATGACAATAAAAATAAATTGCTTCTTTGAAATTCCAAATAATACAATCAAGTGGCGTTTAGCATAAATATTTCACTCCATGTTATCTATGCACACACATATATATCTTCCTTAAGAATATTCTGGAAATTTTTCATTATCAAGGATTAGAAATAAGAAATGTCTGGAAATATTGATTTATTCGAGCTTTTAGCATAATCGCTATCGAAACAATGAACATATATCAAACTCTATCAGGAAGAAAGAAAAGTAGATAAAGCAAAATGTCGCTACAGAGAGTTATTACAAATTTGCTTTCATGTTTAGATTTATTCAAAATTCTAGACAACGATCTTATGGAAAATCCGGGCGATTCTGGTTGGCCTAAACTCACGTCATATCATAACATTTATCTCCTATAAAAGATGTAATTTTGAGAATCCGTAATACCTACTTATTCTTTACTTTGCCAAGGAAAATCAGCTATTTCCTTTTGTTGCTTCATCGCCTAAACATTTTAATTATCGAGTGAAATTCTGGCTATTCTACTCTTCTATTCTATCCATATATTCTTTCCTTTGACTCTTTCAACACAGTACAAACTGATATACGTTTTCTTCCATGCAGGCTTTTCTCAAATATTCATTTTTCCCGTTATCCTTGTTCCTGTAGCCCCCTAAAGTTATCGATTTTATAGGGTAGTTGATTTATTCGGTTTATTCAGCTTCAGCATTGTGAATGTTCCAAAACCATCAAGAGTTTGCATATTTATGAAGGCTTATTTAGCAATGGTCTAGAGGTTATGATAGATTTCTGCATACAGGTAAAGTTTAACGACGAAATAAACACGACTTTCGTATTTACAAGTTTATTTACACCGAAAGAATAAATAAAATGATCGTCTAATATATAAATATAAAAGGCCGATACCGAGTTTCGTTCAAGTTCTAAAACGATCATTCAGTTCTAACTTTGGCTAATAGTTCTCAAACTCGCGAAACGTCTACCATCAACACTTTCGTTTCAACCGTCTTTAGAGTCAACACATTTGTCTTAATCGTCTTTAGAGTCTAGAAATAGAGTTGGCGTCTTCAGTTCGAGTTGGCGTCTAGAGTTCGAATCGGCGTCCAGAGTTCGAATGTGTCTAGAGTTCGAATGTCCCTTCGATAGGACCACTCGATTTCGAGTCCCTTTCATAATTTTAGGATTACACCCCCAAATGTCTATTGGTCGACTTTAAACGAATGAGGTTTAACATAGTTCCCACCACTGTACTTAGGGTACTTCGTCGTAACTCCTATGTCTCTCAACTCTTGAGGTGCACGTGTAAACCTTTTAACATAACACATCCGAGTTGCACTTGATCCTCTAATAAATATTCGAACAAGTCATCTCGAACATATCCATTCAATTGGTTCGACCAGACGGCGCCTAACAAATAAACGTGAATAGTTTGTTATCTTAAGATTATCGATACACGTAAACGCGCTAAGAATATATCCGATTTTATATTTTCAACGGCGAAGCACATATCCGCATTGGCACCCAACTCCGTCCAAAAATGCTAAATCCTACATTTATTAAGCGCATTCAATATTTGCCCATAATCCTTATCTTTCTAGAATAGGCAAATCGTGAACCCGAAATGAACTACGACCTACTGCTTGACAGATTAAAGACTCTGTTTCAGTGCGCTTCTTCTTAATAGAACAAATGTAGTCGTTTTGCTCAAATAATTTTCGAATATCCAGCCGAAAATGGCCTTCACTATGCGGCTTTTAAACGAAGAATCCGTGGTCAAACTTGTACAAGGTAAATTACAAAAGCGGTTTCTAGGTTACCTTACCCTGAAGAAGCCAATAAGCAGAAATACGTGTCTGCAAGTACCTTCCATCCATTTCCCATATTTTCTGCACTCCTGCGGTTTAACCCATTATCCTTCTTTTATATCCTGTACAAGGTGATCAGAAAGAGAATCGGGTATTGAAGAAGTTGAGGCATCGGTTCGTCAAAATCCGTCTTCATCCATCCGAAAGCGAAGCCAAGCGTTGAACATCAAATGATCGTCTTTACATTCGATTTTAAAGAAAGACTTATAAAACCCTAAATTATTCAATTGGTTCAAGAATTGAAGGATGTGGACTATGCTTATCAAAGGTAACACCACTAGAGGTGAGAATTTTTTGAGAACACTCTTGTTTTTTGTGAATTATGCCTTTAAATTTCACGAAACAAAGTTATCTTTAAAATACCACGAGCCGAAGGCGAAGGCGATCACTTTGTTGAGTGAAATTTGTATAATTTTCAAGTTCTCAAAAAAAAATTCGAATCTCGTGTGGTATTTGGAAAGATCATTCAACAATATAAATCAAACGAAATAAAAAATAGTTTTTTATTCAAAAATAACCAGATAGAATCATAACAACAAATTATTCATCTTTATTCTCAAAATAATAATTATTGATAGTACAATTGTTATACACATTAAGAGCATTATTTTCGAATGATGAAGTAGATACTGAAGTTGTTTCTTGAAGGACATTTTTTTCATACCTTATGGCTGTGATTATTTTTTTGTCATGTTGTTGGTCCAGTTGGAGATACGGTTTCACTGACGCTGCAGAAGAATGGCCTGTTATCTTTATCAGCTGTTCCTCGCCAATCCCTGCTTTGGCTAATTGGCTGACAGCAGTAGCTCGATGCGAGTGGTTGGTTATCTTCGACTTGGTTGTGTTGATGCCAATGAGTTCTGCCGATTCTTTTGTCCATTTAGCTATCGTATTGGAACCGACTGGGGAGTTTTTGAACCATGAACCATATTTCCAATTCTTATGTGGAGTAAGGAACAGTCTCCCAGTGGTTATGTTTGCAGTTCTTTTGGATACAAGTAGCTTATATAACCTCACCGGGACAATATCTTCTTCAATATTGGGAGTCAGCCATTTCGTTTCCGCACATTTTGGGCACCACCTTGTCTTGTTTTAGAAAAGATCGGATTGTAAGCAATTCGGCCCGTGGGATTACCATCGTTTACAATTTCGAATTGGAAATGCGAAATTAGGCATGGTGAACCCTCTCCTCCGCGCCAAGCAAGCTCCAATGCAGCAATAAAATAAAGTTTTCTGCTCAAACCGTCAGGATTATCTTCTTCACATAAGTTGACCATCTTTTTGTGTTGCTCCATAAACAGCGCCTTGGCACTAACTTTTCTTTTCTAAGGGTCCACTTGCAAAATACGCCTCATGGCATTTCGTGCATCCCGCGCCGTTTTGAAAGCCAAGTCTGTGAACGGATCGAACCTAACGCCCCATTCGGAATAGAATTTTTTCTGCAGCTGTTTGGCAGTATTATTCCACAAAGTTTTTACGACACTTAACTTGTAGTCTGATTCATCTCTTTTCTTCATATTGAAAGCCCAGTCTAGCATAATATTATTGAGCTGTTGTTTTTTCATTTACAAGGTATTCCCGGGCAGCACAGAATTCTTCAAATTGTTTCCAAATGTAGAATCTTGACTTCACTGTATTAAGCGGCATACTTTTCTTCACACTTTCCTCAATTGAAGTAATATTACAGTTCCCAAAACGTTTCATTTTTATCTACTTTATGGTAAAATACGAAAATAAACTGACAGAACTGCCAAATGTGCTGTTGAAATTATCGCTAACAACTGCTTGTTTATCTTAACCATGACGACCGCTACTTCCACCAACGGCCAAAGCTATCCGGACGTATTAATATTATATGCAGATTAGGCATTTAATAAAAACAAATTTCCAAAAGTGAAAACTCTGTGAGGTTGAGTGTTTACAGATAGTTTGTTTCTATTGGTCCGTTTTCAATTGAGCGATTTCATTGGACGATGTAGTATAGTGTTGAATGATCAGTATCACATCTTCTATTTTATTGAGGCTTATTAATGTTTCCAATTTATGTTTGTGGTTTGGAAGCCTATTTGCGTTCCAAGAAGCTGTATATATATAAATAGACATTTTTAACAAATAAGGCTAGTAGACTGAACCTTGATGTTGTTATCTGCTAAAGTTTTCGTATATAATTGTTCGTCAGCTATTACTGCTGTTAATTCATTTTTCCATTTCTGGGTTATTTGTTACATCGTGTATTAAAATTTGTGGAGGTCTTGGAAATGTTTGGGATGTATTATTTTCATTTGATTCTTCAGACAGGATTGAAAATCTTTTTCGTGTGCTTGTTGATGGATTACCATTAATCTCAGGCGAAAGATGAAAATTTTTGCTCTTTGACATGAGAAATTGTATCTGATGAAACCCTGTTTCATGATTAATCTCTGTTTTTGAGGACTGGTCCATGATTTTTATTAGTTGTCCAACCGACAACTAATATTTACTGTCACAAAAATTGTTTTGTTTCGATAATTTCTATTGAACTATCACGGTTCTAGCACAACCCCCTCAAGTATTATAATAATAATAATAACAATAATTATAATAATATTTTCTTCTGGAGGAAAGCTACGATAATGAAATTTGAGAATACGTTAGATATCAGTAGCTTTGCTCATGCAGAAATTTTTGTTTAAATAGGTAGAAAATCTTATTGTTATTATATTCTTTTCTGAAATGTTGCTTGCCAATTTTTTTCAATCTAATTAAAATATCTCTCGAGTAACAACTTCATCGGACGGATATTCTATAGGTAATAGAGGAGACAGAATTTCAGATGCACATAACTTTTAATACACTGGACGGATTTGTCTCAATAACGAACTTGACCGGGATATTTGGCCAGTTGATATATTTTGAAAATATGAAAACTCTAGCCCATTTCATTCGGAGCGTATAGGGCCAGACGGATATAGTCAAACTTTTATTCTCCATCATGAAGTCAAATCTAATCAAGACCATTTTCGGGCCGATATTCGATATTTCAAACATTTGGACAATACTATAGCACGCTGTTTTACTAAAAGAAGCACGTGAAAACAATTTTTGGTCACATAAACAGGCTTTCATTAATTTCTTTAGAAACTGTGATGGTCATAGAGCACAACATTTCCTAGTTATTTTTGTTTGGCAAATTCGATTTATAATCAACATTTTGACTTCCTCTTCAGCTCTTGAAATTATCTTAACTTAGATTAGTTCGCAGGGGTCAATCCATGCAGAAAAGTAATACTCATCGTTTAGTGGTGATATACAGGGAGAGTCTTAGACCATTGCGTTAATTCTAACCCAAGATTCTTGACGTCAAAATTAATATTTTCTTCCTATAACATTTTTCCAAATTTGGCCCCGTTCAAAATGAATTGTGTTGAAATATCATAAAATAATTGCATTTTCACCTGTAATATTCAAACGACAATATCAATTGAAATGATCTCTTGTAGAAGGTTTTTGATAACAGTAATGCTTATTTTGGCATCAATAGATTTATTCCATTTCTTGTGCGCTTCTCACTACTACTGTACAGATTGGTTAAATTGCATGAAAAACAAATATCACTCGAACTAAAGGTCCGTATCTTGTACTTCCTAGAATCATTACTCATTTTTGCACATAAAATCATTCATCATTTTTTCCCTAATGCACCATTTTTCAGTCATTTGAAGTTGAAAGGAATTAAATCGATATAATCATCTGATGAAACATGAGTGAGTGAATAATTTCTTAGAGGGAAAATAATGTTTTTAAACAATTCAGATTCAAAAGTGGATGCTGTGGGAGGTGATATTCATTCAAACTAAACTAGACTACAGAGGGGTATTTGCCCAATATGAAAACTTAAAATGGTTTTAACTTTTTAACGCATCTCAAGAACCTATGGTTAAAATTAACGCAGTGATCAAAGACTCACCTTGTATATGGTAGAGACAATAATGTGGATCTGTTGATTGAATTGAAATGATTTATCAATTCTAGGACTTTTTTATAATATCATCGTGTATATTAGTTAAAGCATCGTTGCACTTTGAGAACGATAGCTAAAGAATAAGCTATTTTTGAAAATATTTCTGAGTTTATTAAAAGATACAATAAAAAACTATGTAAACAATTACACATCAGTACTTTATTTTAACAGCGAATAATATTTACAATTTAGTTTTTCTTCTGCAAATGGGCGACTAGTTCATCTGCAGCTCTGAAACCAGTCTCGAAAGCACCATGGACTGAACCAAAATGATTTGGACTGGTATGTTCTCCTGCGAAAAGTACAACTGGGACTTTGTTCTTATTCAACAATGGTTCCGCAAGGTCATTCTGAACCTTTGTCTTTCGGTTACCAGACAGAACGTATTCGTGGGTAAAAGCTCCAAGGAAGTTGGGGTTGGAGTACCAATCAGAGCTATAAATTCAATAAAATATAATTAAGCTGCGATATTATTCATGAAGATAGATAACTATTTGATGATTTGAAATTATGTAAGCAGGTTGCATGTTAAGAGCTCATAGAAACAAGTTTTTAAACACTGGATATGATCAGAACCGACTTAATGAGCCAGTGGATATGTTACACCTAAACAGATTCATAATGCTCAGGAACTGACTGGAATCGACCATTTCTGATGAAATAATAACAGAAAATAACATGTATAAGTATTTAAATCAAATGAGTAATTGAATAAAAGAAAAACTGCTTCTTTGAAAGGATCATTATTGTACATTGAAGCAATCAAGAAGAAATGCAAGTGAATAATTTAAATTAAAACACCAAGTGCAGACTTCTATTAGATGGGCCTACTATATATCAATTTGGTTCAAATTTCTTTTAAGTATGAATTATTCTCTGCCAAAGCTTCATTTAAATATCAGGTATACCGTTATGAAATTAGCGTTTTTTTTTTGTGAAAATAGAAAACTAATTATTAATGGGAAAGAAAAAAACATTCCATTAAATGTATTGACCATTGTTTTCTACACATTTTGACCACCTTTCTGGCAATTTGTGGATACCACGCCAATAAAATTGTTCGTCTTTTAAAGCAAACCAACCAGACACCCAATTTTCGACTTCCTTGTAGGATTCAAAGTGCTGCTCGGCCAATGGGTGTCCCATCGATGGAAACAAATGATATTTGGAAGGAGCCAAGTCTAGTGAATACCGTGAATGGGTTGCAGCTCCCAGCCAAGTGTTTTGATTGCATCCTGAACCGGTTTTGCTTTGAGTGCAGGTGCATTGGCATGCTTCAAATTGATTATTTGTTGTCGGTAGCGACAGTATTAACGGTTTCGCCAGATTTTAGGAGCTCGTAGTACACCACACCTTTCTGGTCCCATCAAACACACAGCATTGTCTTCTTGCCGAATCGATCTGCTTTAGCAGTCGATGTTGATGGTTGTCCCGGAATATTCCATGATTTTTTTCGTTTAGGATTCTCAAAGTAAATCCATTTTTCATCGCCAGTGACAATCCGATGCAAAATCCATTTTCTCTCGTGTCTTTGAAGAAAAATTTCACAAGTGTTTTTTCGGTTTTCCATTTGTCTTTCATTCAATTCATGTGGCACCTATTTTCCACATTTTTAGATCTTTTCCATAGCTTTTAAACAGTCAGAAATTGTTTGTTGTGCAACATTTAACATTTCTTCTATTTGCTTTTTATTTAATGTGTCATCTCCATCCAATACCGTTTGCTATTCGACGTCTTCAATTTTTTTTGGTGGTCTTCCACGTTCTTCATTTCTCATATCAAGGTCATTAGTTCTGAACCGTTGAAACCATCTTTTGCATGTAGCTTCTGATGATGAGCATGATGCTTCGGCAAGTATTCGATGCCACTTTGCAGCACTTTTCTTCAAATGATAAAAAAAAATTATGCTACCCGCAAATGATCACTTTCTGGTACAAAATTCCACATTTTTAATACTGTGAAAAAATATGATGTTGTCTGTTCAATAACTTGATGTATACTAAACATGTTTCACAGATGTCATAGCAAAATAAAAATAAAGGTTCGTTCACAACAAATGTTCCCTATCATGACATTTGTATCTGGACGCTCACTTCATATTGGTATATCTGATATAATACTAGACAGTTCCAACAGAAGCAACAATAGACTTTCCATCAAAAAATTTAATAAAAAATATTTTGAGGTGAAAAATAAGTAGATTGCACTCTATACCTAATTGACAAGCATTCATCAAATTCTCTCAATATCAACTAAGAAGAAAAGAATTTGGCAGTACTTACGGTATGATTATCTTAGGCAGAGTCACGTTATAGTCCTTTCCAAGCATTCTCTTAGAGAGTGTAAACATTCCTTGTCTCAGTGTCTCTACATCAAGCTTTTCAATATGTGGAATTTCAGGACCAAATATCCAGGCATTAAGGGTGTTTGGTAAACCGTCAATAGTGGTGAATTTGTAGCAAGATCTCAGCCATGATTTTCCATCCTGAAAATGAAACAAAATCTTATAGGAAAAAATTTTAGTACTTCAGTCTTGTTTGAGAAAAATATCTCATCTGTTCCAGGGCCGTATCTAGGTGTGGCCAAGTGGCTCCCGCCACAGGGGCGCCAAAAATATCAAATGAAGAAAAAAATTGATTTACTCAAAGATTGAATCTGGGTACATTGTCAATAAGAGCCGAACCCAGATAAAGAGAAGGGAAAAAAATCCTCAGTAATAGATCTTGTAAACAAACTCGGTGGGTGCTACTGTTCCTACAAAAGAAAGGGGAAGGTAGATAAGGTAGAGCGTGGACTTGACGCACCGTTGACTGGAACAGTGGATGGGCGCACTTCGGGGGCGCCTCTGAGGTGCTCCGATCGGTGACTGGAAACGGTGAATAAAATAACAAAGAATAGAGTGAATAGAACAAGTGTAACTGCAGAGTTAAACGAAATCGAAGCATTCATCAAAACTTATTTATTACTGTATTGGAGTCTTAAGTTTTGGTTTCTGCGGAAGTGAGGAGGAGTGATAGCATAGTCGAAAAATCAAAATTTTTTGGGAAAAATTGATTTCAGTTTTTTGTTTTATGAGTCTTTCTGAGGAGTAGTTAGAAATGAGAAAACAATTTATTCAAATCAAAATGTTGATATCAAGAGTTAGTTGTTAATTGAGTATTGAATTATTTATGCATTCAGAGATTGTAGTTTTACTAACAAATTTCTCAAAAAAAAAACAATTTTATTAGTTTTTATCTCTCCAATGTTTGCAGAATCCCAAGCTAACCTTTGAAGCCTTAGACTATTAGTCTAAGTTTGAAGCATTGGTCTCCGACAGAAACCATCAATTATTTAAACTCTTCGCGCGGGTTGGTTTCATAATGAAGATAAAGAATAGAAAATGCTTCAGAGGGTTAAAAAACATCTTAATATTGGTATGCTTTGTTTACGATTGTTTCTTTGCAGACATGCCACCAAAAAGTAATCAGGGGAACAGAATAAAGCACTGCGTGCTCAAAAGACTGCTGCCTTAAAAGCCAATACTAGTGACATATCAAAGTTTTTGGTACCACAAAAACAGTGTACTACCAATGTATCCACAACTGGCAGTCCTTCTCATTCTGTATCTAGTTCTTCAGATAGTGAAGACGAACAAAGAAAAAAATATAGAACTTTCATCTAATCAAAACCTAGAAAATGAAGAAAATGTTCTACAAAATCAAGAACTGCAAACGAATTTTGAGATTGATTTTAACAATCCAACAACGTGGACAGTAAATGAAAATACGATTGCTATGTATGTCGAGCATGGTCCAATTTGTTGCGATGACATTGACTTTTTATGTTTCTTTTGACGTGAAGAATCTACTTTTGAAATTAACTCAGTGGTTGAAGACTCACCCTGTAATATATATTTAGTTTATTGAAAACTAAAAAAAAAAATTGAAACATATATATTTATAAGGGATGAAAAAAATCTACGCCAATTTGGGGGCGCTGAAGAAAATCTTGCCACAGGCGCAATAGTACCTAGATACTGCCCTGTCTGTTCCAGATAGAGCAAAAATTTATTTATCCCCTATCAGAGATCAGTTAATTTGAACTTAAAAAAACGATCGTTTTATAAGTAACTCTACCAGGTGCCTCAAGTTTGTAACCTACTGTGTATATTGCAGAAATAATCAGTAAATAAAAGAATGCGAAGCAACCAATCAAGATAAAACTTTCGGAAAATCAGTCTGCTAAGAACCAAAACCACATGAAGTATTTTTCAGTTGCCAGCTTCACTAGGGTAGGCCAAATATCTGAAGTATATACCACGATAACTTTTCCCAAAAACTATTTGTTATTCGGAAGTAAATAGCCTCCAAAAGTCATACAGAGCTGGTGGCTATATTATTCAGTAAAATGGTTAGTTTCACTTTATTCTGATGTTCTTTATAGTGATTCTCATAAAGTTTAACAATAATCAACCACAATATTTTACATCGTCTTTGCGGATGGCATCCAGAATATCGAAGACACATATTTTGATATCGACCTTGGAGGAATTTTACTCAAAATGAATCAATTTTCTTTCATAGAGGAGGAAAGTTTTAGTTTAAAAAAAAATCCAGTAATATATGTGTATGTAACACTGAACTTTAGGCAAGAGCATTTTGTGTTGATACAACAATGTTGACTGGCTCAGGTGGGTTGAGTATTTGCTCGGACCCTCCAGGACAACATAATGCGTCAATATGAGGAACGTGGCTCTATTACTCCAAACTTAGAATATTGTCAGAAACAATCAAATAGACTGGTCTTTGAAGTTAATTTTATTACAGAGTATGGATTTATCATGAAACAAAAATCGCCGATGTAAGTATATGTTCACAATTCAGGATAATGCGCCTCGAAAAATAGCAAATATTGAGATGGACTCTTGAAGTTTCTCTTGAAAAGGAGATTGTACAAGCCTTTTATTCGAACATCCTCCAAACCTCCTACTCGTCAACGCAAACTAAAAAACAGTTTATTCTATGAGATTCATCTCACATATGGTCACTCCATTATTTCGTATTTTAAGGACCTGTAGAATGGATGAGTAAATCCGAATACCTCTACATGCTACCTACAGATGATGTAGAATCCAAGGCTTTAATTAGCATATTCGATTTGGAGACCAAAGAACCAAGATCATTTGTGGTTAATATTAATAGAAAGTATGTTTTGAACAGAAATTATGAGCAGTGAACAATTTGTCTCGAATATCATGGCTGATATTAATAATATATAAAAATAATAAGTAGGTCTACATCAATTGAGAATGTCTAAAATACTTGCATTCAATTCGAATTTGGAAATATTTATTTATTTGGAATATTTAGGTCAATGGTTTCGTCGGTCTTCTGCAACAATGATACTTGATTCTGGTTTCAACATAACTATTCTATGATGCATGCCTGGAGGAGGTCATCAAACGTTGCAAAAATATATCTAAAACTTTTATCAATACGATTAAAGTGGCAAATGCCATTTTTACAGTAGAAAATATTCCAAAAATAACCCTTCTACCTTGCATGTTGCTTAATATTATTTTCAATAATTGTACTAACAATCGAATAACTGTGAATATAAGAAACTGATCTGAAAATGTGAAATACAACGCGTCGAGATTTTTGAAATATCAATTTATGCCTAATAAACAACATGTTTCCAATCATTTATGTAGAACTTAATATTCCCTTGTAAATAATCACACATTCAGTTTGAAAAATATTCTCTGGAATTCCGACCGACAAACTGTATTGTGAAAATATAAATGAATATACACGAAATATGATACTGAAATCATTTGAGTAAAAGTTTCAAACATGTTTCACAGATGTCATAGCAAAATAAAAATAAAGGTTCGTTCACAACAAATGTTCCCTATCATGACATTTGTATCTGGACGCTCACTTCATATTGGTATATCTGATATAATACTAGACAGTTCCAACAGAAGCAACAATAGACTTTCCATCAAAAAATTTAATAAAAAATATTTTGAGGTGAAAAATAAGTAGATTGCACTCTATACCTAATTGACAAGCATTCATCAAATTCTCTCAATATCAACTAAGAAGAAAAGAATTTGGCAGTACTTACGGTATGATTATCTTAGGCAGAGTCACGTTATAGTCCTTTCCAAGCATTCTCTTAGAGAGTGTAAACATTCCTTGTCTCAGTGTCTCTACATCAAGCTTTTCAATATGTGGAATTTCAGGACCAAATATCCAGGCATTAAGGGTGTTTGGTAAACCGTCAATAGTGGTGAATTTGTAGCAAGATCTCAGCCATGATTTTCCATCCTGAAAAATGAAACAAAATCTTATAGGAAAAAATTTTAGTACTTCAGTCTTGTTTGAGAAAAATATCTCATCTGTTCCAGGGCCGTATCTAGGGTGTGGCCAAGTGGCCCCCGCCACAGGGGCGCCAAAAAATATCAAATGAAGAAAAAAAATTGATTTACTCAAAGATTGAATCTGGGTACATTGTCAATAAGAGCCGAACCCAGATAAAGAGAAGGGAAAAAAATCCTCAGTAATAGATCTTGTAAACAAACTCGGTGGGTGCTACTGTTCCTACAAAAGAAAGGGGAAGGTAGATAAGGTAGAGCGTGGACTTGACGCACCGTTGACTGGAACAGTGGATGGGCGCACTTCGGGGGCGCCTCTGAGGTGCTCCGATCGGTGACTGGAAACGGTGAATAAAATAACAAAGAATAGAGTGAATAGAACAAGTGTAACTGCAGAGTTAAACGAAATCGAAGCATTCATCAAAACTTATTTATTACTGTATTGGAGTCTTAAGTTTTGGTTTCTGCGGAAGTGAGGAGGAGTGATAGCATAGTCGAAAAATCAAAATTTTTGGGAAAAATTGATTTCAGTTTTTTGTTTTATGAGTCTTTCTGAGGAGTAGTTAGAAATGAGAAAACAATTTATTCAAATCAAAATGTTGATATCAAGAGTTAGTTGTTAATTGAGTATTGAATTATTTATGCATTCAGAGATTGTAGTTTTACTAACAAATTTCTCAAAAAAAAAACAATTTTATTAGTTTTTATCTCTCCAATGTTTGCAGAATCCCAAGCTAACCTTTGAAGCCTTAGACTATTAGTCTAAGTTTGAAGCATTGGTCTCCGACAGAAACCATCAATTATTTAAACTCTTCGCGCGGGTTGGTTTCATAATGAAGATAAAGAATAGAAAATGCTTCAGAGGGTTAAAAAACATCTTAATATTGGTATGCTTTGTTTACGATTGTTTCTTTGCAGACATGCCACCAAAAAAGTAATCAGGGGAACAGAATAAAGCACTGCGTGCTCAAAAGACTGCTGCCTTAAAAGCCAATACTAGTGACATATCAAAGTTTTTGGTACCACAAAAACAGTGTACTACCAATGTATCCACAACTGGCAGTCCTTCTCATTCTGTATCTAGTTCTTCAGATAGTGAAGACGAACAAAGAAAAAATATAGAACTTTCATCTAATCAAAACCTAGAAAATGAAGAAAATGTTCTACAAAATCAAGAACTGCAAACGAATTTTGAGATTGATTTTAACAATCCAACAACGTGGACAGTAAATGAAAATACGATTGCTATGTATGTCGAGCATGGTCCAATTTGTTGCGATGACATTGACTTTTTATGTTTCTTTTGACGTGAAGAATCTACTTTTGAAATTAACTCAGTGGTTGAAGACTCACCCTGTAATATATATTTAGTTTATTGAAAACTAAAAAAAAAAATTGAAACATATATATTTATAAGGGATGAAAAAAATCTACGCCAATTTGGGGGCGCTGAAGAAAATCTTGCCACAGGCGCAATAGTACCTAGATACTGCCCTGTCTGTTCCAGATAGAGCAAAAATTTATTTATCCCCTATCAGAGATCAGTTAATTTGAACTTAAAAACGATCGTTTTATAAGTAACTCTACCAGGTGCCTCAAGTTTGTAACCTACTGTGTATATTGCAGAAATAATCAGTAAATAAAAGAATGCGAAGCAACCAATCAAGATAAAACTTTCGGAAAATCAGTCTGCTAAGAACCAAAACCACATGAAGTATTTTTCAGTTGCCAGCTTCACTAGGGTAGGCCAAATATCTGAAGTATATACCACGATAACTTTTCCCAAAAACTATTTGTTATTCGGAAGTAAATAGCCTCCAAAAGTCATACAGAGCTGGTGGCTATATTATTCAGTAAAATGGTTAGTTTCACTTTATTCTGATGTTCTTTATAGTGATTCTCATAAAGTTTAACAATAATCAACCACAATATTTTACATCGTCTTTGCGGATGGCATCCAGAATATCGAAGACACATATTTTGATATCGACCTTGGAGGAATTTTACTCAAAATGAATCAATTTTCTTTCATAGAGGAGGAAAGTTTTAGTTTAAAAAAAAATCCAGTAATATATGTGTATGTAACACTGAACTTTAGGCAAGAGCATTTTGTGTTGATACAACAATGTTGACTGGCTCAGGTGGGTTGAGTATTTGCTCGGACCCTCCAGGACAACATAATGCGTCAATATGAGGAACGTGGCTCTATTACTCCAAACTTAGAATATTGTCAGAAACAATCAAATAGACTGGTCTTTGAAGTTAATTTTATTACAGAGTATGGATTTATCATGAAACAAAAATCGCCGATGTAAGTATATGTTCACAATTCAGGATAATGCGCCTCGAAAAATAGCAAATATTGAGATGGACTCTTGAAGTTTCTCTTGGAAAAGGAGATTGTACAAGCCTTTTATTCGAACATCCTCCAAACCTCCTACTCGTCAACGCAAACTAAAAAACAGTTTATTCTATGAGATTCATCTCACATATGGTCACTCCATTATTTCGTATTTTAAGGACCTGTAGAATGGATGAGTAAATCCGAATACCTCTACATGCTACCTACAGATGATGTAGAATCCAAGGCTTTAATTAGCATATTCGATTTGGAGACCAAAGAACCAAGATCATTTGTGGTTAATATTAATAGAAAGTATGTTTTGAACAGAAATTATGAGCAGTGAACAATTTGTCTCGAATATCATGGCTGATATTAATAATATATAAAAATAATAAGTAGGTCTACATCAATTGAGAATGTCTAAAATACTTGCATTCAATTCGAATTTGGAAATATTTATTTATTTGGAATATTTAGGTCAATGGTTTCGTCGGTCTTCTGCAACAATGATACTTGATTCTGGTTTCAACATAACTATTCTATGATGCATGCCTGGAGGAGGTCATCAAACGTTGCAAAAATATATCTAAAACTTTTATCAATACGATTAAAGTGGCAAATGCCATTTTTACAGTAGAAAATATTCCAAAAATAACCCTTCTACCTTGCATGTTGCTTAATATTATTTTCAATAATTGTACTAACAATCGAATAACTGTGAATATAAGAAACTGATCTGAAAATGTGAAATACAACGCGTCGAGATTTTTGAAATATCAATTTATGCCTAATAAACAACATGTTTCCAATCATTTATGTAGAACTTAATATTCCCTTGTAAATAATCACACATTCAGTTTGAAAAATATTCTCTGGAATTCCGACCGACAAACTGTATTGTGAAAATATAAATGAATATACACGAAATATGATACTGAAATCATTTGAGTAAAAGTTTCACTTTCAAACAATAATTTTTCGGTGACATGCACCGAATAAAATTTAAAAAGCAAAGACTTGAGGTCAGATGATTTTGGCTCTCTTGTTGAACCACTAGCAGCAATCATTTAAACTTTTAAACATCTCATCTCCGCAATATTTTCTAATCTGAGATATGTTTACTTATCAAGTTGACAAGCTTACCGAAGTGGTTGGTTGGACACGACTCATATCTAAATAAGATCAATGGAGCATCATTACAATTCATTTTCATTTGATTTCTTAGATTTATTTCGAAAGAATTTTATTTTCATATATCGGAACTACTGATCAACTCAAGATCATTTCGATCGAGAGTGCTCACGGACGGATAGAATTGCTTTCAGCTGATAATAATGATACAATTTTCTATAACAAACAAAAATAATTAATAACCGGGGAATTTGGAGAGCATCTTAATTCGATGAATAAGTTGATAAATAGCCAAAATTGTAAAGCATCAGTACCATAAGGTTATTTTGAGTTAAAGAATAATTTTCCCATAAAGTCAAGCAAAAATCACAGAGGATATCTGATTGGATCTTCAAATAAACTTACCGAATGTCATTCATATATGACTAGAACTGAAGCTGTGCTTCTGTCCCGTATCGAAACGGAAACATTAGAACGAGAGCCAGAGAGAATGCTGATAGTCATGAGCCTTACTGATACAAACCCTACCCAATAAATATTCCAAATTTTGACTTTAATATCTCAGGAAGTAGAAATTTGTTTTATGTATTTCAATGTATGTATGTGATAGAATTGCGTAAAAAAAAAATTTTTCGGAAAGTGTCTTTAGAAAAAACAAATTTAGAAAGCTCTGACGTGCGGTCAGATTGCTTTGGCGCTCTTGTTGAGCTACTTGCGAGTAAGTATTCAAACCATAGCAGGTCTATAAGCACTCTGATCACGTGAACAATAGTCTTTTCCTGTACTATGGGACACCCTACGTGACCGTCACCTTGCCGCGGTGTAGGGCTTATGACCTGCTTGCAGGTGTACCAGGAACGGTCTAGAGGTCAGTAATGATCTTATTGCGGAGCTTGGCTCAGGCTCGAATACCCAAGATTCAAAACTGAGAAGGGAATGCGTTCCCGTAGCATGTCCTAGCCAATGACGCGATGATTGGTACCACGGGGGGGCAGTCCAAGCCCCTAGGTCGGAAGAGCTTTGTCTCTTAGACTTAGATACTGCCTCGCTTGAGGAAGGACTCGTGGTGGCAGTGGTTGAAAGCCCGCACGCTGGGCTAGAGGGTGAAACCTCGACGGGTGAGCTGCGTTCTCAGCTCGGGCGCTAGCCTGCAGAGCTAGTAGTGACTTGGATAGTGTTGCGGCTTCACTAGTAGTGGTTAGGCTTGGGTAAACCGATACCGAACTAGTAGTTAAGCCTGAGGCTTAACGTGCTGGCGTGGACATTTCCGGCCAAATGCCCTCATGTGGGGTACGTGTGGCGAAAAGAACGACCATGAGTCAACTTCAGGCCGCACGATAAACTGCATGCTTGGGCAACCAAGTAGGCACCAGAGCTCTGTACTATGGGACAATGTGATTCAAATATGAACGCCTAATGAATGAACAAACCTATATCTCAAATTAAAAATTACTATTCATTATTTTCCCCAAGTTTTGTTCGAAGCTATAATTCCCTTTTCCTAAAAAATTACGTCAGTGCTTTTCTGAATTTTGACAACGTATATTATTTCAGCCATCGAGATTGAATTCTATCTCTATGATTTCCCGTTATGAAAAATTTTGATTAATACTACGCCAACTGACACTGATTAATGAGCCTGGCATTTGTCAATTGAATATCGATCTGTGATGGCCATGGCTCAAAGAAAATCATCGGGACATATGTCATTTCTCTTGAGTAAATTGAAAAAAATGATCATATCTTTAGATGGAAAAGAGCTACGACAATGAAATCTGAAGATAAGTAAGATATCGATCACCTCAATATATTCACGAATTTAATTGAAATCCGAAAAATATCTTAGGCGATAGTGAAAATTAAAAAATTTTTTAAAAATTTTCTAGCGTGACGATTTCTGCGAAATTTTGCGAGCTGTTTTGTTGCAGCCTTCCTCAATTCCTATTTCAAGTATCAATTTGATCAGATGGATATTCTAGTCTTTATTGAGGAAACAAAATTTCAGATGCTCATAACTACTGAACCATTCGACGGATTTGGCCCAATAACGAACTTGACCGAGATATTTGGACAATTAACCTATTCTGAAAATTTGAAAACTCTAGCTGATTCCTTTTGTATGCTAGAGAGGATACGGCCGGCCGGATAGACTCAACTTTCGCCACGAATTCTTCATCAGGAAGTCGAACCCAATCGATTGAGACCAGTTTCGGCTCAATATTCCAAAATTACTGACATTCGGGCAAAATGATAGGCACCCTGTTCGGGTGAACAAGAGTGCCAAAAGGCAAAGACTTGAGGTCAGATGATTTTGACTCTCTTGTTGAACTACTAACGGCAATCATTTAAACTTTCAAAAATCTCATCTCCGCAATATTTTCTTATCTGAGATATGTGATATCTGAGAATTGTAAAGCATCAGTACCATAAGGTTATTTTGAGTTAAAGAATAATTTTTCAATAAAGTCAAGCAAAAATCACAGAGGATATCTGATTGGATCTTCAAAGAAACCTACCGAATGTCATTCATATATGACTAGAACTGGAGCTGTGATTCTGTCCAGTATCGAACCGGAGACATGAGAACCAAAGCCAGAGATCTGCAAGAATGCTGATAGTCATGAGCCTTACTGATGCAAACCCTACCCAATAAATATTTTAAATTTTGACTTCAATATCTTAGGAAGTAGCAGTTTGTCGGGAATGATATTTTTTTCAATGTATTTATGTGATAGAATTGTGTCCAGAAAATTTTTTTTCGGAAAGTGTCTTTTGAAAACAAATATCCCATTCACATTACTCCAAAACTACTCAGCTGATCTGACTGAATGAAAAACTCTATCGAGATATTCATTCCTCAAAAACACCCTGAAAATTTCAATCCGTTCAACAAAACGATGATACCACTGTCAGCTAACTGTTCAAAAAAAAATCAGCCATTTGTCCAATCTATAGGCACATTGTTCGAAGAACAAGAGCGCTAAGAATATGTTTCGAATAGTTTTCCTTATCTTTTGAATAAATATTGAGTGAAACCAGAGGAAACTCATTTTCTCACCTTTTGATGATCCAATTTGAACTGTTTACTGAGCTCCTCCTCATCTTCGTCGCTGAAAGTGAAGACAAATTCAAGAATATCGTCTGTCCACCACTTTTTATCATACTGTAAAACAATTTTCATAATAGTTCCAAATCCGGTATCTTTAAGAGCTTTAGCCTTCACTTCGGGAAGTTTTGGTATGAACATCTTCTCATGTCTGCTTTTCAGAACACCAGCTGATGCAGTGAATATGATATGATCTGCTTCATATTTTTGTCCTCCTTTCGTGAGAAGTTGAACATTATGACCATTTCCCCAATTCACTTTTTCAACAGTGGTGCCATAGTAGATAGGGTACAATTTGAGCCTTTTTTCGTCTCCAAATTTGGCCATGATTCTTTCAAATGCTCGTATAAATCCATTACCTTGCCAAATCATTAACGTATCTCCTGGGTAGAATTCGAAATGATCTTTGAATAAGAGATTTCTCCAGGAGAAAGCTGCAGTGCGGAGAAGATAGTATTTTTCAGCAGTTCCCTTAAAATCAGTTGCTTGCTTCACTTTTACTGGATCGTTCGCATACTTCTTCAGTAGTGTATCATTGAACCTGAAAATAAGAAAATGTTCATTTATACATATAAGAAAGAAGTTTTTCTCGACAAGAAGCATCTATGTAACATAAAAGGGTAGGTTTTGAATAAATTCTCGAGTGAATATTCTACAATGAAATATTGAATCAATCGAATCAAAAAACTGAATCTGATAACTGTATTGTAACTGGAATTGAATAATACAAGCTGAATGTAATCGACACAACTTATTCGCAGATTTTACAATGTCAAAAAGTAATATTTTCGGCAACCCAACATTCGAAGATTATGCATTTGTGGTGCAAAAATATTGCTGTAATTCCTATGCGATTCCTACGTTATAAAATGAAAATGTGTATGGCATTTTGTGCCAGTTGCATAAGATCTCGAACTGTTGTTCAACAACAAATTGTCCCAATATATTAAAAACAATAAGGAATATTTCTGTGGTAATCGATGGTTCGATATAGGTAACCACCGAAGGAGATCAAAAAACTTTGGGTCGGCGAGGCGTTTAGAAATGCGGTATTTCGAGGTAGAAAGGGGAAGGCGATCTCGCGAGCGAAGCAAGCACCGTAAAGTTCATAAGACGAACTTTCGTTAGGTGCATTTCACACGCCTTTACGACCACGCTAACATTTTCAAAAAAATTATCTAAAACACCGATTTCCCGGTTTTTCGCGAAAGATGGTCCGGTAAAGTTGAAATAGGCTTTTTCCACGGACACGATCAGGAAACGCCGTTTTCATATGTGTACTTCCCGAGAATCGGTCGTTTGGATAGATCGTATCTTCCAATCGCCATTAAAAATATTTTAAATTAATTGCTGAAAATAGCTCACTTCGGCTCAAACGCAAATTTCCAGATCATCAGTCACTTCCGACGTTCACAGAACATTGTCACATAATTTCAATTACAATTTCAATACATATCCCGTATAATATTTTAAAAATTTTTCAATTCGTACGATTCGTAAGAGCCCTGGTGAGGTATTTTCTTATAGTTTAACAGTCTACGATATGTATTTATGAAATTCAAAAATGTACTCAGCATAGAATCAGTTTGGCAATCCCTAGCCAATTCATTTCACCCCTGTCGATTCCTACTCTGAAATGACAATTGTCGTTGACATTTTAATCTTATGTATTGTAATCGCAACCAAACAATAAACAAATCAAAATGAATATTTCGCAGGTAGAGATTTGCAGATAGCAGATAATACTTTATTCGGGTTTCAATTTTCACTCCACAAAGAAACATAGGAACGACCTTGTAAAATTCATCGTGCTTAGTTGTATTTATTTATATAAATGAATCTATCAAAATATGACTACCTATATTCATCATCATTCGTAATCAATGGATATTTTCATAAAAACCTTTTTGCAGGTAGGATTTCCTCACATATAGTGTAATCTTCTTTCTTTTAATTCAATTCAAACGGCCTCAGAAATCACGGAGAAACGTTCTATATTTCTAAAATAGTGTTTTTAAAATTCCATTCCCTCAATTTTTATCTAACGTAATCTTGACATTACTATTTTGTTCGGGCAGTAGAAACCCATTTTCATATCCAAGTAGAGAGATAAGACCGAAATTTTCCGTTTTGAAAGTCGAGAATTATTCCATTCTGTCACAATTTCCACGAAGAAACCCGAACGGGTTTCGAGATGAAACGTCTTGAAAACATAGACCTTGCGGCAATTGTATATATAGAATCACAGAATAATTCCGTTCCACTCGGTTTATGCGGGAACAACTGGAAATTGAGTAGCCTCTATTTATGTGCACATCTTTAAAGCTTTATCGAATAATAATAATTTTTTTTTTATTCAACTTTAGTAAAATTCACGGAGGGTGAATCGATGCTGGAGTTGAATTAATATTATTTTGGTTTTTTTTTTTTTTGAAAAAGCACCCACTGCGAATCAATTATATACAGGGTGTTCTATATGCGTTGCCTATTATTAACAAATACTTTCCAATACTTTCCATCGAGTTATTTCGGCTTTTTCTGCTTACGGATTCGATAAAATATTTTCGATTCATATACAGGGTGTCACATCTGAGTTGCGCATTCCTAGCGCTGACTTTCACTAGAGTTTTCCTCAAGTTTTCGTGGTTTTCCGCGTACGGGAGCTAATTTCAATAAAATGTAATACAGTCTTTTGTCTTTTGGTATTTTTTGCGCTCTTTCGGTTTTTTCGCGTTCCTTCTGGGTTTTTTGGGTTCCTTTGGATTTTTTGCGTTCTTTCGTGTTTCTTCGGGTCCTTTCATGTTTTTTCGCGTTCTTTCGTGTTTCTTCGGGTTCTTTCGTGTTTTTTTGCGTTTCTTCGTGTTTCTTACAGTTCTTTCATGTTTTTTCTCTTTTGACGGATTTTTTATTCGTTCCTTCGGGTTTTCTTGGGTTACTTTGGGAGTTTTGCGATTTTTCGTATTTCTTCGCGATTTTTTGTGTTTTTTCGGGCCCTTTTGTGTTTTCTCGGGTTATTTCGTGTTTTTTCGCGTTCTTTCGTGTTTTATCACGTTTTTTCGTGTTGCTTCGCGTTCTCTCGTGTTTCTTCCAGTTCTTTCGTGTTTTTTCGCTTTCAACGGTTTTTTTTGCGTTCCTTCAGGGTTTTTTGGGTTCCTTTGGGCTTTTTGCGTTCTTTCGTGTTTCTTTGCTTTCAACGGATTTTTTTGCCAAGTTTCGTATTTCTGTGCGCTTTATTGATCTATGGGCCTCATTTATCTATGGTCTATATTGATCTATGGGCTTATGGATCTACTGGCCTATATTGATCTACGGGCTTATGGATCTACTGGCCTATATTGATCTACGGGCTTATGGATCTACTGGCTTACTAGTATTTTACAACTAAAAATTATATTGCATGAACCTAAAATACAGTGTTGATTCTTAGTTCAGCGGAACGAAAGATTAGTTCATTGTGTCTTGTTTTGATTATTCGTCAATTGTACGTTTCATTTTCGTTCCACTGACAAATTTTTCTCATCTAATTTTTGACAGACTCTTGATTTCTTTTTTCGAAGATAGATGACGTCTTGGGTTCTCGGTGATAGAATTCATTATATACTATATAGCCTGAGAAGTTGAGAAAAAAATTAGAAAAGGTGGATTTGTGGTCAGAAGCTTTTAGGTACATGTTCTAGTAAATTTTCTCGTACTTTGGAACAGTGTGATACTAACACAAAATTAAAATTAACAACTCACAATTTTCCTTAAGTTTTTTTCGAAGCTCAAAGTTTCTATTCAGTCTAAATGCTGTTCCACTAATAATTGATTAACTACTTATGAATATAATCACTTGAATCCTTATGGCAACATAATCATGAAAAATTTTCAATCGGTAACAAAGATCTTCTTTCAACATCATAGGAGAATTTCATAAGAAGATCACTTGTCCATTGAAATACCTCAAGTAGTCAAATCCAAATTACACAAAAGTAATTATTCTTCGGAACCTCCAAATGATTTTTATGAGCATTACATTAAACTTCCTTAGAAATTTTGACAATATACATTAGTTCACCGTAAATGAACGATTTCGATTAATATTGCACCAACTGAAACTGAATTAATAAGTCCGCCAGATACCAATCGATTACGTATCTGTGAAAGCATTGATCACTCAAATTTCTGAGGAGGGACTTTTGGACATCCTTCTTTTTCTATTTTACAAAAACTTCTTTTCCTTAGGAGTGCAAAAAGCAGGTTCTGGAAGATAGAAAATTTGCTTTAGTTTTGTTTTCGGCGGCGGTCCTAGAATTTTATTGATCTTAAATTCATTATTAAATTAACTTCAACATTAACTTGTGTGATTGCTTGCATCAAGTAAATGAAGAAATAAATATATATTCTGGTGTAAGAAAGCTACGACAAAGAAATTTAAGAATATGTGAAAAATCAATAACGTCCATATGAGGTGAAATGTTTAAAGACATTATTTTCCCTCTAAGAAATGATTAACTCACTCATGTTTCATCGGATGATTATATCGATTGTAAAATGGTGCAATTTAGGACAAAAGATGATGAATGATTTTATCTGCAAAAAAGACAAATGATTCTAGGAAGTACAAGATGCGGACCTTTAGTTCAAGTGATATTTGTTTTTCATGCAATTTAACCAATCTGTACAGTAGTAGTGAGAATCCCACAAAAAATGGAATAAATCTATTGTTGCCAAAATTAGAATGACTGTTATCAAAACCTTCTACAAGAGATCATTTCAATTGATATGGTCGTTTGAATATTACAGGTGAAAATGCAAATTTTTTACGAAATATCTGCACCCTATATCTTTTGATCGGGGTCAAATTTGGAAAAATGTTATGGGAAGAAAATAATTTTTTTTGACGTCAAGAATCTATAGTTAGAATTAATGCAGCGGTCAAAGACTCACCCTGTATATTGAATGTATCAAAATAAACAATTTTTCACTATTTTATTGCTCCTCACGCATCATTTCATTACCTTTTCTTAGAAACTACCACAATGGGTATAAAAAACTCATTAGCATCAATATAGTACCGCGATGAGTACAATTATATATGTTAAGATGTTGAAAATCCTTGATTCACCTATTCTATTCATGGGAGAACTAATCAATTATTCATCAGTTTCAGCCATATTTGGGCGGCTGGATGAATCAGATCATGGAACACAGCGTGTTTCCGAATTGACGCAAAACATTGCAAAGGGGTATTTTCCAGCAAAAATTGAAGGAGTCTTCATAAATATAACCACTCTTTAAAAATAATAAATAAGAGAGAATCAATACGAATAAACTATTGTAAATTATAAATTTTACATCTAAATTAGTGTTGATCAAAACTTTTTCATCCCCTCTTAGACCTTCAGAATTTTTTGTCCAAATATTCGCGGTATTCATTGAGCCCAGGATACAAAAAATTTTTATTTTGAAACTGAGATACTCAAGAGTTCTTTTCGAGGAAACGGTTTGGCTCATTATATCGAACACCAAGAAAAGGGATGAATAAAGTCAAATCTGCAATTAAATGTACATTTTTGATAGAGAAAATTCTTTGTACTAAACATAGATTCTGCTAACATTTGACGAACATGAAGAGAATGAAAAACAATCACGCTATTTTATATTATTTAATTTCCTATTTTCAGATTTATGACGTGACTTGAAAAATGTTGATAAATTCTTTTCTCATGATTAGTTGTTCAATTTTTGTTCTACTCGAGTATCAATTATATTTTACTTTTATCGATTCAATGTGCTTATTGAGAAATAAGGAGCAACTCCAAAACGTTGTGGAATACCAAATTTGAATATCAGTATTTATCTCTATTATTGCATGATCCTGTAATAAAGTTGATATTCTTTAAAGCGTAAACCAAATTCATTCAGATTTTATGTAGGCATTTTGGCGGTGTCGATTATTCATACGTGAAAAAGAAAAGTGAAAATATTTTTTGCTACACACAAATAGCAAAACAATAAAGTACTTCGCAATATTACACAGATTTTGAAATTTTGCAAGATAATCTGACCAAAGATGAGTGCTAAAGCATTTCAAATAATTTTTAGAAACTTTTGTAATGCATACCCTTTCTTGATATGCAACAAGTTATGCTTTTCTATCAGAATTTGTTGCAACTCAAGAAATGGTATGAACTAATGAAAATTTTTAGTGGAATGGGTCAGGCAACCTTTTCCTTAACAGCGAAAAAATTAAAGAAGGTGTGAATAAAATATGTTAATTCAAATGAATATTAAAGTTTACCTCACTCCACTTCTTTCTGAGATCAAATACTAATTTCAGTTTTCATTACCTTATTTTGCTGTTTTACAATCAGTGTGTGATGAAAGACTTTTGAATACTCAATTCAAGTCTCAGAATTACGAGAAGATAAAATCGATTGATAATTAAGTTTTAATTCAATTTCTGTTTATCAAATCAGAAATTTAAGTAAAAACATGAATAATCGGCTACATCTCCTAAACTACGTGATCGTCTAACAAACGGCTTATATCCCTCTTTCGGACACCTCGTTCATTTGGTTGAATGTTTTCAGACTTTGAATTAACTGTGTTGCTTATGTATATAAAAGAATTTAATCTTATTCAGGGATACATGCCTACTTACATCTATCGAAGCTATATATTAATGTACATAGTCAGACATGAATGCAAAATTTTGCCTCAAATCCTTCTAATGCGTCAAATTAATGTATTTTGATAGCATTTAAGAATTCTATATCTTTCTTCAGTATTTTAAATATCCCAATTTGTGAATCTTTAATGCCATCAGTGTTTCCATAGGTATCGGAAATATATGATCATAATTAACAGACTGATCGAAGAAGTAAAAATTCTAATGTATGCCAAGACTAATAATTGATTTTTTTGAAAGTAAAAATTTCAGTCTACTTTGATGATGAAACATTTTTCATTTAACTTTAACCTAACGATGTGTATTTTGATTTAATTGAGTTCCAAAAAGGCGCGAAGCGGACAGCGCTTTATAAAAGAGAATTTTTGCTGAATTAAGGATCCAGCCTATATTGAAAAAGTTTACTCACGTCTCAGTGTAGGCTTGCTCAACCGAAACAGGATGTTTTCCTTTGTACCCAGTTACGCCATAGTTGGCCGTCAATTTGGCCAAATCAGCTACAACTTCTGGATCAAGGGTTTTTCCATTGGAGTAATAATTCTTTTGCTTCAAATTGGCGAAGTCTGGAACTTTAACATCTTGTTTCGCATAGTTATACACAATGTTTTTATCACCACCAGGTGTTGCGGCTAGGAACTCTGCCCCGATATCGACAAAGCCACCATTGTCTCCATCCAACACGAAGACACTCTTGACTCGTCCTCCCAATCTGCCTTCTGCTTCCAGGATGATGAAGTCGGTGATGTTTTTCTCTATGAGTCTGGTGGCAGCTCCAATTCCAGCTGCCCCTGCTCCAACAATGATGATTTTAGGTTTTGCGGCAGTAACGTGTGAATAAACACACGACAGGAGCAAAAAGATGGTAGCGTACTTGGCCATGGTCGCAAAAGCTCACCAAGCCGATTGTTGATTAAATTCGATTGCAACGAATTTCGAACAATGTGGATAGGTTTGAGTATATGTGTTTATTTATACTTAAGTCGAATGGGAGGAGCGTAAACAAATTCGAACCGCGTTAATCATGAGCGTGCATCAGGTGAAAAAAGAATTCACCTTTGAATTGATCTTGAAGAAAACTCAATTCGTTTTTTTTTCGTTTTCCAATTTTCATCATGAAAAATCATATATGAGCACTAAAGAAGTCCCTTTTCAAAAAGCGCTTTCGCCAATTCAACGTTTTCTAACCTAATTTTCGATTGTTAAACTGTAGAAAACTTCGATTCAATGTTTTATTTGTTTTTTTATTTATAACACAGGTTATACTAGAATTCAGGATTTTTTTCGACAAGTTTTAATTATTACTGGGGGTATATCGTAACGGTGCGGTCACAGAAATTCAATCATCTATGTGTTGCAGAAATTTTCATGAGTCTTGTTCAAAGATTATCATAAAATTATTTTTTATATATAATATATAATAATTATCATGAAGAAAAAACACGTATTTTAAAAATTGCACAGATCTAAAGAAATTTTGTTTTTTTTTGAAACTGAGAAAAAGTTGTCGTATAATTTTCTATTTCCAGATAGTCTGTTTTGATCTTGTCGTCTTGACCATCCAAGTTTTTCATTTATGCAGCACTTCCTATTAAGTCTTCTTCAAGGAAGTAAAACGGATAAACAATGAATAGTATACAATGAATGATAACGAATCAACTAACATATATTTAAAATCAAAATGAGTTTCTTCTATTTTGTTCAAAATCCAGACCTACATCCAAATACCCATTTCTATTTATAATTGTAAATGATGAACATACTCGTATCTCGATGAATTTCAACCAGATCTCACATTCGAATTGAGTAGAATTTGACAGATTTTCCGTAGAAAATTCATTGTTGTCATAAATATTTTTATTAAGATAATGGCCTATTTTTGAGGAATAAAGATTCAATCTACATATTTTCATTAATCATTTGGAGCAGTGAATTGAAAAACGAATAATTAGATAGATATGAAGAACTCTTTCATCCTCTCGGGATTTTATCACATACCTTTATATAGGTCCAAATTCCAGTTGGAAAATATGCTATGGGGCGAATATCACATGAGATATCGAGTATCTACAAAAGTTTCGGCAAATTTTTCAAAATCTCCTGAAAATTGTCTCGACATTTCGCAAACTGCTTTTTTACAATATTTATAAAATTTTCTCGTTATATATTGACCAGAAGGATATTCTTTGAGTAATACACCATTTTTTTTCGGTTTTAATAGTTTTGAAGTTCCAGGTGATCCTTACTGCCGAACCATTAAAAGACTGTGATCTTCAAACATTATTGATGCCTCATCTGAGTAAAAGTAAGCAAAAATGGTAACTACAGAACTGGCTCATTCTAAAGTTAACCCAGTTAGGGTTTCGAATTTTAATAGTTTTATATGACAACATATATTTTTGGCAGAATCCAACCCGTTCTATAAATTTCATACTTCTACTTTAATTTTACGTATAACAGATTTTTTACCTATTTTGACAAGTTGAATTTTTTGTGATGTATTTTCTCAAAAATATTCTTTCTCAGAAGTATATATGTATTCTTTTGAACTTTTGGCTTGCGAAACAAATGTTAGCTGGGGTTGGTGACAGGGTGCCATACGATTCGTTGTATGACATGAAAGCCTAGGGAAAAATTCCCTGTAAAAAAAATCCAGGCTCCCCGCATGAGTATTGTTGTGTGTACTAAATGAGCTTAAATATATTTGAGGGACTTATTTCTTCAAGGGTGGTCTTCTATCAATACACACAGTGGCTTCTTCAAGTTGCACATATTGAATCTGAAAATACAAAGACAGAAGCAGAAATTAGAACTGAAAACAAAAAATACGTATCAAATATGTTGGAAATTCATTACCCATTTTAAGAAAAAATCTGAACTATCGTGAATAGCCCTAAATCCATCGTGAAATTTATATATGGGACAATTATTGATGAAATGAGGTATTGTTCTTATGCATATCCTCACTCACAACTTGAGCTTGGAACTGAGTTCCATTTGAATAGCATGCTATTAGTACGACTGTGACCTGTTCTCAAACGATTTAGAACTGTCCAAATATTTATTAGGCATAGAGGTTGCTCCACTTGTGATTATGAAAAAATCTTGAAAATATTATACAGGGTATTCCTAAATTCATGACAAACTTCAGGAGGTAAATGCTTGTATCAAATCAAGATGAGTCATTTCTATAACAAGATTTCCTCAGCCCACCTCTTTCCAAGATATCATCCCCAATAGGTGTGGACAAAAAATAATTTTTTTTCAGAAATTCAAGTGAAATTAGAATCTTGAAATCCTACAATTTTCATATACTTGCAGAGGACTATCCACGGGTATTTTTTCTATATTCTTGTTATATTGAGCATTAAATTATATCATAGCTAATTGTGTGTATTGCTCATTCTATATCACTATGTCTATTATTATTATTATTATATCAAGTATATCATCAGGTATACACAGTGACAGTGGACTAATTTTTTAGAACAAGAAATAAGATTTCATTTTCTGCATTAATTATAAAATTCTTTTACATTTTGCAACTAGGGAAAAAATTAACGAATGAAAAAGATTGAAAACAAAACTAGTATCTCATTTTATAAATTTATTTCAAGAAACTTTATGTCAAAAAATTGTGTTGATATGATATATAGTAGGGGTTGCTAAAATTTTACCCCGTTATAATGTAACAAGTGTATTGAAAAAATCCTCGAGTACCCGAAAATGTGCACAATTTCAAGTTTTTAGCTCACCAGAATTAATTGAAAAATTGAAAACTGAATTTTAAATACCACTGTTTAGGGGTTGTATCTTAGAAAGAGGTAGGCTGAAGAAATTTCTTCAAAAGAAAGATCCAACTTAATGTCATACGAGCAATCGCCTCGTGAACTTTGACGCATGAATTTAGGAACACCCAGATTTCAGTTCTAAAATATCTTGAAGGAAATGATGTGGCATCCTCAGAAATGAAGGGATGGAGTAATTTATCATTGTTTATCATTATTTTGAAATTTCGATGATTCATCCTGAGATATGTATCAGTAATTTTTTTGACGAAATTTCGGTAAATTCTTCGTTTCGATATCATTCAAGTCATTCAAAAATTTCAATTCCATCAGATATTTATACAGAGGGGGTCTTTGACTCCTGCATTACTTTCAATCCCGACTGAAGGAGTCGAAATACACAATTTTATTTTTTGTTTAAATATTATGTTTCAAATTTTGAAATTGCGATAGAACATTCTTGAAATTTTCACTTTCAGAATTAATCTTGAAGACAATTGATTTGATTTCATCAGAACAACATTCAAAATGTTGTGTTTGGAAAGAAATTCAAAATTTTAAAATGTCTTAACGATTGCATCTACCCAAACTTCAAATAACTCTAACACTAATGGGTTTCATAAAAGATGTCCGCTTTCTTAAATCGTTCATCGGAAGATTCTCTTCCAGAAATTCCGTAAACCTGATATATTAAATTGTCATATTTATTGGAGAATTCTTTGAATCATCCGATCATCAAAAAATTCAATAAAAAATTTTCGTCCAAACATCTTAGTCCAAATTCGAACGCCGACGCTGTTCGAATGGATTATCTCTTCATTCGAATGTTATTCGGATAATCCCATGCATACCGGTTTCTGAGAACTTTTTTTTGTGCTACTCCGATTCCCAGAAGCTTCGCAAACATGCTATCAGGGATTTTTCGATTTCCCTGGACTCGTTAGAAACAATAAATTCTTGAATATTTGCAGATAATTATGCAAATAATTCTGGTCGAGTAGCTGGATTTTCTTTTCTGCACACTGGTTTCATCTATTTGCTCAAGAATTTCCCGTCCATTATTGATTAATTGCCGATGATATAACATAAATATTTCTCAAATGGTTGAGAATCTGTTGACAGTGAATATTATCTGAGCGATACATATTCAAAGTATTCATATTGTCTTACATGATCTTTCATTTATCATGATATATCATGATATACTCGTATATACTACATGGATCAATAATAAGTCCCGAGACTAACCCAGAGATAGAGCTCGTAGTAAACCAGTAACCACGTCTTTCTAGAATACTAAACTTTGCTTGAAATGTGTCAAAATTTTAAGACGATCGGACCAGAAACAGCTGAGTTATCAAGGTTGGAGTAAATTCGTTTGGTAGTTTGGAAAAAACCGAGTTTCGTGTTCTGATAAAATCTTGTCTTTTAATGGGTAAAAACACCGTGCAAGCGAAACAATGGATTGAAAAATGTTACCTGGACTCTTGTCCATCGAAAGCAACTATTTGTTGGTGGTTTGCCGAGTTTAAACGTGGTCGTACCGACACAAATGACGCGGAACGCTAGGGGAGACCTGTGGAAGCCATTACACCGGAAAATGTGAGTGAAGTGACAGAAATTATAATGAAAGATCGTAAAGTGAAGCTCCGTAAGCTTGCTGAGATGATACAGATATCATATGGAAGTGTATTTACTATCCTTCATGAAAAATTGAGCATGAAAAAGGTCAACGCTGAAACTGAAGCTTATTTTGAAAGATAATTTTTTTTATAAACATGGTATTGAAAAATTGGAAAGCGTTGAAACGATTGTATCACCCTAGAAGGTGTTGTTGACGAATAAAAAAAATTTTACAAAAAAAAATTTGTTTTTTTGTTAGTCTCGGGACTTATTGATCCATGTGTTACTGATATTGCGCGCTTTGTCTAGAAGAACAGTGCGCTTTCATACTGCCTAATTGTTTTTTTTGATTTTCTTATATCGCGTCGAAAATGGTATCAATCGATTGAGTCTGACTTCCCAATGAAGAACCCGTAGTCAAACTCGAGTATATCCGGCCGTCTGGCTCTATATCATCTGAAATAGATGAGGTAGAGTTTTCATATTTTCAGAATAGGTGAACAGTCCGAATATTTCCATTAAGTTCGTTATTGGGCCAAATCCGTCCAATGGTTCAAAAGTTATGTTCATCTGAAATTTGGTTTTCTCCATAACTCTTAGAATATCCATCCGATGATGTTGTAACTTAGAAAATCTAGAAAAGGAAAATGCCTTTGAAATTTACTAGAAATCTTCACTATCAAAATTTTCTTCAAAAATCCAAAAAGTTTTTTAATACTTGATATCTCAAAATCCACTAGTGTTTAAATAAAATTTTGTGCATGTAGGTAGGTCATTTGTACCATACATATTCTTGAATCTCATTATCGTAGCGTTCTGAAACGAAATGATATAGGAGTTTTTCTATTTGCTTAGGTTATCACAGAAGTTATGAAGTGAAATGAAGAATGGATGAATATATTTGTTTGCTTGTACAGTTTATTTTAGGTTGAGGATCTGAAAATCTGACCAAAAATCGTGCTTTGAGAATGTTCAATGAACTGATATGCCTATAGATGATTCAGGGTCCTGTAGATATCTCAGAGAATTCGATTCTGAAGGTTCATCGTTTTATTGGCGCTCTTGTCCACCCGAACAGAGTGCCTATCATTTTGCCCGAATGTCTGTAATTTTGGAATATCGAGCCGAAAATTGTCTCAATCGATAGGGTTCGACTCCCTGATGAAGAATTCGTGGCGAAAGTTGAGTCTGTCCGGCCGGCCGTATCCTCTCTAGCATCCAAACGAAATGAGCCAGAGTTTTCATATTTTCAGAACAGGTTAATTGTCCAAATATCACGGTCAAGTTCGTTATTGGGACAAATCCGTCGGATGGTTCAGTAGTTATGTGCATATGAAATTTTCTTTCCTCAACAACTACTAGAATATCCATCCGATCAAATTGATACTTGAAATATTGTTGAGAGAGGCTGCAACAAAACAGCTCACAAAATTTCGCAGAAATCGTCGCGCTAGAAAATTTTTAAAAAATTCCCAAAAAATTTTTTTTTAATTCTTACTATCTCATAAGATATTTTTCGGATTTCAATAAAAATTCGTGAATATATTGAGGTGATCGATATCTTACTTATCCCCAAATTTCATTGTCGTAGCTCTTTTCCATCTAATATAATAATAATAATATAATCATTTTTTTAATTTACTCAAGATAAAAAAGAAAAATGACATACGTCCCGATGATTTTCTTTGAACGATAGCCGTCACAGATCGATATTCGATTGACAAATGCTGGGCTCATTAATCAGTGTCAGTTGGCGCTATATTAATCAAAATTTTTCAAAACAGGAAATCATAGAGATAGAATTCAATCTCGGTGGCTGAAATATTATACGTTGTCAAAATTCAGAAAAGCACTGACATTAGTTTTTAGGAAAAGGGAATTATAGCCTCGAAAAAAACTTGTTGAAAATTATGAATAGTTATTTTCAATTTGAGATATAGGTTTGTTCATTCATTAGGCGTGCATATTTGCATCACATTGTCCCATAGTACGGGAAAAGACTATTGTTCACGTGATCAGAGTGCTTATAGATTTGTTATGGTTTGAATATTTACTCGCAAGTAGCTCAACAAGAGCGCCAAAGCAATCTGACCTCACGGCAGTGCTTTCTAAGTTTTTTTTAATTTGGACTTGATTATATTAGATATTTCAAAGGATAAGAGCTTACTCGAACAATATGTATACATTTCTAAAAAGATTTTGATGGACTAGATATATCTACTCTCGGTGAGATTTTAAGAGAAGGGATTTTGACCTTCGAAGAAAACTGTTGCTTTCAGTGCTTTCCTACATTATTCCTAAAACGAATTGTTAATGTGATTGATTATTCTAGTTTGCTCAGTTGATGTGTTGCTAATGGTGAAAATATCGTATTTTACATATTTTGAGTACATATTGGTTGAGTTATTTTTGTTCCACATTATTCATTTTCAACTCAGCTTATACAGGAGCCGATGATGAACCCATCAGAAGTTCTAATCCTTGCTGATAGAAGGTGATTTACCAAATTGCAGATTATGAAACTCATAAACCACCAATAATTGTTAACAAGCTGATAGAGCATTTACTGAAAGAATCAAGAGTTGAGTCACTATGATCATTCAAAATGATATCATTCGAAAAAATGTCTGAATGTCTCTTTTTTTATGGATTTCGGATTTCCCATTGAAAAATACCTCCTTTACCGAAAGGAAAAACAACACGCAATGAGAATAAAGGGTCTAATTTCAAAATAATGGAGGAATAATTAGTTGATTAAAATTTAGAGGAATGGTATTGAAAACTGAAAGTCTCATGTTTCCAGGCACAAATTTCTCCCGAGTAGATACCGATAAACAGCGTCTATACATTTTCCATGCATACTTTTTGAAATAACCATCATATGGACTAATATTATTATTTTCAGGAAGCCACATAGTATTTGTTTCCATGAAATATCGATGAGGTACATTTATTTTCCAGGAAAAGTTTCCTCGGTGAACTATCCATAGTAATGAGTCTAATTATCATTATCAGAACTGTCTATTGAACTAAAATAAATTTCTCAGAGTTATAAACATTATGCGACAAGCGACAATATAGGAGTTTATAAAATAGCCGATCCTTTTTCGGATTAGATTACCGACCCAAGTAGCACGAAAATGTCAAAGTGGGTTTATTTCAGAATAACTTTATCAAACAACAAAGGGGGTTTCTCCAGATAATTTCAAGAACAGAAGTTTACATACACGTGAGTCCGAAACGACTTCGTTACCCAGATATAGGATGTCAAATATCAGGAATTTTTGCTCGCATATTCTAGTTTAATATCTAGTAGAACAGCGTTCTATCATTTTGCCAAATAATGAACACACACACAAACATATATACAGGGTGTCTCAAGTTCTAGTGCCTATTAGAAGTTTCTGGAGAACTAGACATATTTGAAATCTGGAAATTGGGATTATGATATTGTTCGAAGTTCTCTACAGAGCTAAAATATTTTCGGAGCCCAAAAACTTCCGGTTATACAGGGAGTGAAAATAAATTCGACGAAGAAATTTTTTTCAAATTTTCCATTCCTGGTATGATCGAGTATTCAATAGCGAATACATTTCTGTTAAAACCATTGTATTAAATCAAATAGTTTTCAAAATATCTAAAAAAAACTGGAAAAAAGTCAAATATGTTCAGTCTGTAATATGTTCATTATTCTTATTTTAAATATCGTGAACATAAACCGTTTTTGCAACATCGAAGAGGAAGGATGTGAAAAAGTTATGCATCTTTTGGATTTCAAAAATATCATCACAGGGTGTTTCAAATTTTGTGTTGAAAATTGTGATCTTGAATTGGCCATAACTTCTGTTTTGCAAATTAGAACCCTATGTTTTTACAATTGTGTTGGATTCTGCGGTGAAAAATAATGATAGTTTTCTCACATGATTATGCTCCTAAATTAAATAATTTTATTATTTATTTGAGATTTTCTGGATTTATGGTGTACGTAGAATCAAATTGATTGCATCTAAAAAAATTCAATGAATATTCTTTCGAAACCATGGGAACACTCTGTACCCATAGAAGATAAATTATCTGTTAATAATTCACAAGTGTCAGGTGTTATTGTTATTCGTTATCTTCATTTCTCGATTTAACAAAATGAACCGTTATTCTAATTACGAAATTTTGGATCTATTTTATATACATGGTGAATGTGACAGAATTATTAGTAGAACCTGCCGAGCCTTCAACGAGAAGTATCCCCATTTTTCTTCCATGACGGAGAAGATCTTTAGAGAATATGTTTCAAACTTTTAGAGTTTTGGATGTGTAAGAGCCCCTAAAGAATACAAAAGAAGGGTAGTTGATGATGAGGAAAATGAAATTAGTGTTTTGACTTAATTCGAAGCGAATGAAAATGCCTCTTTTCGAAGTGCAGCTCATGAAATCGATTTAGACAGAAATTCAGTGCACCGAATTTTGAAAAAACAAAACATGGATTTGAAAGAAACAATATCATTTAGTGCATTTGAATGTGTATTGCGTATAGAATTGAAAAAATACAATCTAAGAAATAAATCCAAAATCTCATTATTAGAATAGCAACGATTCATTTTGTGAAATCAAAAAATTTCATAACGACTTACAATAAGACCTGTCTGACATTTGTGAATTATAAATGGCAAGATTTATCTTCTATGCTCACAGAATATCCTTATGAATCAGATTCAAAGAATTTGACTCTACGTACTACATAAATCCAGAAAATCTCATATAACTCAGAAATTATTTAATTTAGGAGCATACCTAATCATGTGAGAAACCTATCATTATTTTTTAATGCAGAATCCAACACAATTATAAAAAAATAGGGTTCTAATTAGAAAAACAGAAGTTATGGCTAATTTAAGATCACAATTTTCAACACAAAATTTGAAACTGTGATGATATTTTCGAAATCCAAAAGATGCATGACCTTTTCACATCCTTCCTCTTTGATGTTGTAATAACGGTTAATGCTCAGGATATTTAAAATAAGAATAATGAACATATTATTGACTGAACATATTTGACTTTTTTTCCAGTTTTTTTTAGATATTTTGAAAACTATTTGATTTAATACAATGGTTATAACAGAAATGTATTCACTATTGAATACTCGATCATACCAGGAATGGAAAACTTGAAAAAAAATTTTTTCGTCGAATTTATTTTCACTCCCTGTATAACCGGAAGTTTTTGGGCTTCGAAAATATTTTAGCTCTGTAGAGAACTTCGAACAATATCATAATCCCAATTTTCAGTTTTCAAAATGTCTAGTTATCCAGAAACGTCTGATAGGCACTCGAACTTGAGACACCCTGTATACTGACGGACAAAATTATCGCACCACCTATAATTTCGTTAAATTTTAACAATTGATACCTTCCCAATCTTTAGTCAGATTTCAATGTTTGTTTTTCTAAATTGTTGCTCTGTTATTGTGTTAGAATTAATTTGTTCATATTTTTGATGTTGGTGTATGTTTATCTCCAGAAAAGTTCAATTTCCCACAAAAAATATTCAAGACATTAGAGTAAGAAGAATGTTGACTATTAAATTATATTGAGTTTGCTCAGTACACAAAATATGACAGTGGTTCGTAACGCAAATAAGTGGCATTGAGTACATTAAATCAATAAAAGAAACTTTCATTGATACTTACACTACCAAATTAACCGTTAAACAAGCAATCTAAAATATTGCGTTTTAATTGAATTTAATGAAATAGTGACATAGGTTTCATGAAGTACAAATAGATAGAAGTTTGAAATATTTTGCATGAATAGCTTCCATAATAATTTTCTAGCCAGAGAATTTCAACAAAAGCTTTTCAAAAATTCTTTTATTTAGAACCCATCGAATTAATATCCCAAATATTGAATGAAATTCTTGAACGGAATTGTCAACAAGAGAAAAATAGTATATAACATTACTAGCAAGGCAAGAGGGTTTTTACTGGCGAATGGAGGATATAACTGACGAGTCGTAGGCGAGTCAGTTACCTCCTTGAGCCAGTAAAACCCCTTAACTTGCGTTTTATATGTTATTATTGTTGTTTTAAATTTTATTTGTTTCTCATTTGTAAAAAGGTTGGATAAATTCCAAAAAAATCTCAATAATTTAGCGCAAATGTCGTAAGGTATGGAAGCGTTGCCATGAACATGTCTGTTTATTTTTATTTACATTTGTTTAGGCGAAAACGAAATGCATGTACCAAAAGAAATTATTGAGGCAGCCTGCAGTGTAGCTCCAAATTTATTACCTGCAAAATCAGCTGCCAAGGTACGAGCGAGAATAGGACAAAAAAATAGTGTGATTGGGGTAACTGAAGATGTTTTGTTGGTCTACTTGAATCAACTATCAGCTAGATTCAGCCCAAATACTTTATGGGCAAAATGGTCTATGCTGAAAAACTGCTTGGAATTCAAAGAAAATGCCCCTGCTCGCAGGTTTATCTTCCTTAAAAAATTTATCGAAAAATATGACGTTTAGTTGTCATTTGCAGATTTCATAAGGTAATAGCGTTTCTGAAACGAAAAAATGGGCGTTATAGGCCAAAAAGGCCAAGATATTAAGTAAAGAAGAGGCTGAATAATTTCTTTTACATGCTCTTGATTACCAGAGGTTGCTGGCGAAAATTGTGACAATATTTGGGATTTTTGGATGTTGTCGATGCATCGAAATTCTCTTCTTAAACATGAATGATGTAGAAGTTATGGGAAAAAACGTTATTTTGACATTGCGGCAAACAAAAAATTTAACAACGGGAAGATTCATCATAACCGATGATGGCTGCAGCTTCAAGCCGTGCATGTTATACAGAAAATATGTAAATCTTCGGCCTCCTAGAACAGAAAGCCTAAGATGTTTTCCGACATACCGACATGGAAAGTGCATTTCCCTTAATACTGGCCAGTACACTATTGGTGGTGTCCCAAACAAATAGCGAAGTATTTAGGTTTAAAAGACCCAGAGCTATACACCGGCCACTCTTTTCGCAGAAGTGGAGCCACTATGGTTGCGGATTCGTGTGGAGATATTTTAGCACTAAAGCGTGCAGGAGGGTTGAAGAGCACCGAAATTGCGATGAGTTATGTCGATGATTAGGTCAACAAAAAAAACGAAATGTCTAGCAAATTATTTAGTAGTAAGGAGCGTATAAATGTTCTGCAGTCCTCAAGTTCAGCAGTTTCTGAGTCAACAGATGGTTCATCATCATCAGCATAAACTCTTTCCTCATCAAAATCTGTGTTACTGGAAATAACAATTTTACCATGATTTTCAGCTTATATGACGATAAAACAAAATTTTCGAATGTAAATAATACTACTAACTTGTAAAAATTTTGTTAAAAGTTAACTGTCAGTTTTAAAGTTAGTGAATTGATTGAGTAGACTTTCTTGATTAATATTGTGTTTTTGGAAACTAACGTTAACAAATGAGAAACGAATAAAAATATTATCGAGACGGGAGTGAAACAAAAAAATTAATATTTGATCTATGGAGTTGGGGTTACCAAGTTGACTAAATTGAACGAAAATTTCCTCAAACGCCAGTGATTTGATATGGTATCCAACGCATATACCAAAATTCAAAATTCTTGGCCGGGCCGCTTAACTGGATGAAACAAAAAATTGTATCATCAACTTGTGGGTAAAACAAATCATTCAAGTTTTATCTATGGGAGTGGGCTCTAGGGATGATTGAATTGAACAAATATTTGGTCTAACATCGCTTATTTGATGTACAATCGGTTTATTAAAAATATATCAAGTCAAAGGAGATAATTTTTATTGGAATAAATGCAGTTGTAGAAAAAGTATGAACGCAGTCTAAGCCCAGTCCTACATTGGAAGCGGATTTAGTCTGGCCAGCCAACCCGACCCGATTTTATTCTCTTCAGAGCAGTCCTGACCAGATCGAACACTGCCTCCAATGTAGGAGGACATTACGTTTTCTTTGTTTTTTTTCCTGCAGACCCAGCCAGACCAGTCCAGACTGTCTGATCTGGAGAAATTCAGCTTCCAATGTAGGTGGCACGACAAGGGCATTTGAAAGTTAAACGAAAACGAAATAGAAAATTAATAATGAAATTCGGAAATAATATGAAAAATGACTCGAAGGAAAGGCGAATGTTGGAGTATCGACTGCTGCCTACCTGGTTTCACAGTACGGCTGAATGAACTTTGTCCAGGCACTCACGAGCGAGAATAGTCACTTTTTCACTAGAGTTCGAATTTGTAGAATTAACGAGAAATTTATTGCGAAGAAAAGTGTTGCACTGCACCGGACGAGCGCGGCTTCAGTACTCTCTTTTTTTGTTCGACATAGGTCATATGCTCCAACATATGTTACGCGCCCATCGGGAAATGAAATAAACATACGTGGGCCACACGAAACGAGCAAGCAACTTGGAATAAAAATGAATGAATTTAACTAATAATAATGAGTTGCAGTAACAGTAGGAATGGCCTTAGAATTAGCAAGAGCCATTTCTCGACTCGTACGTAACTTTTTCTAGACCTGTGTTATATGCTCCATACAACTTTTCCTATGTAATAAATTTTTGTTCAGCTCAAACAAAATGCTCGACCTAGCAGTGGATCATCTACATTTACGTTCTTTGGAGCACTCATGTCAAAAATCAAACTTACCCAGTTCTTTATCTTCATTGATATTCGAAATTTTTCTCTCTTTTCTTTTTCGGATCTCGTATATTCATCCACTGCTTAACTCTTTCCACATGTTGAATTGCTCCGCACAAAATTTTTTCATGAAAAAAGTATGAGAATTACTAACAGAAAATCCGAAATAAAATCCAATTTCATCTATTTTTGTAGATCTACAATGTTTTTAAATTCAAGCCTTTCATCGCAAATATATTGTGTAATTGTATATTCAGAGACATTGAATGATGTAATGACTTAAGGTACTGTACTGTCTAGAAGAATATTCAAGCGGCGATTGAATACCCTCAGTGAAACATTTATTATTTTGCCTAGTTCTGAAAGTATTTATTTCTCTTCGACATTATAAATATTATTTTAGTTCATTATCTTCCAGATAAATACACTCCAGGCACTATACAGATCAAGAATGTGAAAAGGTGTTAGTGCATTAGGTGAGATGTAAATGTCCTTGATATAGTTCGCTTCTGATTTAAATCGAAACAGATATTTTCTAACGAAAGACCTTGAGTCTCTCCATTTATTGATGAAGTTCAAGGAAAAAATTTGGAAGAGCATTGACAAGAGATCGGGAGTTTTTGCGCGCTTGTTATTGTACACCCTTCCTCAAGAAAAGTATGATGACAGAATAACAGAGATAGGAATATAGAACAACCAACGGATAAATAGCTTGAATTAAGAAGAAGCAAACCTACAGTTGCCTTCAGTTCCATATCAGCCACAATACTATTTCAGTTTGAACCAAATTAGATCATCTTGGAAAAATGAAAAAATAATACAGGAAGATGCCCGTTTGAGGATAAAAACAACTCGCAGAAATGCTATCAGTATCAGACATGACCTCTTTTGAAATTCTTCATAATTATTTTGAAATGACTAAAGTAAGTGCAAGATTGGTACCGCAAATTTTCGAATCTCTGTAGTGAAGATAGACATAAAGTATTGACTCGGATTGTTACTAAGAATGAAACGTGGATTCGTCATTCTGGATCTGAATCCAAACAGGACTTTATGTTTAAGATGTCAAAATCGATGGGGACAATAATGGTATCAGTTCTTTGAGACTAAGAATTCTGTTGATCGATTACAAAGACAAAGGAAGAATACTATGCTTCAATTCTATAGCGGCTGGAAGAAGCCATCAAGGAAAAGAGGAGGGGAAAATTGATTATTGCGCCTGTTCACAAGAGCCACGTTGCGATGGGTGCACTGCAAAAGGCGAGCTTCGAAATTTTGGCTCATATCAGATACTTCATAGTCTTGCCTGGTTCTCAGCGATTATTATCTGATCCCAAACTTGAAGAAAGAACTACATAGGTAGAAATTTTCACGTGATGAAGAACTGAAAGATGCAGTTTCTGCGTAGATTTCTGACAAAGATCGAACATTTTTTCAAAAGGATAAATATATTGATTGAAAGACCTGAAAAAGTATAAGAATTGCAGGTAAAACATAATAATAAAAAATTATTTTGCATTCTTATTTCTATTTCCTACCCCCGATTCAACTTTAAAACGTCTTCTCGTATACAGCATTTGTTCATTTACCGTAAGTACTAATTCGTGGAACCAAACTCTCCTTTATAGGAAATCCAACGCTAACAATTTTTAGTGATCCCTTGGTGAAGACCTTTCAAAAGCCGGACGGACACTGTATTCTTCTTCAGGAAGTCAAACCCGATCGATTGAAACCATTTCCAGCTCGATATTCGATTAATACAGAAATATATAATATGAAAGAAATATCCATTGTAGTTTCAGTAATTTGATAAAGAAATAATTAGCCACTAAAAATTGTTTGGTTGTTTATTAAACAAAAAACCGAGAAGTACAGACCATAGTCTAGACTACAACACAACACTTAACTTGAAGCAGAAAAGAGGTATAATTACTAACTACATTGTTAGAGCACTCAAACTATCATCTTTCATTTACAAACCATACATTATAGAAGACACTATGGCCTTGTCAACGAGTAACCATTACACACGAAACAGCATATATGTGAAAACTTTTGAAACAACGCAAACATAGATTGTACAGCACATAACACACATCAAGAACGGTCACATGGGACACAATCTTCTGCATACCATCACCGTATGTTCCACAATTATCGAAAAAAAGAGAATAAAACAATAACTTCATAAGTTTAAATATACTGGGTGATTCCGGAGGAGACCGTCAGATTTTAGGTGAAGTATACAGTAGTCAATATAGTTTCGGAACAATGTTGGGCTTATGGTTCGGGGCCTTCATTGAGAGTCTACAGGGTGATTTGTCCGATTCGACCGATTTTTCTTTTATTCATAACTTTGGTATGGCTTTATCAATCTTGATGAAATTTTCAATGTAGAACAATATGATTATCTTCTTTCAACAATTCCAATATTTTTTCAAAAATACAGAATGGGAATTATGATAAGTTCAGATTAAGTATGCAGGTTGAAAAAAACGGAATATACCGTTTTCAGAAATTTTCTACTTGCTTCAGATTCTACCATAAATTTACATTACTGGAGCATTTTTATTTTTTTTGTCACAAGTCCATTTTTCCTAGAATATTTTTTTTAAAATGAACAATATCGTTTTTTCACTCCAAGGCATTGAGAATATTCTGAACTAGATGGAAAAGCTGTATCGTCCAATAATACAAAGCTTTTCCTGAGTCCTAAAATAAATTTTCCAAATTTGAAATTCATTTTTGATCGCTCATATTCAGATGTATAAAATCATTTAATTCAAAAAATTTCTTTATACGTACGTGAACCAAAAGAATCTATTTCAACATACCTCAATTATTTACTCATGCGGAATATGCGGATATGAATTTTGTTTATGGTTTTTGTAACGCAAATGGAAATGAAGACAAAATGGAATACCATAGACGATTTCCCAACCGACGTCAACCAAATAAATGTACTTTCGGACGAGTATTCCATTATTCTAAAGAACATGGGCAATACCCTAGTAAGGCAGAGCACATTGATTGGCCTACTCAAAATGAAATTCCGATTCAAATTGTTGAACGGGTGGACGAGAAACCGTCTATTACTACTCGTCAAATTAGTACCGAATTAGGAATTTCGCAGAGCAAAGTGAGCAAAACTTTGAAGAAAGAACAATTCCACCCATACCACTACCAAAAGGTGCAAGAACTGTTGCCACAAGATCTGCCCCAACGATTACAATTTTGCCGCTGGGTTATTAGTCACCAACGAACTATTTATCGTATTCTATTCAGCGACGAGGCTATGTTCACTAAGAATGGAATTTTTAATATCCACAATTCCCACGAATGGGCAAGAGACAACCCGCATTTGAAGAAGAGTCATAATACGCAACACAGATTTTCTGCCAATATTTGGCTTAGAACAATAGACGGAAATTTAGTTGGCCCTCACATTTTTGCAGAAAGATTAAATGGTGAAATTTACCTAGAGTTTTTGGAACATATTTTACCAAATCTATTGGAAAATTGCATTATCTGCTCTATGTACTTTCAGCATGACGGAGCACCACCTCACTTTGCATTGAATGTAAGAAATCACCTGGATGTAAATTATCCGAACAGATGGATTGATGGATGCCCTATTGCTTGGCCACAAAGATCGCCTGATTTGATCCCTTTAGACTATTTTGTGTGGGGATATCTGAAAACAAGAGTTTATAACGTTTAAATTAGAAGTAGAGAACACCTAATTGAAAGGATTTTCGAGGAATGTAATATCTTGAAGCAAAATCAATCCCTCATTAGAAGGTCAATTGGAAATTTAATAAAAAGGTCTCGAATATGTATTCAAAAATGGGGAAATCATTTCGAACATTCTATGTAAATTTTGTGTTAATCCTTAGTTTTGCTGTTCATGATATATTTCGAATGTTTATTCTGTATAAGTTTAAGATTTTTTGGTTTAAGTAGGTAGGTATAAAGATATTTTCTGGATTAAATGATTTTATACATCAGAATATGAGTGACTAAATATGAATTTCGAATTTGGAAGAATTACTTTAAGACTCAGGAAGAGCTTTGTATCATTGGACGACACCGGTTTACATTCTAGTTCAGAATATTCTCACTGCCTTGGAACGAAACTTATGATAGAATCTGAAGCATCTGGAAAATTTTTGAAAACGGAATGTACAGGGTGATTTTTCAATCTGCAAACTTAATCTGAACTTATCATAATTCCCACCCTGTATTTTGAAGGAAGTGTTAAAATTATTGAAAGAAGATAATCATATTGTTCTACACTGAAAATTTCATCAAGATTGATCAAGCCATACTAAAGTTATGAATAAAAGAAAAATCGGTCGAATCGGACAAATCACCCTATAGACTCTCATTAACGGCCCCCAACCATAAACCAAACATTGTTTCGAAACTGCCTTGACTAGTGTATACTTCACCTAAAATCTGACGGTCTCCTCCCGAATCACCTTGTATAACTCATTATTAGTAAAGAAAATTCAACCTTCCTCCTTCGGATGAAAACACATCGTGAATGAATGCCCAAAATCTTCATTTCACTCATCAGAACACATAGACAAATCTGGATATATTTCAATTTTTGTCAGTAATTATTTAAGGTATTTAATCATCACTTTAATCCAAGGAACACGCGAGCAAAAATTCATCGTCATAATATAATACTATGGAAACTATTTGAACGCATTCAATATTCACAGAATTGACGGTATAGCTTTCTATATTCAGTTCCAAATACACTCAGATAGAAGAAATAATTGTTACAGTACACAAAAACGATTAATTCACACTGCTATTAAGGATAAAACAATTCAATGGTAAAAATAAAAAAGATGTTAAATCTTTCGTGTTTTATAATGGGTGATTTTTTTGTGGTTAGGATTTTCATGCATTAGTATTTGACAGATCACGCGGGATTTCAGACAAGGTGTCAAAGAGAAAGATGCTCAGTATGTTTTGACATTTCATAATGAATAGACTTACTAACGAGCAACGCTTGCAAATAATTGAATTATATTACAAAAATCAGTGTTCGGTTCGAAAAGTGTTTCGCGATTTACGTCCGATTTATGGTCTACATAATCGACCAAGTGAGCAAACAATTAATGCGATTGTGACCAAGTTTCGCACTCAGTTTACTTTATTGGACATTAAACCAACCACACGAATGCGTACAGTGCGTACAGAAGAGAATATTGCGTCTGTTTCTGAGAGTGTTGCTGAAGACCGTGAAATGTCGATTCGTCGCCGTTCGCAGCAATTGGGTTTGTGTTATTCGACGACATGGAAGATTTTACGCAAAGATCTTGGTGTAAAACCGTATAAAATACAGCTCCTGCAAGAACTGAAGCCGAACGATCTGCCACAACGTCGAATTTTCAGTGAATGGGCCCTAGAAAAGTTGGCAGAAAATCCGCTTTTTTATCGACAAATTTTGTTCAGCGATGAGGCTCATTTCTGGTTGAATGGCTACGTAAATAAGCAAAATTGCCGCATTTGGAGTGAAGAGCAACCAGAAGCCGTTCAAGAACTGCCCATGCATCCCGAAAAATGCACTGTTTGGTGTGGTTTGTACGCTGGTGGAATCATTGGACCGTATTTTTTCAAAGATGGTGTTGGACGCAACGTTACGGTGAATGGCGATCGCTATCATTCGATGCTAACAAACTTTTTGTTGCCAAAAATGGAAGAACTGAACTTAGTTGACATGTGGTTTCAACAAGATGGCGCTACATGCCACACAGCTCGCGATTCTATGGCCATTTTGAGGGAAAACTTCGGAGAACAATTCATCTCAAGAAATGGCCACCAAGATCATGCGATTTGACGCCTTTAGACTATTTTTTGTGGGGCTACGTCAAGTCTGAAGTCTACAGAAATAAGCCAGCAACTATTCCAGTTTTGGAAGACAACATTTCCGAAGAAATTCGGGCTATTCCGGCCGAAATGCTCGAAAAAGTTGCCCAAAATTGGACTTTCCGAATGGACCACCTAAGACGCAGCCGCGGTCAACATTTAAATGAAATTATCTTCAAAAAGTAAATGTCATGGATCAATCTAACGTTTCAAATAAAGAACCGATGAGATTTTGCAAATTTTATGCGTTTTTTTTTAAAAAAAAGTTCTCAAGCTCTTAAAAAATCACCCGTTATTCATAACTTCACACCTCTGAAAGTCAAATATTGTTGTTCATTTATAGCATACCTCTTCGACATACGAAATTCAGAAAAGCAATAACTTGAACTGAGGAGCTTTTGTGTGCTTGTTCTAAAGTCTTCTCACGCACTTCAGAAAAATATGATACCGCCACGATGATTCAACAAACCCATATCTCTAATTAAAAATGATTACTCAACTCTCAGTTTTCCTTCAATATTGTTCGAAGCTCTCCCTTCTCCCAAAAACCAATCGAAAGTCTGCATATCAACCGCCTCAATGAATGAGAAAGAATCAAAAAACCTTAATTTTAGATAAATAATAACCATTCAACGTTTTCCTCTATTTCTGTTAGAAGCTCAATAACCATTCCCTCGAAATACAAAGAAAATAAGGTGTATCTTCGGCATCGAACGTTTCTGGAGAACTAGACATATTTGAAATCTGAAAATTGGGATTATGATATTGTTCGAAGTTCTCTACAGAGCTAAAATATTTTCGAAGCCCAAAATCTTCCGGTTATACAGGGTGTGGAAATAAATTCGAAAAATTTTTTTTTTCAAGTATTCCATTCCTGGTATGAACGAGTATTCAATAGTGAATACTTTTCTGTTAAAACCATTGTATTACATCGAATAGTTTTCAAAATATCTAAAAAAAACTGGAACAAAGTCAAATATGTTCAGTCAGTAATATGTTCATTATTCTTATTTTAAATATCCTGAGCGTAAACCGTTTTACAACATCGAAGAGGAAAGATGTGAAAAGGTCATGCATCTTTTGGATTTCAAAAATATCATTACAGGTTGTTTCAAATTTTGTGTTGAAAATTGTGATCTTAAATTGGCCATCACTTCTGTTTTTCAAATTAGAACCCTTTTTTTTATAATTTTGTTGGAATCTGCGGTCACATGATGTCTCACATGATTATGCTCCTAAATTCAATAATTTCTGAGTTATTTGAGATTTTCTGGATTTATGTAGTACGTAGAGTCAAATTCATCATCCCATTTATAATTCACAAGTGTCAGACAGGTCTTATTGTTAGTCGTTATGAAATTTTTTGATTTCACAAAATGAACTGTTGCTATTCTGATTCTGAGATTCTGGATTTATTTCCTATATTGTATTTTTTCAATTGTATACGCAATACACATTCAAATGCACTTAATGATATTGTTTATTTCAAATGGTGGATGACACAAAATGTTGAGTATCCAATGAGAAGTCTCCACATTTTTTTTTACAATTTTTGAAAAGATGTTACAAACTTTCCAAATTTTGGAATGTAAGAGCCCCTAAAGAATTCAAAAAAAGACAGTTGATGAACTTAGTATTTCGACTTATTTCGAAGCGAATGAGAATTCATCTCTTCAATAGGAATCACATTAAATAGATTAGCTACTTCAGTACACCGAATTATAATTATAAATAAATTATAATAATAAAAATGAAAATACGTTTCAAAACTCAAATTAACAAAATAAATGATCAAGTAAGAGTCTCAATATGGTAACGATTTTGTTCCACACACTTTCGAATACGTCTTGAAACACCTCGGTTAGTCGCTCGTTCAATTTCCTCCCCCTTTAGAGAGTGGAAAGCATCCTCCACACGCCGTATCAAATCTTCTTTGCTTTCAATAGGTGATTCATAGATTTCTTTATTTTACCCCATAAATAAAAATCTAAGGGAGTAAGATAGGGAGATCCTGGGGACCAAAATAGTGAAGAACGGCGTCCGATGCACCGATTACCAAACATTGCATTCAGTTCTTCAGACACCTCGTGCGAACTATGTGCCGGAGCCCCATCCAATTGATAATATTCGGTAGTCGACATACTCAACGGCAGTTCATCCAAAAACTCAGAAACAAAATTTCTCAGGATTTCCAAAAATTTTTCTGTATTTAAATTTTCTTCATAAATGTAGTATGCACTTTATTGTTCATCAAAAGAGCAAACACATTAAAACTAAATTTGTTCTGGGGCTTTCTTTGTCTTTTTCTATGAGGATTTTCACTTCTCCAAATGTGGCAATTCTTTCTATAAAATAGTCCTTCATTATTGAATCTTGCTTCGTCTTTCCAAATGATCCTTTTCAAAAAATTTTCATCATTTTCATGTTTTTCTAATATTCCTCTACAAAAATTTAACCTTTTTATGTAGTCACCTGATTCTAATGTATGAACTTTCCCATATTTGTAGTCATGAATGTTGTGTTTTTTCAAAATTCGGTGCACTGATTTTCTGTCTAAATCGATCTCATGAGCTGTACTTCGAATAGATGCATTTTCATTCGCTTCGAAATAAGTCAAGACACTAATTTCATTTTCCTCATCATCAACTACTCTTCTTTTGTATTCTTTAGGGGCTCTTACACATCCAAAACTTTGAAAGTTTGAAACATATTTTCTAAAGATCTTCTCCGTCATGGAGGGTAAATGGGGATACTTCTCGTTAAAGGCCCGGCAGGTTCTACTAATAATTCTGTCACATTCACCATGTATATAAAATAGATCCAGAATTTCGTAATTAGAATAACGGTTCATTTTGTTAAATCGAGAAATGAAGATAACGAATAACAATAACACCTTACACTTGTGAATTATTAACAGATAATTTATCTTCTATGGGGGTGAGTGTTCCCATGGTTTCGAAAGAATATTCATTGAATTATTTTAGATGCAATCAATTTGACTCTACGTACACCATAAATCCAGAAAATCTCAAATAACTCAGAAAGCATTGGAATTTAGGAGCATAATCATGTGAGAAAACTATCATTATTTTTGACCGCAGAATCCAACAAAATTATAAAAGAATAGGGTTCTAATTTGAAAAACAGAAGTTATGGCCAATTTAGGATTACAATTTTCAACACAAAATTTGAAACACCCTGTGATGTTATTTTTGAAATCCAAAAGATGCATGACCTTTTCACATCCTTCCTCTTCGATGTTGTAAAAACGGTTTACGCTCAGGATATTTTAAATAAGAGTAATGAACATATTACTGACAACATATTTGACTTTTTTTCCAGTTTTTTTTGGATATTTTGAAAACTATTCGATTTAATACAATGGTTTTAACATGTATTCACTATTGAATACTCGGTTATACCAGGAATGGAGAACTTGAAAAAAAATTTTTTCGCCGAATTTATTTTCACACCCGGAAGTTTTTGGGCTTCGAAAATATTTTAGCTCTGTAGAGAACTTCGAACAATATCATAATGCCAATTTTCAGATTCCAAATATGCCTAGTTTTCCAGAAACGTTTAATAGGCACTCGAACTTGAGACACCCTTTATATTCCTTCCAGAAAGCTCCTGTTATTTAAAATATATCATTTATTCAATTCCAAATTACGAAACAATCGCCTGCTAGCAACTAAATTTTATTATCAAAGCTTGTATTGTTGAGATCTCTTGAAAAAGAAAGTTGGTATAGAACTCTTCAATCAGAACCTACGAAAAATTCTTGACAATGTGTCGAACAATGAAACTGGTTTTTTTATGTTTCGAGATTCTGAAATATTGTAAATCCAGAGTTTCATACAATAAGACGAAACTATGAGATGTCCTGGATATCTAAAGGATATCTTATGAGAAATGGATCTGAATGCGAATAAACAACTTTAAATTTCCATCACTGCTGCTTTGTAGAGAGAAAAGAACCTATTATAATAAATACATAAATCAATGCTGACATATTGAAGCAACGTAGGGCAATTTGAAAAAAATTGGAATAGTAAAGAATAAAAGTTTACTTCTGGACTCCTCGCTTCGCACTGTTGATCAAGTAAATCGTCATTTTCTAGATTCAGTGAATAATCTTTCTCTCCTATTAATGATCTTTTGTTGATCTATGCGGATGAAATAACTGCACTGCTATTCGTTTTTTCAAGTTTTCGATTGTAAGTAGAGCTTCATCGAACTTGTTTTCTTGGGCAGCTGTTGCTGTGTCGTTTGCGTAAATAAATTTCTTTACTTTGTAATGTTTGAATTTCGCGCCATACATACTTTTTAATATTTGAGAACTAGCGAATATCATCGGAGCTCGGGCGCATCCACATATTGCGCCGTGTGTTGAATTTTTTGTCGATTCTCCTATCGATTATATTCATTTTCTTGAACCGGAATTAATCGACATTGTGTGACTGAGAGAGGAATATTGAAGCGTTGTGGCAAACCTTAAAGAGGGATATAAATTTCCGCTATCATTATAAACCAAATTTCGTTTTTTTTTGTTGGACAACCTGATTGAATCTCTTGAAAAGAGGATTTAAAGTCACTTAAATATTAAACCCCACTTACATCAAGGGTAAGTTAGAGTTTTAGAGAAAGGAGAGTCGACAAGAATTTCTAATTGTTTTAGGGTTCTCTTTTTTGGTACCAATTCTCTGTTCCTGTGTAATATACTCTGGATCTTTAAGACCGTAAACCTGTAATGAGAGAGAGCCTCCATCTATCTGGAGAGGATAAGTACCCTGAATGGGATTTGTAAACATAACTAACATTTTTTTTTTAAATATTGTGTTTATCATAATACTAGAGATATACTATTCTCCTAACTATAAGGGTAGAGATTAAGTTTTGAGGTGAAGAACAGAAATTGGATAGGAAGATTGGTAGTGTAAACATTGTTTGATAGAATTTGTGAATACAATTGCTTGTTGACGTTTTGTAATATAGGGATAATTGATATTTCTCTTTATTTTCTCCTGGTTCACACGAATAGGTAAAAGAAACTGTAATGAAAAGACCCACCATTGTTTGGTAATTTTTGTTTTAATAAGGTGATCTGCCTGATTAAATTACCTGGCGCCCTTCATTCACATTTTAAGTAAATTTGAATTTATTTCCAAGGTGAAGAACCCTCCTTGCGAGCTAGCTGGTCACCCTTTTGTCAACGAGCATTCAGTTTTTCTACAGAATCGATTTTTCTTAAAAAAATCCGTTACAACTTTGTCGAAAAAATTCATCCATTCTGGAATTATGGACACTCAAGCTCATATGTTTTGAAATTCCTTCCATTTATGTCCAGGCGGTATGTCATAATCGATCCAGTTCGAACACGGATTCTACAGTCACATCCTGCTGTTATTAGAAAATTAGAGACATTTGGGCTAAACGATACCTCGCTGTTTCACTAGAAATGAACTCGCAGAAAAAAAAAACTATCTATTTTTTCTGATCATTTCAATTATCATAGCTTTTCACCAAAATAAAATATACAATATAGATCGTATAATCTTATAGGGTAGAAACCTAAGTTATTCAGAATTTTTAGAGATTTCCGAATGAGCCAATATGAGTAACATCAATTCGAACGAATATAGTTCCAAAATATTCAATGCCTTTCGTTAACACCAAATTGGGGTAAAATCTACGGTATGAGTTCCTCTTGGAAAAACCCCAAATGTAACTTACTCTCAACTTGAATCAGATCTGTAACGAGTATTTCATACACCTGTCTATACAGGTTGACAACAGAATATGCATAATTCATTATTATTATCGCATTTGAGATATGAAATTTTGTTTTTTTTTTCACTGGAATACGTTTAAATGGGCATGATTTAACTCAAATAAAGGGTCTCAAATATTTCCGATAAAACAAAAACTTCATTGAAACTTTTTAATTTTTGACGTCACAATGGGTAATTTTTTTACGGGGACCTAGACAACTAAGGTCATTTGCATTCGATTATAAAAATCGACATCAATACTAAAACATGGATGTTTGAAAAATAGCGATGATGATGTCCCATTCCTACTATACAGTATAATATGTATGCGTATTATATTGTTTCATCAGGGTTGATTAATGATCATATAAAATACCTAATTGTTATACTTGTTGTCTTTTGTACTTTCATGCTGAAGTCAAATGTTGTTGAATATATACAGGGTGGCCATTTGAAACCGAAACAGACGAGATTATAGACGAAATAAGTTTTTTCGATAGAAATGCTCGGACAGGTCGATTTCTGTTTCGAGGGGGACAACTTAAAATGTAGGTTACGGATGCATAGCGCTTCAACCCTTGCTGCTACAACCCCCACCCCCAATTTTTGAATAGGGAAGATGGTGTGAGTGATACCTCAGGTATTTTTATACTGATTTCAGCACAGTAATTGATTTTTCATTTTATGCATTAGTTCTCGAAATATTCATGCGTTAGTTAATTTTGTCACTTAAATTAATTTTTTGCGAATAATTGACATTTCGTGCTTCTGAAACACGAAAATTTCCGTACTTGTATTTGAAATTGCAAAACATCTACCACTGGGCAAATGAAGTCATACCGTACGTGTTAATGCTACTAGGGTCAGATGTTCGGCTAGCTGTTTTATTCACTGAAATTATTCTCCAACTGTGCGGCAGAACGATTTGAAGTATTGATCTAACAGATAAGACTTTTCAAAGTAAAGTAAATAATTTATCAAAAACTCACATCAATTAATTAAGTATTCGAATTGTTCACCATTAGCTTCCATACAATGAAATAAGTTTTGTTCGAAACGATGGCACACATTTTGCAGCATTTCTGGAGTGATTTGACGACATTCGTTCACTATACGTCTTTTTTAATCTTCTATGGAATCGGGTTATGTAGAGTAAATTTTACTCTTCAAGTGGCCCCAAAGAAAAAAATCTAGTGTTGACAGATCTGTCGAGCTGGCTGGCCACTCAGTGGGACCCCTTCTTCCAATCCACCGATTTGGAAATCTTTGATCTAGATATTCTCGAACTGGTAAGGCGTAGTGTGGAGGAGCTCCACCCTGCGGAAACACAATCTGATCTTCCACATAATTTCACCATCTTGATTAAAGATTTCTATATCAGTGGATTGGAGGAAGGAAGCCACAGTCATGGTTGTTTTGAAGCTCGAAATGTCGATTTTTCACAAAAAAACACTACAAGTGCCATCAAAACACCACTTCAGAACTGAGTCATAAAATGAAGAAACAAATAATGTGCTGAAATCTGTATAAAAGTAGCTTTGAATTGAGGTATCACTCACCCCATCTTTCCTATTCAAAAATTGGGGTGGGGGTTGTAGCAGCAAGGGTTGAAGCGCTATGCATCCGTAGCCTACATCTTAAGTTGTCTTCCTCGAAACAGAAATAGACCTGTCCGAGCATTTCTATCGAAAAAATTTATTTCGTCTGTAATCTCGTCTGTTTCTTTTTCAAATGGCCACCTTGTATAAAACCAACACTTAACATTGGCTTCCCCAATACCTTTGACCCAGTACTTTATTTGCCTAAAAACCACCAATAGCTCTTTTCTGTATAAAATTTGAATTCATATGACAAAAAGGAAAGGAATGGCCAGACGTTAACGGATATTCAGTCTCTAAAACCCATTTACAATTTTCTGTGCGATCATTGGTTTCTATAATCAAAGACAAAAGGATCCTTTTACTTTTGAAGATCGAAATCTCGGCGACAAAAGAACGAATCGAGGTCTATAAAGAAAGCAATTAAAGATGGATAAACAAGGTATTCTAATATAATATTGGTTATCATTTTCTTATATTTCTTCATTGTACATGTTCAGGCAGATGTGAAGTTTTCATCTGCTTGGTATACTTTTCTCTCGCAAGCTGGATTTATTCGTCTTCTGAAGAAAATATTTTCTAAGAAATTTTGTTTTTTTTGCCAGAGGTTTTTGTTTTTGATATCGATGGGCCCTCTTATACCTTCATTCCTTGGTAAGCTAATTCTAATGATTCTCGATTTCGGGTGATGTTTTCTCTACTTTATCAATTATCCTCTGATTCAATGCCTTAAGTGCTCATCAATTGTATTGCCGGAAATTTGAAGTCTGATCGTCTGAAATAACTTGAAGAAGTCTTCAAACTAAATATGATCCAGTTTCGCAGTTCTGTGAATCTTGACAATTATAAATAATTGAAAGATTTGCAACCATATCCTGCTTTTTTCTGAGCTAGTTTGCCTTGCGAACTATATAACTTTTGGAGCAAAAATATAAGAATTAGTGGATATAGCTCGAATAAAAATTTAACAATTGGTTTTGTTTTCACGAAGTGCTTTTGTTTTGACGGCAGAAGTCTCTTCTCTTACACCCCAATCTTTCAAATTGATTTTACTGTAACATTTTAAATTTTCGTTCGCAATGGTGTCAAGATCGAATCAACTAGAGAACAAGGGCGCAACATATACTGACCTCACATCGATGCCTTTTCCCATATATTCAATTTGGATTTTCCACAGCTTACGGAAAATGTTGATTTCATGTTTATTGGATTCGAAGTGAATTCTTCAGAATGTTCTTTACTCTTTATTCGCTACTACTAATAAATTATACCTTGAAATTCTCACGCTTTGGGCCAATGCAATAATCAGATTTTGCAGGAAAACCGGCTTCGTGAGTAGATTCGATAGGTATTCTATATGTCTTATAAATAAATTCGAAAAAAATTAGCATACATCAAATCATTATATAAGATCATGAGGAGAATACGCAAGAATGTTTAAACTCAGAATTCCCAGACATAAATTTATCGGAAGAATCAATAAACAGCCTTGAGGTAAGGATACCGATATAAATATTTGACTATTTTTCAAATCAAATTTAATACAAATGAAGACATATCAGGAACAAGTGAGTGGGAATCCATGAAAAGGCAGCACTGTTATCCTTTTGATCGGTCTCACCAACTTCTTCTGATTTTGCCCTGCAGCTTTTTTTCTCAACACCCTACAGGATGTAGAATTATTATTGTAATATCGACCATCTCCTGTTGTTATTGCTACTGAATTTCGACAGAAATCTCTTATTGTTTCTCAAGGCAAATTAGCTTCCACAAGAGCTAAATATTTTTTTCAATTTTCATTGTTTGTCAAGTTTGACATTACTCTAAAACTACATCAAATCTGCACTTATCTGTCGTTTGAGAACAAAATTATCGTTAATAACTTTAACAACATACTGTATAGTAACGAAGCTAATTTTCACCCGAATGGTCATGTTAATAAGCAGAATTGTCGGTACTGGGCGGTGAAGAATCCAAGGTGAAAGAATGAATGACCCCTGTCCAGCCTAAAGGTCGTGGTTTGGGCCACTATGTCTGCTAAAGGCATAATTGGTCCTTATTTTCATGAAGATCAACGAGGCCGAGCAATTAATGTGAATAGTGACCGTTAATGTGATATGTTGCGGAATATTTTGGTCCCAGAGTTGCAGGAGTTTGAAGGTTTCAACTCAAGAGCGTGATTTCACTTGCCATACCTTAAATGATTCAATGAAAGTTGTTAAGGCATTATTCCTTAATTCATTTCGCGAAGGAGTAACATCAACTGGCCTACCAGAAGTCCAGACCTTAGCCCGCTTGATTATTTCGCATTGGGATACCTTGAAAGTAAAGTTTTTCAAAAGAATCCGACGAATCTAACCCCAGTTGAAGCAAAATATGTGGTCAGAAATGGCAGCTACATCAATAGCTATGTCAACGTGTTATCGCCCATCTTCGTTCCCGTTTAGAAGAGTGCCAGCAACGCAACGGTCATCATTTGGATAATATCGTCTTTTTCAAATAGTTTTTCAATTCATATGTTAATAATAAAAAATAAACTTTTTTATTGCTCACTAATATTTTTTGTTTTATTGAACTTAAAAATACCCGACACCCTTTCTGGATGTAGAAACAGTTGGCAATGGTGATCACCTTAAAAAAACGAAAATGCTTATGTATTCATAGTTGTTTAGCAAATTATTCGTTTACCGTACCGTCGGCTGGCTTAGCTTAGCTTAATCTAATTTTTCGATTTGATAAATTCGAAGGTAAGCCACAAAATAAGTATTTATTTCAGTACTTCGTATATGAATTAGTGGTAACATTTCTGCTCGCAATCTAGCAGCCATTTCGATCAGAATTAATATTCGGGCAAAAAGCACCATATCTTATTGTTCTTGCTAAGTTTCGAGAGAGTTGAGAAATCTTCAAACCACGGATATAAAGAAATTTGATCTTGTTCTGTCAATTTGACACTTAATAAAAATCAAAGAATTCCCAAATATTGTCAGATTCATTGAAAAAAAAGATGTCTGTGGAATTGTAGCAAGAACAATAGGAGATGGTGGTTATTGTCCAAATAATAATTCTACACTAGTTACATCATCAAAAATTTCTCGTCAACATCCATTTCGTTATTATAACTTCAAATTTCTGCTCAGGTATATTTTTTGGTTTCATTAGCCATGGAGGTATATGGAGTCGAAGATTCAATTTATATGTGTATATACAGGGTCTTTCACAAGGAACCTCACCCATATTTATACGGGAAACTACTGAACGTATCTTCATGAAATTCATCACTTACAAGTATTTTAGGATGCTGATGAAATCTAAAATATTTTCAAGGCATGAGCACCTCCGCTTTTCCGGAAATGACGTGAACTTCCGTTTTCAAATTAGAACACCATTTTTTTATTGCAGAAATAGATTCTTTAGAAAAAAAGTTATTTTGATGTAACATTTTTAGTTTTGGTTGGAAAATTCTCTCTGAGCAGGAAAATATCGGGAGAACGTGGTGGCCAAAGATGTGGACCAAAAAAAACGAAAATAGAAACAAGAATAACTTCGAGGTTTTTGGATGGAAAATTTTCATTTTGGGATTTTTCAAGATGTAAGATTGATGAAAGAACCATTCTTTGTGAATTCAGATTCATATCCACTTTTAAAATCGAAATCGCGATTTATGATACGAATTATCAGGGGTGAAAAAATCGCTTTCAAAGTTAGGGATGACAAAATCGTGATAAAATCAATCCAAATTTTTCAAATTAGAACCTCAAGTTATTCTTGTTTCAGCGGATCTCTATTTTCGATTTTTTCTAATTTTCCCGCTCAGAGAGAATTTTCCAACCAAAACTGAAGAATGTTACATCAAAATAACTTGAAATTTTCTAAGGAATCTATTTCTGCAATAAAAAATGGTGTTCTAATTTGAAAACGGAAGTTGTCGTCATTTCCGGATTTTTGCTGTGAAAAACCGGAGGTGCTCATGCCTTGAAAATATTTTAGATTTCATCAGCTTCGTTATTAGTGTAAGAGTAATACTCATAAGTGATGAATTTCATGAAAATCACGTTCAGTAGTTTCCGTATAAATATGGGTGAGTTTCCTCGTGGAAGACCCTGTATATAGTGATCCCCACTGCTCACATTTACTAACTTTGGTGAGGTAGTGTTATTGTGTGTTTGCCTAAAATATCACCTTGTAAGTGTACTTTAGGCCACCTGAAAAATGGTACGAAGCTTCTTGAATAAGAAAAGCTTCCAAAATGGTGATCATTCTATTTTCCAGTCTTCACAAGAGATTCAAGAAAAATGTAATTAAGGAACCTCAAATCGGCCGTACTACTTTATTTAACACTGAGATGGAAAAAGAATTTGCGCACACCATTAAGTATTGTTTGTATTCACTCCAAATCAAATAAAAAGAGTCGCTTACGAATACGGTGTGCCCTTATGAAGAAAGAAAATTTTAATACCGATTCGAGGCTAGCTGGACGAGTTTGGTCCATATGCTCACCTGAATTATAACGTTGTCCTATGGGGTGGTTCCTCATTCAGTTATGCAATTTTCATTTTCCAAGAATAAATAATTCCTTCGATATTTTGCTCAAAACCTCCTGTTTTATTCTAAATAAAATAATGTGTTTTCCATCTTTTTATATTCACAACTCATTGTACACACGTAGAAATAAAAGTTTTTTCAATTTAAAAGAATATTATACAACAATCACTGGGTAGAGTGCATATTTTTTAAGCTTCATTGTATTGCATATCTTTTGTAGGGAATTTCATTTTCTATTTGATCCTATCAGTTCTATTGCATTCTGTTTGCTTTTTTTTTTGTTCCATACGAATGTATATCGTCTACGGGCTGAATAATAGTATAGAACATTACTAGCAAGGTAAGAGGATTTTCACTGTCGAATGGAGGATATAACTGACTCTTCAACATTCAGCTAGATTCAGCCCTACTACTTTATGGGCAAAGTGGTCTAAGTTGTAAAGCTGCTTGGAAATGAAAGATAATGCCCCTGTTAAAATTTATCATTCTCTTGAACTTGACTTTTTCTATAGCTCCTAGAAAATCTATCGAATCAAACTAGGAAGATATTCGAATAAAGTTGCAACAAATAGGCCTGCAAAAATACGCAGAAATCGATACTTTAGACCATTTTTTTCAAAATGGTGTGATGGCTCCTGCCCCCACGTCGGTGTTTATCCATTATTATTAAGAAAGTGAGGTTTATGATTAGAATAGAATAATAAATAGTTTATTGATAAGTACCTATGCTTATACTTTTGTGTTTGTTCAGGTGATCCCATTACGCACATCTCACCTACCCATCTTTTTTTTTCAATTTCAAAACTATGGACTCATGGCAATGTTCTTTCAATGGAAGAGCTACTATTTTCAGTAAGTGAAAATTGGCAATGTGATTTATCATTTGTGTGTCTCATTTTGATATTGAATAAAATTTAATTATTAATGGTGATCCATGAAGACATCTAGAAGTATTTCTCAATTCGAGATTATTCTCAGAGTAGTCATGCTGTTTTTGCTTATAAAATTTCAATCAGAAATGTTAGAATAATGAGTTATATCACGAGTTTTCTCAATAAAAATAATTTCTCCTAACTTGGGTAGAAAAGTGATTATGGAAAAATGAAATTCTGTAACAGGTGGCTTTATTAATCTGGATGTTCTCGAAAACAAAAAATAATCAACTATGTGTTCTTCATACGAAGAAATCAAAAAACGATTACAATAATCTTATATTAAATACTTAAAAAATATTGTCATTCAATAGTTATTAATTTTCAAAACGACCTTGACGGTAGAAGGTACATTATAGTCGACTAAATTGCTTGGCTGCTCATTACAAAATAAACAACATAATTATTGATATGGAATTAAACATTTTCAAATAATATATATAATAAATCTACATATAACAATATCTCAAAAAAATTAGCCGATTTGACTACTTTTTATCACTAATATATTACACAACTTCTACAATTATTGCACTTCATCTAATGATTATATTCTTATATATGATTTTCAGTTATGATTGTATTCGTTGTGTAAGATTCAGTAGCTACTTCTCTATATATCAAATCACAAGTCGGAGTGCAGTTTGCCTTAGACCTAATCGAACAATGAATTTGAAGACATTAAGTGGTATTCACCTCTCTAAAGATATTCTTCAAATAAATTGAGCTCTTTCGAGTTAGTTGGTTGGCACAGCACCAAGATGAAAAATTTAACTAAAATAGTACACATGAAGTATATCAATAGAATTGATTGAAACATATACAAAAATTGCCTACTGAATACATGTGGAAGACATAAAAAATTTGTTGCTTCAGAATATATACAAATCCTTAATCTCGAAATATTTCACTACGAGTCTTTACCATGATGAAAAAATTATTAAGAAATATAGAACACCTTCGAACAATTCTATAATCGTCAAAAATGTATCAACAAGTAATATATTATATTCGTAATTTGACATATATTAAATTATTTTAGCAAATATATATATATATATATATAGTAACTTCCTTCTCGATGTGTGATGGCAATGAAACAAAGTTCATTTGTTTTTGGTCTGTAGGGATGAAAAAAGGATCAAGGAACAGATAATGATATCTCATCAGAAGAAAACAAAAATAGAAAATTTATTTGAAAAACAAATAATAAAATATGATAAAAATTTTGAAAAAATTCAAAAAGAGTGGAGATGAATAAAGATGATTAAATAAAAATGAACAATAATGAAGTATATGAGTTCGCCATCCACAAAACAATTCCTGGCTCTTAAGTAAGGAACTAATAACTTATTAAGTATATCTTCGGCAATTATCAGAAAGAGCCATCAGATTTGGCTTCAATATAAGATTTTATCTTACAATAGAATTGGATATTATGATATGTCAGTTAAATAATCAGTTCAACGTATTGATTTTGTGGAAAATTTTGTCTTGTCTTTTCGTGCTCCGATCTCGGAATTCCATCAGATATCAATCTTGCGTCTATTGTAGGAATTGCTGCCATTGGCGGAAGTGTAACACACTCAGGAGGAATCTGTAAGTAAATTCTCTATAAATATAATACTAAACAATGTGGGATGATCCTAATATTCGCAACTAGTCACTAGCTTTCTGTTTAGTTGCCACAAAGCATGGATCTATTGAGCATAGTGTGTGTTTCTTTGAGATCTTGAAATTCAAAAGAAAGACATTGAACTGTAAAGACCTCAAAAAACAGAGAAAGGGTACGTCAAGCAGTTGATTACAAGACGTAATTCATAAATAAACTTCCTAGATCATCGGAAATGCCATAATTATTTTTGAAGAATCCTACTTATAGAGTAATCGTACTTCTCCTCATATTCTTTTTTAGGCCATTTCCATCCACTCCTGGAAGTAGGCCTCTTTCAATCATATTCACTGATATATCTTGTGACACTTATGGCTTAAGCCGTTATGTCGTCTAGCCATCTCTGTTGCGGTTTCTAACACTGCGTTTAGTTTGTCTTGGTCACCAGTATGTAAGTTTATTTGTCCATCTGTTAGTGTGCGTCCCATTGCCATTTAAAATCTGCCATTGGTTGTGTTACATCTACGGCTTTTATTCTTTGCCGTATTTTGTCGTTTCTTAGCATATCTTTCAAACTCAAACCAAGCATTGCTCGTTTCATAGCTCTCTGCATTATCCTTCATAGAAAAAGATTTGGCTCAAATGAGGAAATGATTGCTGAAAGTGAATCTAAGTCTCGGAAAATCATTCTACACTGGTAGATGAGTCACTGTCTTTAGGGCTCGATGTTGGAGTCACAAGAAAAGATCACAAATAATCATCACTTAGTTAGCTGGACCTTGACTCGGAGAATTTGTGAAAGATATATTTCTGCCGGTTGCTGCAGCTTTATTTTCATCACAAAATAAGGTCCCTTTGAATGATCTGGAGAAACCTTCCCAAAAACTCTTGTCTAAAAATGTCAGATGCCCTCCATCATCATCAATTGTGCTACAGCCCTACAGGGTCTTGTCTGTTTTTCGCCTCAACCACCAGACCTTCCGGTCTCTAGCAAATACTGTCCAATCCGCAGCACAAACTTTCCTGGCACCCTCTGAAACGCCGTCTCTCTATATCAGCATTGATCTCTCTCTCTTCTGCTTGTTGATATGGCCTTGAAGTTTCTTCTCTTTGGCACGTTGTTGTCATAGGGTGCTACATATCCTGCCATTTCAGCATGCCAACCTCTATTATTGTTATTATGTCTATATTTCTTTAGCCTCTATATGAGTTATGAATCTCAGTATTATATCTTCTCCAAATATTATCCTCTTGGATAGCACCACAGATCTTCCGTTCAAATGTTGACAGTAATGTCTCATCAGATTTCGTTGGGGTCCAGGTTTTTGAGCCAAAGATTAAGGCTGGTACAATTAGTGTCTTACAGATTCTGATCTCTGTGTTCCTCGAAAGGCTCGATATACGTTAGTATTTTACCTCCATGCTTGCACGGGGTTATCAAGGCTCCGAGATATAAGAACTCATCAACTATTTCGATTTTATATTATTTTACTGTGATACTCCGACCCAGGTCTATCACCCTGCTTTTTTATGAGACTGCCATAAACTTTGTTTATTTGTAGTCTCATATTTCTTGCGGAATTCTCAGAATTGATAGATGTTTCTTTGGTATTTCTAAGACTTCTAGAGGTCAGGTCTATGTTCTCTGCGTTTACCATTACCTATCATGACTTCTTTAAGATAGTACCTATTGAATCCAGTTTTGTATCTCTAAATACTTTAACAAGTGCCAGTGCGGCGCTCTGTCTCAAGCCTACGGTTGTTTCGAATGAATCAGAGATATCATTCTCACTTTTTACGTGACATACAGCTTTAGACATTGTCTTTTTTGCCAGTTGAATTCTGGTTTTTGGAATGCCTCGTTCATTCATGGCTTGACATAGTTTTGATCTCAGGACTACCATAAGCTGCGATAAAGTCAATGAAAAGGTGATACGTGTCGATGATATATTTGAAGCACTCCTCTAGCATCTGACGTAGTGCGAAGATCTGGTCTGTTGTCGATCGACAAATTAGGAATGAGCATTGGTATTTTCCGATTTTAGGTTCTCCGTACGTTCTTATGCGAAAAGCCAAGGTATATGACAGTATTTTATAGGCAGTATTTAGAAATGTAATAGCTTTATAATTACTGAATTTCAACTGATCCTTATTCTTGTGCAAAGGATCTATAACCTCTACATTACACCCCTTTGACATTTGTTTCTCAAGTCAGACTCTTCAGATGATTTTCAGCATTGTTTCCTCCAATACTTCTACACCAGCCTTGATGAGTTCCACTGTGATAGTATCCCTTTTAGGGGCTTTTCAGCCTCTTCATGGCTCATATTTCTACTTTCTTTGTGAACAAACAAACTCAGCCTGAGCATTTTCACTGAAGTTTTCCCTAAGCTATTGCATCATTAGCTAAGTTGTATGGTACCACATTACATAATATCCTGCTTAACCGTTAAACTCAAATAGATAATATAGATAAAAACTGATATATCGTGAAGCTTATATCAAAAGAAGACATGAATAAAATAACTCAGTAAATATGTCTCCAAAATATTTTTTTTTGTGTCTGGGTATTCTTACCATTGACTGCTGTGGTTGAGGAGGAGGCATAGCCCCAGGTGGCGGCATTGTTGGGTAATAGTTGGTTGGTGACACTGGAGGGCTGGGGTATGGCCAATAAATAATCTGATGAGGAAGTAGTTGTCTTGGACCCAGTGGAGTAGCTGCAATCTGAACTGGAGCATATCCAGTAAAATTGGGTCCTGGATGGAAGGCAGTAGGAATCATGTTTCCACCTGAATTGGGGAAGCAGAAAAACTGTTACAAAACTTCCTACAGAATGTACTCGAAAGTATTTGAATTATTATCTTCTACATTTATGTAATACAAAAGCAAATCAACAAGTGATCCAACACCTATTCAATTTTTCCCAAATATCCTCACGCCATGTTTTGTGGGTGGACATATACTAACAAGTTTGGAAAAATGAGAAAACCTCTTTGGTTTGAAAGTACAATAACCAATGAATAATAATGAATTCGATTAAAATTATCTTATTATCAATATTTAGTTCTCAATTGCTCAAAATGATTTCTCAGGCAGTCGTACCGTTTACACCAATTTGGTTTGAACAGTAGGTCAAGCTCAATAATCTGAAAGCCGTATCTCCAAACAATCACAGCCGACTTATGGAAAAGGTTTTTCGAAGCAAAAATATTTCAATTTAGTGAATGCTTTCAGATTCTTTTGCTACAGTAATCGAGAAATCTCAAAAATTCATTGTTTTCGTAATTGCTTCTCTGCTCGAAGTAGAGTAAATGAGTTTGAAATTACGTTTATCGAACATACTATTAATGAAATTATGCACTATAACTCTATTTATTATGGAACAAGTCTAGATCTTGTGTGAAACAACTGCATTAGTATATTTTTTCGACATCCAAAAAAAATATTGGTTACCTTATTACAAGTAAAAAACTAATAAAACTGTACAACACTTTTTTATCATGTTTGATTGTTTATAATTTTTGCAATTTTCAATGTATCAATGCAGTTTTTGTGCACAATGATCAAAACTTAGTCCCAATCTGTATTCACTTATTCAAAACTATATTGATGTAATATTGCCTAATCTCGATATAATCTCGTGTAAATGGCCATAGCTGTTGTTAATTCAAAAAAAAAAAATAATAAATAGAAAATTCCAAACCTAAAGAATTATACTGAAAATTTTCAGAACCAGTATTAATATCATTTTGAACTCATTTACTAGCATAACATGAGATAGATACTCAGTTTTGCAGCTTCCAATAAGTGAAAATCAAATTAACTAATATTTTTGATGAAATATTGCAATACCAGGTATACCGGTGTGAAGTGAGCGAAAAGATACAAATGTCTCGATAGGGATCATTTGTGGTTAACAAGTTTTTTTTTTGTTTGGTTGCTATGACATCTGTGAAACAAATTTAGTATACACTAACTCATTGAACAGACAACATACATCATGTTAAAAATATTGAATTTTGTACCAGAAATTGATTATTTGCGGAAAGCATTAATTTTTGTTTTCATTTGAAGAAAAGTGCTGCAGAGTCTCATCGAATGTTTATCGAGGCATATGGTGATCATGCTCTGTCGGAAGCAAAATGCAAAAGATGGTTTCAACTGTTCAGAAATAATGACTGAAGAACGTGGAAGACTACCAAAAAAGTTTGAAGACGCCGAATTGCAAACGATATTGGATGGAATTGACACTTTGAATCAAAATCAAATGGCAGAAATGTTAAATTTCTCACAGTTTAAAAGCTATGGTAAAGATCCAAAAGTATGGAAAACGGCTGCCACATGAATTGAATGAAAGACAGATGGAAAACCGAAAAAACACTTGTAAAATTTGATTCAAAGACACGAAAGAAAATCGGTTTCGCATCGGATTGTTACTGACGATGAAGAATGGATTTATTATGAGAATCCTAAACGGAAAAAATCATGGGTTAATCCAGGACAACCATTAACATCGATTGCAAAACCAGATCGATTCGGCAAGAAGACAATGCTCTGTGTTTGGTGGAACCAGAAAGGTGTGGTGTACCACGAGCTCCTAAAATCTAGTGAAACCGTTTATACTGATTGCTACCGACCACAAATGATCAATTCGAACCATGTATCGATCGAGAAACGACCAGAATAGGCCAGAAGACACGGCAAGGTAATTTTGTTCCATGACAATGCACCTGCACACAAAGCAAAATCGGTTCAAGATACAATCGAGACATTGGCTAGGAACTGCTACCCCACCCGCCATATTCACTAGACTTGGCTCCTTGGGACTACCATTTGTTTTCATCGATGGAACACGCATTGGCTGAGCAGCACTTTGATTCCTACGAGGAAGTTGAAAATTAGGTATTTGGTTGGTTTGCTTTAAAAAACGAACAATTTTATTGACGTGGTATCCACAAATTGTCAGAAAGGAGGTCAAACTGTGTGGAAAACAATAGGCAATACTTTGAATGAAATGTTTTTTACTTTCCCATTAATAATTAGTGTTTTATTTTCACAAACAAAAGGCTCATTCCATACCGGTATACCTGATATTCTTTATCAATTTAAGCAAAATTTATAATTTTCAATGAGAGATAAAGTAAATTTTTTTCAATGATTCTATGAAACCAGCCAGGACAGATAAAAATTTTCAATTTTAGATTTTAATGTGAAGGGCCCAGTACCTGAGAATATTCGAGGAATTGATTTGAAAGTTGAGATAAAAATTAGGTAGGTTATTTACTACCCACTTGGCGGCTAATATGTGCTAGTACTTAATTCTCAATTCAACTCAATAAATAATGATTAGGTATCCGTATGAGTATTGAGCGGCAATTTTAAGATATTATCCAATTGTTATAACTAAATCACTCATATTCAGAAATTCTGTTTATTTGGAGTAGAAAAAAATTGAAATCCAATAATTTCTATCGAAATTCTCATTTCTTCATTGGTTATGGCAGTTCTTATTAATAAATTAATTTTTGTATTTTACAATTTTAATTTGATGATACAAATCTTCCGAACACCGATCCAGCCTATACCGAGGCTACCAAAACCTGAAGGAACATAAATTCTATACATTTTAGTGACACTATTCTAAAACATGAATTGATGATTATTACATGCTGAATGAAGTAATTTTTATTCCTTGCACCAAGTAAATACCACTTGTTGAAATGTCGAGAATTACCTAACAGGTTTTTCTCTTATGATAAAGTGAAATGAAGGAAATGAACTAAAGGATAAATAAGTAAAAGAGACTCACCACAATGTAGCAGAATTTTAACCGTTCTACCATGTCGGCAGCAGACACCACGTATGACTTCCTTCCCAGGAACTACCCTTTACTAGCCCACATTTTTATAATGCTCATTTCTCGAAAAGGTCTCTTAGCTATTAGAACAGAAGAACTGGATATCCAATGCTTATGCTAGATATCTGCAGTTCTCAGCTCGATATATTTTTTTCGATTTTCGTATGGAAAAAATGTTCTGTAAGTAAGGATGGTAGCAAAATGAGAAGTATTGGCTTTTACGTATAGATAATTATTCACCGCGTAATCCAGAAAATATATTTGTTTCTATCAAAGAAATTGAAAATCGTAGAATATACATTTTTTTCAGTTCTAAATGTATTTTGACTATGTTCGAATGTTTATGCAATAAATAGTTATAACAGAACTGCTTTTCCGTTCATTTTTGCGTTTATCATAAAAATAGCAGAGTTCCAAAAAACAGTAAGCGATGAAATTACAAAAAATATATAAGTTCTCTTAAAATTGATAACAAATTTGTTGAAAGCCTGAGGTTGGGTACTTGCAAGTATGGGATTAGTATTTTAAATTTTACAAACGGTTGTTTGGAATTCAAAAACTAAATAATCTTTCTTGTATGAGCCAAACCCGTTGTAGTCCTTTGATGAATAATATAATTTTTACTCATAAAATTTTTATCGATATTATTAAATCGTTATATTAATTGAACGATAATTTTCAATTGACTGAACAAAAACCGAAATTGTTCGTAGCATACCATAAATATCAACATTACAACTGCGATGATTGTTCTCAGAAAAATTAATTTTAAGATTTAGAAAGCTACATTTGAAGGTTATATATTGTTATAGTTTTCTCACAAATAATTGAATTGAGTTGAAAAATATATAGCGCTACTTGATTCAATAAAGGATAAATGTACTTAAAATCATTTAGCAGCTTTTTTTCATTAAAAGAAAATGTATATGAATAAAAATGTAATGAAAAAAGCCTTTCATAGATATTTAACGAAGCTTCATAAATTAATTTTGGATCAATGTACACTACTGGAAAAAATTAAGGGGTAAAAAAAACCCTAATTTTTAGACAATTCTCAACAGGCTGTAACTTCGAGAGAAATGGTCGTACAAGAAATTAAATGAAAATAAATTGTAGCTCCAAGTGTTTAATTTTTGGATTAAAACTTGAAAATTTTTAAACATTCAAAATTTTTTACGTTTTTTTTTGAGCGACGAACGTGGAATAACATTTTTTAGCTTAACCATTCTACGTATCGGATACTTTATTCATTTAGCTTTGATTTTTTTTATACACCTTGATACGTCCACTTCCTGTCAAGATATCAGTCTTCAAATGGAAAACTGTCCATACGTCTTTGATTATCGATATCTCAGCAACCAATGATCGCACAGAAAAATAAAGGTGCGCTTCAAGAACTCGAATAAATTCTCCTTAACGACTAGTCATTGCTTTTCCAAAAACAAAGTTTTTTTCCTTTTGTCACAAGAATTTGAAAATAAATTTTTTTGAAAATCAAACGCTAGATCGAAAATACGAAACCACTAACGTTAGTGCCTTTTACAGTTCAATGTGTCTACAAAAAGCTTACCAAAAACCAAATTAATGCAGCCAGCCGTTTCTTTGTTTCACTAGATCGAATTTTTGAAACAATTAAAGGATTAGGTTTTTTGCTCTGAAAATCTCGTAATTTTTTTAATTGAAAAAAAAATTTTCTCACATGTTTGCTCCAGAAAGTGCTTAAATTCAAAACAAAAAAGTTAAGTCATTCAAGTTCTTGAAAACCTCCTTCAACTTTCTGTGCGATCATTGGTTGCTGAGATATCGATAATCAAAGACAAATGGACGCTTTTCCATTTGAAGACTGATATCTCGGCAGGAAGTGGACATATCAAGGTGTATAAAAAAAGAAATTAAAGCTAAATGAACAAAGTATCCGAACCGTCAAATGGTTGAGCTAAAAAAAATTTTCCACGCCTGTAGACCAAAAAAATCCTTTAAATATTTTGAAAATTTTCTTGTTGCTAGTTTTTCTGCAATTCCTAAAACAGCAGAGGTTGAAAAACTTTCAAGTTCTAATCCAAAAACTAGAAACTTGGAGCTACAATTACTTCTTATTTTTGAATTCTTGTACGACCATTTCTCTTGAAGTTACCACCTGTTGAAGATTGCCTGAAAATTTGAGATTTTTTTGGTGCCTTAATTTTTTAAATTTTGACCTAAAAGGTTGACAACTCTAAGATACTTGAAATCAAGATATTCTAATCAGTATTTATTTCAATGTTTCCTGAAGTTTTTCTCTCTACACTTAGTCGTGCTAGAGTAAAAGAGAGTTATCGAAAACTTTGAAGAGGAAGCCTTCAATAAAATATCCCGAAATGAAGCATCCCTTAACGTGTTTGGCAAATTTGATCTTTCGAATGGCTTCTTAGACTTGTTACATTATAATAAGAAATAATAACGCAATTTTAATAATCATTTTTTCAATGAGTAAAATTGTAGATGGGTTGTGTCATTTAAAATTAGTTTTATGTGATATTTAACAATACTCATTTTTATTTCATTAAAAGAATTTTCCCTACTTTTCGGAATGGAACTATGGATAAAAGACTTTCGTGATCAGATTTTAATCAATAAAATGACGTCGTGGTATGAGGACCATGGTCTTTCTTCCCAAGCTATCATTTTACAGAAAAGCAGATCCAATATTTCTATTTCATGGTCGTAGGTGTACTTCGAGAAAAACAATTATTTTGTTTGAAATATTATCGAATGCAATACGATGGATGAGCTAAACAGTGGTCAATAAATTTTGTTTAAATATTTTGTTTTATTAACTGAAACAAGCGAAGTGCATCTATTAAGCGTGAATATGTTTATTCGGAAATTTATGAACTTTCAGAGGGTCCTGGAATGTTCCAGAATAGTCTGGAATCCACATAATCCTGCTGAATGAATGCTAATTACAATAAACCGAATTTAATTTTCGATATTATATCAAATATTTTACTATCAACTACAATCTGGTCGTTATAATTATGTATACAATGTTAAGCCAAAACTCCATAAGCTAGAGGAAACAGAACCGTAAGAAACTATTCGAAAAATGAACATCATATATATTTATAGCAAGAGGAAAACTAACAACAAACCCAAGCATTAATGTGACAAACATTTATTAATTGTGTAAATAATAAGGACATAATTATAAAATGAAACAGAGCTGCTGCATACAGTATACAGGAAATAATGTGTTTCAAAGAGTTAAAAAATATTAACTTCCTTTGATACTTCCGCTAGTCAATGTAGCTTTGATGACAATTTTGGCAAGCAAACCCTGACATTTCAGAAATATAAATCTCTCCACAATTTTCTGAACAGTTATAACGAATAAAAAAAATAATATGATAGCACGTGAAAAATTTTAGATTCAATTTTTCGATATTTTCATAATCAACCGAGTAATAAACACTTTTCATAGTGAGGAATTCGCAATATTACCAATTCGCAATTTGAATAATTACATGGGTTTCAACGTATTGGAAGCAATATAAGTCATTGCTGGAATATATTTCACATTAGAAGCATTCAACCCTCAATAAAATTAATGGGTAAACTGAATGACCCGTACGTGAAATAATAAAAAGAAAAAATTTTTTTTGACAAAAATAAGTTCGTCGATACAATTCATATAACATTGCACGTCAAGGATTCGGTGAACAAAATTTTCAATGGAATTCTGCAAGCCTAGTTTTTAGCCTAGATTGTATTTCTTGCATGAAAAATTGAAGATAAGTAATCATAATACATTGCAAAGAATATCCCGAAATAGGTCATATTCTGCTTTTGAATTCCATTAAAACATGTCATTTTCAACCCCTCATTAACTCCTAAGCAAGAGTATAATGAATAATCTAATAGCACTTCATCCTGCATGCCAAATGCAATGAAAAATTCAAATCGAAAACCAAAAACTTAAGATATTTAATGAACACAATTAGGAATGTAAGTAACAGTGTATAAGAAAAAAAAATTTACTTCGACCAACGTGAACATTTCAGTTCATGGTTCCTTGTATTTGAATGTTTGTTTCATGAATGTTTGTGTCATGCCATTTGATTATTTCGAGTTTGAATTATTAGCTTCTAACATGAATACAGAACGATCTATTTTTTGTAAGGAGTCTATTGTTCACAAAAAAAATGTGACCTTTTTTTTTCTTTCACGCAGACTATAAAACAAACACCTACAAAAATCAATGTCATTTTGAACTATAATTCATTTGTACCTACCTCGTCGCTCTATCAGAAAAAGTGGATGATTGATATTTCATAGGACCTCAGGTGTCCTTAAAAACAAGTTAGTAAATTGGAAATACAATGCTGGAGAATGGGCAGCAAAGTTAAAGAATTTGAGCTGTTAGTTGTAAAACCAATGAACACCAATAAACCAAACATTCTGCCTAGGTTGCTCTTTGAGAGTGAGACGAAATATTTCAACTTGTGCGCCACAAATGGCGTTGAAGTTTTGTGTCGGAACATATTTTTCTATAGATCTGACGATAGTTAATATTTTGAGGACGGATAAAATATTGAAAAATATGCTCGCACACCAATGAAGAAAAAGTATATATTTCTGTTGAAACCATTATGGAAATATATACAAGTTCTCATTACCAGAACCCAAAGTAACAAAACTTCAACTAACAACAAGTCGAAATATGCCAGGCGATTACACACCAAAACACATTGAATCTAGCGAAAGCTAAGGAAAATACAAGGAGGCTTAATCTAAGGACCTACAAATAAAACACTGCATGATGTTTCATTGATTGAAACACTTCTTCTTCCGTAGAAATAGTCTATATACTTAAAACAAGTCCCAATACAAAATAAATTAAATATATATCTCTCAATATCTGGTCATATCATTTTGTACATCGTAACAATTTCTAGCACTTTGAATCCACTCCATATTTCATCATTTCAGTACTACCCAATTAATCATTTCAAATGGGTAGTATAACGATTGGAAATGAACAGGAACAATATATTTTTTCGATCAATTATTACTTAACAAATTGTTTTAGTTCGTTTCTAGTTCAGGTCCATTCGTTATATTTTTCAACCAGAAAAGATAATCAATACACCCAAATCCAAGACTAAAATTAGTCGCAAACAATCATGATGTTATAACAAAAGCTGCCTGAACATTTATATATTCGAACGAGGTAAATAAAAGTGAAAAATAGATGCAACACTTATAAAGAGTATATCAAAAATTGATTTGTGTAAATATTAAAAAACTAGTTGTTGGAATGTTTATATAATCACATTTTTCCTCCCAATAATAAAAAGGCACAATTTCTCCGACACCGGAAATGAGCAAAGGAGTCAGGTTCATCAGAATTTCGTCGAAACAACAGGCTTGCAGATAATTCGAAAATTGCACTCATTTAAGACGAATGTTATTAGATTTGACGACAATATTTTTGAGCATTCAAATTAATCTCGATATTCGATCTATTCTGCTCTTCTACCGATACGCTTGCTATGAAATAATGAAAAATTCTATTACAAATGAATTGTTTCGCTGAGTCACAATTCAATCACAACCTCTGTAAGATTAATTTCCATGAAAGCGTAGGAAGATATCGCTTAAGTACTTAACCTATCAGAAAACATATAAAAAGTCATTATATGGAACAAAATATGATACAACGATAATGAAAACTTATTAAGTATCTTAAATACAACGAGAGAGGTCTTAAATCAAGCTTGTTATCAATAAAAAACTCAAAAAATACTAGGTAGTCAATAACTTGCGAATATAAGAATATATAAAAAACTATGAACTCATGTTGGTACATTCAAAAATGCAACAACAAAATCAACGAAATAATGAATATTTTGGTACCTAGTATCGAATAACGAAGATGCATGCGAAAACAACCTACTCTAAAAAAAGTCTATTGAGCATTCATTCTTTCACATGTTCTGATAAAATTGTGGATATATTGCGCTACTGTTTGGTTGTATGTACGCTCTTTTAGCAGCCGAACCCTGGTCTGAGAAAGCATCTGAGTAAGTTCGTTTAACCGATGCTTGAGGAACTAAAGGATACATCCCAGGAGCAGTACCGGGTATGAATTGATGAGGGTAGTTCATTTGTGCTCTTGAAAAGGGCAACGAAGTCATTCCAAGCCTTGGAGGTAGAAAAACCAAAGGATGCGGAGCTTGAGGAAGCAAATGCGGCATGAAAGACATCTGCGGTTTCATCAAGGAAGGGGGTAAAGCAGATCCTGGAGGAGGTACAGCTCCGATCTGACTCTGCTGGTTGAGCACAGCGAAATTATGTTGAGCAATCTGATTCATGAGCAACATTTGGTTCTGCATTTGAGCAGCCTGATTTTGTCTAGCGATAAGATTTTGGTGTGCAATCATTTGAGCCTGGTGTGCTTGTTCTTGAGCTAGGAATGTCTGATTGTCCCAACCCATGTTTTGGGTGGTGGGAGCCGACGTAACTAAACTCTGATGAACCTGACTACTGACCACAGAGGTGCTAGGAGGTGGTGGTGGGGGTATATTAGTCGGAGGTAATGGAGCAATTGAAGGCAACATACCGGGACTGAGAAGGGCTGGAGCCGCCTTCGCTGGTGAAACTGGAGCAGGGATTCCTCCCGTTAATACGAGATTCATATCTTCACCAGAGCATTGAAACACCTCGATATAGCGTTGCTTCTTGCCGAAGACCATATTACGATGGTGTTTCTGTTGGGCTGTTAGGAATGCTGATTGTTCTGAATTCATTTGGATGAAGGCTTCACCACTTGGTTGTCCCTGAAACAACGAAAAACGAATGTTAATTCGGTCTAGGAAAGAATGCAGAGAATGGTTGTTAACATTAAGTATTCACGTGTTTTTGCATAATTTTTGTACAAGAGACTTCTGATTGAAAACTTTATTGAATCTCTGAATTTTTATTTGCAGATGATACCAACATCATCCATTATATTGCTTCTGAGTGTTTGTATTATCTCAGTTCCCCTTGTTTTCGATTTCATCCACTCCGACCTAAGTTTTTTCCACTCATACATTTTTCTAAAGATGGATTTTTTATGTTGTTTTTCCTACGACTACCTCGAAACCCAATAGCGGAAGACGCTAACATCAGATGACGTCATTTCATTTTCCATACCGGCCGATTTACTAAGAAAATCTGATACTAACCATTTAGAAAATCTATATAATCTTCGAATGAAGTTCGAAACTGCGAATAACATTCAGAATATGTAAAATGCAAATATTATGATTTCCCAACATGATAATACGCTATTCATAATCAATCTAGAAATAACATTTGATTTTTTCATATAAGAAACAACGGAACATTGACCTACCTGAGCATTGTAGACCATATGTACACCTTGGAAGACGATATTTTTGGCATAGTCACCCAGAAAGTCCAAAATATGTTCAACCTGGGCTTCGTAAGGCAAACCTCTTAATCTAATGCAGTCTTTTCTTGTACCAGAGGTGATTATATGTTGTGGCAATAAAGGCACAGGGTGGATAGGAGGTAATATTGGAGCAGGTGTCTCATAAACTTTGTTGTCAAGAGTTCTGTTCAATACCTAAAAATGAAAAACAAATAAAGATCTCACTTCTCAACATGTTTTTGCGAGCTTGTTTTAGTCTCGTCCATCAATGGAATAGAGTGCCTAAATGTAATCGATAAGGTTCGACTTCCTGATAAAGTATTCGTGGTCAAACTTGACTATCTGTCCAGCCGTATACTTTATCTACTGAAGAAGATGAGCAAATGTTTTTATATTTTTAGAATATCAATATTATTTCGGTCAAGTTTGTTACTGAGATGCAGCTGTCGGATAGTTCAGAAGTTATGAGCATCTAAAATGTGGTTTTCCTGATAACTTCTAGAATAACCATCCGATCGATTTGAAACTTAATTATCGTTTCAATAACAATTAACTGAATATTGAAGTCATTTTGAATTCACCAGTTGATTGAGGTTACATTGAATTAATCATTTGAATAATTATACGACAGTATGTGAAATAGATGAATACACAAGGTTATGTGAATGTCCTGATGAGAATGAGTTTGGTTAAGTTTGCATGCAGTATCGGGGTTCCCTTCCAATGGCTCTCAATAAAATGCATTGGATCCATAAGTACCCTTGTTTGGGCACAAAGGCAACTCTAGGTAAAAAACCTATAGACCATCTTTTAGTGCCATCCTTCAATCGACGTATGTTAAAATTTCGCACCAATTTATCGAGTGGTTTTGACTTTCCGACATCTCATAGTAACCAACTTTGTGTTATTTTGAAAAATGGAAAAAGAACAATTTCGTTCGATTATTCGATTCCTGTAATTGAAAGGGGAGCCGGGCGAGAAAATCAAAGATCGGTTGCTTGATGTTTACGATGTTTACGTGCACCTTCGATGACGAGCATCTGATTAGTCCAGTAAAAGAAGGGCTGAAATCACTGTTTCTCGAAAAGAGCTGCATTTTTGATTTGTTGATTGTTATAATGAGAGAAACATATGGTCAAAAATGCAGGTGTTAAAATTTTCAGGAACATTGAAAAATCCTTGAAAATATAGAGAACAATGCAGTTTTTCTGATATTTTCGCGAATTAGAATGTTTAGTAAGAAAAAGTTTTAAACAAAAGTTGTAGAGCGGAAAATTATATTCCAAATTATGTACTTTATCGTTCTCGAAAGTGAATTTGTATACTGATAAACAACGTATTTCTTTAGTAGCGCAATACCAACGAATTTCAAATTTGGCGCTCGATGAAATGACTACCTGTAGGCTGAACCAAACATCTGGAAGATATTCGCCATAGTTGGACTCTACTCGTTTTGTTATTGTATTGCTTTTATTACATCGAACCCTAGCATATAATGTTGAGTTGGTTGGAAACGGACAGTTTGGGTAAAACGATGTTCGGTTTTATAATCTACTAGCGAAGGCGATATAGATTCTTCAATGGAGGCTAGAAGTAATATGAAAAATAGAAAAGTCAAAAATTGGATAAATTTTAAAAAGAAAATTTTGTAATTTGACGAAATTGAAATTTAAATTTTATTAATTCAAAAACTAAAATAGTTATCAGCCGCAATTATGAACAGATTCCTAGTTGAATTTTCTTAAGATGCATACGATATACGAATATTAATTCAGACGTAGGTAGGTATGTTTCTCATAGTAAAATAATAGTAATTCTTCGAAAGAAAGAAATTTATTCAGAGTAATGGGACAAAAGAGTTTAAGTAAAAAACTGTAGTAATTATTTGAAGAGCAATAGCATTAATGAATAAAAATTAAATTTTATGAATCGAAAAATATCAGGAAAAACTGTTTTTTCATTTTTACTAATAATTCTTCAATTAATTGCATCAATATCATCTCCCTCAGCATACTTACTTTGTGATCTGTGTTATCAAAAACGAATTGAATGAAAGAGTTTGGATGCGTTAATTTTGCAGGTTGCCTAATAACGGAAGCTTCATATAATTGAATATTGTGGTATGAAGCCGATACTCCTAATTTACTCATCATGTCAATTATCAAACGAGAACCTGTTTTTCTGTAGACATAAGTTCCTACAGCTAATTGAAATTCGGAAATGAATATTCTGGAACGAATAATGGAAATTATGGAATGTGCTATTGTATCACGTTTCACATCTAGCTATTTTGAATCTCGAATAAAATGAAATAAACTTTTATCATTAGTTTTCGTACAATGTTTAATATATTTTAAATTTCTTTCATGAAATTTAATGTTGGAAACTCTTTCTCATTACCCCATACCCCGTGAATAGTGCTATGTTATTCATTCAAGAATTTACTTGAGAGGGATAAATTTCATAGTTATAATCTTTTTCGACATTTTTGTTGTGAAAGAATTTTCGCTGTCAGCTACAACGTACTTTTGACCAGCTATCCATAAAATTAAATTTTTTTGATAATTACTGAGAGAATCGGGATTATTATAAAAGACAATTCCAATCTTTACTAAGCTCCATTATAATGGGAGATTTGTAAATTGGAGAAAACCGGTTAGTAATGATGGTACTTCCCAGGATGTTGTTTCGATGATAATGACATTACTTATATTTCTCTTCAAATCTCATTTTACTTTTTTATAAGAAAGTTGAGAAAGCAAGATCCCCATAACTAATTGAAATATAATAATAATCTGTTCTTGTAAGTATTCAAAATCCCGTCAACGATGATATATTTTTATTTGAGAAAATGAAATTTTGGTGGGGCAATTATTCATTTCAATGCGTCACTGAAATATCGATTTCAAACTAATGAGTTTAAACCTAATAATTACATGTTATTGATATACCAAGCTAGCCAGTGGCGTATCCAGAGATTGAGTTTGGGGGGGTAGTGGCAAGTTTTTGGGAGTTGACCTGAACTATCAATAATGAGATAATGAACTTGAGCGAAAGCGCGGTAGGAGGGGGGGAAGATTTATTGTAGCTCATCTATAATTTGACAGTTTTTATTCTACATTGAGAACATATAAAACAAACAATTGCGAGAACAGTGCATACAATAATCATCATAAAATTTGAAGAAATAAAATATAGGTATATAAAAGTCAAGAAATAAAATATATATAGGTAAAATAAATATATAAAAACTCAAGAAATAAATCATTCGAAATTTAAAGGGAGAAATATCAGAAATATTAGTGAATGTTATATTAATTGAAACATACCCGCTCCTTTTAGCATCAAACATGATTCAAAAATCACAAAACGAAATCAATCCGCTTCTTTTTATTATTAGTAAATCTACTTATAATATTGTCCACCTTTATTGAAATATCTCTATGTAGAAATAGCAATGATAGCCCAACTAATCTATCCTGACCCATTGTTGAACGAAGACACACTTAATCTCTCAGCATTCAGCAATCTCAAGTTTCAACTATGAACTGACAGAAAAGCGCATCAGATGTAGCGTACGTCACTTCAGGTTTTACCCGATTGAATTAATTCACATAGAACACAGAACTCGAGGGATGATAACCATATTTCAGGAGACTTTCTTTCTGCAGAAAAGAAATCATCTTCGATAGAATTTTTTTCCATAATTGTGTGGATTTATATCAAAAGCTCTGAATTTGTATAATTTTCATATTTGTACTTTTGGAGAAATTAACCAAACTATCCGGCAACCCACACCCCTGCTTTTGTAAGAGTGAAGAAGTCGTGTCACACGTAGATACCAGTTTACTTATGCAACCACACAATTTTTCGCATGCTATTCGCTTACCTTGGTATGATCTATCCAGATTCTAGGAAATCATTTTAATTAATTTCATTTGTTTATTTCTTTTTTCTTTATGCTATATCAGCTACGTGGAATATCGAATAAAATGAAATGAACTTTTATCATTAGTTTTCGTACAATGTTTGATATATTTTAAATTTCAATTTTCATTCGAGGATTTAATGTTGGAAACTCTTTTCTGAGGGGCGGTAATTACCCCCAGTACCCACCCCGTGAATACGCCCATGAAGCGAGCTGTTATTCATTCTAATAGATAATTCTAATAGACCTAGAATTTCAAATCACACTCTCCAGACAACTTGTGCTAAATCCTACCCTGTTCTAGAACTTCAGATGTCTAGGGCCGCTCTCTCTTGCACTAGGCGCCAAATTTTGAATTCACTGTTATCACCGCATTAGAGAAATACCTTAATAATCAATATACAAAATCACTTTCGAGAACGGTGAAGTACATAATTTGGACTAGAATTTTCCGCTCTACAACTTTTGTTTAAATTTTTTTCTTACTGAACCTTCTAAATCGCGAAAATATCAGAAAACCTGTATTTTTCTCTATATTTTCAAGAATTTTTCAATGTTCCTGGAAATTTTAACACCTGCATTTTTGACCATATGTTTCTCTCATTATAACAATCAACATATCAAAAATGCAGCTCTTTCTGAGAAAAAGTGATTTCAGCCCTTCCTTTAGTGGACTATGATATTGGTTCAATCAATTCAATTTAATTAAAACTTAAAACAACGAATATCCTTCATTTCGAAATATCCAATATCATTTTCTTCAATCATGTCAAGTCCTTGACGTAAATGAGAAATTTGATCAACTGATGTATCGGTAAATCAGTTATTTTTTTATAAGCAATTGGCTTCATGAGGAGATTGTTATTTATAAGAACAAGTTTTAAAGGCATTTCTCTTAGTAATTCAACCACAGACACGTGTTTTGGGCTATTGGCTCTCATCAGTGAGGTACAAAAGTGTTAGGATGGAAGACAATAGACAAACAAGAAAATAAACAAGCCAAAGGAATCAACCAACAGGAGCCAGATTCAAATGTGCAATAGCCCGAAATGGATTTCTGCGATTGAAATACTGAAGGAAATTTCCTTAAATCTTCTTTCTATGAATTATTGATATATATGAATATTATATACATAAGTCAATAAATGAGTTTTACAAGCCCTTGATCCTTGCATTACAATTTTCTTGTACGTGCATAACAAAACTATTCAGAGATATTCACTTGCAATGAAAATGGAAGACTCTTAATGAGTGATTCATGTAAACATATTTGAGAAACCATGGAGTCCTGGCATGAATCGATTCTACTTTCGTGATTACAAAACTCATCAAGTAGGATCTTTGTGATATTATTGAATATCATGGATGATAAAACTGTACTCCAAAACTGGATTGTCTGCTTAAATCCTTAATGGAAATCTTTCTATTAATTGAAGTTTCACTAGAATTGAAGCACATTGTGGGGCTTCAAGTTCCTTGACACACACTTCTAATGTTAGAGTATGGTGCCATTAGAAGGCATATTTTGACAAACGTTGAAGAAATAATCTCAAAACACTCAGTCGTTGAGGAAATTGGTGACTTACTTTAATTTTTGACAAGCTTGAAACATCCAAAGGATTCCGTTGATATTGCCCTATGTTCGAAGTTGATGTGGCCTAACAAAAGTTCAATTTTTAGTGGCTTATAACGATTGGTTTCTACTTGTGATGAATACAACCGATGACAAAATCATCAAAAGCTGTATTTCTTATGCACAAGACAAAGGATTCAACTTGATGAAGAACTACTCGACAAACCAGAACACCATCTATGTTAGTGGTTAGTATTTGTTACTGTTTGTTTTTTTTTTTAGTATCTGTTTTACACATCTAATATGCTAATGTGAAATAAATAAGATCGACACGAAATTGAATCAACTGAAAATAAGGGCTGAAACTATTTCCAACTAGGTAACTTGCAGATATATGGAACCCTAGTTTTTTCTTAGAAAGTTAATATGTCTTTGCAAACGACCTTGGTTGAAAAAAATCAAGAGCCTTTCGCGATTTTATTTGGTATGCCAGATTGACAATTTTATGAGAATAATCCTGCAGAGCACATGGCTTCAAAAAGCTAATTGCATGGAATTCATCAGACCCAATAAAATCTTCGAATTCAAAATATCAATTCTCTCATCCAGTTAGAAATTATTTAATTCAATAATATTTTTTAATTTAATATATATATATTCTTTTTTTTTAATTTAATAATATTTCAGGATAAACAATAAAATATTTCACCGATTCGTAATCACTACTTTATATAGAGTTGTCCACGGAAGATCGATAAATGGTAATAGTGGGGGAACTAAATGACATTCATTTTTAGAAATCGGCATAGAAATATTCAAACACAATAACTAAAAGATATTCAATCCTGCGCAACATATGATCATTCGGTGTTGGATGAATATCTAAGTATTACCACGAAGGAACCATAAGCAACATGTGTACGAGCCTAACCCAAGTGAAAATAAATATAGAGATTTATTATTGCGTATGTTAAAATATAAAGAATATAACCATGAGCCATATATGCTATGTGTATATTGAGTACTCGTACCAACTTCAAGTGGTGTTTTCTGGAGTAAAGTTAAGATAAGAAGTCCATAAGATCGCGACAGTTTTATTTCTGAAATACATATCCGTTCAAAATATTCAGTATATTTTGTTGACTTGCCAATTGGACCAAATTCGGGATCCTGGGTATACTGATGAAGCGAAAGTCGAATATAAACTCAGTTTTTCTCTTAATGTTAGAAGGCGCCACATACTGTGTTGTTCCTGAATTTAATTAACTAAAACTTTTTAGTTCGCACTGTAGGTTTTTGACTAAGAACACCTGTTCTCCTTTCTGTGATCCACGTATAAAAACTAAGTTCAATTATATTCTACCGTTAATGACTTGTTCTATAAAGAATGTTATTCAATTTTTCTCCGAATTTAAATATAAATCCTTGGCTTTATATAAGATGACCTTTCCGACAACCGATATCGACCTTATAGTAATGTAGTTATAGACTGAAACCTGAATGATGCGACAAATCCTTCAGGCCAAAATTGATATCTACTAATTTCTGTTGATTTTGAAAACTATCTTGGAATGGCGGTTATTTTTTGGATATTTCTCCTGGTACAGATTCTTTTCATCCTCAGCACTTCTAGCGTTTCTCATAAAACACTTTTATACTTCAGTTATCATAGATTTCCAATTGCAAAGCAATTACTAATCAACACTGATATAAACTGACTTAAGCTAAAATTTTTTCATTGAACCTTCTGCAATTATTACATCGTTTCTTCATAAATAGCAATAAGTATCAAAGTTAATTTGTTCCTAAATAAAAAAAATTAAGGTCAGTTCCGAAAACTTGGCAGGAAAATATCACATATTCTTTATTCTTGAACTTATTGTGGCAAGCTCAACAAAACTGTTAAAGCTGACCCGATAGTAAAAGATGTTTATAAAGAAATCTATATTATCGAAAAATATAGTTTAAAATTAAATTTTACGTCAAAAGGATATAATAACTGTAATGAGAAATCCAACACAAAAAAAATATCAACATTATTCGAAACATGAACACTTTCGAGAAAAACCTGATTCTGTTGTTGACGTTCGATTTCCAACAATAAGTTTCTGATCACTAGCAATAAAGCGCTCTAAAAATAAAAATGTATTATTTCACTCAATCCAATTCATTCGATCTAATCTAAAACATTTCTAAATTTGGCTAGATTTTTGATAATTAATTTATGTTATGATAAAAAGCTCTATTAATATTACTTCATACTATGCTAATTCAAGTTAGTGAAGAAGTCTTCATAAACGAAACAACGGACAAGTAGTTTTCATAAACTAAACAATTGATTACTAAAATAATAGTGGAACGAAAAATGTTTACCTGTTGAACTTCCGCTGTCGTTGACCTAAATAGTTCGATATACCGAGAACCTATGCATTCCCTATGTTTAGAGAGAGCTTTAGGAGAATCAGATTCATTGGCAAAGAGAACGAAAGCATCCCCCGTAGCTCGTCCATCGGCCTTTTTTACGAAAAGAACTCCATCGTTACCGTCCAATACGGTACAAGAGTTTTCTCCGGATGCAAAGAATTCCAGCTGAAAAAAAAAAACAGAGTTACAGTTCATTTACGATTGCGATATGCACTGAGATGGTCAAATTGATATGTAAACAATGACCTCTTATTTCATTGATTTGGAGTCATCGAGATAATAGAGGAAAGACGAAATGATTCGAGGAAATTGACTGTATGCCAGAACAAGACCGAGATTCTTAACCGACCGGATAATTGTAGCCTTGTCTAAGACTCCGCAAATAATCTGCAAGGAACTACGCACATGAACTAAAAATCACCATCGCTAAAACTAATATTAAGTATATCCCACAAAAAAAGGCAAGATGAAGATCGGAGACGAAGAGGTTGAATATTTTGATTATCTTGGAAACCTGATGAACAGCAAAGCCATTATCGGCAATGATATTCAAAACGGAGTAGGCGAGGCATCAAGAGTTATCAAACCTCAGAAAAAGACATTTTGACTATCTTGCTAAAAGTCAACACCAAAGCTACTGTTTCTCGTGCTGTGCTGATTTCAACCAGGAAATGAGTGCGGACACGTCCAATATATAAGCTACATTTCAAAAGACAGCAGCAAAGGATCTGCGGCAGATAGCACTTGTCAGATGGTTTCAGAAGATTTCATAATGTAGCAGAGTAATATATTCCTGAGTAGATCTCTGCAGTCGTCGAGGGAGCCAATACAGGTGATTGCGTTCTCGATGTGAACGTGTTATTTGGATCATGTACCCAAGAATTATAATGGAGTTTCTCTTCATACAAATTACTTATGAGATTGCTTTGTAAATGATTATTTTGTGTAACTCCATACTCACATCAAACAACAGCAAACTAAATAAATGAACATATATCCACCGAATCACATTATATTTTGCTATTGCAAGCCAAAGGAAAGTTAGTCTCTACAAGAATTTGGTTTAAGTGGAAACTTGACTCCTAGTATTCTTGGCAGATATTAGATCTATTAGTTGATGTATCTGATTCAGTTAATGCATCCCAATCTACAATGAAGAATATGAAGAAAATATTTCACATATTCAGGAAATCAGTTCGTACTTCGTACATATGTCGCATCCATTCCATAGATAAATTGAGGGCTGCAATTAAGTCAGGTTTTGACGGAATTCATCCCAAATTCATCAAACATTTAGGAAAAAAGGGATGCTCTTCGTTATTGTCTTTCTATAACAATATTTTGAATTCAGGAAACCTTCCTTTCGAATTCCGTAAAGCTAAAACAACAGGTATTTTGAAACGAGGAAAAATCCGTGTGATCCTAATAGTTATCAATCAGTTTATTGAGTGTGCCTTTCAAGATATTAGAAAGGTTAATTCTTTTCAGAATTGAACCTTATATAGAGAATGCTCTAAAAATTTTCTAGGGAGGATTAAATATAAATTGTTCAGATCAGGTTCTCAGCCATACAAAACTTTCATAAAATCAGGCTTCAATAATAGGGTTAAAACAGGAGCTGCTGTCAACAATTTATCTTCGGCATATGACACTGTGTGAAAAGATTAATTTTCAAACTCTATACCCATCTGAAGTGTGGGAAAATGGTAAGATTATTAGAAAATATGATATATGGTTTCGTGTTTCTGTTGACAATAAGTGTAGCAATGTCAAAAAATTGAAAAACGGTCTTCCACAAGGATCAATTCTAGCTCCTTTATTTATCAATTTATATCTCAGTGATTTATCCAGGACATCATATCAGAAAATTGTTTCTGCTCATGACTTTGCTATTGCTTACCACCATTCGGATTTCCATACTCTGGAGAATATACTATCATTTGATTATATCCCAATCCCTATAAAATCTTATATCTTGTTTCCATCTGAATAATCATGAGAAATATAGGAAATTAGCTGTAACATTCAATGATTCTTCTATAGAACATAATATCTATCCTAAATTCTTAGGAGTTAAATTAGATTTATCTCTCAATTACAAGCTCATTTAGATGATCTGAACCTGAAACTGAAAACTAGGAATAATACTTTTCAGGAATTAGCTGGATCATTTTGGGGTGCTGATATTTCCTCTTTTCGCACAGCAATTCTAGCTTTTGTCTCTTCTGCAGCTGAGTATTGTTGCTCCGTTTCGTTTAAAAGTGCATATACACAAAAAATCGATGCATAATTGAATACATCTATGAGAATAATTACTGGCACCATAATATCTACACCGGTTCATTGGTTACCAGTTTTGTCTAACATTGTCCCTCTCCATATTTCCAGATAGACTGCAGCTCTGAATTTTTGAAGCAAATATCATTCTTTTCCTAGTTTAATTCCAATTATTTCATACATTCCACAAAATAGAATTCCCAGATTGAAGTCACGTGAACCATTATGGTATATAATACGTACCAATAGCATGCTCTTCAGATGGAACTCGGTTCCTAGCGCAAGTTGTGAATGTGGGTATGCAGAAGAAGCAATGCCTCATCTCAACAATAATTGTCCCATATATATTTTAAGATGGTTTTAGGACCATTGATTATTTTTCCGATTATGTCTTGGAATGGGTTATAAATTTCAAACAAATTGGATAAGCATTTTTTGTATTCCGTTCTTTTTTCTGCTTTTGTCCTTTTATTTTCAGATTCGATGTGGGCAACTTGAAGAAGACTCTGTGTTTATCAATAGAAGACCACTCTCAAAATATTTAAGCTCATTGTTGTATATACAACAACACTTATGCTGAGGGCCAGGGTTTTTTTCCCTAGGCTTTCTTGTCATACACCGATCCATATGGCACCCCGTCACCAACCCCTGCTAACATTAGTTTTGTAAGCCAAAAGTTCAAAATAATATATATATTGAATCAAATGACTTCTGGAACTGAATTACATTAAAGCTGGGTTTCATAAACGCTGATCCGTTGATCAACTGCTTACTCGAGCGATTCTATGTCCTATGTCTATATTCCGTAAATTCAAATAGCTTGGGGGATAGCGGATAGCTTATTAGAAGAAAACCTCCTGCTACAAATTAAGGTTGTAAGTTAAAAGTAGGGGCCAATAAAGAAATTTAAAGAGTGTTTCACCTAAGGCCTAGGGTATCGTAAGAAAATAGTAACAAAACCTTCACAGAATACACTCTGGTAAACAAAACTTGCTCAATAGCTTCTGGTAATGAATATACATAAATAACAAAGGAAGCCGGTATAAAAATGAGAAAAAACATATCTTTCAGAAATAGTCCAGTTATTTTAGGAATTCGTATATAAATCGCTAACCATATTGGTTATTTTTTTATAGAAAATCGAGCATATCAATTATTTCTCAGAAATAAAATTCCACTCACCACTTGCTTCGCCGTGCAATCATAGGGAAGTCCTCTCATTCTGACTATTACGGCGGCTCCTCGAGAAAGAAACGCCTGTGCTTCACAATTGGAACCACCGGCTACAGAAAGGAAATCATCACCTGAGGCTCTATAAACCTCGATGTACCTCGAGCCTATGTGGTGCTTATGTCGTTTGAGAGCCATGTCTCTGTGTTCTTGATTTATGAAACGTACCAGAGCTTCTCCGTTCCGTCTCCCTTGTGGTGAAAGGCAAAGTGCTACTCCACCCCTGCAATAGATGGTTATTTTTGTTGAATGTATGAAAAAAAAATTTTAAATGTATTGTCGTCCAGGTAAGAAGTTTTTGCATACTTGATATAGTCTCTTTCCGGAATCTGCAACATTGTACTTAAGCAAGCACCACAATGAATATAAAAGAATCCACAACATGTATCTTATATGGGAACCCGAAAGTTTTAAGTCAATTGTGTTTGAGTTCAAAATCCTTTTCTTGTAAAACCAACAAGAAGTTATGTCTTTTGTATCGGAAATCATATAGAAATCGATCTTCTTCCCAGGAAGTTCTTTCCCTTTGAAAAACCTCATATTACGAAAAATTTATCTGCTAGTACCTAAATCTTGACATCAAAGCAATTATTATTGAAACCTTCTCTTTAGTGAAAACCATTAGGTAGAACAGTGAATAGATGACATGATTCGATAAAAATGGGATGACTATCAACATTTTGGTACTCGATTTCAGTCAAATTATGACATTTGTTGAATTTTTATCGGCTTTATGTAACTACATAAAATATTGATTATAAAAATTGATATAGTCAAATTTCACCTGAATGCTTCAAATATTTTTATATGAGTTCTCAAGGACCAGAGCATACATTATCAATTCACAAAATCAAGCACTAATTTATTCTAGTAGTACAGTGAGCTATCATTTACCGAATATCCGTAATTTTCGCATATCCAGACAAAAATGTTTCGATCGATTGAATTCGACTTCTTGATGAATAATAAGTGGTCAAAATTGAGTATATCTGGCCGGCCAACCGTGTACTTTTTATCTTCCGAAAAGATGAGCAGGAGTCATGGGCGTATTCACTGGGGGAGGGGGTGTACTGGGGGTAATTACCCCCCCAGAAGAGAGTTTCTACACAGAACACTAAATCCTCGAATGAAAATGGAAATTTAAAATATATCAAACATTGTACGAAAACTAATGAAAAAAGTTTATTTCATTTTATTCGATATTCCACGTAGCTGATATAGCATAAAGAAAAAAGAAATGAACAAATGAAATTAATTAAAATGATTTCCTAGAACCTAGATAGATCCCCCCCTCCTAGCGCCCTTTCGCTCAAGCTCATTATCTTATTATTGATAGTTCAGGTTAACTCCCAAAAACTTGCCACTACCTCCCCCCCCCCAAATTCAATCTCTGGATACGCCACTGGCAGGAGTTCTCATATTTTCAAAATAGGTGAATTGTCCAAAACCCCGATCAAGTTTACTTTTGGACCAAATGCGTCGAATAGTTCAGCAGTTATGAGAATCTGAAATTGGGGTGCCTCAATAACATTTAGAATATCTATTCGATCGAGCTATAGCAGGTACTATGTTTGAGTGAGGCGAAAGCGAATAGGTTAGAAATTTCGTAAAACAAAATTTGTACATGAATGGACGTTATCAATATCACACATATTTTCAGTTTATTTGAGGTTCTCAGAATTTACAATAGGAGATGATTCATCCTCCTTAGTTTTTCAGAAGATTCGACTTCAAATCATCATCGTTTTCTATAATTGGACTCGAATATAGGATTTATCAAAGGACAAGAGCTCAACTATATGGAAAATATTCTGAAAGATTTTCTATGGAGATGATATACCTACTTCTGTTTTGTTTTTCAAAAGAAGGTAACTTGCTCTTCGAACAAAACTGAAGAAAAACTGGTAGTGGTTATTTTTAATTTGAGATATAGGTTTGTTCAGTCACTGAGGCGGTTGATGGAGAATTACACTGTTCTAAAATACTTCATACACTTTATAACAAATGCGCAAAACCGCCTGAGCTTACGTAAGTGCTTTCCTACGTTTTTTAATAAAAAAATTAGTGCCACCTTGGTTTTCACCTTCGTGTTTTACCTCACATTCTTGATCAGGGTGTCGAACCTCATGAGTTCAACTTTTCCTGAAACGTTATAGGAAAAATATAAAATTGCTTGAAATGAAAATAGTATTTTGTGTGCTGAATGTATATGTATTTCTTTCCAATTCTTCTAATTTTTTCTGATGAACCTTTCATAAATGGTCTATCAACTATTTGAATAGCAGCAATATGAAGCTCAAGTTGGTTTTGTCTCATTTATTCATCTTTTCCAACATTTTCTCGAGATGATAGGCATTACTTCTAAAAATTTTCGCGATTTTAATAATTTTTCCATTTTTGCTTTACCCGCATTGGGATTTTCCAAGGTGAATTTTTTGCTTCAACACGACAAAACTGAAATAGCAATGCACCTTTCGAACGATATATCATGGAAAGCATAGATTTCAGGAGCATGAAAATCTGACACTACAAATGATTCTTTCGACTACGAAGATCATGTATCACATCAAATCATCAGATTTTTCAAAAAGTAGCTTCCTTCGGGTCCAGTGGCGGCTTGTCCTATGAGGCAGATGAGGCAGTGCCTCATAAAAAAAATTCTGAACCGTATATTTCTTCATTCCCTTTCATCATCACTTTTTTCCTCAATATTTTTCCCAATCTCACGTTCATTGTATATTCATAACAAATCAAATCCTCTTTGAATAAACGGTTGGAGACATGCCTAACGCAGGCTTCTTTGACTGAATTAGCCTGTCATACTTCGATGACCTACGAGAACGTAATGGAAAGCCGTTCTAGGATTAATCCAAGGCTGGCCTCTGCGCGATCTTAGCCGATCTGATATCGTTTCGTTTCTGCGATGTCCAGCGGGTTATCTGCGTCGAAGCGGTGAGAACATATCTACGGCTTTGAAGGCTTCTCGAGGAATTAGAGGCTGGCCTCAGGTTTTTAGTTTTTATTCGAGTTAATCGAGAAGCGAGAAATAGAGAAATAGGGTTAGTTCACTTTGTCGTTAATTAGAGGTATCGCGTTTGATGTATATCGCGTATGATTATAATATTTTTTAGGTGAATTTTTTTCTGAAATATAAATCTTTTTTATCGAAAGTGACTACCAAATCGCGAAATGGATTCAGCGGGACCTAGTCATAGTAAATCTTTTGAAATTCCTAAGGAACGTGTTCAGTGTACTTGTGATATTGTTAATATTTTAATAAATAAGCGACATTTTTCGACTCATTTGTATGATGATAAATTATATTTAATTAAGGAAGTTAAGCGACCTGTTCCAGATTTGAGGAAATCTCTAGTGTCTAGCGGTGGGGTCGGTAAATCAAATCGGGGATTCCAAAATACGTGATATGACAAGTACGACGAAATTTCACAATCATTGTTTTTTTCTTGGCAAGTTTATTAAACAACTGACATAAGCTGTCATTCCCAGTTATCAGTCATTTTTCGTTATGTAATAGATGACCAACTTGTTGAGCGCTTCTTGGGATTTTATGATGTTAGTTCTGGGCGTTCTGCTGATGATCTATTTCAATTTTTATCTTCAAAATTCGGAAAATTTGACAACTGTTTCCACAGAATGAAGTTTCTCTGCGTTGAAAAGGATTAAAAATTATATTAGGAATACAACTGGACAGGCGCGGCTGTGTAATATGGCTAAAATTTCGATCAAAAAAGGATTCATAAAATCACAGGACGAAAATATATATATATATTGACAAGGTTATAGATCATTTCGCTGATCAGAAAATCGTAGAATTCCATTGATTTACAAAAAATTTTAATATTGAGAACTCAATTTAGAATAATTTTCATTTTTAACTTTCAGAATAAATCCTATTTTACACTGCCTCTTTAATTTTTTCATTCAGTGTTAATTTTTTTCAGAGTTTATTTTATTTATTTAGAGTTTATTTCGTTATTTTGAAAATTTCCAACTTGATCTGATCCGATTTCCTTCATTCCCATCCCACACGTGGCAGGAATGCTCTACACCTCCACGTTGGTTCTTGCTGTACAGCTGCATGATAATGGTTTTCATATTTTTGAGCAATTGTGTATCGAAAAATAAGCTCATAATATATTGGGACAATTAAATTAATGGCTTTTTTTGCTGAATAAAATAAAGTAATATGTATATATATAATTTGAGGATTTATCAAAAATTCCAAGCCTTAGTGAAGAAAATTTTTTTAATATATTTATTATGCAACTGACGAAGTAGAGTTCACTAAATAAATTTTGTTCGCCACGTAAACCCTATATATATTACATTAATAAAGAGTTTTTCATATGTGCCTCACCATACTATATTGTCACGAGCCGCCACTGTTCGGGTCCAATTAACATTTCGTCTGAAAATTAGACAAGCTCAAAAAAACCTCAACCGTTTTCAACTATATCGTCCATGGGACGTTGTCATAATGTCAGATAAACATAACACGTACCGCGATTCAATAATTCATGTCGGGCATGCTCGAGTATGTACTATGAAGCTTTCTTCGACACTGTATGTGCATGCATCCTAAAACCTCTTTCTTTTCTACTGTATGAACCAAAATCCAATAGGTTTCGACGACCCTCGAATAAATATGTACTACTATCTATTTAGTATCGAGAGCGAGCCACCTAATTACCACGCAATCATCCGGAACTTGGTAGGAATGAAATCGAGTACATATAAACAAATTTTCCGGGAGATTTTAATTGCCACATCTTATGAGTATTCCAATTAGAAATTTAAATCTGAAGACGGAACGTCATTTAACCCAAAATTAAACTCACCAAATAAACTGACAATATTGAAAATAATACAGTATCACATAAATTTCACGAATTTAGCCACATCACACAAACATTGTGTATAACCCGATTCACGTGTTATATCATAACCCAGACAACATTGTGAACAAAGTCTGACATCTTATCATTTCTCCACTGACGACTGTTCCAAGTTTCGAGAAATAATGGCTTGGATTCCACCGTACCTTATGGCTTATCAGTGAATCGAAGAAAAGCTCTGATAAAATATGATAGTTAGTCAGAATCTACATGTACTTGATAAGCTTCATGTTTCATGATTAACAGAAGGAGTTAGAGGTTATTTACCCAATAAAAAGTTCGAAGAATAGGTATCTCCATTAGATACTAATTATATCACTTCATTTGCATGGTTGTTTTATTTTTAGACCTCTTAACTGATAACCAATTTTATTGACATTGATATTAAAGCATCCCAGGTTTTTATACTAAAAATTTTACAGTCCGATCGACATCGAAGCTAATTTCATATCCGAAGTTTTGGCTCAGCTGTCAATTCCTAACAGTCTAGTCAACAAATTCAAAAAGGTAAAATTAGAGATAAGGCTACGAAAAATATCTAGCATTCAGAATCATCTCTAGAAATATTATCGGAGGATTTTATTGAAGTGAAGCCCTTTTTATATAACTTTCATATTATCTTGAGATTTATAATAAAACAAATTTTAATTAATAAAGTGCGATACTGAAACAAACTGGTCCTGTGAACTTGGAAAGGACTGCAACTCGTAAGTTCATGTCATCGTTTCAGTTGCGGTTATTATGAGACATTCGAGAGCGAAGTCTACAATGAACGTGAAAGAATCAAGAAATCTTAATCTTAAATATAAATAACCACTCATACTTGTTCATCAATTTGTCCAATGCCCTAACCTCCACATCTAAAAAAAGTTATATTTTCTTCATCGAAATCATTCATAAATTAATATGTTTTCCAGTTAGCTCGTCCTTTGAAAAACCATATTTATTCTAGTCCAACTCAAGAAGAAATCCTTTTTCGACAACCAAATCTTATCGTCAGTGCTATTGTTACTGATATTTTCTTAAGGAGAAAAATTATCAACATCAAAACTGTTTTGACCAATTGACAATTAGGAATTGCGCGAAAATTCATCACATTTCCTCTTAACTTTAATCTTTAAATGTCTTCATCACATAAAAAGCTCCTATAACTTCCCGCGGATTTATTCTACGAAGATGGAATTCCAGAATATGCATTATAGCAATACCCTCCAAATATGGACAAGTTTTAGTTGAGTTTCGACGAATATCTTATGAAAAATTGTATAATTCCATATCTGAAGTTCGGATTTTTCTAAAAATTCTCCAGCTTCAGTTTTTACATAAAAACGGGCAGAACCTTTTTTAATGTTATTCAGATGATTTACAAGTTTCAAATTGATCGGATGTACATTCTAGAATTTATTAAGAAATCCAAATTACAGATTCTCATAACTGCTTAACGATCGTAAAGATTTGGAAATCGTCTAATTATCGTTGGGATGAAGTAGTCTGCCAAACTTTGTGAAAATCTATAAGCTAGATGATTTTCTAAAAATTCCAAAAAAATTTCTGGGAATATTCGACCATTCCTAGGATATTCGTCGGTCCTCAACAAAAAATTTGCATTTATGGAGGTTAATGATATATTGCATACATTGAAATTTCATCTTCGTAGAGTAAATCTACGACAAGAGATAACTTGATTTTTGCGGTCGTTTTAGTACCATAAACTAGTAGAATAGAATAAATATAATACTTTCTTTATGGTTTATAGTTCTGGGACTCCTTGGCAATTGCCAATGCTACTGTCACAAAAATTTGTTCGTCACTAAAACTATAAAACTATTTCACCAATTTAGTGAAGTACTCATCGTCGCAGACCTTTCATGGCATTCGAAAGTCTTCACTGTAACCACAGCTGAAGTGAAGTGAGGAATGATACTTGAATATTCTGCTTTACTCACACGAACAAATAATCGCAATAATAATAAAAATTTAGAAAGCACTGACGTGAGGTCAGATTGCTTTGGCGCTCTTGTTGAGCTACTTGCGAGTAAATATTCAAACCTTAACAAATCTATAAGCTCTCTGATCGGGTGAACAATAGTCTTTTTCCGTACTATAGGACAATGTGATGTAAATATGAAAGCCTAATGAATAAACAAACCTTTATCTCAATTTGAAAATAACTACTCATAATTTTCACCAAATTTTGTTCTATGCTTCTCCTAAAAACTTACGTCATTGCTTTTTTGAGTTTTGACAACGCCATCAAATTCTTTCTCTATGATAAAAAATTTTTTGATTAATATTACGTCTGTGCTTTTCTGAATTTTGACAACGTCATCGACATCGAATTCTACCTCTATGAATTCTATGAAAATTTTGATTGATATTACGCCAACTGACACTGATATCTAGGTCCGCTAGTTGTCAAACGAATACCGATTGTGATGGCAAATCTTTCAATGACAAAGCTCTGACATCATGACATTTCTATTTTTCTCATGAGTAAATGAAAAAATGATCATATCTTCAGAAGGGGAAAAGCTACGACAATGAAATTTGAGGATGAGTAAGATATCGGTAACCTCAATATATATACGGATTTTTATTTAAATGTAAGCCATTTCGTTTCAGCCTCCTCAATAACATTCCAAGTATCAACTTGATCGGATGGATATTCTAGTAGTTATTGAGGAAACAAAATTTCAGATGCTCATAATTACTGAACCATCCGACGGATTTGGCCCAATAACGAACTTGACCGAGATATTTGGACAATTAACCTATTCTGAAAATTTGAAAACTCTAGCTGATTCCTTTTGGATGCTAGAGAGGATACGGCCGGACGGCCGGACAGACTCAACTTTCGCCACGAATTCTTCAACAGGGAGTCGAACCCAATCGATTGAGACCATTTTCGGCTCGATATTCCAAAATTACAGACATTCGGGCAAAATGATAGGCACTCTGTTCGGGTGAACAAGAGCGCCAAAAATAGAAAACTGCGAATTCTAACTTTTATTTTAAGATATAACTTTGTTGATTCTTTCGCATTCTATGTGGAGACTGTTCCAGAGTCCGTGAAAAGACTTCAGAAAAGCGGGCTTTTCTACAATTTAATGTTTTCTAATCGTTTTTTTATATTTAAATTGTTAAAATAATTAATTAAAGAATATTTTCGCCGTCAGCAGTCATTGTTTGCGCTTTTGAATGTTAAACGAGAATATTTCTTTTTATGAACATCAATTGTTAATTCGTATACAACGATCGTCCTTCGATATTTAATTAATTGAATTTTGGTTGAACACAAGGCTAAATTCACTGTCGCAGCTTCTGAGAATTAAGCTAATAGTTATAAAATTCGGTTTGAAATAATGACCGAACCAATCAATAAGGTTTTTGTCAGGTGATACTTAGGATGTAATATTGAAAATTATGGTTATATATATATGATGTGAATGATATTCTATTAAGTATACTCACTTGGCAACATTAAGCCCCCTGAAAAACTTCGCAATATCCTGATCGCTGCTCTGCCAAGGTAGTCCTCTAGCTCTCACCACACAGTTGCCGTCAATCTCATCGTCTTTTGAACTGTAACAAAAAATTCCCGATAAGCCCAATTGAACACTCAATGGTAGCCGTTGATAACTTTATTTAATCGGGGTTTTACTGGTTTGCGCCAATAAAGGCATGTCCAATCATAAGGACCACTTATCGTCCTAACGAATTCTTCATTAAACAGTGAAATGCAGGTGTTACTATAAAAAACTATTAGCTTATCATACGGTTAGCATTGACACAATGGGTTTAAAGTAGATAAGTTTCAATAGGGTCTGCATAAAAGATATCGAAAAGTGAATTTCTCATTGATGACGTATTTCGTCATTATTTCTACCATGGGATTTCCTCAAGCACGGTGATAATTTGTGCGGAACTATCACAAAGCAATTCTTGAGATTTCACTTCACTTGAATGGTATTAATAAAATTATTGGATCTGTATATATAGTTTCATTTGACACATTGCAAATTATTAAGGCTAAATAATATTCTGACTTCAGGAAACTTTCCTTCCGAATTTCGTAAGGCTAAAGTAATAGGTATTTTGAAAAGAGGAAAAAATCCTTGTGATCCTAGTGGTTATCGACCCATCAGTTTATTGAGTGTTTCTTTCAAGATATTAGAAAGGTTAATTCCTTTTAGAATTGAATCTTCTATAGAAAATGCTCTACAAAATTTCCAGAGAGGCTTTAGGAAAAATAGAAATTGTTCAGATCAGGTTCTCAGCTTTACAACTTTCATAGAATCAGGCTTCAATGATAGGTTGAAAACAGGAGCTGCTTTCATTGATTTATCTTCGGTATATGACACTGTGTGGAAAGATGGATTAATTTTCAAACTAATACCCCTCTGAAGTGTGGGACAATGGTACGATTATTATAAAATATGTTATCTGATAGAAGGTTTCGTGTTTTTATTGACAATAAGACTAGCAATTCCAAAACATTGGAAAACGGTCTTCCTCAAGGATCAGTTTTAGCTTCTTTACTTTTCAATTTATATCTAACTGATTTACCCACGACATCATCTCAGAAATTTGTTTATGCTGACGATATTGCTATTGCTTACGAACATTCAGATTTCCATACTCTGGAAAACATACTGTCATCTGATTTGGAAATTTTAAAGAATTATTTTATTGAGTGACGATTATGTCCAAATCCCAACAAAACAAAGGTATCTTGTTTCCATCTGAATAATCATGGAAAATATACAAAATTAAAATTAGCTTTAACTTTCAGTGATTCTATCGAACATAATTTCTTTCCAATATACTTAGGTGTTACTGCAACTCGTTATTGTTAGTTAAGTTCATTTATTTTCTGTTCCAAAATGCTTGTTCGTTTCGTGCGGCCCACGTATGTTCATTTCTTTCTCTATGGACGTATATTTACGTATGGACATATGTTGGAGATATATGACAGTGCGAGACGAAAGAGGTAGTAATTCGAATACAGACATCGACGCTCGTTCGGTGCAGTGCAAGAATTTTCTTCGTTTCTTCGCTATTTTTCTCGTTAATTTCTACAAACTAGAACTCTGGTGAAAAAGTGACTGTTCTGGCTCGTGAGTGACACGTTCAGCTGTGCTATAAAACCAACAGGTACGCAATCGTCGATACTCCAACATTCGCCTTTCTTTTCGAGTCATTTTTTCTCACCGGAATTTCATTGTTGATTTCTTTTGCTTTCATTTAATTTCAAAGGCCGTGTCGTGCCATTTTGGTCCTTCTTGAGCCGCATATTTTCGAACCGCGTTTTCAAAATTATTGCGATCAAGCATTTTGGAATTTTTTCATTTAGTTTTTTCATTTGCATTTATTTCAATCTGTCATTATTCACGTGACCTCGAAAACTTGATAAGATATCGAACACATTCATAAATCCTTTAATATCTGCGCATGTTAAAAGAATTTAGCTTTCATTACCTTTCATTTGTTTTTCTCATCTATGCTCATAACCTTGATTCAAAACATAAACAAAGATTGACATTCTTGTTTTTGTTTATTTACATTTCATTATTTTCATTTGTTTATTTTCAACTCGATTTTCAATTTAATAGATTCAATCTTAATTATTTGCTTTATTAATTAATTTAGTTCTTTTCAATCGGTTAGTCTATTTACTCTTTTTCGAAATTACTCAAAACAAAATTCATATTGTTTTCTGCAGTATACCTTGAATAATAATAATGGCGACAAAATTGAAACAACTCAAAGCTCGTCGTCAAATTGTTATTGATGATCTCGAGGAAATTCTCAATTTAGCACAATTCGCTGTCACTGATGAGAGTTTACATGTTAGATTCAAATTAAGATGTGAAATACTTGACGATATTCTCGTGGACTTTCAAAATTTACATACGTCTATTGTCTCTATGATCGTATCTTCCGAAGAACCCGAATTGAACACTGAGAAGGTTATTCGAACAGCCTTTATGGATAATTATTACACCATCAGAACAACTTATGTTAATTTATTTCCTGTAGTAAACATTCCAGTAAAAAACCAAGACAGTTGCTCTATTAGTTCGCCAAATGTTAAACTTCCAAAGATAGTATTGCCCATTTTCAATGGGAATTATAAAGAGTGGCCTACTTTTTTCGATATGTTCCAAAGTTTGGTACATGAAAATTCTAACTTGAGTCAAATAGAAAAGTTTCAATACCTCCTTAGTTCACTTTCTTCTCATGCTTTAAATTTAGTTAAAGGATTTCCATTGACTGCTGAAAATTATGAAAGCGCTTTTCAGACATTGGCGGAAAGATATCAAAATAAAAGACTTCTCGCTAATACATGTTGGAAGGAAATCTGTAATGTTCCAAAGCTACAGGGTGATTCAGCTAAAGACCTTAGGCGAATTCTAGAAGTTTTTGCGGAAAACTTATCGGTATTAAGGAATTTAGGTTTACTCGTTGACCAGTGGGACTTCGTTTTATTTCACATTCTCATTCAGAAATTAGATTCAGCAACGATCAAACGTTTTGAATTGCAAGAATGTTCAACCGATATTCCGTCGTTTGTCAATTTGCGAAATTTCCTGACAAATCAGTGTATAGCCTTGGAGGCAGTAGCTCTTTCTCTTCCGTCGAAAACTCATTCAGTTTCGAATTCTCAAGTTTTGAAATATAGTTCTCTCTCAACGAATAAAAGAAATTCGACTTTTCTCGTTCAAACGGAAACTGAATCATTCAAGAAACGTATAACCTGTAATTATTGCAAGTTAGCTCATAGTATTTACAAATGTCCATCATTTTTGGAACAAACTGTTCAAGATCGGTTCAAGATTGTGAAGAACAAAAATTGGTGTATCAATTGCCTCCATTCTGGACATAAGATTAACAATTGTTCTTCAAAGTCAAATTGTCGTGTTTGCCACGGAAGGCATCATACCCTCTTGCACATGCGCAATAATGCGGATAATGATTCTTCAACAGAGACGTTTCATTTCAATGCTGCAAATTCATCGGATTCAGGCTCAGCTCAAGTTTTAACCAATGTTTCTTCAAATTCTACCGTTCTCTTGGCAACCGCTGAGGTCGAAATTCGTGATGCTTGGGGTAGATATCAGAAGGTCCGAGTTCTGTTAGATGGAGGCTCTCAAATAAATATTATAACTCAATCGTGTGTAAATAGATTAGGTTTGAAAATTTGTGATGCTTCATTTTCGATAAATGGAATTTGTGAAAGCTCATCTTCTGCTAATTGCAGCACTGAATGTACTATTCGTCCATCAGGTCAAATAAATCCATCTTTTACATTCGATGCCGTCGTGATTCCGAAGATTTGTGCGGAGATGCCGAGTTCTTTCGTAAATTATTCGTTTTGGAATTGTGTCCATAACAAGAAGTTAGCAGATCCGAACTTTTCTATTCCGAAATCAATAGATCTTCTTCTGGGAGCGGATATATTCTCTTTAATAATTCGACCGGGTCGTATCGAGGGTAACGGTTTAGAACCAACAGCACTTGAGACAGTGTTTGGTTGGGTTTTCATGAAAAGATTCAATCACCTAACATATCAGTGAACAATTTTCATTTGTCATTGTCTGAATCAGGTTTAAACTCCTCGTTGAAAAGATTTTGGGAACTTGAAGAAGTTTCAGAGAATGTTATTGTATCACCAGAAGATCAATTTTGTGAGAACTTATACACTCAGAACTATTCTAGAAATACATCTGGACGGTACACTGTGGCATTACCATTTAAACCTGATCAGTCAACACTTTCTTTCGGTGACACATATTCTCTCGCACTACGTCGTTTTTTATCCCTTGAACGTAAACTTATTAAAACCCAGAATATATACCGGGAATACTCTACTTTCATGCAGGAATATTTAGAAAAAGATCATATGTCATTAATTTCTACGAGTTCGGATTATGAAAATACTTTTTATATCCCTCACCATTGTATAATCAAACCAAACAGTCCATCCACAAAGTTGAGGGTTGTTTTCGATGCGTCAGCTCATGTACCTGGTCATTTATCTTTAAATGATGCTCTATTGATAGGTCCTAAATTACAAAAGGATATTATTGCCATTTTGATGAACTTTCGTGTTCATCGGTTCGTTTTCACAGTTGATATCAAACAACTGTATCGTCAAATATTAGTCAAAATTCTCGGTTTGAGGTGGTTTCCTTCGTCGGACGAATTTTCTTATTTTGCGGAAACTACTGTGCAGGTATGTACCAGACGTGCCATACTTTCAGAACTTTCTCGAATTTTCGACCCTTTGAGGTTCCTTTCTCCATTTGCTTTTCTTGCTAAACATTTGATCCAGCATCTTTGGACATTAGGTTTGCAGTGGGATGATACACTTCAGACGATGTCAGCCGTCGCTGGAATCAGTGTAAATCCGAATTAACCGAATTGGGTAAATTAAAGATACCTCGGAAACTTGCATCGAAACCATTTTATCGTTGCGAACTTCATGGTTTCGGAGATAGTAGTGAGCGTGGTTGCGCAGCCGCGGTATATTTCAGGTTTTTCAATTATGACGGCTCCATTGACATCTCTTTCGTAGGTGGTAAGTCAAAGGTCTCCCCATTGAAGAGAATTTCACTTCCACGACTGGAATTGTGTGCTTGTCTCTTATTATCATTACTCATTAATGTGGTTTCCTCTGTTTACCAATCAGCCTTTACAATAGATGACATTTTTGCTTGGTCTGATTCAATGGTAGCTCTAACATGGATTAAGTCTTCTCCTCATCGATGGAAGACATTTGTAAGCAATCGTACTACTCAAATTCAGGACTTAGTTTCAACAGAAAATTGGTGTCATTTTCAATCGAAAGACAATCCAGCTGATTGTGCTTCACGCGGCTTAACGCCAACAGAACTGTTGAACTGCTCTTTGGGGTGGACAGGCCCTGACTGGCTTCGTTCCAAACATCTCACCTTCGCAAATGATGAAATAGAGAATTCTCTTCATCTTGTACAAACAGAAGAGCGTCACCTCTCTTTGTCAACTTTCATTTCTCTATCGTTTGTTGATGATTTGCTCTCCAGGTATTCATCTCTGTCCAAGGTTCAAAGAGTGGTAGCTTACATTTTCAGATTCGTTAACTTCATGAAAAACTCTAAAGCTCCTGGAATATATAGATTTTCCGCAGTTCATCTCAAAGATGCGCTTTTCTTCATTATAAAGCAAGTTCAACGGGTTGTGTTCAGGGAACAGATCGATGGTCTCATCTCGGGAGGTCCCATATCTAGGTTACTTCGAAAATTGAGTCCATTTGTTGGAGAAGATGGTGTTCTCAGGGTGGGCGGTCGTCTGTCTTTTTCTGGTCTGGCTCTTGATCACAAACACCCAGTTTTGCTTCCTTCATTTCATCGTCTTACTGGGCTCCTTATTCAGCATTTCCACAAAATATGTCTGCATCCAGGTGCCCAGACTTTACAGTTCCTTCTGTCTCAACAGGTCATACAGGAGTTTTATACAGTCCACTTAGAGATTGAGTCTGTGCTCAATTCTCGCCCTCTATGTCCGCTTGGTAATGGTCCGAATGACATATCTGCACTGACACCAGGACATTTTCTTACTCTGGCTCCATTAACTGCTATTCCTGAACCAGATTTATCTCACCTATCTATCGGTCGATTATCGCGTTGTCAGCTTTTATTAACTCGTATCCATCAGGGTTTTTGGAAAAGATGGAATTTAGAATATCTGAACACACTGCAACAACGAAAAAGGTGGTTCAATAGCGACTCGCCACCTTATTCAATAGGTGCACTAGTCTTGATAAAAGATGATCAACTCCCTCCATTGCGCTGGCGACTTGGACGCATTGAGAAATTGCATCCTGGCGCTGATAAAATAGCTAGAGTAGCTACTGTTCGGACTACTCAAGGTGTACTGCAGAGATCAGTGGTTAAATTATGTCCATTACCTCTTCAATAGTTATGACATATGTTGATGTATATGTGTATATATTTTTTTTCGCTTTATGTTCGATATCTTCTCAATTTTTTATTTGCTTTGTTTCATAAAATATTCTATTTTAGGTGGGCGGTTATGTTACTGCAACTCGTTATTGTTAGTTAAGTTCATTTATTTTCTGTTCCAAAATGCTTGTTCGTTTCGTGCGGCCCACGTATGTTCATTTCTTTCTCTATGGACGTATATTTACGTGTGGACATATGTTGGAGATATATGACAGTGCGAGACGAAAGAGGTAGCAATTCGAATACAGACATCGACGCTCGTTCGGTGCAGTGCAAGAATTTTCTTCGTTTCTTCGCTATTTTTCTCGTTAATTTCTACAAACTAGAACTCTGGTGAAAAAGTGACTGTTCTGGCTCGTGAGTGACACGTTCAGCCGTGCTGTAAAACCAACAGGTACGCAATCGTCGATACTCCAACATTCGCCTTTCTTTCGAGTCATTTTTTCATATTTTTTCAGAATTTCATTATTAATTTCTTTTGCTTTCATTTAATTTCAAAGGCCGTGTCGTGCCACTTAGGAGTTAAATTAGATTCATCTCTCAATTACAAGGCTCATTTAAATGCCTAATACTGAAAACTAGGAATAATATTCTTCAGAAATTAGCTCGATCATCTTGGGGTGCTGATGCTCCCACTCTTCGCACAGCATCTCTATTCCTGGTCATTTCTTCAGCTGAGTATTGTTGCTCTGTTTGGTTTAATAGTGCACATAAACATAATATTCATGCACAATTAATAAATACTGGCACCATAAGATCTACACCGATTCATAGGTTACCAGTTTTGTCTAACATTGTCCCTCCCCATATTCGCAGACAGACTGCAGCTCTGAATTCTTGGAGCAATTATCATTCTTTTTCTAATTTCTTTCCAATTATTTCATACATTCCAGAAAATAAAATTCCAAGATTGAAGTAACGTAAACCATTCTGGCATTTTTCAATATGAACATAAGCAACTAACTAAATATTGTAGGCCAAAAGTCCAAAAGAATTTAAGGCTAAATGAATTTTCAAATTTCAAATGGAGTTTTCGCCTTATGCCTACTTATATTGAATATTATAATATCTGCTTCAAACCTCTTAACATGAAATATAATGTTCATGATAGTAGCCTTCTTCAGCTAATCAATATATGGTAGAACACTATTAGGGAGCTGACATGCTTAATGAATCGCTCATTTATGTAACGGCGTGTATGAGCATCAAAACTTATTCTCCACCATTATACATGTGTCTTGTAACTCAACGTCAAGCGGTTACTGGGCGATATGCTATACCAGTTCTAGCAAACAAAATTAAAAAAAAAACAATTGTACCTAACAATGGATTTGTGACTGTAATCAATATCATTGTTGTTTAAAAAAATGAAAAAAAATAATTGAACCTAATATCAATTTGTGACTGTATTCAATGGCATTGTTATTTAAAAAATTAAAAATAAAAATATAATAAAAATAAAACAATTTTACCTAACTATGGATTTATGACTATAATCAATAGCATGCTTATTAAGGATTAAGTTTAAAAAAAAAATCACTGCAAAATTGGAAAATTTGTAACTACAAAAATATACCTATTACCACTTAGCCAAGTGACATAGAATTTTTTTAAATTTTTGTTAGAACTGGTATAATCTAGTATATCGCCCAGTAACCGCTTGACGTTGAGTTACGGAATATTTGAATCAACGACAATGCGAGACGACTTCATACATAATGTTCAGCTGATGAATCGCTGATATTAACAATTGACAAAGAAACTGCAACGGCCAGAAGGAGTTAAAATTCTTTTTTTGGCGCTCTTGTTCACCCGAACAGAGTGCCTATTATTTTGCCTAAACGTCTGTAATTTTCGAATAACGAGCCGAAAATGGTCTCAATCGATTAGGTTCGACTCCCCGATGAAGAATCCGTGGCGAAAGTTGAGTCTGTCTGGCCGGCTGGCTGTATCCTCTCTATCATCCAAACGATATGAGCTAGAGTTTTCATATTTGCAGAATAGGTTAATTGTCCAAATATCTCGGTCATGTTCGTTATTGGGCAAAATCCGTCGGATGGTTCGGTAGTTATGAGCATCTGATATTTTCTTTCCTCAATATAGAATATAGAATATAGAATATAGAATATAGAATATGGAATATAGAATATAGAATATAGAATATAGAATATAGAATATAGAATATAGAATATAGAATATAGAATATAGAATATAGAATATAGAATATAGAATATGCATCCGATCAAGTTGATACTTGAAATATCGTTGAAGGAGGCTGAAACAAAACGACTCGCAAAATTTCCCAAAAGAATTTTTTCAATGCTCACTATCTCATAAGGCATTTTTCGGATTTCAATGAAAATTCCTGAATATATTGAAGTGATCGATATCTTACTCATCCTCAAATGACATAAAGTCCCGGTGATTTTCTTTAAGCAATGGCCATCACAGATCGATATTCGATTGACAAATGCCGGGCTCATTAATCTGTGTCAGTTCGCGTAATATTAATCAAAATTTTTCATAACATGAAATGATAGAGATGGAATTCAATCTCGATGGCTGAAATAATAAACGTTGTCAAAATTCAGAAAAGCACTGACGTATGTTTCTAGGGGAAAGGGGGAATAGCTTCGAACAAAATTTGGGGAAAATTATGAGTAGTTATTTTTAATTTGAGATATAGGTTTGTTCATTCATTAGGCGTTCATATTTGCATCACATTGTCCCATAGTACGGAAAAAGACTATTATTTCCTGATCAGAGTACTTATAGACTTGTTATGGTTTAAATATTTACTCGCAAGTAGCTCAACAAGAATGCCAAAGCAATCTGACCTCACGTCAGTGATTTCTAAATTTTTTTTGGTCAAAATAGATAGTATACCGAGAAATGAATTATTGAAATCAAAAGAAAAAATCGTTTGCATTTTTTGATTACGAGGTTGGATTGGTAAGTACCCGTATTTAGCATAAGAAGGAACTTTAGGTGAAATATCTGTGGTTTTAATTTGCCGACATTTCATACTGAATAACTTCGTGTTGTTTTGAAAAATCGAAAGAGAGTAATATTGTTCGGTGAGTCTAGGCCAAGGTAAGGCTTGCGAAGACATCAAAGATCAGTTGGTAACTGTTTACCAGGGCAGTGCCTTGCGATAATGATCCCCAAATATTGGCTCAATGAATTCAAACGGCAATAAACATCAGTTTTCGATGAGGACCGCTCACGACAACCAAATGATGTGACTACAACTGATATGGTCGATAAAATCCACGTGTGAAGATTAGAAAGATGCTAAATATTGCATAAGAACGTATCACAATATTTTGCACCAACAATTGGAGGTGAAGAATAAGCTATCTGCAATATGGATTTTCCGTTTCCTGACAGTGGACCACAAACGAATTCGTGTGCCAACTCCGAACCATATTCACTGAATCTAACGCCGTGTGACTTCCTTGTGTTTTCAAACATGAAGATTTGGCAGTTCACGTCAAACGAGGAGGTCATTCCTGAAACGAAGACCTATTTTTCAGAGTTCGAGAAATCATAATTTATGGAAGCCATGGAAAAGTTGAAGTATCGCTGGGCTAAGTGTATCGAACTAAAAAGGAGACTATATTCAGATATAAATATGAAAAATTCCAAAAAATTGACTCTTCTGTTCAAATATGGGTACTTAACAATCCTTCCTTGTACCCATCAAATGAAGGGTGTAGACCCTAATCGATTGAAACTATTTTCGGCTTGATATCTAGCATTTACAGACAGCTGGACAAAACCATAGTTCACTGTTCCGCTAGGGGCAAGCGTGGAAAAAGGATCATAACTAACAACCCATTTTTATAGCCACAGCTCGTCCGTTCATGGTTTGCGATAAGAATGGAGAGACATTAAACCTGCAATCGAGAGATTTGTGGAGGTAATAAAATACCTGTTGCATATTTACGTCGTTCCCATTTTTTTTTGAGTGAAGGAACGCTAAGTTCAAGGTCGACCGGACTGTTAACGGATATACAGAATTCCCATCGTGGTTTTCCGAATTTCGTTGGAGTTCGCTGTCTATACTTCGAATTATTGCGACTCGTATTGCAGGAAGGCCATTTGAGAACGAGTCGGAGCGATTTACTTGGGAATTGGTCACATTTATTGAAAAAGTCGAAAGAGGTTATTGTTTAAAGGATGATATTTTTCGACGCATAATTCTTTAGGGAAGTGGTAACCCCGTTGAACAGGGCAGGTTGGCTCCCCCTTGAAGTTGTTCACGAGAAATTTAATATCCAAAGAAGAGAAGCCTATAAGAAGATAAATCAAAGAGGTAGCATTCATGAATATCGCCCTCAATCTCATAAGTGCACCATCAATTGAGTTGCTGGAAGTTGGAGGCAAATTGTTCGAAGTAACTTGAAGAAGTCTTCAAAACACAGATAAGTACCTATTTCATCTAGTTTCATAGTTCTGTCAATTTAACACTCATCAGTTAAGATTGATAAATTTTTTGATCTTGTCAACTTTTTTGAAAGCTAATATGACAGTTTGTGACGTAAGCTATCTGATTCTCAAGTTTTCCGAAAATCAGATCGAATTGGACTTACTACAGGATGTTTCAGACTGTTGACCTTGAAATTTAATGAAACTTGATTAATTCTCAAAATTTATTTGCTTTTTGCTTCCTTGTTCAAGTTTGAAAGCTAACAAACACCAAATCATCATTTTACACATTTCAGATTGTTCCTCGACATGATGACAGTTGCCTGCGCGATGCCAAATAATCCGGACGAAACTATCTGGATCATGGTAATCTGAACTTTATTTATTCCTCTCATTCAATTCTGAATTTATTCAACATACAGTTTGTTTACGGTATAATCAGATAAGACTTGCAGCTAATAAATATTTATTCAGGAACAGGAAATCATAACTATCGAGATATTCATTCAGCAGGTAGTATGTGATAACACATCAAGATGATTAAATTGTGTTAATGGTGTTAGAGATATAATCGCATTTTTGTCTTTTTGTGATACATAGACCAATTTCGTCAATTGGAGAAGTTTCAATAGAAAGTGTTCAATTACAAGGTATATTCATTATATAAATGTTCCAACCCTTACCATAGTTGATACTGGACATTGAACAAAAATTTTGAAAGAAAATTTTTGTTATTATAAACTAATGTTATTATATTGTCAACAAATGTAGAGTAGAGTGCGTAGTTTACAGGGCATAAAGAAATAATTAGTTTTCCAAAATAGACACCTTCTAACAATTGAATTTTCTGAAAGTTCTTCTTTTCCTTATTTCAAAAATAAACTGTATCATAACCTTTCGTATACTGTTTATAAGTTATTGAAAGATGAATATCGGGTGTCCCAAGGTGTGTGGCTTATTAAATTATTATGGAAACTATTCATGCAAAAAATTTGGAACTTTGTGGATCATCATTTAGTCATGTAAGGTACATTTTTGAAAAACTTTCCAGTGCTGCCAGATTTATGCAAATTTGGTACCAGCTTTGTTATTTTAAATGAGACTATTACTATTTTTCTCATGATTCTCCATGAAGAATTAAATTGATCAACTCATTCTTCCCCTATCTTTAACCGTTTTTTTTTGTTATAAAAATATTATCAGAAATTTTAGATCAAGTTTGAGAGTTTCCGAATTTAAGTTGTCAGTAGTAGTAAGTTCGTCTCATAAGAGCCGGCTTATGAGTCCCGTACGCGGCGAAAAAATGAGAAAGGGGCTCATTTCATAAAAAAACCGCCTCAATTTCACTGTCTCACTACACCTCGAAGCCTCGGGACTCGATGCGTTGAGGCCCAAGAGTCAAGATGCGATCGAGGAGAACGCGACAAAAGGGATCTGAAAGAGGAGGCGAGAATGAAATCCTGGTCGCTGGGCCAACATTCAGAGAGGTAAGTGAGGGAATGTTCCTGCTGAAGTGTTTTATGATTCATACTACCCAGATGTTATAAATCATGGAATTACGGTTGGTTTCATAGGGCGGCGTCATATCTTAGCATACGCGGGCATTTTGTAGGGGTTTCTTTGATTTTCAATTAGACAAAGAAGCAATTTTATTTACAATCATTGCGTGTGAATAATTATTCTAAAGAGAAAGAGCTAAGCTCTCGATTACAACCTGCCAATTATGTACCTACTAGTATCTCATGATATTGTGGTGTTAGTCTTACCGGTTTAATAATTATTATTGAGAATTCATTTTGACGGAGATAACGGAAAATCAGTGGACTTGAATCGACCATTCATTGAACGAATTATTCTTATTCTCAAAAAACTAAATATTCAGTTTCTTACCAAATACATTAAAAATTATGAAATGCATATATGAAATCTTCAGTATAGAGATACTCAATAAATAGTAAGTATTTCAGATCTACTATGAAAGGGTGAGACAATGATGTACCTGAATCTACAGGAAAATATTTTGCTAAGATCCATTAATATCTATATAATAATAATATCTAATATAAGAATGGAGAAAAATAAGTTGTATCTGGTTGTTTCAATTATGTTTGAAATTCGCCACAGCCACTCAATTTTTTTGTGTATTGAATCTTCATCAGTCAGTCTTCACCTCACACATCACATTCTACACCATAAACCGTCTTCCTATTCAGTAGGAATAAAAAAAATATCATAGCATTAATCCCGATCAAGTTGATACTTGGATTGTTATTGAGGAGGCTAAAACGAAACGGCTTGCAAAATTTCGCAGAAATCGTCAAGCTAGAAAATTTTTAAAAAATTCCCAAAAAACAAATTTTCAATACTCAATATCTCCTAAGACTTCATTTGGATTTAAATAAAAATCCGTATATATATTGAGGTTACCGATATCTTACTCATCCTCAAATTTCATTGTCGTAGCTTTCCCCCTTCTGAAGATATGATCATTTTTTTCATTTACTCAAGAGAAAAATAGAAATGTCATGAAATCTGAGCTTTGTCATTGAAAGATTTGCCATCACAGATCGATATTCGTTTGACAACTTGCTGACCTAGATATCAGTGTCAGTTGGCGTAATATCAATCAAAATTTTCATAGAATTCATAGAGGTAGAATTCGATGTCGATGACGTTGTCAAAATTCAGAAAAGCACAGACGTAATATTGATCAAAACATTTTTTATCATAGAGAAAGAATTTAATGGCGTTGTCAAAACTCAGAAATGCAATGACGTAAGTTTTTATGAGAAGCAACAAGAACAAAATTCATTAATCCTTTTTGGTAAGGATGCACTGCCATCACAAGTTTTGCTGACTTACATAAAACTCAAATTGACAAAAGAAAGAATTTTTTTGAAATATTCGTTTGAAGAACTTTGAATGTTAAAATTAGGATGTTAAGAATGAAAGAATAGTATTTTAGACTACTTATTAATAGTTTTTAAGGCACTTTGGTTTAAATCATCAAAGTCACAATCCTTCGAGACTTCTCCATGAGATCAAAATTTTCAATCAATCAACGTCTTCTTAGAAGCTAGGCATCTTCAAATAAAATCATACAACGCTGAGATTGATGGATTTTCTGGATATTGATAACCTTGATGTCGATTTTGACGAAATTCATTAAACCTAATCGTTTCAACCTATTTGAAATCTTCGAAGTTATAAATTGACCAGATGGATATTCTGGAATTTATCGGGGAAACCAAAATTCAGATGCTCATAACATCTCAACCATTGGACGGATTTGGCCCAATAACAAAGTTGACCGACATATTTGGACAACACACCTATTCAGGAAATATGACAACTTTACCTCAACTCCCTTGGATGATAGGGAGTATACCCCAGACACACACACTCAAATTTGGTTCTTTATCAGAACCAGGTATTGAGACCATTGTCAGCCTGATATTTTAAAATTACTGGCATTAGGGCAAAACCATAGCTCGCTGTTCTTATAGCAACAATTTACTTATACATTGAATAATAATCCAAATATTCATAGTAGCTCATTCGAGCGAAAATAAATCGGTTTTTGAACAAAAGAGTCCTTTAAAATTATGATTTTCATAGAAATTATACGGAGGTTTCCAAAATCTCTCGAAAGAAGTATGACTCATCCCCTCAAACTATATTCAATTTTGAGGGGGTAAAAGATTACTCCGAACAAAATTTGTCGACGTGTTTCATGTAATTATTCCAAAGACTTTGGGATGAGAAATATATCATGGTGCTCGTCTGAAATGAATCATCCTGTATATATTTAGATGTGAGTTGACGGCTTATATGACCAATTTGTTACGCTAGTCTGGAGAAATCGGTTAAAGTAATGTATTGAAGATAGACACGTCTACTGTATGTGGTGATGACCTAGACACGATATTAGTCTAGGTTCTGACGGGAACATTTTTCCTATGAATTCAACGACTTAAATATATACGAAGAGCAACCAATGATGTTTTAACTTTATTCAATGTGGATCAGAAGAAGCGGTTTTCACTAATGAGGAGGTTGTTTCATCAGATAAGATATCGAATCTCAAATTACAAGCTTGATATCGAGAAATAAGGAATAAATTGGTACATTACTCAAGAGGGAATCAATAACTGTGCTAATGATTCTAATTTGTGTAGACTGATATTGGTAAATGCAATCGATCATGATTTCAGATAATTTTATCAAATGAATATCTCAATTTTTACTCTCTCGTTCCATTATTGTTAATGCAACGTTGGCGTTTCGTAAAATAACCTGCGTGGTTTTCTTAAGGTTACAACTAATGGAGATCAAAAATATTTCGGTCTGCTAGAGGTTTGGAACCTTTTATGTGCCGCTTTGAACCCACCAACTTTCACAATTCACTGCAGCTCTGAATTCTTGGAGCAAATATCATTCTTTTCCTAATTTATTTCCAATTATTTCATACATTCCACAAAATAAAATTCCAAGATTGAAGTCACGTCAACCATTCTGGTATAATACATTCTTCAATATGAACATAAGCGATAAAGAATCATGGAAGATTGAGTGGAACTCTTATGAAATGTTCAATAAAAATCTCAGTTCTGATCCTGCTGAGAAAATTCCAGGTTTTGATCTGAAGAAAAATTTGGACAATTTTTCATGGTCGTACCAATAGCATGCTATTCAGATGGAACTCAGTTCCAAGGGCAAAGTTTGAATGTGGATATGCAGAAGAAACAATAACTCATCTCATCAATAATTGTCCCATATATAAATTTCAAGATGGTTTTAGGGCTATTTACGATTTTTTCTTGAAATGGGTTATAAATTTCAAACAAATTTTATACGTATTTTTTATATTCAGTTCTACTTTTTGCTTTGTCTTTATATTTTCAAATTCGACAGGTGCAACTTGAAGAAGCCTCTGTGATTATTACTTGAAGACCACTCTCGAAGAAAGAAGTTCCTCAAATATATTCAAGCTTATTTCTGTACACACAACAATACCTATGCAGGAGCCAGGGTTTTTTTACTGGGATATTTTCCCAAGACTTTTATACATCGAATTATATGGCACGAACCCTACCTAACATTTGTTTGTAAGCCAATAGTTCAAAAGAATATATATAAATATATAAGTTGTGTGGAATTCATCTCTCATTCTCTTAATTTTTATAGAGAATTGATGTATAATTGGTAAACAGAGATTATTGGTCTTTCAATAGTTATATCATTTATAGCAAATGTTTAGCTTTCGCCGTATTTCAACTTAAAAATTGAAATATTCAGAAAAATTCGGAATTCCTCGCAAAATTTCTATACAAATCTATGATTCATACATTGTTTTGATGAATGTCATAATTATGACTATGTCAATTTAATTTCAAAACTTGTGAAAGAGAGAAATCCTCTCCTCATCACATTGTGAAGTCTGTTGGATGTCAGTTGAACTATTTTAAACTCTCAATTCAAAGAAACCCAACATTGTGTAAGTCATTCATTCCATTTTGCAGTCATGTCTTTGTAACAAGCCTTAACTTTAATTTATATAACTTACAGATTCTTTACGTATGTACTTTTTTTAGATGTTCTGAAGAAGCAGTTGAAATACTGCGAAAGCTAAACATTTGTAATAAATGGTATAACTATTGAAAGACCAACAATCTCTGTTTACCAATTATACATCAATTCTTTATATATATATGTATAATAATAACTATTGTTTTCAGAGCCAAAATAAATATATTGAAAGAATTTTAAGGGTCTTTAGGCTCGGATTTGGGAGTAAATGATTCGAATACTCTTTATTCTATGCCAAGCTTTCGCATTAATTTAATGCTTCTTCAGGGCTTCTACAAAAGAACAATAATATATAATTTATAGACAACTAACTTTAAAACAAATCAACTCACTGAATGTGGGGTTTTACATGGGTTACATGGGTTTTACATCTGACACAAACGTTATAATTAATAAAACAATGGAAAGTTAATTTTTGATTCCATAGGAATTCCTCACAAAACACGTCATCTAAATCTATTTTAAAATTTGGAAAAATTCTTTTGTTGATGCTCTTATTCTCAAATTCACAATCAATTGAAAACTCTAAGGTAACACAATGTCATTTTATTTTTTAAGGTTATGTTTTTTTCTTTCCTGGAAAACTAGTCTCTACTTCTCTGCGTTCTTGATCTTCTTCATTCATCTACTACGCATTAAATTAATGCGAAAGCTTGGCATAGAATAAAGAGTATTCGAATCATTTACTCCCAAATCCGAGCCTAAAGACCCTTAAAATTCATTCAATATATATGTATATATATATTGGGCTAAATCCGTCGCAAAGTTTGGCAGTTATGAGTAAATGAAACTTGGTTTCCCCAGTAACTCCATGAAAGACGTTTCAAGGAAGTTGAAAACAGCATAATTGCAAAATTTCTTAGAATTTGTCAAGCTATACAATTTTTGAAAAAATCCAGAACTTGGTAGGTTATTTTTAGCTTAAATCTATATTGAAAATTTCAGCTCGCTAGCCCGTTTGGTTCAAGAGTTATCGTACTCACGAAGGTCCAGGGAAAACGAGAGTTCGATGTTCCACTGATCACAAACCTCTAGACCGATCTTCATGGTTAAGGAAAAAATTAAATAGAAAAACTCCCGATAACGAGTATAACAGATGTTTGAGCAAAACAAGAGCAGGCTGTTAAGGTGCTATTACATAAAGAATACACCCTTCATTCCAAAAGAAACCGAAAATAGTACCATTACAGCCATCTGTTGTGATATTTCACCTGTAAATGGCTTTATTGATTTTTGTATTAAATTTGGTGAAACGCGCCAAATTCTACAAAATGCATATGGTGATGATTGTCTATCCCGTACTCAAGTTTACGAGTGGTTAGGACTATTCAATTCAGGTAGAGAGATGCTGGATGATGACGAAAGATCAGGCCGTCCCAGAACCGGAATATCGGAAGAAAACATCGAAAAAGTGCGTCAATTAACCAAAAATAACAAAAAATCGTTGGTGAATGGAATTAAGCATTCCTCAAACAACCGTATACCGCCTTTTCACCGACGTTTTGTGCCTTGAAAAGTTTAATTCGCATTATGTATCACACCAACTCAAAAACCAAAAAGTTGATCAAATTGAGCATTGCAAAGACATCGTTAAAAGTGCTGTGAAAAAAAATTCTTCCTGAAATTTATTGCAACTGGTGACGAAACGTGGTGTTTCGAATATGAATCCAAAACAAAGCAGCAAAGTGCTGATTGGAGAGCGCCGGATGAAGGAAGACCCTGAAAAAGTCGCTTGGTGAAGTGAAAAGTTATGCTGATTTGATTTTATGATTCAAAAGAAATGATACACAAAGAATTTATTCAACCTGGCCAGACAGTACCTGGAGAGTTTTACTTGGGCGTCATGATGCGTTTGCTGGCAATTATTCGTCGAGAATATCGAGAGGCAGTTGGACTCTCCTGCACGATAAGGCACCATCATATCGTTCACTACTTGCAACTGAATTTTCGGTCAATAATCAAGTTATTCGTTTGTGCCATTAGCCCTATTCACCAGATATGTCTCCTTGCGACTTCTTTGAGTTCCCTAAACTGCATTTGGCGATGAAAGGAAAGTGGCACGCGTCGATTGAAGCTATCGAGAAGGCGACGACCGACGAATGTAAATCGAATAAGCACCTATTCCAAATTTTAATTTATTCCGGCAAAAGCATCAGTTACATAAGTTTTTCAAGAGACATTTTTTTTTCAGAATTGAGCAAGGATTCAATGGAAAAACGAATTTCAAAATCTAGTGAACACCAAAACAGATACAACAGAAAAAGTAATAAAATAGCTATTTTCAACCCATAATATTACAATTAGGGTTTGAAATAATTCCTGAAAAAAATAACTATGGAATATGAGGAATTTCTTTACTGTTTGATTTTCAGAACCGGTAAAATAATTTAAAACCGCGATTTCGTCGACCTTCTCTGAGAGGTGTAACTTGGAAAGAAAGGCTATTTAGAAAAAAATTTAGAGGAAGTAATATTCACTATTTTCTGACACCTTGTATATATTAGACAGATTCTAATGAGTGTATGGGATAATAACAAAACTAACCTAACTTTTCAATATACACAGTGAAATGTGTCAAATTTCCATGGCACCCCGCGCGACTGAAGAAAGTTGAACAGAGTGCGGAGTTAATTTGAAGTACACCAGTCATTGATGGGGATAATTGAAGAGCATATATTGATACTTATTTCAAAAATGACAACAGAGCGAACCGGATCAAAACGGTAAAATAACCGTGGTACCCAACAAAAATCAATGTCCAACTGATCAAAAGTGAATGTAGAATGCAAGTAAAACTCGTCCAGATATTCACGAGGTATCGAATAAAGCCCAAAGTCAAATTCGATAAAATTCCGTCATAACAGTGCCGCTTCCAATCGCTCGCCCCAGGCTCCTACTTTTTATAATGTTACTGGGCGAAGCCGTCTTACAGTTATTACATAGTTAGGATACTGTTAACCAGAAGAATTAACATATTATGTATTCGGTCTCTCTAGTCGATAGTTGCTTGGGTTCCTGTTCGGAACCCAGCAAGGCCATTAAATTTTGACAGGATGATGTAAAATATTGTTAGTCTGAACTCCTAATTTCATCCTCAATGCGAGATATTGATGGAAATCTTGAGTAAGGAGATGGCGACGAAAATGATCAAAGGAAGCAGAAAAATAGTTACTTGTTCTTGTTCATTGGGGGGGCGAAGATAGGACTTTCGTCTTTCTTCTATTATTTCAGACATGTTAACTTTTGAGTTCAAGTTTGGTTTATTAAAACATCAATACAAATGTACACCTTGTATATCCGTATATTTTTGAAATTCCTCTTATTTTAATGATTTCAACATACTGTATCGATTTGTCAATAATGAGTTATACAAGTTGAAATTTTGTAATGAATTACTCTGGAAATATAAATATTTTTGCGTGTAATTTGGTCCTTTTCCCTTGTTTAGTTTATGGTATTTTCAGTAATTTGATGATGAGGAAAACTGACCAATTAAAATTAACGTTCAGTTTCTCTGTTTTTTTTCTTTCGAAGTTCTGTTACAAGACCTTTTCTCGAAATTTCTAGTTTAATTTAAATCATTCGATTATGTTAATTATAGTATTTTTTACAATATTCTAATAGACTAACCGTTAATTTTTAGTATTTTTCACATTGGATAGAATACCTCTATTATCTCTTATCAAAAATCGACACTTATTGTAACGTATATATTTCGAAAAAATTCAGTATTCAATAAAACCTATTACTCACATGAATTTCAATACACTTGCCTAAAAACGACAATAGTTAAAAAACATCATAAATAATGTGGATGTCCTTTATAATCTATCCTGTCTTTTGTTGATGCTGTTTCTGATCTTTGATTATTGATCAACAAAAAATATAAAAATCAAAAATTTCACGATTTTGTTTCATAATAGACCATTCAATGCAGTTTGTTGAAATCGGTTCATTAGGGGGATTTTAAAAATATACCAATATAAAGGTATCTCAAAAAAATAACGAAACCGAATATGGAAGACTTGCGCGATTAACACTATATATTTAAATTCATGTTTGAATATGGTACACTTGGGGCATTTTCGAGTACTGCAATCACAATTTCCCAATATTTCAATGACTTCAAATAACAGTTCTATTCATTGCAACTGAAAAAACAAAGTGAACTAAATGAAATAAATCAAATTTTGACCAGTTTTGGCTCTAAAGACTTTGGTGGATTAATTTGGTCACTTCATGGTGAAAAACTGGTACACACTACCCTTGGCAAGGTTTTCCAAAAGACGATTCATTTACTGTAGATCAAATAATATCAACCTCGCCCCTTTTCGAGCAAATAAACATACTATTCCGAATTTTAGCGAAAATATCTTATATTTCAATAAAAAATACCTGATATATTTTTATTTAGAAAGGTCAAAGTCCTCATATTTAGTTATAATCAAAAATTAATAGAATGAAATAAATAGTTGTTCATGCCATTTATCACAGCAAGACATAACAGTATTTTTAGGAGGAGTGGGACACAGTGACGCCTAGGGTTAACTCGTCCCCAGATTTGAAAACACTAAATTTTTAAATGGAAATGCATAAATACAAGTTTACTCAAAACCAATGCAATCTTTAAAAACTGAGCCAAAAAATTAATGCGAGAAGTTGTGAACATTTCATAGGTAATGCAGAGCTTGTATTCAAGCCGGAAGGATTCAATTTGAACATCGAATTTAGTTTACATAAAAATGTTACTATAATTGATTGTTTTATTTTGAGTTAGAGCTCCACTCACAGAGAGTTGCCACCTACACATTCATGAGTTTGCTGAATATAACAGCCCTCAGATGCTTTATGTCCTTTACGCCCCTGATCTCAACAGATAAATTATTCACACAGAACGTAACGCGGTAGGAAAATGATCGTCGGAACAGTACAAAATTATCGGGTTCGATATTTTTTATTTCAATACCTACCGAGATATTAATAGAAAAGTAACTAAAGAAAGGAAAAATTTTATGGTATCTTGTAGTCCATGAAATTCATTGTAGAAATGACAGTAGTTGTCAAAATAAGTTTTGGGTTTGAATTTGAACGTAATATATTATAGTGTTTTCAGTTGACCGTAATATGGACGAATTAAGTGAAAGAGAATGAATAGAAATATTGATGATGATTGAGTATAGAGAGAGGAAAGGACAAATCAAGAAGTTTGTGAGCTTTCAAACATTGTTCATCCTAATGCACAAATTTCTCGTTCAGTAGTGACGAAAACATTGCGAAGGTCCGATACTGTTAGCAATGTACCAATAGGTGGACAGTCAAAAGGTGCAACTATTAAAGGTGTAGTTCAAAATGTTGCTATATCTTTGGAAAAATATTGAGACGAGAAAAATATCATCTATACAAAATAAGCCTCGTTCAAGAACTGTCCGATGACGATTTCGACAGAAGTTTACAATTTTGTGAAACGGTGATAATAATTTTATGAGATATGTGGTGTTTTCAGACAAGGCTACATTTTGTTTAAACGGTATAGTTAATCGACATAACGGCGGCTACTGGCCATAAACTAATCCGTTTGAGCCGGCATTTATAACGACAGAGTCGTGGGACCCTTCTTCCTACTAGAAACTTTAAGCGGAGAATCCCGGCATTGGAGGTAAATGGACAATTACCAAATAATATCTGGTTTCAGCAGGATCGAGCACAACCCCATTACGCTCGCATTGTATAGATTATTTAGATAGGATATTTCATCACAGATGGATTGGAAGAAGGGATACTTATAAATGGCCTGCACGAAGTCCCGACCTGGACTCTTTTCTGTAGGGTTTTCAAGGTCCAAGGTTAATCTTGATAGACTTCCAAGAATTAGCTGCCGAAATAACTCATGAGTTACAGAGAATTCCACCAGGAGTAATAGCTAATGTTACTAGAGAATTCACAAACCGACTTGCTTATTAAGAAGTAAACGGTGCTCAGTTTGAACATCTAATACGTGGAGTTTAGTTTAGTTGATTTTCTATGTTTTGAAAATCACTTTGTTTTAGTTAATAATTATGATTAGTTATTTCTTTAATGGATAATAGATTTTTACTTTCTTTAGATACTTTTCTGTTAATATCTCGGTAGGTCTTGAAATAAAAAATTTTGAACCCGATATTTTTGTATTCGTAATAAAATGTTTCATCAGAAACTAAAATGATATACAGGGTGTTCCATAGCAATTTTTAAAATTGACATTACTTCCGGTAAAACCGGAATTTTAAAAAAATATGGAAACAAATAGGCAATCTACTGCAGTGACCATCCTTCAAATTTCATTTTGATATCTATTATAATTCCAGAGATATTTACTTGCATCCACACATTTGCCCATCACTGTATGAATACAAAAAAAAAAGATTCAAATGGAAAACATAGTCACAACTTTGGGAAAGTATCGATATCTCATTTCGAATCTTTGCCATGTCTTATTATTAACATTCATTGATCAAAAGAATAAATCTAACACGATTGCCAAAAAAGTTTTTTTTAATAGAATGCTGACCTCGTGCGCTTTCATATGAGCTATCACACAACATAACATCCCATTCGAAATTTATGGCTGAAATCCAGCCCGTGCAGGCGGTGGATTTGATTAATGAATTATACGTCAAAAAATCCCCCATTCGAAAAAACTCACCCCGCCTCGGTGTTTTCAAACAGAGTAACCAATTCTCGCGAAATTATTTGTTTCAATTTTTTTGGTGGGTTACTCCGTATTTTACAATACATGGTTTGACTTTATAATTACTTAAATATTCATTGCAAGGACTCCATTATCACTTTATGGTTTTCAGTACTCTTTGTATGGTGCTGAAATGAGCTCTTGAGGTCACCGCGTTATAAGTGTGCATTCAATAGTACTATATGAAATTCGATGTTTTTGAGTACTATGCTGAATTGATGTTTTCAGGAGTTCGATCACAGTCTCAGCGAGAATGTTTTCATGGATCCCGCCAGCATTCTCGATATCCATAATCTACCAAATATTTTCGAATTTTTTGGCTTTCATAGAATAGTTCACTCAGATGCATTATCATGTTTGAAACTTCAAGGTAGTTTCTAATGTTCTAAAGGTCACTCTCCCTAGTTTGTAATGATGATTTAGTTCTTATAATTTTGTTTTCTGGTAAAGCGCTCAAAAATAATTCTTAAGGAGAATTTAAGTGACCACTTAGGATTTTAGAGTTGCCACTTGCACTTCCTATATTCAAAAGCGTATACGCACTCGGGCACCTTTACTTAATTATAAAATAATGTGTGAATATATTTCAAACAGATGAAAATTTTATAACAAGCTAGCACAAAATCGAATAAAGATTGAATACTCATTTGAAAACATAAAACTAAATGAAATATTACAAGGGATGTTTTCGAAGGTGATAATATACCATCTATAATTCTCAAATGTGCAAATAAATTATTATCCATTATTTGATGACCTATTAATGAAATAATTTATATTTGTAAAAACAATAATTGCAATTCAAAAATTGCAGAAATATTGTAGAATATCTTCAACAGATGATGCCTAATTTAACGGAAACATTTTTTAAAATTTTTTTCAAAACTGCAATCAAGAAATAAATACGGGTCGTTTCATGAATCAATATTTTAATTAGCCGTTTAAGTATTCGGATAATTGGATAGATCTAGTGTCATTATCTGACAGAATAATATCTTATCGGACCCCATGTTCCCTTCATTAGAATGTTAGTTCCAGATGTACAAAAAAGTAAACAGTAAAAACTTGAAGTCGTTCGCAAAAACTCTTTCATTTCTTCTTTTTACCAACTTCTAGCCACAAAGTGATCGGCTTTGTATAGGAAGTTACTAGGAAGTATATTCCAACAATTTACACCGCTTAATATAGGAAATATGTTTTATTTTCAAATGAAACTAAAATATTTCTTCAATTTGACGTGAATCCTCAAGTATATCAAAATCAACAGTGTGGTGTTCTTTTTCTTTGATAAAGTAAAGAACTCATATATCAGAAAAATGATCGATTAGAATAGAAAATGTATTGACAATCGCACAAAAAATCAGTAAATAAATAGATGGAACAAAAATGATAAATAGAAGATTTCAATCGACGGAATAGATTGCGAATCAGGTCATACTCACCCAAAAGTCAGAGGATATGTCAATGCTTCAACAATTAAATATTCGATCACTCGGTATATAAATTCCGCATAATAATAATTAATGCGAGAAAAGTCGAGAAAGTGCTGAATTTCTACGTGATAACCGTCAACATTCAGCAATCTTCGTCAAACTGAACACTTCGAAAATTTTCATAATCGAATGTGAAAACCGAGAAAATCATACAAATGCTGTCTCTTTTTTCGATGATAAGGAATAATTGCATAGACAAGGACAGAGTCGTGACGTACGTTTAGCGATAAGTTGATTTTTAAAAGTGGGGTTCTAAACGAATCGACATCAATGGTTTGGTCTTTATTGACTGTTGTTGATAAGAAACGACGAATTTGGTTCAAAACACTCGTCTTACGATTGGGACAGATAACTTAACTAGAAGGTTACTAGAGATGAACTCTACACGAGTCCTGCTGGATTCTTCCCAATATTTTAGGGATACCCAAATGAACTCAACTCTAGAATATTTTATTGTTCGTGGTGGTGCGGACAAATGAACTATTATACTATTCTTCAATAGATTTATGTAGTCGATATCTCTTCCACCCTAATGAAAAATTGTTATTTAATTTTCAATACAGTAGATAAAAAATTCCATCACTACTTACAAAATATGCAATTGACGATGCAATTGAAATGAAAATTTGAATGCAAAATTATAAAGACAAAGCCAAAGAGTAATTACAAATAATATAATGTCACCGAAATGAAATACAGAAAATGGTCCATTTGCACCTAAGACAAAAATATTCTACCTACGAAGTGAGACCATTATTCCATCAATAAAGAAATCTAACAAGAGCTACAAATTATATTGAAGACGTTGAATTACAACCAAGTAAAACATCTCAAAGTCTTTCTTCTTTAGTATGGACTTCAAATTTTCAAACACAAACATAATCTTGGACGAAAAAGTGCAATACCGTTGCATGATGATGAGATTTCGAATTATGATGAGATGCATATACATATACACACAATGCCTACACATAAATCTTGTTGAGATCTGACATATGTATATTATCTTATGAGTTATTTGATCTATTTTTTAATATTGTTATATGAAAACTCATGTTCTTCCCTTCGAATATTATTGCATAGACGGCCGAACGGACGGTCGGACATACTTATCTTGTACAATTGAATTTTGACCACAAAATCGAGCCCAATATTTGACACCAGATTCGGCTTCGAAACTTACAGACAGTTGTACAAAATGTTTTCTGTTCAACTGGAGAGAAGCCCGAAAAAAGTTGTTACCTTGTCTGTTTATTGAGATTAACTACCGGTTCATCTGCACAAATATGCATTTGCTGGATGTGATTCTACTAGTGCTATGGACACTCAAGAAAAGAATAAAATAATACGTTTACTACAGAGAAATCCCGATCTTCAGGAATCAGTGCAGATTTTCTATCAAGAAGATGAAAATATTAGAGAGCTTTATCCTATTGCGGAAAAATAGTGAGATATCTGTACAACACAAGTGGGGAAAATTTGAGCATCGGTGAACTGAGATACAAAATACTCACAACCCCAGTTTTAGGAACCAGGATAACATCACCCCTAGTAATGCTTCCTCCAACAGAGTCAGCATTGATTGAACACAGCAGACGAGTTTATTATCAAATTCAGGTTTGGCTAGGACGACCGTCGTTGAAACCTGAACATTGGGGTTGGCATAGATCACATTGTATGCTACTTCCTAAAATGATGACCAAAGCAGTAGCTCCACAGGAATTATTGAATAATGTGATCAAATTCATTCACACCCTAGTTTTATTAGTTTCAGAAATTTCCGAAATTCACTCTTATTCTTGTTTTTATTGATTCACATTTGTTGAAGGTATTCTGCAGCTGTAATGGAGAATGTGATACTTCTCGCTACAGTTGCAAAAAAGCAGGACTGAAATGTACAAGGTTTTGCAAAATGTGTAACGGCATATCTTGTGAAAAGGTCTCTGATATGATAAACAGAATATAAATGAACTCTGATGTCGATTAAGACGAATGGCATCTAGATGACGCAGAGGGAGGTGATATTGATGCATTTAATTGAAGAATTATTAGTAAAAATGAAAAAGCAGTTTTTCCTGATATTTTTCGATGCAGAAACTTTAATTACTATTTATTAATGCTATTGCTATTCAAATAATTACTGCAGTTTTTTACTTCAACTATTTTGTCCCATTACTCTGAATAAATTTCTTTCTTTCGAAGAATTACTATTATTTTACTATCAGAAACATACCTACCTACGTCTAAATTATTATTCGTATATCGTATGCATCTTAAGGAAATTCAGCTAGGAATTTGTTCATAATTGCAGCTGAAAACTATTTTAGTTTTTGAATTAATAAAATTTTAATTTCAATTTCGTCAAATAACAAAATTTCCTTTTTGAAATTTATCTAATTTTTGATTGTTCCATTTTTCATATTACTTCTAGCCCCCATTGAAGAATCTATATCGCCTTCGCTAGCACATCAGATTAGAAAACCGAACATCGTTTTACCCAACTGTCCGTTTCCAACCAACTCGACATTATATACTAGGGTTCGATGTAATAAATACAATACGATAACAAAACGAGTAGAGTCCAACTCTGGCGAAGATCTGCCAGATGTTTGGTTCAGCTTTCAGGTAGTCATTTCATCGAGCGCCAAATTTAAAATTCGTTGGTATTACGCTACTAAATAAATACGCTGTTTATCAGTATACAAATTCACTTTCGAGAACGATAAAGTACATAATATTGACTAGAATTTTCCGCTCTACACTTTTTCTTACTGAACCTTCTAATTCGCGAAAATATCGGAAAACCTGTATTTTTCTCTATATTTTCAAGAATTTTTCAATGTTCATGAGAATTTTAACACTTGCATTTTTGACCATATGTTTCTCATTATAACAAACAACATATCAAAAATGCAGCTCTTTCCGAGAAAAAGTGATTTCCTTGCTTCACTGGACTAAAAACTTGATGCCACCCTGTATGGAATCATTAAATTTTACTCTACCGTGAATATTCGAATCTAAGATATTTCCATCGATCAGGAAATACTCCTTGTCAGTATCAGTAAAGTGTTAACAGTCATGCACTCTTCTAATGTACCGATTTTTGCAGGACATACGATAAGTTATGTTTTGATGAATAGGATTAATTAATTCTTATCGAATAGTATGAATTAAATGAAGGCAAATTTTAAGGGGTCAAGGAAGAAGGTTTTGAAAATAGTGTGGTAAGCGATATAATGACGGTAGGTACCTACTATATAATAACATTTTGCAGTGAAAAAAAGATAGCTCTTTTATATATAGAAAAGTTAAATTCATCTCAAGTACTTTCTTCAAATTTGAACGATAATAATATCTGAGGTGTATTTTACGAATGTTTCATTAAATACAGTACTTCAAAAAACTCCTCTATTAAAAAAAAAACAACTAAAATTCCATGCAGAAATCAATTTCCATTTCGCAACTGCTTTCAGAATAGGAAGAATATTGTATATTGTGTTTGTGATAGTGAGAAAAATTTAATAATATTCCTCGTAGGTAGAGTTTCTATCGGATCAAGCTGTAACTTGAAAAATAGATTAATGAAGTTAAAGAAAACACGCTTGCAAAATTAAGTAGAAATAGGGTGACAAAATTTGAAAATTTTTTCAGGATTCACAAGAATTTGTACATGTTTCAGATGTTCATATTACATAGACAAAAATTCTTTCACGAGATGTATAGAAGTTGTTTTTATAATCAAGGGCATATTCTCAAGATTTTATTCTTTCACCACAGACTAGGAGTTTTCATATGAATTGTTTACAATCTATTTAATCAATGGGCAGTATCAATCATCAGAATTCTAAAGTTGTCAAAAAAGGACCAGACTGTGTTTACGGAGTTTTCGTATTCAATCTAGATGACGGTTTCAGCTAATAATCTATAATGCGCAATAATCATATTTAATCTAAAAGGGTGGAATTAAGTGTTAAGTATATCGAAGAAACTGTGCTGAAATGGGCGGCGATAATATGTTCCGATTGAACACGACCCAAAATCTGAAATTAACGCAGAGGAAAATGAGACGACAGAAAATTTAGGAATTCTAAAAAATGGGACCGACGAAGATACACAGACTACTTTTATGCATTTTCTACATATGTTAGAGAAATAAAACCGTCGTCAAATATTATTAATAATCGACCCATTCTGATGAATATCAGTTCATTAATTGAAAAAATCAATTATAATCTCCTTAAACGGAGAGACATTGAAGATTCCATGCCAACCTTACACTTAATGTCGATAGACCACACGTCTGTTTCTGGGAGACAAACTTTTCACGTGGTTACAAATTGAAGTAAAGGGTGTGAGACAATTCCATTCCCAATAATCATCGCTTTTGTGTAATTAGGATTTAAATATAGAACTTATTTCAAAGGACAAGTGTTTACCCGTCCGAAATTCTAGTGTAATGATGAAAGAAGACCTTGTTTAACGATAGATCAATATTTGTGATTATGTTGAGATATGCATTGGATGATTCTAGTGATATATTATGAAGTATTATACATTTGAGTGGAAGAGGATTGCGGCTGCAACGAAACTGAACGAAAACTGTTAGTTTTATTATTTTCAATTCAAAATATTTTTAATTTCGACTTGCATAGTCAAGGTGTCCAGAAAAGGTTTCGGGTATTTGTAAGTTCAATAAAACAAAAAATATTTGTGAGCAATAAAAAACTTTATAGTTTATTACTAACATATCAATTTGAGAATTATTTGCAGAAGCTGATGTTATCTAAATGATTACCCTTGCGTTACTGGTACTCTTCCAAACGGGAACGACGATTGAAGATAACACGTTGACATATAGCTATTTATATTGCTGCCACTTCTGACGCTTCAACTGGGTTTGATTCGTCGGATTATTTTGATAAACCTTACTTCAAAGGTATCACCATGCAAAATAGTCAAGCGAGCTAAGGTCGTTGCTTCTGGGAGGCCAGTTGATATTACTCCTTCGCGAAATGACTTTATTAGCGAATAATTCGTTAACAACTTCCATTGAATCATTTGAGGTATGGCAAGTGCGGAAACCATGTTTTTGAGTTGAAATCAACAAACTCCTGCAACTCTAGGACCAAAAAAATTCGCCATAACGGTCACTATTCACATTCATTGCTCGGCCTCGTTGATCTTCATGAAAATGAGGACCAATTATGACTTTAGCAGAGATAGCGGCCCAAACCACGACCTTTAGGCTATGCAGGGGTCGTTCATGCTTTCGGCTCGGACCATATTCTATTTACGTAAGTCAATAAAAAATAATACTGCAAATAAGGTTGTAGTCAGAAGAGTGAAGAAAGTCGCACCTAAATAAAAGTACGGATTTCGATACAACACAGCGAGCAAGGAAATTTTACCTGCCCGTTTTAGACGCGTGTGAATTATTATTACTATTTCTGTCCTTAGGTTGGATTGGGTTAGTCGCCAAATAGTCAAGCGGGCTAAGGTCGTTGCTTCTGGGAGGCCAGTTGATGTTACTCCTTCGCGAAATGAATTTATTAGCCAATAATTCGTTAACAACTTCCATTGAATCATTTGAGGTATGGCAAGTGGCCCCATCTTGCTGAAACCACGTTCTTGAGTTGAAATCAACAAACTCCTGCAACTCTGGGAACAAATTCGCCATAACGGTCACTCTTCACATTCATTGCTCGGCCTCGTTGTTCTTCACGAAAATAAGGACCAATTATGCCATTCGCAGACATAGCGGTCCGAACCACGACCTTTAGGCTATGCAGAGGTCGTTCATGCTTTCGTCTCGGATTTTCCACTGCCCCTTACCGACAATTCTGCTTTTTACATCACCATTCAGGTGAAAATTTGCTTCGTCACTAAACAGTATGTTGATAAAGTTGTTAAATCGTAGCAGCATTTCGTTCGCAAAATTCAGTCGATCAGCATAGTCCGTATCCGTCAATTCTTGAACCGATTGAATTTTATAGGATTTTTGATGTAAGTCTTTCTTTAAAATCGATTGTAAAGACGATTTTTTGTTGTTCAACACTTGGCTTCGCTTTCGGATGGATAAAAACGGATTTTGACGAACCGACGCCTCAACTTCTTCAATTTTTTATTCATCGCGAACTGAACGAGGACGACCAGAGTTTTGAATTTTAACTGTATTCTAGAACTGCCTGATCCATTACCTAATGCTATCGTCACTTGGCGCGTGGCATGTACGATATTCCGCACGATAGTGACATTGTGCAGTCACTATTGAATCACCATTATGATAATACTCTCGTACGTTAAATGCGCGATGAGTTCCCGACAACTGTCCCATCGTGACTAAAACTGCACAACAGAGCGGACGCCACGAATCCCTCCTCGCTCCTTTTAGACTTCCTTTTCCGAATATGGCGCGAGAACAAATACCCGATATCCTTTCTGGACAACTTGTATAAGGTATTTCAGAGGACTTAACTCACTGGAAAAAATATTCTCATGGGTTTCATTGGCTTTTGGGATAAGGAAATATGAACTTTGAAAAAAACTGAAGTGAAACTATGAGTGCCTATTTTCAGTTTGAGATATAGGTTTGTTTATTCATCGTAGCGGTTGTATTAGTATCGCAATGTTCCAGGTAACTCTAAAATACTCTAGAACGAGCGCGCAAAAGATTCTGTTCATACGTCAGTGCATTTATAATTGTTTATCAAGTCGGTTTCAACCGAAATAGATTAATAGGTTTGATTCAATAAGAAAGCTGATGCTGACATCAAAAATAGCAATAATTGGTACTGCATATGGAGCAGTGAAAAAGCTTAGATGGAAGGATAGGATATCATTTTTTTTCTTAGTACATATCAATGTTTTTGAGGAAAATTTTTTTAGAAGATTATCAATTTTATGTTTTTCAGTGTAGTGGAGTTCAGTGGAGTAATCATTTTTCTGTATATCTGTGCTTGGGCTTGAATGTAATTTTTTTTCTCATCGATACTAGAAATTGCTTTGAATCCATCGTTTTGAGAATTAAGAGAATAGTGTCATTCAAATCTCTGTAACTTAATAAATAAAAACCAAACGTCATGAAATTCGGACAGCAATCTTTTGAAGGTAAGCACTTTTGAAAAATAATATAGGTTTATTTTATTAGTATGGTAATGAGATCAGGGACTTATTAGCTGATATAGTAAGTATTTTCAACCGGATCACTATTTTTGTTCAGATTTATACAGGGTGTTCGGCACATGGACCGTCAAATTTTTTTGGGGCGTTGGTAGGGTCATTTACTACCTTTTCAGTCTTGGAACCTGGGTCCTTACGGTTACGGTATTACGGTTACGGAGGTATGATTTTTTTATTAGGTTTTTCTAAATTACCTAAAATGTACCCTTCGAAGCCCCATAACTTTTTTTGCGTGTGCTTTTACATGCATTTTTTATACTGTATTAAGTCTACATGAGTGTGTGTTTAAAAAAAACGTATTTATTGTTACAGATAACACCACAAAATTAACACGTGGGCCTTTTATTAGAAAAAAAAAATTATGAAAGCATGAAAACATCTCCACTCCTATTGAAATTTAAAAAAAAGTTACAGCTATTACAAACTTACTTTTATTTTAAAATGTTCTTTGGTTTATAACGTTGCTAACCATATGCTATTTCCGCAAGTCAATAAAAAAAATAATACTGCAAATAAGGTTTTCGGCAGAAGAGTGAAGAAAGTCGCACCTAAATAAAAGTACGGATTTCGACACAACACAGCGAGAAAGGAAATTTCACCTGCCCGTTTTAGACGTGTGTGAATTATTATTACTATTTCTGTCCTTAGGTTGGATTGGGATAGTCGCCGCTGACTTGACCCTACCGTCATTCGAGATTTAACTGTCTCTACTGTTGGAAGTGTCTGCCGCGTTGTTCAGTTTTTTAAATTTGTATTTTTTTGTTACTTTTATCGACTTTTTGCTACTGTTGTTTTAATTTTGGTTGTTGTTATGCCTAATTTCACCAACGCTGAGTATGCTGAGATGGTGATGGCATATGGCAAGGCCGATGGTGTTGCCCGTGCAGCTCAAAGGATTTATCAAGCCAAATTTCCTGATCGAAGATTACCCCACCACGAAACATTCTCGACGACTTATCGACGATTAGTCTTCGATCAGGAAATTTGGCTTGCCAATTAATACATTTTGTTTCCAGATTTTCAAATATGGAAAACCTTTCTTACACTAATATCGTACACTTCTTGAATTTGAGGTTGTTCTAAAAATCAATTATCTCGATAGCTATTCAATATTTTGTGCATGTCGGATGAAAATCATATGAGATATCGAGTTATTCGACAAAAAGTTTGGGAATTTTTATAATTTTCTAACTTGACGATTCAACACAATTCTACAAACTTCTTACAACCTCATTCGATCATCTTAACTGATATTTTTTGACAATTAACTTATTCTAAAAATATGAAAACTCTAAGTCAACCTCTTCGGAACATAGAGAATATAGGGGAAACCGGTTTCAGTAGTCTCAATCCATTGAGGCCATGATCGATAGTCAAAAACTACATACATTTGGGCAAAACGATATCACATGCAAAAATACCCTTAAATTGAGAATCTCCTCCTTTTTTCGGAATAGAAAGAAAACTATCGATTTGAACCACGTGTGCAAACTCCTCGAAATAATAGAATATTAAATGGATTCACTAGCAATTGGTTCCTCATTTGTCCAACTGCTAATCAATTACAATAATTTTTTCGAATAGCCTTATAATATTGAAGCGTCGGTGGGATTCAATATCATAAAAAAGCAAGATATTGGTCTGGGCATTGTTCTCACTCCGCAAAGCAGTAAAATAGAGTGAGCAACTAAATTTTCCGAATGAACTCAATGAGGTGGGCGACGAACATTGATAATACAAAAGGATGCAATCAATCATTATTACACGGAGATTCAAAACAATCGAATATGCATCAATTGATCATTCGTTATGGAAAAATGGGGTATGAATCGAAATATTTCAATCACCCCCTGCGCAAGCGATCATGATGGAGTATATGTCCAATTCGCCCACAAAAAAAAACGGAAAGAGTATGGAATGAAGTTTACCTTTGAATATTTTTTCCGCATAAAAAGTGGAGATCTAGGCGGCTACTCTGAGTCGAATAATGAAATTAATCAAAACACTATATTCATCGTGGAGATCAAATCAGAAGAAAATTCTGCTACTTGTGGATTGATTCATCCGATATACCTTTCCTACATGAAAATGATCAAGTTCGAGTGATGAAGAATCTGTGGACAAATTGCAGGATCTCCGACCGTATAAGCCCTCAAAGGAGAGCTAGAGATTTTATATGTACCAAATATATGTGTTAGAGTAACTTATGAACTGGAGAGAATTTTAAGATCTTGAATCTTGAATACAGAAAAAAAACAAACACGATAGGTCGATGTCGATCATATTTACAGAATAGGCGTGAATATCAGTAAATTTTATCGATAAGAAGCCAAAGATTAAATTTCCATAACACAAAGGAGGGATTACAGAAAAAAACTTACCAGATTCCTGGTTCCAATACCAAATTGATCGTTTCCGGTACATCGAATCTATGTCCTGCAAGAAAAACGCAAAATAGTCAAATTCTCAAAAACATAAAACAGTCATTTTAGGATAAACTCCGACACATTCACTGGTACACGGCATTACAAACTGCAGGAGGAAAATATTGCAATTAAACAAAATCAAGTCGGGCAGATTCCTCAAGTTCAATAAACCTGCTGAGGTAATGTGTTTTTAACACAGGAAAATTAAATTTACAAGTCGATTGAACAATTTCCCTCCATCAAGGTGAGGAGAGAGGCTGCTAGAATGAGGGAAATATAATGAAGAACTCGATAAATATCTCCTCAGTTAAATACAGATTTTTCTTAGCAAATTTGCTTTAGGATTGAGATTTTTCTGTTGAATCTTTTCACAAGGTATCATAGCAATGATTCGCTATCGAAACATAATTGTGATAACATGATAAGAAAGTCCATATTACAAACAGTAATATGAAAGTTTTAATAGAAATAAAATAAATTAAAGATGTGTGTGAAGTTGATCCAGCACTTTTCTATTTTCGGAAAAATAATTTTGTGTTGAATTGTGCTAGATTCGTGCTATTTTGTGATGTGCTATTTTGTGATGTTTGAAGTTATTTTTTAGTCCATGTAGTTTTCTACATTTTGCACAAAATGAATGTTATGAACCAGCCCAGCTCTTTTGGAAAAATTGAGTTTCGTTGACTGGAATGATTTGTGCTACAGTCCAACTGAGTTATGCTATTCGAATTTGAGATAATTTTTTTAATTTCCCAGAAATGGAAAATTAAAGATAAATTCAACCCAGCACTTTTAGTTTTTCTAATCATAATTTGAGATTACAGTTCAAAATTTTGCATGACCTCAGATGAAATTCTGATCTATGCCACTATTTTCGAAACTTACTTGTCAGTTATACAGAGTGGTCAAAAAAAATTATCATATCCCAACTTACAAAATTGTAAAAAACTCTGTTTTTTTCAAATTAGTCACTTGGTATGTTTTCAATTTTCAGAATGCATACAACCCAATCTACAATTTTTCTTTTCACTTCCCTACATCTATCTCTTTCGTATTCTGAGTTATCAACGTTTATTTAATTTCAGATTGATATGATTTGACCAAATTTTTTGTATTGCTGTTTCCTCTGTGCTCTCTAAGTAGTCCATAAGTCGACATGTCTATGACTCAATTCTATCAACAGAAAACCATTTTAACCGTTTACTTGATTCTAATGCAGGGTTTCATAAACATTAATCTGTTCATCAACTCGTTGATTGAGAGATTCTATTAATCAAATTCCGTGAATTCGGCATAGCATTGATCAATCTGGCATATTCATTGTAGTATTCTGAGAATCCTTTGATCAACGATCTTTATGAAACCCACTACTTTAATAACTGTTTTTTGTCCTGAAATTCAATTAATGCAGATAACTCAGAATTCACACAAGAAAGGTATAGGGAAATGTGAAGGAAAATTGTAGAGTGGGTTGGGCTCATTCTAAATATTGAAAAATATACCTGGTATGTAATGAGAGAAAACAGTTTCTTACCATATTGTGAGTTGATAAATGGCAATTTTTTTCACCACTCTGTATAACTCATAACTGATGTTAATGAGCAGAATTGTTGGTACTGGACAGTAGAGAATCTGAGACGAAAGCATGAACAACCCCTGCATAGCCCAAAGGTTGTGGTTTGGGCCGCTATGTCTACTAAAGGCATAATTGGTCCTTATGTTCATGAAGATCAACGAGGCCGAGTGGATAGTGACCGTAATTGCGATATGTTGCGAAATTGTTTGGTCCCAGAGTTGCAGGTTTCAACTCAAGAACGTGGTTTCAGCAAGATGGGGCTACTTGCCAAACCTTAAATGATTCAATGGAAGTTGTTAACGAATTCCCTAATAAATTCATTTCGCTAAGAGGTACATCAACTGACCTTCCAGAAGCTCCGATCTTAGCCCGCTTGACTATTTTGCTTGGGGATACCTTAAAAATGAGATTTATTAAAATAATCCGACGAATCTAATCCAGTTGAAGCAAAAGATCAGGTCAGAAATTGCAGGAATATCAATAGCTATGAGTCAACGTGTTATCGCAATTCTTCGTTCCCGTTTAGAAGAGTGCCAGCAACGGTCATCATTTGTATAACATCATCTAATCCAAATGATTCTCCAATTCATATGTTAATAATAAACAATAAACTTTTAATTGCTCACAAATATTTTTTGTTTCATTGAACTTACTAATACCCGTTACCCTTTCTGGACACTTTGTATTTTAAAACACCATAGATAACCTAATATTGAGCTATAAAATTTTAAATATTTTGCAGGAATAGTTTCCATAATAATTTGATTGGCCACTCATTTTGGCGCACCAGATATAATTGATCGAAGTATGAATGAATTTGAGAAAAAATTTTACAAATGAAAAAATCTAAGATATTCTTTTTGTAATCCGAGAATTGCTGGGTTTACTTCACAAAACATTTGCCATTTATAAATGATTCTACCGATTTTTCGGTTTTTCTGCAGTTAAAATGATTAACTGCAAATGATTAAACTTTAACTGCACAACTCAGTATAAATGTGGCGACACTGTATGAAACAAGTTTCATAAAAAAAAAACGAGAGCGCTGGGATAGTTTGTTTCCAATTTTTCTGTTTAATAAGAAATCAGCTTGATTTTTTTGAAATATTAACAGCACATTTTCACTCACACCCAGTACAATTTTTTCTACATATTTTGATTGAAGAAAAACCAAGGTTCTGGTCTGGCTTTTCTATATATTCAAGGATGTTCCGGAAAATGTGAGATATTTCCCTGAGAATAATCACAGCACAACAAAAATGCTGGACGTACTTCACAATATTGTTGCCATTTAAACAATTCTCCCACCCATTTACTGATTTTTTGGATTTTATCTATCTCAGAGGAAGAAAAAAGATTTTGTGGCCATATTAACAGACTACTCAGCACAATGGTAGCACAACTATAAAAAACAATTTTAACAAAAGAAACGAAAGTGCTGAGCGAATTTTCTTCCAATTTTTAGTTTATTCTGGCAACCAGCCTAATTTTTCCCTAAAAATTTACTGCACAATTTCACTCAAGCCTAGCTCAATTGTTTCTTCATATTTTGATTGAAAAAAAACCAGAGTACCTACTGGTCTGGCTTTCTGTATATTTCGAGCATTTCCGCAAAATGTGAGGTATTTCCATTACATTTCCACAGCACAGTACAACCCAATTGTAGCACGCAGTTTACACTCATTTGGGATTAGAAAAAACGAAAGTGTTGATCTGACCTTTTTCAAATTTTCCATTTATTCGGGAACCAGCCTGATCTTATCATAAGAAAGAGCACAACTCCACTCACCCCTAGCATAGGTTTTTACACATAATCTGATCGAAAAAAAAAACAAGAGTGAAGAGCTAGTTTTGTTATAGGTATATTTTGGAGATTTCACTGAAAATGTGAGGTATTTTCATAAAATCATGCACAGCACAAATGCAGCACAAATCTTTACACTCATTTGCCATTAAAAAAGCAAATGTACTGGGTTAACTGGTTTTAATTTTTCATTTTCCCAGAAATTAAATGAACGAACAAAATTTATAATTGAAATTAAACACACACAGAACTCACTCTACGACCAGATCTGGCTCTACTCTACCACTGGAGCACTATTTTTCTTTCATGAAACAGCTCTTCACTCGAAATTACTTCATACCATATTCAAGGTGGGGTTCATGAAAATCATTGATCGAATAATTCACAGAATACTTCAACTAATTTATCCAATTGACCAATTGGTATTTTGAATTTACGGAAATTCATTTGATAAGAAACAACTTCATTCCGATACCTAATCCACCTAGAAGTTTGTGACAGACACCCTTTCTTCTTTGCACTGATTTCAATTTCGCCGATCAATTATATACTTTTTACATATGTAGAATATGAAACCCGCGTCATATGCACCCAATTTAGAACTACAAAACTACTCACTTTTTAACCAAACCGAATGGGTAAAGTCGGTTCAGAAGAAAACTGAAAAGGTTTTTTTTGCAGAACTCTGGAACCTATTTAAATTGTAATTCATTCGTGGAAGGCTTCTAACACGTCTCGAAAATTATTTGCACCCATTACTATCAGATTTTCATGTGACAAATAGGGTACTACATAATGATTAAGAGATTATTTTGAAGTCAATGCTATTCACAAGCTCAATATTCTTCATCTTATTCAAGTTGGCTAAAAGCACTTTGGTTTCTGTCATGAAATGGTGGGACATGAATGAGAAGAAGAACGACTATATCCTTATAACTATGAAGATATATAGATTAGAATTTAGAAATTAGTTATGTTTCTGTGATTAACAAAAATTGCCATAACTAAGGAATAAAGAGATCGTATATAAATATTCTTTGTTATTATTTGAAAATTTTCATTTTATCCAAACTAATTTTAAAAAACTCACAGAACTGTTTACTTTTATTTTATACTGATCTTTTTACCCAAAAATGTTCTGTATCTGTCATATTTGACGTTTCTGTAGAAATTTTGTATCCGAAGTTCAGAAATTGTATCTTTTTAAAAGCTCCAGATTTACTTAATGCTTGGTGACCGCTGTTGGTGAGGTTATCCGCCACTGAGTACCTACACAGTATGTTTGGAGTTCAGGTCCGACAAAAACGTCATTCATAAAAAGGGTTGTCTTCTTAGACAACAACTTTCGTTCTTGCAAAATACTGGTTAAATTCACGCGATAATTCGCATTTTTTGACGATAAGGTGCATTGGCATCAAAAAACCCTTATTTCTTCAATATGGATACTATGATTGGCAGGCTATTTTTATATGACCCCTTTCGGGTAGGTGAAACCATTTTTCGATTAAATAAGTTTTCGAATAAACTTAAACTTCGGATATATTTTTCAATAACTAGTCCGTTTATTTTATCAAAATCGAAATAACAACCTAGATTAAAAAAACTAAAGCATGACATGATTTCAGTAATAGGATTTCATTATTTCACTGTGGAATTCAAGTAACCGTGTCATCTCAAGAAACATCCTGGAAAGAGATTCCTGGATATCCCAAGAGCTTTGAAGTGTCGGTCAGGTCTTAGTAAATATGTATATACTTATGTATATCGGAAGGAAGGATTTTTTTTTTATGTACGCCACTATCAAAAAAAATATCAGCTGCTTTCGCTTTCCGGAATAAATCATAGAACAGATAATCTCTGAAATCAGAATGACAAAAATTCGACAGAAAAGTCCTCCCAGCAAGTATAATTTGGTTTCATTTCGAACAAAAAGGAAACTAATCTAAATTGATTCATATTTCTTACTCACCATCTAAAATTAATTTTTGTACAATGTTCACCATGTCTTTAGCCTCTTTTTTGTAAAACTCATTCTCTGCCTCAGGTTTTATTTGAAGATCTATAATGGAATTAAGGAAATTCAAATGATTATTATTCCATTGAGGACTTCGTCCAAAAATCTACCCGAATATGTCAGAAATGATTCTTCTATGCTTACATACCTGTTGAATCATTCTTCAATGCCATTTTATAGCAAAAACATAACCTAGTTCCTCGCACAACCGATAAATATTCGGAAACTTTAGCTAGCGATAATGAGAAGAAAGAGAACGTTGCACTCTCATGTTATGTCGAAGGTAGAAGTTACCGGTTCATATTTCATTCCGCTCGGCTTCTGCATACCTTTATCAGCATAAATGATGAATAAGGCTGTTATAGTTTTTATCCGAAGAGGGATTTTCGATGAAAATGATAACTTAGGATAAAAGAAAATGAGCTATTTCGAATGCGACATTCAATATAATAAGTAATTCCTTCAGAATATTCATCAAACGAAGTATTAATTACTTAAGGTAATCTCCCTTCGAAGTTGATGTTATAGCGACATCTTACGGAAGAATTTCGAACTTGTTGAGCGATCATCATACGGGAGAGTTGCTAGCTGTATAACTCTCTTGTACTTCAAAAGCAAACGAAAAAGGGATATTCTTTTGAACACAAAACATAATGGGTACTGTGCTTGATGCATATAAAATTTTAATAAAACGCAACAAATTAGAACTTTCCATTTTAATAATGCTATTGATGATAAAGCTTACTGATGCTGTATAATTGTTTTAAAATTCAAAAATCGATTAATACTTTGGATATCACGAGCAGTCACGAGGTGTCAGCACAAGTATGTTACTTTACAAAGAACATGCCGAAAGTAATCCATCAACACTTAGCGTGGAGTATTGAATGTTTTATACTATTGAGATGGAAAAAAAGAACAATTTTCTTCGAACTTCAGTACAGTACACCCTTTGGTACGCGATTGTTCATCGTACTAAAGCCTATCCTGATTTTTCAGATTTTGTCTTTCTCCGATAGGTATATTTTTCTTTGCCATTTTTGTCAGTCTGTGGTCTTTCGTTTATTCATTATAACCCATTTTACCCCGACTTGTATTTTTCACTGTGTCGTATAATGAGTGATTTTCTCTATAGAACTTATAGGTTTAATTTCCAGAAATAGGTATGCTCCATATACAAGTCATTTAGCATTCAGAAATAAGAGAAGATTTAATTTAGTGCCTGCACTTTGCTTCTCCGGTTTCTATCCTTAAATCTGTACTCAAATAGGTTAATTGATCTTCACCGTGTTACCAATGAATTCCTGAGTTTCGTCTTGGCGGGTCTTATGTTATCATGCATTCAGCCTTATTGATGTTCATTGCCATTTTAAATCACTTAGCTTTTTGGTTGGGAAGTAGCTGTTGTAAAGTATTTTCTGAATCAGCGATACGAACTACCAACCTTTAAAAGATTAGCTTTAGTGACATATCATTACTTTTTAATGAGATGGTTTGCCGATTTCAAACGTGCTCGTAAAGATACAGATCAAGGCTTTGAAGAAAAAAAATTATCATGGGAGATCGTAAAGTGAAGTTACAGGAGTTACTGACTTTGTGGGATTATATGCATTGAGAGTTATTCTATTTTTGGTAGCCTTTTCTTCCCATTCATTCATTCATCATGAATAAAACATTTGGTAAAAAAAATTCATTGGTTTCGTTGCCTCACTATATGAATCTTTAATTTAATTATCCACTCCCTGTGAATCATCATAACAAGCCTCTAATATCAAATTTATAATTTGATATTATATTTATATCAATTGAATATCTCTTAGTATTTCAGCCGACCCACTACTGCTTCAAGAGAATTGTAATTATTCTAACATTACATATGTGAATTTCTCAATTTCAGATTGAGTGCATTTGTTCTTTTCGAAATTAATAGTTCCAAAATTTCGCATTACATTGAAAAAAGAGATCCGACAGTAAGATCATCGAACATATGTAAATTCTCATGTCTTATCATCAATGTTCTTATCAATTCTTGTATCTCACTGGCAATACGTATATTATTTAACCATCGTTATCGTGAGAATTTGCGCATCCGCCAATTTTTGAGAAATAAAAGTTGCCTTAATTCAAAGAACGAAAAAGAAATCATGAAATTGTGCTCGAATGCGGATCCGAATCAAATATGAATTTCATTACAGGATTAACATGTTCCTATCAATTTTATTTTCAGTTAATATTCAAGACTCTATTACGCATCGAACCTACGTTATCATTAATGATATTTATGATTTGCACTCATCAGAAGAAAAGGATACATTCTAACATTTCTGCCACACATTGTGGTGTCTCTTCTGTTTTTCCAAGGAACCTGCATACTTCTTTCCTAAGGTCGTGAAACGCTGTGTAATATGAAGGTAAATCTAGATCTTTGCGACATGCTTCTGGATGAAGGCACTGCCGTAGAGGTAGCTGCCCGTCTGTGACTAGTCTGTAACAAAAAACCAGTGGTTACATTGTATTTGAATTCAAAGGTGAAATGGTAAGTTATAAACTTGTAATTTCAGATAAAAAATTGTTATTACTTAAGTCGTCCAATATTTTAGCGGTTATTATTGGTGGAGTAGGCTTTCTTATAAATAGAAGACTATCCAGATACTTGATAGCCACAAAATCTATTTTAACAAGAGTAATACTTATAACTCTAGATACACTTAGAAGAACATTCAAGTGTAGAGAGAGAGAGAGAGAGATAAACTTTATTATTGATCATCGACCTAAGTCTTCCTGTGAGTACAATTTCAAAGAAGGCTATCGACCTGCTTATTGGCTTCTTCAGGGCAAGGCAACCAAGAAACCTGGATATGGATGAAGTCTTAAAACATAAATGACAACAGGTGACCACAACAACAGAGCAAGCATCCAATTTGTGGCTTGCCACCTCTTAAATACATTGGAAGCATTTACAAAGATACTCTGTTTTATTATTTCACCGTATTATTTTGAATCTCTGTTTTTATTGTAATGATTTTAAGTAGGTATTCAAAAACTGGGAGTGCTGGTAGTTTTGCTTTTGGTGGTGTTGTACCTTGATAGCTGTGAATAAGTGGATTAATAATATTTATGTTATTCTGGTTGGTGATGAATTTTCTGTTGAGGTGTTCAAGTCTTTCTAGTATCGGTTCCGCTTCTGTAGTCTCGTAGAGTAGTTGATTAGAAGGGTTGTGGAGTGAATTGTTTGGGTGTCTCAGTTTTGTGACCTTTCTAAGGCATGTTCTTTCTGCAATTTCTATGTCTTTTGTTGTTGACTTTGGCGCATTCGAGAATACTGTGTGTCCATACTCCAATACGGGCCTGCATATCATCTTGTATATAGTGGTCGCTGTTTTGGTACTGATTCCTAGTTTCTTATATGTGAGTGATCTAAAATGTCCTGCTCGAGTGATAGCTGCTTTCTTTTGTGTTTTTATGTGGGTTTTGAAATTTAAATTGTGATCTACTTTGATGCCAAGATATTTACACATGTTGGTAATTGTGTGTAATTGTGCAGTTTCCAATTAGGATCGTTTTGGAGTTGGGTTTGATTTTGTGGTGAAAAATCAGAAGTCTTGTTTTTGTAGGGTTTGCTTGAATTCTCCAGCGTCTCATCCATGCCACAGTGACATCTGTTAGTCTTTGTAGTTTTTCCATACAGCTGTTAATAGTGGTACCATGTGCAATAAGGGTTGTATCATCCGCAAACTGCAGCATATATGCTTGTTTGTTAATATGGTGTTCTGGTTCTTCATTGTGGTTGTATATATCGTGACAGTATAAATTATATAACGTCGGAGAGAGTGGGGAACCTTGTGGAAGTCCCTGTATTGGCACAAATGGTTCTGAAGTTTCAGTTTTCACTTTAACTTGAAGAGTTCTTCTCGACAGAAATTTGGAAATGATGTGCAGGAGGTATATTGGGCATTGTAGTTGGTATAATTTGAATAGAAGTCCGCTGTGCCAGATACTGTCGAAAGCTTTTTGGATGTCAATAAATAGGGCTGCCGACTTTTTTCCATTTTTCTTATTACACTGAATATTTGATGTTAAAATTGTAAGAGGGTGTGTAGTGGAGGTTTAGCTGTTAAATCCAAACTGGTATGAAGGAATACATTCTCCTACTGCTTTATGGATCCTTTCTGTAAGAATTTTTTCAAAATTTTTTCCCAACACTGGGAGTAACGTTATTGGTCTGTAATTTTCTATTTTTGAATGATCTGTATTGGCTTTTGGTATCGTTATAAGTATTCCTTTTTTCCATTCAAATAATAGTTGGTAATGCAGAAATTATATATTTTGTTTATATGGTTGTGTATAAGGGGGTCCAGTTTCCTCAGTATTTTTCTGGGAATATTGTCATATCCAGGTGTTGTATTTTTTCCGTGATGTAGGGCTTTGTAATATTCTTCTTCCGTGATTGGTTCCATGTTTGCTTCTGCCTGTATTTGAGAGAAGGTGTACCGACACCAGTATTCTATCCTATCATACTGTTCATTGTCAAAGTCTGGTAGTTTTTTTGTAGATTTCTTGATAATGTTTAGCAAATGCATTAGTGATCTCTTTATCATTTATAAGTGTTTTACCGTTGATCTGTATTGGATCTGTGAGATTATGTGATGTGTATTTGCTTAATTTCTTGATTGTCCTCCAGTATGTTCGTCCCTTCTGTTCCTCTATTTCTTCGCATGCTTCTAAATACTTATGGGCCCTGTATTGATTTCTGGGGATGATTTTTCGTCTTTCTTTTTAGAAGGTATTTCAGGTTCTATACCTTTCATTTTCCGTTTTTTTCTTGTTTCCATTTGGAGAATTAGTTTCTTCTTCCGTTGCCGAGGTATCTTGTGTCGTTTCTTCGCCTGTTTGCGACATTTCTGAGACATAAAATGCCTCGAAGTCGTCAGCGTTGAAAGGGTGATTAGAAAAATCGTTTTCCGCAATTTTCAATTCAATTTGCTTGCTAATATATTCGATCTATATGCACAAGCACATGTGAACCGCATGAAAGTCAAACACAACTGAATTCATTGAAGTGTATGCACCAACATCAACACATTCTGCTGGAGAAGTAGACATTTTCTAAGAAGACTTATGGTCCGCTATACAGGTAAGTTAATGCTGAAGTAAACCTGATTCGTCTGAAATAGCACCTAGAAAGTTTCGTAGCCAAAGTAGATGTGAAAGAGGAGTGACAGTATTGACGTTTCTCCTAGAAAATAACCTATGCCAAATGAATAGCTTCTTCCGAAAGAAGGTAAACAGGATACATACATAGAAAAGTCCTGACGGAAAAACCCTGAACGTAATAGATTATTTCATTACTGATAACTGATGCATCTCCAAGGACGTCACGGTTTTGAATAGATTCATCAAATCCTGTGACTTTAGATTGATTAGGGCCTAGAAAAATCATGGGTTTATTCAGCTGATGAGACTGTCTTCAGGCAAATAATAGATGATGAACACTATCAGACAAGCAAAAAACAAATTCTGTCCGAAAACTGAAGAAGAGCAGAGTATAAGTCTAGAAACTAAGAAAAAAATGGAAGAACGGAGAAACAAGGCAAGCGATGTTAACACAGAACCACATGAGATAAGGGCCATAAATCAGTAGATGTCGAAAGCTATTCAGAAGGTCATAAGACAATGATGAAATGAACATATACTCTGAATTAATGTGGAAAACAAAAAACTGAAGACCATAAGAAAAAGAACAAGAACGGTAGTGTAGAAATTGATAGAGGTAAACTAGCACGAATAGTAGAAGATTTCTACACAGCCTTAAAAAGTCTCAAATAGATCAGACAAGAAAAGATCCACTACAGATGCAAAACCAAGGCTCCGGCGAAATACCTGATGTATCACGAGATGAGTTACCTATACCACGCACTTCATAAAATGAATAATAACAGGACTCCTAGACAGGATGTGGTGGAAACTGAGGCTATAAAGTTGGGAGAACCAATTTTGATGAAAACGACATTTTTTTCAATCTATGCCTACACTATCAGAAAATCCCTACCTCATGGAACGGTTCTAGAAAAAAGGAGACAAAACAAGTCTAGAAAACTATAGGCCACTCAGCTTGCTCTACAAGTTGTACATCAGAATTTTTACAAATAGACTAGAATCGAAATTTGAGCCCTACCAACAAAGAGAGCAGGCTGGATTTCGAGCTCGTTACGACACCCACAGTGCTTGAAAACCTTGATCGAAAAGACCATCACTGAATATAATAGACCTTCAGTGCAGACATTAGTTAATTTCCACAAAGCGATTAATATAGTAGAATGACCGAATTCCATCAAAAATAATGAGTGATGCCAGGACAATGATCAAGACAAAGAAAATCTAAATAGAAAGAGGCGTAAGACGAAGTGATACTTTATCGCCTAAACTGTTAATATCTGTCCAAGAGTATGCTCCCAAAAGGTTAGAATGTGGAAACAAAGGCATCAGTATGGATGGGGAAATACTCAATCATCTCAGAGCCGCCGACGATATCGCACTCATCTCTGCCAATCTGAGAGAAGGTGCAATTATGATCTAGGACCTAGGAACTAAAAAACGCAATGCAGGTGGTTGGACTGAGGATATATTTCGATAACACGAAGATCATGACAAAATCCAGTCCCAATGAGCTTTTGAGTGTAAACAACAATCAGATACCTGTGGTCCATAGCTACATATATCTGGGGTATGAATTAAGGATTGATAGCCAAACAGCATAACTGTTCAGAAGAACAACATTAGAATGGGTAGCATATGGCAAACTTCATGAGGCCTTCAAGAGCGATATTCCGATCAAACTGAAGAGAGGGGCTTTCCACATGTGTGTTCCAACCGTTCTAACCTACGGTGCAGTGACCTTAAACTTGACCAAAGCATCGGTTCAGAAACAAGAAACGCAAGAAAGAACCATCGATGCTGGGAGATTCGCTGATGAGATGGATGATGTTTTGGAGAGAGTTAAGTGGAGGTGGGTAGGACATGTTGCAAGATCGAATTACGGAAAGTGGACGAGGAATATTCTGGAATGGCGACCAAGAGCAGATAAGCGAAGCCGAGGCCGACCTCCTACAAGATGTACCGATGACCTGAAAAGAATCCATACTAATTGGATGGCAAACGTACAGAATAGACAAGGAAATGCCTTGGAAAGGCCTATGTTCAGCAATGGATGGATCAAGGCTGAATGATGATGTTGGGAAGATATCCTTTGGCCAAATGTGTGTTATTTTCGAATATCGAGCAGGAAATGGATATGCAATTCATGTTTGTTTAAAACCCAACAACGTGTTCGAAACCTTCTTCAATCATACATAACGATTGGTTTTTACTGGAAAAGTCAGAAATTCAGATAGGAAGAGTGGTTATTGTTAATTTATGATATATTTTCCAGAGTGATTGAACTTTAGATTGAAATAAAACACATTTGTATTGAGATTGAGGGCATTATTTTTAATTAAAAAAAAATTTTATGCCTATCTCTGAGGAACACATATCGACCAGACCAATTGCTTCTGGTTTATCAGCATAAACAAATTTTTCTACTCAAACCCAAAGAATATACTCCAGACAAGCTATATGCCGCATTTCCCAAATTTATGTTATCACCAAAACTTTCATTCGATGAATCGATTTCGATTTCACAGCTTAAGATGCAGCACCATCTTGTTGAAACCTCAACATATCTAGGCAGATACCATTCGAATATCGAATCAAATAATAGTTGGTTATCAGTCTGTATCGAGCAACATTCACTGTAACATTAGTCACAGCATTGTTTATTCAAAAATATGGACAGATGATGCCTCCACCGAGTAAATCATACTATCCAGTGCATTGTTCAGGATACAATAGAAGTTTGTTTGCTTACGTTTACGATCAACCAAAAATGATTTTGACAGTGGTCACAGTGGTGTGTTTAGTGAAACACAATTTTTCGATAAGTAAGTGTAAACTTCAAGCTGCTCTAGGGTCGAATTAGATAATAGACGATTTTTATTATGGTCAAGTTGTTTTTGTTCTTGAAACAGTTGGACCTTTCATTGGTGAAGATCAAGAGCTTTACGCAAATGTTTCCATATGGTGGGTGGACAAAGTCCAAATTGTCAACGTTGACGCACAGACAAATCTTACAGCTACGATATTTTCATCTGCACACTAGGAATATCTTATGCTTTGCTCATAGGAGATATTAGTTAAATTTAATCAAGAAATGAGATAATAAAAATCTAAAAATGATTATAATAGTCGTACACTTTCGAATTAAGTATCTTCTATATCTACATTTTTTATTCTATGAAGAATAAGAGAGAGAATATTTTCATTTTGATCATAATACCAAACAATTCGACGAACTTAATCAAATTAATTAAACAGTGGATAATACACGTCACGTGTTTCGACTTTTGCTTTTTTTGGCGGTTTTAATGTCTTCAAAAAAAGGAAAAGTCGAAACACGTGTCGTGTTGCATTGTTCAATTAATTTTTTCAAAGTTTTTTTAATTATTCAATATTATGATAAGAATGAAAATATTTTTTCTTTTATTTTTCATGAAATCGTGTTTTCTGGAATAAAAATGTACACTTGAATCGAATGCGTACGACTTTTATAGTCATTTTATGATTGATGAATGATGAACTGTAGAAAGTATGAGCAATAATGAGTTAGAAATGTTAAAAATTCCAGATAATGAAATCAGCAAACCAAAATCTGTATACACTGAAAATAATAAAGAAAAAGTTGCTATATCATCTAACGATAAATATGACATAAAAGCTTTTACGTTCTCGTATTAGCTTTGGTAGCTATGGTTAGAAATTATCCTGAATCACAACGAGTTCTTCATTTACGTAGTTAACATTATTATCTCCTTATACCTCCAAATTCCATTATAAATTATTAGGATAATTATCCTAATTAATTTCTAAGATTTATATCAAGTTTAAGAAGAATATATTTCCATAATATTTTCACATAATGTATATTACATAAACAAAGTATATATACTAATTAATTTCGTGTTTAGCTTCTCTTGTATTTTATTCCATATTGTAAAATTTTTTCAAAGAACCATTTTATTGGTTTCAATAAAATTCGAAGGGCATCATTAATTCAAACACATTCGTTTGATTTTTCTCCTTTATCTATATTCGCCAATGTCACTCCTAAAATAACTTCACTCAGTATTTTCCATTCCTACAGATATGCGTATAGTAATTTGAATTAATTAATTATTTTTCAGTGATATCAAATTATTGATAATTAAAGATTTAAGGCTTAATACTTTCGGTAAAATTATTGGCATTTAATGGCCATATTTCATAGTACACATTAATGTAATGAATTCGATATATATGTTTACTCGTAAATATATGCTATAAATTTTGAAAGAATGTGAACAGAAAATCTACCATTGTTCCATTTACTGAGAATAATATGTGATAACGCTGCATAGTATAAATAAAATTGCATTTTCAGTCGAAATTTTTCGTATTCACGTAGAATTATGATTGGAGTGATATTTGGTCCAGAATAACACAGAATTATTTTTCAGACAATCGAGGCACCTCGCAAGAATTTCTACAAAATTATAATATTTACATCATTCCTATCTGAACAACGAAAGAACATGAAATGTTCTTCAAAAATATTGCATTCCCCTATTCATTTGAAACAATTTTCTTAACAAATTACTCATAAAATGCATCACTTATATTCATAACAGCCTTTTTTCATTGAAAAAAAAAAAACAAGTATAGCCAAATATCAAATGAAAATATATTTCATGTTTTTAAAATATTATAATTTGCTTTTTCAGGTGCATTCCTTGACGATTTTATAATCTGTTATGGAGAATTTATATCAAAAGAGCCCTACGAAGTTTCAAATTTACACGCCCATCAGCAATTTTAATCCAGAATTCATATGCCTATAAGTAAAAAGAAGTTTTGGTTTTTGCTATGGGGCTCGATCCTCGATCCAAGTTTTTTGAACATATTGGAATGCCTAGAAATATTAAAAAAGTAAAATTTCGAATAAAACGAAAAAAATATGCGTTGTAACATGCAATAATGTGGGGACGTATTTTCATTTCAGAGTAAATGAAAATTAAATAATGGAGATAGAGTTCCAGGAAAAAAAAACTTTTCCATTGGAAATGCTCTCCTTTTCGACTATTTATTTACAAAATTGCTCATGTATTTTTATGGTCCGGGTTGACATCAGAAAATTAAAAAATTGTCTTTTTACATTCGACAATAACAATTATAATTTTGTTTGCATCAGAATACTTCGAGTCCATTACCAAAGAGCTAATTAAACGAATCCAATGAGCTATCATCACCTCTACCTTTATTTTTTCGTGTTCTTGAACTATTTGACAAGAGTTTTAAGTAAAATCTGACGAATGATTCGGCAATGATGAGCATCTGAAATTTGGTATCTCGATTATTGGAAAAATATACACCTGACTGATTTATAACTTGAATAACGTTTACCTATATATGTTTCAATAAAAATCTTTTGAGAAACCTACATTTAAGGATTGAACGACTGAGTTTCTATAGAGAGGTATAGCTGAAACCTCTCCAAATTTGGAAGATGGTGAGAATTTCAAAATACATTAAGAGATTACTTAATTTTGGTAAATTTATGTGATATAGCTCAGAAGATTCGGAATTATGTCAAAACCATTGTGAAAAAATATTGTGTAGTAAATTGTATATTTATAAATAATTGAGGTTGGCAAAAAAGTGTAGTTTAGTTTTTCACATATAATTCATCAACTGATAAGTTTTTTGAATTTGGGAAAAAAGATCCTAAAAGAGAAGGAAATTTATTAAAAAAAGTTTTGATCCCGAAAATGTACCTCCATTATTAATAATCTCAATTTAATGTTGAAAATGACGTCCCCAGTTGGTAAGTTAAAATAATTTTTTTTAGGGTTTATATGGAAGCTTTGAAATTTGCAAAAAATAATAATATACTCCCAAGACTTCGAAGAACTTATTCACGTTGGTATGTTTTACTGAAGTTAATTCTTAAATTAACTAGACCCCTTTTAATTAAAATCATTGTAATTTAAAAACACATTGCCATGATAAATTTTCGCTTCGTAGAGCCTTTCTTGTATACTCATAAAATATGAATGTGATAAATGTTCATTAATTTGTTCATAATCTTTATTAAATTAAATTTAATTGATTCAGAAGTTACTCAAAACAAAATCGCCGTTATGTTTTGAATTCTTTTTTATTTGTCCCTTCTTTAACTTTTTTAGGTTCACAAAGGTCATTTATTAACAAACGAAATCTTCAGCTTCATTTTCCTAAAATTTTTTGACAATTCTTAAAGAATCCATTGAAGATTAAAGCGATAAGAAAAATTTTTTTCTTAAAAGCAAGTTTCAAATGTTCATGAAAGTTTTCTTTATATTTTTATTGTTCGAACAATTTTTTATCTTAATTGAGACTTCTCTACAAATTGAGAAACAAAACATTCTTTACATAAAATTTGTACATATATGGACGGTATATATTCTCAACCAATAGATTCCACGAAAAGATTAAACAATTTTTATATAATCACAAAAGTTTTAGTTAAACTAACTTGTAAATTACGTTTATATCCACACATTCAATGATTGTCCTATCGAACATAATTTCTATCCGAAATACTAAGGAGTTCAATAAGATTCATCTCTCAATTACAAGGCTCATTCAGATGATCTGATCCTAAAACTGAAAACTAGGAATAACATTCTTCAGAAATTAGCTGGATCAACTTGGGGTGCTGATGCTTCCTCTCTTCGCACAGCATTTCTAGCCTTAGTATTTTCAACAGCTGAGTATTGTTACTCTGTTTGGTTTAATAGTGCACATACACAAATAATTACTGGCATCATAAGATCTACAGCGGTTCATTAGTAACCAGTTTTGTCTAACCTTGTCCCTCTCCATATTTGAAGACAGACTGCAGCTCTGAATTCTTGGAGCAAATATCATTCTTTTCCTTATTTATTTCCAATTGTTTCATACATTCCACAAAATAAAATTCCAAGATTGAAGTCACGTGAAACATTCTGGTATAATACATTCTTCAATATGAACATAAGCGATAAAGAATTATGGAAGATTGAGTAGAACTCTTAAGAAATGTTCAATAAAAATCTTATTTCTGATCCTTCTGGAAAAATTCCGGGTTTTGATCTTCCAATAAAAATTTGGACAGTTCTTAATCGTTTGAGAAGAGGTCAACGTCGTACCAATAGCATGCTATTGAGATGGAACTCAATTCAAATCGCAAGTTGTGAATGTGGATATGCAATTTCAAGATGTTTTTAGGGCTATTCACGATGTTTCAGATTCTTTCTTGGAATGGGTTATAAATTTTAAACAACTTTAATATGTATATTCTACATTCAGTTCTTTTTTCTGCTTTTGTCTTTTTATTTTCAGATTCGATATGTACATCTTGAAGAAACCTCTGTGATTATTACATGAAGACCACCCTTCAAGAAAGAAGTTCCTCAAATATATTTAAGCTTATTTCTGTACATACAACAATACTTGTGCGGGGAGCCAGGGTTTTTTTACTGGGGTTTTTTCCCTAGGCTTTTATATCATACACCGAATTGTATGACACTCCGTCACCAACCCCAGCTAACATTTGTTTGCAAGCCAATAGTTCAAAAGAATATATATACTCCATAACTTTAAACAGAGCTTTTCAATGTGAGTATCTTAATTCAGAAATTCATCTCTAGTGACACCTAAGAATTTAGTGCTTTTGACAGGTTTTATGTTGTTATTTCCAATACTAATGTTGTCTAATGTAGATATCTGGAATTACCTTCGACGAAAAATTATTAAATTTTTTTTTGATTACTTTATTCTAAGCTTATTTATGGCGAACCAAATATTAGTGTTCAAAAAGCAGCTTTTTGTTTTTTAATAGTATCCGTTGAGTTTGGTGCACAAATATTGGTGTCCTCCACAAAATTTGTGAATGAATTATTTTTTTAATTATAATGGTGATTCATTTATGCTATATTATAAAACGTAACATCCACAATTCTTCCCTTCCAATAAATCAGTAGCATCACTAAAACTACGGGATAAATCTATGTTCATAACGGATTAATCAATTTGAATTAGTCTAGCACATGATCATTTCCGATTATCTTTTAAGTCTTATACTCTCTCCTGTTATTCTATACTCTCTGGGTCATTCCATGACATAACCTCACAAAAAAAAATCTTCCTAATCCTCACCTGAATCCCGAATTATGTGGATCTATGTGCAAGCTGGAGCAGTAGGCCTCAAACTCCCCCAAGGCGTCCTCCAGCCTCCTTCCTGCCTGTTTGATGAGTTCCTCAGTGAGCACTGGCTCGTTGGCCAGCTGGTCGGATAGGACGTTCTCGTTAATGTCCGCCGTTTGCGGCCTGATTGGGTACTGCTGAACGCCCACGATCTGGAAATAGACGAGGAGAATTAGATGCTGAAAAGGTTGCCATTATTGAGAAGATGACGGATGTGGGTGGAAACGGGAAACCGCTCACGTGACTGGTGATTGTCGTGTAGGAAGAGAACTTTTATGGATGTCGCGGATTGTTTGTAGGTTACCCAAAAATTCGTGCTTTTCTACTGGTCGTAGAACGAATATGTTGTTTTGGGTAAGATTGTTTTCTGCCATTGGCGGAACGCATGAGTAAATCACAGGTGGATCAAAATCTAAAGTTATGTTTTTCTCATTAGTTCTAGTAAAAGAGCATGATTTATACCTCACAAGATATTCGTCGAATTTAAATAAAAATTTGTATGGGCGGTATATTCTCAAAATTCATTGTTGTAGCCTTCTTGCAGCACAAGATATGATTATTTTCATTATTTTTTCATTCACTTGAGGGCAGGTGATCACAGAAGCTACTGTTAATTGGTGGTACACAGAATTGACATCCCAAAAAAGTGCTCTGAAAAAATTGAATGTACGGTTCGTTATGGTTCTGTAGAGGTATCAAAAGATTCGATTCCGAAGAATCCTCGTTTTTGTGTAATTTGGATTTGAAAATATAAGGTTTTTCAAAGGGCAAGTGTTTACCTATCTGAATTTCTAGTATAATGATGAAAGGAACCCGTGTTTACCGATAGATGAAATTTCCTGATGGTATTGCCATATGCATTCAAGTTATTATATGAAATAGTAAGGTTTTGAGTGCAACAGGATTGTTCCTGAAATGAAAATGAAGGAAAACTATTGATTTCGTTATTTTTAAATCAAGATATTTGTAATTTGGACTTGAATATATAAGGTATTTTAAATTATAAGCGCTTTTTTATTCTTTCTCATTTGCATCAAAGAAAGCTTGCAAAATTTTTTTTCATAAATTAGGTTTTCAATAGATGAATTTGTACAGCCTAAATAACTTTTTCAATGTAGATTTTTAGTAGGTATTTTTTATTACAATCATTGTCTGCCAATAATTTTCAAATGAATATAATTTAAAACAACTAAAGAAACGCCCTTATAAAGAATATCGGGCTAGCTAAAAAAGTTATAAATAATTTTAAAAATCAATTTATGACAATAGTATATAAAACATACTAGTAAAATCAAGAAAGAAACGTGGGGCGCTTTATATACGAAAATTATGGCGCAAAGCGCCCCACGCGTCTTAATTTTACTAATATGTTTTATAAACTATTGTCATATGAATTGATTTTTAAAATTATTTCAATTTTTTTCAGCCCGATATTCTTAATCAGCTTGTTTTTTTTAGTTTTTTTAAACTATATTCATTTTTTACTTTTTAGTGACTATCATAAAAATATTAATGGAAATCATTAAGTTATGGTTGCACGTCGGAAAGTAGGCCTATGTTTCATACATGCACAGCTCACGCATCAAGGTTTTGAAATGAATTCTACAATCTTAGAATATGGTGAAAAAAACATTTTTTTTCGACGTGGACGGGAATCGAACCCATGATAGATGAATCCAAGAGCTGACGTCACAGAAGACGAGCGCCTTCGACCGCTCGGCCAACGAACGCATTGAAAGAACTGGAGAGTTACAAACTGACATACATACAAGTGAAGCTTACATAAGCGTGTTAAAAAATGATATGAATTTACCAAAACCTCAGAAATGGCTGTCAATCAACTTATGTAAATTTGTTAAATGATGGCTTTGACAAAGTGACTCAAGAAACAATTCAAAGATGGACGAAACGCATATTTCAATCTTCAAGAATATACATTGCACTTCAAAATAATGGAACAAATTTATTTCCTCAGAGGTGAAGTATTTTGGCAACAAAATATTGAAACAGGTCAATTTTTGTTTCACTTTCTCCAAATTTTATGCATTTTTGAAGGATTTTTGTTGCACCCTTTTCCATCCCCATCAACACTTTTTTCAAAAGGGAAAGTGGATAAGGCGGTACTTTTCGGTAAAGTCTTTGTATCTACTTCACAGGCATGCAGAAATTTTCAAAAAAAAATTTTTTTTTTAATTAATTCAAACAGTATGTGCACTTTTTCATGGCTCATTTACTTTGAGATGATGGTACCTTATGAAATATGTCACTGAACAAAAGCCGACCATTACAGTTTTGTTCATGCACAACTTACAAAACATACGAACCCTTCAATGAAGAACTTTTCACGTGAGGGGTTATGCATGAGTAAATATGTAATGGTCGATTTTCATTAGGTGACAAATTCCATCAGGTACCATCGTCTTAAAGTAAATAAGCCATGACGAAGTGCAAACACTGAAAACGCTCTTTGAAACAAAACAAAGAAAAAGTTTTTCTTCAAAATTTAGAGGGTTATTGTGGTTGGCAGAGGGTACAACAAGAATGCTTATAAATTATGCAAAAGTGAAACAAAAATAGACCTGTTTCATAATTTTGACCCGCACTGTACAATGCCGTAATATCCCAAAATATATTCGCTGAAAAGAATACAAGTATCTAGGAATTGAAATATCTCCACTGCGCCTAGGAGCGAACTGACGCCCTCGCAATGAAGATAACACTTTCATAATCAGTTCTGTAAGGCCGATCGCATACTAACACATTTGTTTGCGATATGTCAAAGACATTCCGCAGAAACTTAGCTTCATTCAAAAGTAGAAAACAAAAATTTGTTTTTCGCACATCAGTACATCATGTCGTCGGATGAAGATGCCAAAAACCTAAACCTTTCCTGCTTCATTCAGCTCTTTCCCAAACCCGTTCCAAGCTTTTTCTTGTACTTGGAGATTAGAATAATTTTTAGCAATGTAGTCGTACAACAAGCTGTATTTTTGCATGAAAAATCCCTGCATCTAGTCTTGTCTGATTAATAGGATGAACCCACTGACTCCTGGTTATACGCCTTCATCTACGCCGACGGTACAACAACCACATAGAAAAACACGAGTCTTGAAAGGGTTCATGCTGACAAGCAACTGAAGCGAATCATCAAAAATGTACGTCCACGATACAAAATCGACAGGTCTGAAAGCTATGAAAATTTTGGACGTCTACGATAAATGTTCGTTGAACTTTTATCGAACGTCCAAAATTGTGTAAGTATTACACCAGCCTAAGATGCTCCCGGAAAATATCGTGTGCTGCTTCAGTATGAACCATCTGGATAGTTGAAACTCTGACGTGGTGTTCAGACAGTCGCAATCAAATTTTGGGTGGATATCAATTCGATAGACGCAAAAACTGACCCTGAATCGGGAATAAACACATCGATTCTTCCAAAACATTTCACATAGCAATAAAAATAAATCCTACGTTTAACAACTTTCAGCAGCACAAGATCCTCCAAAATCTTACGAGAAAGATCGACCTCGGTTGGTATCACAACACGTTCAAAATCATCTGACTGGTGGCTGTTCACCTGACCGAACCATGACCATGAAATTCAATGGACTAGAACGCGGCTGCATCCGTTATTTCTTGAATGAAAACGAAAATAACATTGGATAGTACACAACAATAATGTTTGTATTTCATGGTTTTCAAGCGACTTCATGTGAGTAATGAGTCGGCACGATCTACTTTTCGATCTTCTGCGTTCCACAAAACAATCGGTGATGATAATAAAAATTGCAGTTAAGCTGTGAATCAGCTCTCATTTCTCATTGATTATCAGAAGGATTTCTGGAAAATTTGGGAATTATATGTATAAACCGTATGTAGAAGAAAAATTCAATGCTTTCATGTTTTTGATCTCGAAAAGGAAACCTTGGCCTCGTTCTGAATTAGTGGGTATACAACGGAAGATAGGTTATTCATTAAATTAGTCTTGCGTCGGAATAATACAGATCAAATCTCATTGAAGTAGAAAAGGTGGTTTCAAAAGTTCATTCACTTATAAACATAGCATTCATTGAAGTTATATTATTCATGGTGAGATGGATTCATGACTCGGATTCAATCACAATGCAGAGGAGGGTGTTACAAAAAACCTGTTGGTTCAAACAGACTGCGTATTGAAAACTATAGTTTCAATATTTTGGAAGCTGAATAAAAACTTGTTCTATGATTTTTATGAGGAGCTTCATGACATTGCTCAGATGGGTTAATCCTCTATAATTTTTTGGAGTTTTCTTGACCTACTTCTCGAATATATACAAGGTGTCCAGAAAGGGTATCGGGTATTTGTTTTCGCACCATATTAAGAACGGGGCGTCTAAAGGGAGTGGAGTTTCAGTCACGATGGAAAAATACTCGGGAACGCATCGCGCATTTGGCATACGAGTGTATAATGGTAATGATGATTCGATAGTGACTGCTCAACGTCTCTATCGTGCGGAAAACCATAAACGCCACGTACCAAGTTACTATATAGCATTAGGAAATGAATCAGGATGTTCGAAAATATAGATGCGACAGTTAAAATTTAAAACTCTGGTCGATTAACATCGAAAAATCGTCTCTATATCCGATTTTAAAGAAAGACTTACATCTAAAAGCCTATAAAATTCAGTTGGTTCAAGAATTGAAGGTTGCGGACTACGCCAATCGACTGAATTTTGCGAAAGAAATGCTGCAGTGATTTAACAACATACTGTTTAGTGACGAAGTACGACCCCTGCATAGCCCAAAGGTCGTGGTTTGGGCCGCTATGTCTGCTAAAGACATAATTGGTCCTTATTTTCATGAAGATCAAGCAATTAATGTGAATACTGACCGTTATTGCGATATGTTGCAAATTTTTTTTGTCCCAGAGTTGCAAGAGTTTGTAGGTTCCAACTCAAGAACGTGGTTTCAGCAAGATGGAGCCACTTGCCATACCTCAAAAGATTCAATGGAAATTGTTAACGAATTATTTCCTAATAAAGTCATTTCGCGATGGGTAACATCAACTGGCCTCTCAGAAGCCCCGACCTTAGTTCGCATGACTATTTTGCATGGGGATGCCTTAAAAGTAGGGTTTATCAAAATAATCCGACGAATCTAACCCAGTCGAAGCAAAACATCAGGTCAGTAATGGCAGCAATATCAATAGCTATGTGTGAACGTGTTATCTTCAATCTTCGTTCCCGTTTAGAAGAGTGCCAGCAACGCAACGGTCTTCAGTTGGATAACATCATCTTTTCCAAATAATTCTCCAATTCATATGTTAATAATAAACAATAAACTTTTTCATTGCTCACACATATTTTTTGTTTTATTGAACTTACAAATACCCGATACCCATTCTGAACACCTTGTAGAAAAAAAGTTTATTTATTCAATTCAGAAATGGAAATATTGAGACAATTAATATGTCACTTATCTATTTTACATTTTGAAGGTCAAATGAATGAAAATCAGAACCACTTCTTCAATCATTGCCGACATGTTTCGATTTTATTCAAAAATCTTCTTCAGGGCTAGATTTTATCGTGGTCTTATAGTCAGAAACATGAAATGTTTGAAATGAATAATACACCTACGACACCATCAATCGAGAGAAAACGGTCAAAAAGAATTTGCCAAAAATTTAAGTTTAAAGCAAGTATGTCGTGCATAAATTACGTTCTAATAAAGATATATATATATTTCTGTTTAAAATTTCTTGGGTGTATAGCACTTATTTTACTAATAAAGGGTAATTGTTAAATTATTATTTTATTTTTTTACATATATTTACATATTTTTCGGCGTATCTACGCCTCTTTCAAGGATTATAATACAGTCAACAATTTACTGTAAATTACACAATGACAAATACACAAATATATCAACAAACAACACAAAGCTTTTACGTACCTTCTTTCAAATCGTCCGTCAAGATATTATTTTCTCCTATAAATCAAACTTTAAAAAATCTTCAAATATTAAATATTATTATATTATATAATATTAGTTCAGAGGACAAAATATTTAGCCTTTATAATACAGAACAACGAAAAACTAGAAGAACCGAAATCGAAACCCAAAAATATGTTTCCTTACCATATATTCAAGGCTTATCAGAAACACTTAATGCATCAATGAAGCATTATGGAATAAATGTAGCACATAAAAACACAAATAATTTGAAATTCATAAACACAAAATTAAAATCAAAAATCCAAAATAATAGAATTTCGAATTGTGTCTTCCGAATAAATTTATGGATTGCCCTAAAGTATATATAGGACAGACAACACAATATATTGTATGAAGGAACGAATAAATGGGTACAAATTTTGCAAAAATATGACCGCACTTAAAAAGCATGAACAAACAGAAAAACATAAAATGGATTTTGAGAACTTTTCTATCCTGGAAAAAGAAAAAAACAACAAAACTAGAAATATACTAGAAATGATCCACATTAAAAAAGAAAAAGAAGCTATGAACGATAAAACAGACTCTCAAAAGCTTGGCCCAAATTTACTTTAATCTTATAACATAAATAAGGAAATACAAATTTTCAATCTTCTACTACTAACTCCATCTAGATTGAAAAGAACCAATGCTAACCCAGATTTGGGATTGTCACTTGTTGATTAATTCGTACAGGTGTCGCAACATTAAATTGGAGTAAGAAGTTGGAAAAACAGAATCGTGACAGCGCATCATCGTCACATTATTTCATTCATGGCTGACGAAAATATTTAATATTTGAAGATTTTTTAAAGTTTGATTTATAGGAAAAAATAATATCTTGACGGACGATTTGAATGAAGTACGTAAAAGCTTTGTGTTGTTTGTTGATATATTTATGTATATATTATTATGTAATTGACAGGAAAATGTCGACTGTATTATATTCCTTGAAAAAGGCGTAGATACGCCGAAACATATGTTGGAAAAAAAATAAAATAAAAATTTAACAATTACCCTTTATTAGTAAATAAGTGCTATACACCCAAGAAATTTTAAACAGAAATATTTATATCAAAACACAAGAAATTCTAAAAAAAAAAAAATGATGATTGTTCCGGATTTCCCATGATTTTTTCCGTTTAAAATAAATCCATTTTTCATAGCCAGAAACAATCCGATGCAAAATCGATTTTCTTTCGTGCTTTTGAAGCAAAATTTCTCAAGTTTCGGTTTTACATCTGTCTTTCATTCAATTCATGTGGCACCCATTTTCCACACTTTTGGATCTTTTCCGTAGCTTTTAATCGGTCAAAAATTGTTTGTTGTGCAACAATCAACATTTCTGCTATTTGTTTCTGATTCAAAGTGTCATCTCCATCCAATATCGTTTGCAATTCGGCGTCTTCAAACTTTTTGGAGGTTATTTTTTCTGAACCGTTGAAACCATCTTTTGCATGCCTTGAAAAGCATTCGATGCGATCCTGCACCACTTTTTTTCAAATGAAAACCAAAATTTAATCCTTTCCGCAAATCATCACTTTCTGGTACAAAATTCGACATTTTTAATACGATGAAAAAATATGATGTCTGTTCAATGACTTGATGTATACTAGATATGTTTCACAGATTTCATAGCAAAGAAACAAAATAAAAATAAAGGCTCGTTCACAACTAAGGTTTCCTATCTAGAGATTTGTATCTTGACGCTCACTTCATACCGGTATACCTGGTATATAACTTCATTTCATCACCGAACGACTTTTTAATGGACCGAAATACCATTTATTTTAATATTCAATCAGTGCATAACAGAGTCATTTGTTTACAAATGGCCAAGATTTTGATATTTCGGAATTTAGGAAATTTATGAATATTTCAGTGTTATTATATGTATTTGTCATTTCCGTTTTACATAGAACAAGCTATTTATGTTACCTTCAGATTTGTTGAAATATCAAGAACGAATGTTTAATGAGTTTGCATAATATGTGCTCTAGATATATTCATCTGAAATGATATAATTTTTAATTTAAAAAGTCACAACAAACCATAAAAACAAATTCAAGTTCAAACAAGGGCAAATTGTTTTTGTCGTTCTGTAAGTTGGCTACTGTAATAAATAATCAATTCATTCTCTTACTCATGATTCATAATCATAGGTCGATATAAAAACTTCCGTGTTGAATGAATTTTCCCAATATAAATAATGGATAGGTATTCTGATATTTCAATAGATAGGGCAAAATGTGATAAAGGTTTAGATGTTCATCTCAATGTGAAAAAATTAAATGGGTGTCACGGCTAATTTTATAAGACAATATAATTTTCATGACATTTTCCATCACCAAATCACAAAACGTCGACTGTAATGCCTCAAAAGCTCTGCACCAAGCCTATCCTTTAGCTCTTGAATAGATACAGGTCTCTGCGTAGACCATATCTTTCACCAGTAATAAATCACAAGATATTGGTGATTAATTGTAATATAACATTGTCTGTTAACTATTCCCATAAAATGTCGATGGTATCGTTACTTGAGAATTAAATTTTGTTCACATATCATCCAATTCTGGCCATAACTTATCAGCTCGGTAGTATTATATTATTATTATAATCTTTCAATAGTGCACTCTAGTCACCGTGGCTGATCTAGCCTCATCTTCGAAAAATTGGGTCCAATGTCTACGTCATACTAAAAACCTCACCAGTTACTCGTTGAGGTTGTAGTGGCTTTCAAACGATGAAACTGTTGATACCCGAGCCCTAAATGTCACTTTGTTTTGGTGACATAGCCACCTAGGACCGGATCTCATGCATTTAATACCCCAATCCATAAAGTAATTACTTTATGCCCCAATCAGCCAAGATACGAGAGTATTGCTGATCGGCCGGCTTGAGTTCTTGTGTTAACTGAACTCTATAGTCCTTGAGACTCAAGTTATTGCACAAAATTAGATTTAGTGACGTTTGTGAAATACTCAAAAGAACGATGAGAGTTGGACCTACTTGGGTTTTTATCAACACACATTTTTGCTACAAATTTCTCAATTGCGGTTCGGCCAGGTGTTTCATAGAGGTGAAAAATTTAATTTTGCTTATCGTTTTCACCATTTGCTTGTATCATTCCATTTTTATTAATTTTATCAATCACTTGTCAAATGTCAAGAAATGACAGCTTCAGAAGTGACAATTGCATCCCTTTTTGGAAAACCCGATATATTTAGGGTATGGTACCTTGTGAAATACGTACCCTACTCATATGGATGTAATAAAAGGAATCCATGTCATTTAGTGAAGCGGTAATATATATTTTTCGAAAAAAATTAGAATTTGGTACCTAAAGTCACATTTTCAAGTGGTGTAAAAACAGTTTTCACAATTTTACAGTATTTATTTCAAATTGATCTCAAATAACCTTGCTATCAAATCGTGCAACCCAAAACAAAAGTACTTTCAGCTAAGTACAGTTATGTTAGGTTCTTTTACAGACCTAACTCCAGTATATTTTTTTCCTGGGGATGTTAAAAAGAAACAGTCTACTCGAAACAAGTACATAATCTATCAAAACCTCGGCAAAAAATTGATACAGCATTAGAAAAAATAAAATCAAGTAGATATGTACGACTGATATATGATCATTCCCAAGATTATGCAGAGTTGTAATGGGTGGCCCATTTAAAAATTGGAATTTAATTTTGCTATAAAAAAAAAACTGCTCAATATTTTCCAATGGTTGAACATTTATTTAAAAGGTTGGTTCATGACATTTATTTATGAAAAATAATTTCGGCCAAATGACCACCACGGCTGACTTGGCAGTAGCCTATTCGTTCCACCCAATTTTTTAATACATTTTCGATTTTTTGGGGCTCTATTTCACCAATAGCAGCTCGAATTTCGGTCTTGAGGTCTTGAATTGTTTCTGGATTGTTGGCGTAACACTTATCTTTCACCGCTCCCCAAAGATAATAATCCAATGGCGTCAGATCGCAGCTTCTTGGTGGCCAATTCACATCAGCATTTCTGCTGATTATTCGATTTCCGAAAATGCGGCGTAAAACATCGATTGTGGCGTGTGCTGTATGGCTCGTTGCACCGTCCTGTTGAAACCAAACATCGTCCAAGTCGTTAGCTTCAATTTCTTGAAAGAACCAATCGTTCAACATTGCGCGGTAGCGCTCGGCATTGACGGTTACGGCGATTTCTGCTTCATTTTCAAAGAAAAATGGACCGATGATGCCGCGAATAGCGTCCCATTTCGTAAACTTCAAACTTTCAACTAAATATTAGTCACATCAAAAAGAATAGTTGACGTTTATAATGTCAAATAATCGGTAGTTCAAATTCCAAACACTAGATGGACCACCCGTTATTCTTATAGTCGGAGAAAAATTTAAGCATCTCGCTTAGGTTTTAGGAGGATATTGATATGTTAATATGAATCATTGTTCTATTTTCATCAAGCTTTCCATGCGGTCCTTTATCAAAAAAATGCCCATTTTGATATGTAGACTGAATGAGTCATATTTTGTAAAAAAAATGTCAAGGACAGTTTGATAAATTTCCATAACATGGATTAACACAATAAACCGACAATAGTTTCTGAACCAAAACTCAATTCATTTCACTTTTATTTGTGGAGGAGATTCAAAACACTGTTAATTGTGCTTGTATCATTGAAAAATCTGTGCAAAATTGTGAAATAGGTGATCACAACACTTAAAAATGTGACTAATGATGGGTTTCTTGAAGATCTTGACTTCACGGAATTGCATAGATTCCCAGCATAAGGATATCAAACTCAAATTCCATCGAAAATATTTTATTATCCCTTCCAGCACGTGACATGATTTCTTCTAATTTTAATCATAACTAATGTACCCTTTCCTCCCGTCTGGTACCAGTTTTTAGTCCACTTTCTTAACATCTTGTATAAAATCATTTTAATTTAACATTTCATTCGAAAGTTTTGTGTTGTTCAAACAAACTCAATAAAGTTCATTGCATCATGACATTCAAAACATATGCAACAAATATATTCTGAATCAACTAGGGTCCTCTATCATCCCTTATGCTTATGATTTCAGTATCTTTCAACCTCAAGAAATCACCTATATGCCTCTATTTAACTCTCATTCATCCTTAATACCATTCAACTGAATCGACATGACTGTACTTAGAAGTCACTAATTTTTCACAATAACAAAGAACTTATCTTCATTATCATTCATATTTTAAATCTATCTTCGATAGAATGTACGCAATTTGTACCATTGAAAGAATGGAAAACACGACTGTTACCGAAGTCAAGGATTTCTGGAATGTATATTTATCAAAAGGCACAATTTTATTTTCTTTGTCATTGTGATCGTTTCCCAGGAAATTTTTGTCATGCAAACGTTAGAAAATTATCATCTGACGTACTATTCAAAGCATGGATACCATTGTTGATTGTTGAGAAATAGACAGTGGTTGAGCGATGAACTTCTTGATTTTATTCATAAAAGACCACAGAATAACGTATACGCAGGTGCGAAATTTTTTTCAATAAGTTGATGTCACACGCTGATCGACCCGATATACTCATGATTGACCATGAATACGGAAATCGAACACAAACTAGTGGGACCATTTTCAGATTATGATAGCACGCTCCTGTACTAGTTTACTGGACTGGAACAAGCGTGCAATAGTACATTGTTTACCGGGTAGGAAAAGCTTAACATTCCTGGACGACTGTGAAGATTGAAGAGTTCAGAAATGTGGCTTTTCCTACGAGGTAAACACTATTTTTCCGCAAATCGTTTAAAATTCGACATATATTGATCGATTTAAAAAAAAACGCGATAATTTTATTCCCAAATAAATGGTGCTTTCAAATCCCTAATAAAATTACTTGGGTTACTATGGAAACGAATTGAGGTTGAATGGTCAAACTTGATGCTTATAAATTTAATTGCTGGTGTTCTCGAAAGTAAAATGATAAGTGATGATGAAATTTCCATTCCTGGGACTCCTCCAGAGCTGGTTGAGGCAGTGAATACTGCTTCATTAGAATTATTGCCAAAGAAATCAAGAGAAAAGTACGAAAATGCATACAGACGTTTTGTGGATTATCGCATGAGTAAAAAAATACGAGTTCTTTCTCAGAAAATGTTGTAATGGCATACTCCTAGACCTTTGTTTAAAGATGAAATCTTCAACATTATGGGCCAATTATTCAATGCTGAATCAACCCTTGCACTTAAACACAATGTAGATATATCTACATACTCAAAACTTCGTTCTTTATTGAAACAGCAAGCTCAAGGTTATAGGGCAAAGAAATCTAAGATTTTAACGAAGGAAGAAATTGAAAAATTTATCCAGGAAGCTCCAGATGAAGAAAATTTAATGATTAAGGTAATTTACAAGTTTTTAATTTCTATTTAGATTATAGCTTTATTTATTTTTTTAGGTGGCTGTAATATTTGGTATTTCTGGGACCTGTAGAATGGATGAGTTAGTCCGAATGACTGTACACGATATAGAAGACTTAGAATCTAAGCTTTTAATCAGCATACCTGATTCGAAAACCAACAAACCAAGATCATTTGTAATTAATCAGATCTACTTGAATGTTTATCGAAAGTATGTTTCGTTAAGATCAGAAAATATGAACAGTGACCGATTTTCTTTAAATATCAAAGCGGAAAGGGTTGTAGACAAGTGGTAGGAATTCATCAATTTTGAAAAATGCCCAAAATAGTTGCTACATATTTGAACTTGGTAAATCCGACATAATATACTGGTCACTGCTTCCGTCGGTCTTCTGCAACAATATTGGTTGACTCTGGTGCCGACTAGTTTAAAGAGGCATGGCGGATGGAAGTCATCAAACGTTGCTGAAGGATTTATCGAAGAATGGCTTAACAATAAGGTTGAGGTGGCAAATAAAATTTTCACAGTACAAAATATTCAACAAAATGACCCTTCCACCCTGCATGTTGTCCAAAATGTTTCTCATCGTTCTAGGAGTATTTCTCCAATGTTCAATAATTGTACTAACTGTCAAATTACTGTAAATATAACAAATTGATCTTGAAAATGTATTCAGCAATGACTTGTTGTTTTTAAAATATAAATTAATTCCTTATAAGCAATGTGTTTTCTATCATTTATGTAGAACACTAACAACTGTACGGAAATATCATTTGACATTTCCTTACAGTAAGGAAGTCCTGACTTTTTCTTCAAGGAATTTTGACAGGAATGTCAAAATTTCCTGGCGGTTTACGGAAAAAAGAGTTGTTGAACATATACCAATATGATGTGTGGGTCTACAAAAAAGATTCAGGATAAAATTAATTATAAAGCTCCTGACAACGAGTTTATGTTGAGAAAAGTTATTTTGATGATTGAGATAAGCGGTACTTGCAGATGTGACGAATTGGTCAATTTGAAAATAGGAAATATTAAAGAGAAAGGGAAATATTTTCATGTAGTTTCGGCAGAAAATGAAACCTATATGAATCGAGAAATTCAATCATACTCAGAGAGGTACTTGCACTCATTTCGAACAGTTTTTGTGAAAAATACATGTGTTTGAGACAAAAGGAAACAAGTAGCTGCTTCTGAGGTTTAAAAGGAATGGAACGTGTGTCAGCTGTGTGTGGAGATATCCATATTGACGAAGATACCTTCTAGAATTTCAATGTTTCTGGAATTGGAGGTCCCACCTCTTTACACCGGTCACGTAGAACAGAAGTCTTCGACCGTAGCAGAAGGATCCTTGAAGAATCCATAACTTACCCGTGTGTTATTTTATAGTTTATTTGTCTAAAATAACATCAATAATGGCAGTCATTACTGTCATGTATTGAATAATAATAGTATTTTCGAAATTCAAAAACGAGCGAGTTTTTGAAACAAGTTGCAGGATGAATTCTATGAAAAACTCAGATTAAATCTCTTTTGTATTTTACATGGTTTAGCAGATTATAGAATTGACAAATACATGGACAATTGCAATGGAAGCGTGTTGACATTCGAAAGAATAGGATGTCAGTGTTGTCAACCACAAAACGGCAAATATAACTAAAAACAAAGCTGTATTGAGTTCATTACAACAAATAGAGAAAATCTATACTCATCTGATTTTCACCAAGATAGCTACTGGATCACAAAAAATTTCACAGCATAAGAATTAATACCAAGCAATAATAATGTGTCTCAATACTGAACTAATGAATATAAGTTAACCGTGGGTTCAATCTAGTATAATTCATTACATCTCGCTGTAATGTGAGCCTTTAGCCTACATTTTTGTTGCTGATCAAAGGATATGCAAGGGCATCTCTGAATGGCGGCTGATGATGAACTGATTGCCAAACAGCGGATACACTATTTTACTGAACATGTCCTTGAACTCAGACTCATAGCACCAATTATATTTCTTCAAAAAGCTAACAGATAGGATGAGAAGGGCTGAAAAAAAATATAATATTATTATGATAAAATAAAGGAACGCTCTCATCAAAATATTTGGAAAAACTTCAAAAAAAAGGTTTTCTAATAAAATAAACGGTGCTGTTTCTAACGTTAAATTCAAAAATAAAATTTTAACAGATGCTTCTGAGATTTCAGAGGAATTCAATAAGTTTTTGGCGCTCTTGTTCACCCGAGCAGAGTGCCTATCATTTTGCCCGAATGTCTGTAATTTTGGAATATCGAGCCGAAAATGGTCTCAATCGATTGGATTCGACTCCCTGATGAAGAATTCGTGGCGAAAGTTGAGTCTGTCCGGCCGGCCGGCCGTATCCTCTCTAGCATCCAAAAAGGATCAGCTAGAGTTTTCATATTTTCAGAATAAGTTAATTGTCCAAATATCTCGGTCAAGTTCGTTATTGGGCCAAATCCGTCGGAGGGTTCAGTAGTTATGAGCATCTGATATTTTGTGTCCTCAATAACTACTAGAATATCCATCCGATCAAGTTGATACTTGGAATGTTATTGAGGGAGGCTGAAACGAAACGGCTTGCAAAATTTCGCAGAAATAATTAAGCTAGAAAATTTTTTAAAAATTCCCAAAAAAAAAATTTTCAATACTCAATATCTCCTAAGACTTCATTTAGATGTAAATAAAGATCCGTATATATATATACCGATATCTTATTCATCCTCAAATTTCATTGTCGTAGCTCTCCCCCTTCTGAAGATATGATCATTTTTTTCATTTACTCAAGAGAAAAATAGAAATGTCATGAAGTCCGAGCTTTGTCATTGAAAGATTTGCCATCACAGATCGATATTCGTTTGACAACTTGCGGACCTAGATATCAGTGTCAGTTGGCGTAATATCAATATCAGAATTCGATGTCGATGACGTTGTCAAAATACAGAAAAGCACAGACGTAATATTAATCAAAACATTTTTTATCATAGAGAAAGAATTTGATGGCGTTGTCAAAACTCAGAAAAGCAATGACGTAAGTTTTTAGGAGAAGCATAGAACAAAATTTGGTGAAAATTATGAGTAGTTATTTTCAAATTGAGATAAAGGTTTGTTTATTCATTAGGCTTTCATATTTACATCACATTGTCCCATAGTACGGAAAAAGACTATTGTTCATCCGATCAGAGAGCTTATAGATTTGTTAAGGTTTGAATATTTACTCGCAGCTAGCTCAACAAGAGCGCCAAAGCAATCTGACCTCACATCAGTGCTTTCTAAATTTATTTGTTGATAGTATTGACGACTTTATATGGCATGGCATGAAACTAAATGATAATTCATATTATTTATCGAAAATAGACGAAAAAACTACTGAATTTTCTACGTTCACTAAGATCACAATGAGACAAATGAAAGGTTGTATTAAAAAAGTTAAAAATACTTGTGGCCCAGATGATATCACAACAAACATTTTTGGGGATGCATTTAATGTGGCGGGAAATCGTCGAGTCACTTGAGGGCGGTATTTTTCCCGAGGCGTGGAAGGTCTCTACGGTTATACCAATTGACAAAGTATCCAATGCTAGTGACTGTGGAGAATTTAGAGGTATTCATACAATGCCAGTCTATGAAAAAGTCCTCGAATTGGTAGTTAAAGATCAACTATTGGAGTATTTGAATATAAATAACGTTCTCATTGATGATCATTCGGGTTTCAGAACCAAACACTCTTGTGAAACTGCCATAGTTGATATTTGTGATGGATGGTTGATGGAGCTGGACAAAAACAATATTGTACTAGCAGCGTTTATTGATTTTAAAAGAGCATTTGAGACGATTGATTGGAACCCGTTGTTAAAAAAGTTGAATAAAATAGGATTTAAAGGTACTGTTTTGTCATAATTCACTTCATATTTATTTTATGGATCACGAAACGTGAAATTTCCGCATAAAGTATCTTCTAGTGAAGAAACTATACATGGTGTACCACAGGGAACAACGCTGGGGCCTATATTGTTTTTGATTTACTTGAATGATATAAAAAAAATCTTAGAAATTGTAAATTGAGACTTTTCGCTGATGATACTATGATTGACATAGTTGGGAATGACATCGATGTAATGTGTTCGTTTTTAAATGAAGATTTTGAATTGTTGAATGATTGGTTAGTCGATAACCAGTTGAAAATTAATATCAATAAATCAGGTTATATGATTTTCGGTAAAGATTGTGCGTTGAAATCTTTGAACGAAGTTATAATTAGAGTTGATAACCACATTTTACAGAAACTTCACTCGATCAAATATCTGGGAGTTATACTTGATGAAAATTTTAAACTTTATGCTGATCATTTGACAAAAAAAATTGCACAAAGAATCCAATATATCTCAAGGATAAGTAATAAATTTGACATGAAAATGAAATATTTTTTGTTTAAATCAATTGTTCTGCCACATTTGGATTATTGTACCTCTCTCTTATTTGATTTGAAATCGAATCTCATCTGTAGACTACAAATAGTTCTGAATAGAGGCATGAGAATGGTTTCAAAGTGTAATAGAAGAACACCAATCAAGTCAATGTTGGAGACACTAAATTTGATGACTGTCAGACAGAAAATCTATTTCAAAACATTAGATTTGATTTATAAAATTGAACATAAAATGTTACCAGATTATTTATCTGAGAGTATTAAATATGTTTCTGAGATTCATCAGTATGATATAAGGAATCAGAATAGTTTTTATTTGATGACGAGATATTGTTGATGATGGAGCTCGTGTTGAATGATTGTTTGGGCTATTACCATCATCTATTGTGGATGTAATGTTTTCCGACGTTTCGATAGACATCTTCTATCTTTATCAAGGAGAAAAGTAAGAAACCTTTTGAAAATTATCAATTTTCAAAAAGTAAATATTGACAGAAGTCATGAAAGAAAAATGAACGATGTTATATACTCATCTGTGATATGATGATCTTTTTAAGTTGGATCGAACTATCGGCGTCCAATCTTCTGGCAGATCTATAGATGGAGCACTTATGGAATCAGGTGTTTTTTTTATAAATGCTGCTTCTTTGATTTTTCTTCTTGCAAGTTTTTCTTCTTTGGATATTATTGATGCTTCATCCCATTTTATACGATGATTCTCATCTACAGCATGTTGGACCAACCTGGATTTGTCGCTGTCTAGTACTCGTAGAAGCTTCTGATGTTCTTTTATTCGTACATTCAGAGGGCGTTTAGTTTCTCCGATGTAAGATTTTCCGCACTCGCAAGGTAATTCATATATGCAGTTCTTTGTCCTTTGTGTCTCATTATTAGGCTTAACTTTTGTAAGTTTAGCTCTGAATGTTTCTTGAGTTTTGAATGCAGTCGTTATGTTGTATCTATTTCCAATTCTTCTCATTTTCTCTGACAAACCTTTTACATAAGGAATTACGGTTTTAATGGTCTGATTTATATCTGTTGGTTCAGGTTGGCTTTCTCTTGTTCGTTTAGCTTTTTCTAATATCTTTTTGGGGTAGCCATTGCTTCTAAGAGTTTTCGAGATGTTATTTATTTCTTCATTTTGGTATCCTTCAGTGCAACAAATATTTATTGCTCTATCAAATAAACATTTTGCTACTCCCAATTTAGTGTTTAGTTGGTGGTTTTTTTTTCTTTCTTTTTCATTTTTCTTTCATGACTTCTGTCAATATTTACTTTTTGAAAATTGATAATTTTCAAATGGTTTCTTACTTTTCTCCTTGATAAAGATAGAAGATGTCTATCGAAACGTCGGAAAACATTACAGCCACAATAGATGATGGTAATAGCCCAAACAATCATTCAACAATAGTTTTTATGTCGATACATTCAATACCGAATTAACGATGGGTTCTACTTTGATTGGAGGTTTGATATGCTATAATAGATTGCCGAATATGTTAAAGAAATGTAACAAATATTTAAATCTCAGGAAGATGTTGATATCATATATTAAGGAGCACTATTTTTGAGAAATTGTTGTTAATTTTGTTGTTTATTGTTATTACCATTAATTTCTACTAAATAAAGGATATTATTATTATTATTATTATTATACAAACTTGAATAACCTTCGTCATTCATACCATCTAACATCTAACTGAAATTCTTCCTGACTACGTCACTGAATCCAGGATCCTTCTACCTATTCTCACGTAAACGTTACCCAACAACAGTCAAGAGAGCAACTCTCTCATAAGAATCTGCCAACCGCGCTCTAGATGTACCGTTCTCTCATTCTCGTTCTTTGTTTCAATATGGCTGATCCCATTTCGATGAGACTGTTACGCTATCAAGATATCTAAGAAACACAGACGAGATATATCGCCTGGACCGTTCGTTTCATTTTTTGCCTAGTGCAAATACGACAATCATAGAATTGGATTCTGTGTACCAGTTCAACCAGGAAGTTTCGAGAAATTACCGGTCTTTTTTTTTGGTTGAACGTCATCCGACGTAATGTGTCTTCTTTGGTTTGTCGGCTGCCTCACGAATAATGTTCTGTATACAAACTACGGCAATTTATATTCGCCTGAGTACTGTACGTTTCTTTTTTCTCATGTAAGCATAGAAATGATGGCTTTATTACATACAGCCACGGCTTGGGTTCTAGCGACCACTCGTGACTCGTATACGTGCTCCGTATGATGTATCACATAATTTCAGAATCGGCAAAGTTTTCTTTGTACGTAAGGAAAGAAATTATGTTCAAGTGAACAGAATGATTAATCTTCATTATTAAGAGAAACCACTACAAATTCTTTTTTAACCAAAGGGGTTCAGTCAGAGAAAAGTTTGTTTAGCTGTTTATATTGAGCGTTTCAGATGAATGTGAAGAGAGCAGTTAGGTGAGGGTTGCCTTTTATATTTCGGATTGGACAACCCTAATGCAGAGATATAGAGTGGGGAGAATACGCTTCGACTACTGCGCATCCAAAATTGGTGACCATATTCTTATGTCAAATTTCGACCATTTTTATACTTTCGTAGTCAGCTGTTCTAGGTTGACATACTTGTCAGGTGAATTAGAAATTGCTCGAATTTTACATTGTGCTGATAGATACTTCGCTACTTTCAACATGTCTTGTATTGTTGAAACGTGTAAAAACTATTAAACAAAGAAAGTCGAGGGAATTTCTTTTTATACATAAGTTTTTATGGAAATTATGCGACTGATCATACCGCATGGCATTGTTTATCTGCTCAGTGGCGTGCTGTTCACTTTCCACAGTAATATGATTCTTTTTAGTTTCCCAAAATCAGTTGATATGAGGACAGTTTGGACTGTTATTCTGAGTATAGATTCTGGAGCTAAAGATTTATCTAAGAAATTGATATGCTCTTTACATTTCCTTTTCTTTTTAATTTCATACCAACTATCCCTCAGGTACACTGCTTTCTACGCCAATGAACCGAAAGTATAAAAATAGCGGACGAAAACTTAGCCACTTCGCGCATCTCGAAGATCATTCTCCCCACTCTATATCTCTGCCCTAGTGTAGCAATCTGCCAACTGATAGCTCTATCGTAAAGCTTGACAATTTCGAGATTATACGTAGTCAGAACGTTTTACATATGAGCGCGCTACTTGTGTTGTTTACAGCAACTTAAAAGATTCATCTCGCCCAAAATAAATGGAACTAAATCGTGAACATTTTTTACAACTTTCGACTTGGATTAACTCAACAACGGTGCATCGAAGAACTTAATTCAATATTTGGCGATAAAGCTCCATCAAGGATAAGTGTTTGTCGATGGTATGGAGAATTCAACCGAGGTTGTAGTTCACTTCAAGACGAATTTCGGGAAGGTCGTCCAAAATCAGTTGTTGTTCCGAAAACTCTTGATGCGATTGCAAAATCGTCATGTGACCTATCGTGAGATTGAGACAACATTAGGCATTAGTTTCAATCCCTAAAAAAAGGCTTGTGTCGATTGATCGAAAGAAATTCTGCAACAATACGATCGCGGTGCTTCGAAGCACCTCTATGACATCGTCACAGGTGATGAATAATGGATTTACGCGTATGAGCCCAAAAGTAAACAGCAGTCGAATGTATGGATGTTTAAGATGAGCCAAATCCAACAAAAGTTGCTCGCGCACGAAGCACTTCCAAAGAAATGGTCGCCTGTCTTTTCGGAAAAACTGGACATGTCGCAATCATACCCACTAGAACAACGCAGAATAGTCAATTCTGAGTGATACACAACCATTTCTTTGCCAGCTGTCTTCCAAGAAATCAGGAAAACCAACCGCCGAAGACGTATCACCCTGCACAATTCGAGCTCTCACACATCAGCTCAAACATTTTTGAGCACTCAAAACATCGATTTGATGTGTCATCCAGCGTATAGTCCTGACTTGGCACCGAATGACATCTTTTTGATCGCGTACGCAAAAAATTAGAGGTCAACGTTATTCGACACTTGAAGGAGCGGTTGATGCGTTCAGAATGCATGTTTAGGAGATACCTCAATTAGAGTGGCAAAAGTGCTTCGCCAATTGGTTCAAAAGCATCTAAAAGTGTATAAATATCTTAATGAGGATTATTTTGAGAAACAATGAAGCGATTTTCAATTATTAACATTTGTTTTTGTTCTCTAATCCCGAAATATAAAAGGCAACCCCCGTATGGATGCCCCGCCACCATAAGTTTTTCTGATTTCTCCCTTTAATTCTACAGCAATTTTTTATCATCTCTTTTTCGATTTTCATAAAATTCTCTCTGATTCTTACTCTGAAATAATAGTTACTTATTATTATAATTTTATTTCAAATAACACCTAAACTCAAATTGACACTAAAAAATTTATATTTGATATATTCTTTGAAGGAAGTTTGAATGTTTCGATCATAGATTTCTAATAGGTCATAGATGTTCTAGGCTTCTCTTTGAAAACAAAATTTTTATTCATCAAACGTCTTCATATGTTGAAAAAGAAGTTCTCTTCAAATTAAAATGGTACAATGCTGAGATTAAATATCAATAGTTTTGATGTTCTTTTCAAACTTTGTAAATCAATCAGGAATAACAGGAAAATGTCAAGTATTAATTTTTTTTAAATTTTCTATTTTGACGATTTTCACGAAAATCCACAAACCTATTCGTTTAAACCTCATTCAATCTTCTTTCAAGATACAAAGTGATTAGATGGTTATTCTGAGATTTATCGAGGAAACTAAATTTCAGATACTGATAACATCTGAACTATTCAATATAATATAACATATTCTTAAAATAGGAAAGCAGGCATACGAAAAGCTTGACCCCGGATTTTTCATCAGGAAGTTAAACCAAATCGATTGAGACCATTAGCTGGTGGACACTCGAAAATTACAGCTATTTAGGCGAAATGATAGCACTCTGTTCTAGTAGGAAGGAGCGTCAAAAAATGTAAAATGGATACAGCGATATTTTGAGTTCTGTCAAAAGAAAGAATCAATTGATAACAGGTCATTCCTGGTTTTAGTCTTCCAAGAAAAATTTGGACAGTTCTTAATCGTTTGAGAACAGATCATGGTCGTACCAATAGCATGCTATTCAGATGGAACTCAGTTCCAAGCGCAAGTTGTGAATGTGGAGAAGCAGAAGAAACAATACCTCATCTCATCAATAGTTGTCCCATATATAAATTTCAAGATGGTTTTACGGCTATTCATGATGTTTCCAATTCTTTCTCGGAATTGGTTATAAATTTCAAACTAATATGATACGTATTTTTGTTATTCAGTTCTTTTTTCTGCTTTTCAGATTCGGTGTGGGCAACTTGAAGAAGTCTCTGCCTCCATCAATAGAAGACCACTGTTGAAGAAAGAAATCCCTCAAATATATTTCAGCTTATTTTTGTACTTTCACACTTAGGCGGGGAGCCAGCGTTTTTTTTACTGGGGTTTTTTCCCTAGGCTTTCAAGTCATACACTGACTTGTATTCATTACATATTTGGATTTCAAAAATATCATCACAAGGTGTTTGAAATTTTGCGTTGAAAATTGTGATCTTAAATTGGCCATAACTTCTGTTTTTCAAATCAAAACCCTATTTTTTATAGATGTGTTGGATTCTGCGGTCAAAAATAATGAAAGTTTTCTCACATGATTATGCTCCTAAATTCAATAATTTCTGAATTATTTGAGATTTTCTGGATTTATGTAGTACGTAGAGTCAAATTCTTCGAATCTGATTCATAAGGATACTCTGTGAGCATAGAAGATAATATAGGAATCACCAAGTGTGAAGTGCAGATAACATACTATTTTTGCTTACCTCAACTCTAAAATAAACAATCAACGCATCATTTTGAAGATGAGGGAAAGAACTTTCTGATATTTCAATCAGAAATCAAATCTACTCCTAATTGATCAGATACTTTAGTCGATTCATTTTAATAGTCGGAATTCAAAACTTATGGAACGATTCAACAGAACTAAAAGTGGTTTCAAAAACTTATAACTATAGAACCCATTAAAAAAGTTTTATTATCGCTTTTTATACGATGATGACCGACATTCACTATCTTTTTTATATCTCGAAATAGGCAATAACCAACTCGATGTGTCGGATTCGGAGAATCTTTCGCAAGCCTTCATATCAAGCTTTTTTTTTCATGCTTTTAATGTCACCGTTTTGGCGGTGATTTCGTACAAAATAACGATTCTCCGAAACTTACTTATTAGGATTCCAAAAAGGTAGTCTGAAATTTATTGCAGCTCGTAGATTTCATGGCTTATTACACAGAAATAGTTCGCCAAAATAAATTGTTTCGATTCGATGCTTTCATGACATGAGAAAATGAATACAGAAATTGAAAAAAATAGAAATTGAATAGGGACATCGAAAAGTTTACACTCAAGACTTAATTCCATTAATCGAACTGTCCAGGTTGATATAGTCCGTTTTGACAGACCACATAAGTCATATGATATTTCTGGACACGAAGAATAATTTTCCAGTACAAGCCGACATCTCACTTATTACGAGGGTTTCCTTTTCTATTTCGCGTTGGATCCCACACAATTTGACAATCGCTCAACAAAAAGCTCGTGTCGATTGGTCGAAAGAAATGCTCCAAAAATACGATCGCGGTGCTTCGAAGCACGTCTATGACATCGTGACAAGTGATGAATCGTGGATTTACGAATATAAGCCTAAAATTAAATAGCAGTCTACTGTATGCGTGTTTCAAGATGAGCCAGATCGAATAAAAGTCGCTAGCGCACGAAGCAAACGGTCACCTGGTTTTTCGGAAGAACTGGAGATTCTAAACATCGGTTCAATCAACTGCATTTTTGAGCACCCAAAACATCGATTTGATAAGTCATCCGCTGTATAGTCCTGACTTGGTACTCAATGACTTCTTTTTATTTCCGCACGTAAAAAATTAAATGAGAAGCCACCTGAAGAAGCGGTTGGTGTTCGAGAATTGGTTCAAACGCATGCAAAACCGTATAGATCTCAATTTTCGATTAATAATATTTGTTTCTCTCTCTATATATATATATACATTCTTTTGAACTTTTGGCTTACGATATTTAGTTAGCAAACAATAAAGCATATAGATCATTATGACATAAGTCATAATAAATGTCAGTCGATAATTTTTCCTCTGCTATTTCTTCAATGAAATAAGTGTTACATCAGAACCTTCCCCAACTATGGATGATGATTTCCCTTTGAATGGGTTCCGTAGCAGACTTCAAACATCAGAAGATCTGAAAAATCACCACTTGGACCGCAAGATCCGATTCGAAGAATCCTACTTGCAGATTGGCTACCAATTTTGTGTATTAGATTTGAATATAGAGGGTATTTCTAAGGACAAGAGTGATTATATTTCTAAACTAGGAAAGGACTATGGTGCTGAGATTATTCTCCTACAAGAGATATATAGTATAGTATGTATACTGAAAAAAATCTTCGTGAAAGAGAAACCATAAAAGGTTATGGATTCATTGATTATCTCCTTAGTAAAATTTACGGTTTAGATTGTTATGTTAAAAAATCCTTGATTCACAATATCGAGTTTTTGTTCTCTAATCCTAAAATATAGAAGGAACCCTCATCTATTCAGCTTTCAATATATTATTATCTAATTTTTGCCGCGCTTGTTCTAGTGTATCGTGCTATTATTTCGCCCAAATTCTGTAATTTTCGAATATCGAGATGAAAATGGTCTGAATCAAATGGGTTCGACTTCTTGATGAAAATGATCCATGCTAAAAATTGAATTTGGCTGGCAGGATAGCCGTTTACTCTTTCTTCCAAAAGAGATGAGCTAATATGTTCATATTTCTAGAATAGGTTGATTCCTCAGTTAATTCACATACTAATAAGAACAATACTGTGATGCCCAAATTTGAATAAGGTTAAATCAAATAGACTTGCACAGTTTCGTAGAAATCGTCATGTAGGATAATTAGAAGAAAATTCCCACATCAATTTCTTTTAATTCTTCATATCTTATATGATATTGATATCTTACGTATTGTAAAAGTTCAATATCGCCGCTTTCTACCAGAATATGTGTAATTTTTTTCCTTTAATTCAAGGCAGGGAGTTCAGTTTATTCGAGAAGTGTAAAAGGATAATTAACTATTTAATTTAGAAACTGTTTTCATTATCTTTTATACTTGGTTGTGTCTCAAAGGATCAATAAATTATTATTATTATTTTTCTTAGGTGTATTCGTTTTTTTGCCATTGCCTAATTCCATAAAGTTGACAGATTCCGGATTTCGTATTCGATTTGTACGTTTCAAATGAGTATGGGTGTATTCCTTAAATCAACATGATAGCTGACACATAAGGTCATTAACACAGATTCTCTGCAATCAACTGAAAAGTAACGTCGGTTGATGGGATTCACCCTATCTAACGTTGACAACTCTGACGTGTCTTTAAAATAAATAGAATGGAATGGTAAAGTTTACTACAACATGAAAAAATTACAAGAATCCATGTTTTAGCGGTATACACGAAAAAAAGTCAGTGGAAGGAATGAAATGAAGGTATATCGTTTTCACGTCTTACGGTTTGGGGGAAAAAATAAGTCAGGGCCATGTCCAATCAGCCAAAGTTCAAATATATCTTCATGCCAAAATATCCAAGGTAGCGATCGAGCAGAAGTGATACACTCTATATAGCAATATTTTAGAATAATACAACATATAGATACAAATAGTCGTATGCCATTCTAGTAAGAAATCTATAAATTTTTTGTGTTCTTTTCACATACAGCATAGTTATGATTTTCATGGCTATCTATATCTTGGAAAAAACTCGTTCAAAACACAGTATAAACGATTCCTCATAATTACAGCGACATCATCGATTTTATGTTCTACGTAATTAATGGTACGATGTAACAAAAATATATATAGAGAAGCTCCACTCGTACTTTGTCAACCATGAACCTTGACCAGAAAAAAAAAAAGAACCTGTTAGATCGAAGACCTGTTTCGTGTTTGATTGACTGCCAATTATATCTGCAGTTTCAAGAACGATAAAAATACTAATTTGTTGTTATGAAGCTACGTAGACTTTTCAACATTGGAAATTCATTACTTGTGTGTATAGATATGGGAGCAATTTGTGGGAGATTATACTAGTTCAAAGTGCAATGGGTGTAATTTTGTCGATTTTGCACTTGAATTATATGCAAAAAATGAGGTTATTTTTAAAAGAAAATGAATGGAAAGTGTGTCTGATGTGTTAATTTTTTTTTTAATATTTAGGACTGAATATTGGAAGTTCACCATTAACGGAATAAGTATATATTGTGAATAGGTGGTCGAATTCTTTGAAAAATAATATACAGGGTAATTCACAAAGTGTGAAAATTAGATGTTCCTGTAGAAGTAAATGGGGTTCAGTTAAGAAAATGACATGAAGTGATTTCAGCACCGTACCTTCTTCTATGGCTGAAATATTTTCGACAAGCGGAAGTGTTACTTTAAATGGACACAAAAATGGTATAGTCCAGTGGCGACGCTAAAGAGGTAGCAAAGCAAACCAGGCTGCCCTGATTTTGCTGGCCGACCCTTAAATTTACTAACATAATTAATAACAATTTATTATATATTCTTAGCTCTCAAAAACTCTGACGTCACTTTGGCCTCATGTATTTATAATCTACTGATGTTCCAGAACAAAACACACTGAATGACCAAATAAATTTGGAAAACAATAACGTGATTTGATATGGCTTAAACGTTAAACTCTAGCGAGTAATTATTCAAACTTTAAACAACCTCCTCAATCTTCGCTTATCAGAAACGTGTTAACTGATCAAGTTAACAAGCTTAGCGGAACGGCTTATTGATTAACGGGTATGATTCATATTTAAATAAGAACTACTGAGTATGATGAAAAAAATTGATTTGAGGAAAGTAATTTGACAAAAGTTTTTTCTTAACATTTTCATTCCTACTGATCGATGCAAGATCAACCCGTTCGGGAGCTTTCGTGCTCATAGAAAGATGGAATCGGTTTTAGCTTATAAAAGTGATAAAATTTTTATTAAAAAATTCGAAAAATTACAGACAAATATCTGGGAAAATTTGAGAGCGCTCTTTCAGAGAACAAAAGCGTTCAAAATTTTACTGAGAAAATCATTTCGCACCCTGTAAAACCAAAAAAGCATCAGCTTCCAGAATATTTTAGCTCTGTAGAGTAGGTATGACGAACAATCATATTCTAAATTTTCATATTTCGAATCATTTTTCGATGTATAGTGGTATTGCTTCCTAAAATTCCTTCAGGGGCGGGGGAAAATGTATGAGCCTCGCCAATCCATGTGATATGCGCCGATTAGAATGATTTTAGCGGGTTTTTTGTTGGGTTGACATATGAAGGTTAGAGTCAGTTAGTTGGCATTTGGAAATTCGTTTGGAAAGTTCTTTTTTGAATTGATTTGAATTTTGATTTGATTTGTATCGAAGAATATTGGTAATTTTAGTTAGTTTTGTGATTTCGAAATTTGTGGGAGCTGAAAACCAGTGGAGAAATATTTCTTGAGTAGACCTTCAAAAATTTCTGCCACGCCAAATTTTTTATTTTTTTTATTTTCAAGGCTGGAATGTCAAAATTTATTTTTAGTTCTAGTATAATAATTTTTATTAATTCAACCAAAAATTAATGAGATTATTTTTCCGACCCAAATATCGACCAATAGCATTGCACCATTCGACGTCACGTGGTACAACCTACAGGTATTATACTGATAATTTTTTGTAAATTTTCTCTGGTAGTTGCTATATATAAACAAAACATGATCCAGTCAAATTGAACACACGTCAAACTGACAGGTTGAATTCAATTGTGAAAATTGGAGATTTTGCATGAAAATGAGTCGATTTGGAGTTTGTTCTCTGTCCACCATCGATAAAAAAGTCAAATTAATGTTCCCATTAATACGGAGAAGGCAAAAAAAAAAACAGTTTGGAACCAATTTACTACTTTTTGTACTGAGAGGGAATACACATTGAGTGCTGAAACGAGTGAAGCGCAATTGGCAAACATTATGAAAGATTACGCTTACAATATGAAGAAAATGGATGGAGAAGACTATAAGGAAGGTAAAATAAAAACAATGTGGAATCAGACTGCCAAATTACTTCAAGAAAAGTATTTGAACGATTTCGACATCAAAATCAACCCATTTTCGGATGATGCATTCAAGACCGCTCGAGGAGCTCGTGATGCCAAGCGTAAGGCTTTACAATCTATTCCGGAAAAACGGAGGGCAAGTGCAGCAGCGTTGGAGGAAAAAGATTGGGATGCAATGACCACTGTTTGGGACGAGGAAACTCCTGATGGCCTCCAGAAAAAATTATTCATGATAATATCAGTGGAATTGGCTTGGAGAGGTGGTGAGGGCAGCATGGCGTCAATACATCACTTCAAGGCAGAACAGCGAAATGACGGGGAAACATCTGGGAGAATTGAATACAATCCAATTTTCAGCAAGACCACAGAAGGTGGTGATAAAAAATTATCAGACAGCAAGTGGCTGGTGGAGAATCAGGAAATCCCTGACAAGTGCCCAGTGAGACTCTTCCAGAAATTGAGAGAGAAGAGAGATGTCAATATCAAGAGCGACTGACTATTCCTGACCCAAAATCCATTCTGGAATAAAGTTCCAGGCGCTAGGTGGTACAAGGATTCCCCAGTAGGCCAAAACACGATTTTAAAGTGGGTTAAGGAGTCAGCACAAAAAGCTGGGCTTGACCTTGGTAACAAAAAAATCACCAATCACTCCAGTCGTGCAACAGCCGTCTCCAATCTAGCAAAATCGGGCCTGGGAGAGCAGCAGATAATCAAAATAACTGGACATGCCAACAGTAACTCCATCAAGCCGTATCTCCAACTCGACCAGGAACACCACGAATTAATTGTCAAGAAACTGCGAAGGAGTGAGCCTACTGCAGAAAATGCCATCAACAGCATAAACCTCATGCCATCTACCTCTTCTGGGACCATTACCGATAACTCTGACTTGAAGAAAACATGCACCAATGTTTACAACAATTGTATTTTTAATTGCACTACCCTGATTCTTAATTAAATATTGTTTTATTCATTATGAAATTCTTATTTGTTAACTGTACATTTCGTCTCATGGTGCAATTCTATTGGCCGACATTTGGGACAGAAAAATAATCCCCCGAATGCCACACGAGCTTCAAAATTATCTGGTATTTCCCGATAGGTGCCCTGCAATCAAATAAAATCGTCAAGTTTTTCAGGAAAAATCACTCGCGCTTCGAGCTCGTGATTTTTTAACCTGAAAAACTTGACTCCTTCATTTGTTTGCAACGAACCTATCGGGAAATACCCGATAATTTTGAAGCTTTTGTGGTATTATAAGTGAATATTCGACCGGATCTTAAAGAACAACTATTGAATATCTCTCACATATTGCTAAAACTGAAACTATGTTTTTCTACTGTATGGAACCGAAGGACGACAGCAGGAGGCTCAGTCAATACAACTTCAAAGCCCATGGGTTGCCTTACAGATCCTAGCGAGTAATTATTCAAATTTTTGAAGATCATAACCTCCGGAAGTGTTAGTTTATCTAGAATAAAAATGGTATCAATGTATTTGAATGATGAAACTGAATCAAAAGAAAAAATTTTAATCGAGAAACGAAAATTTTTTTCCTCATTACTCCAAAACTACTGGACTTATCTGGCGAAATGACCTGCTCGTCTGAGATATTCATCCCTTTAAATCACCCTGAAATTTTCTTCACTCTACCTCATTACGGTCTGACATAATCGTGTACAAGTTCAGTCGGGCAGAATAGATTTTGGTTACGGATTCTTCATCAGTAGGTCCCAAATATCAGAAGAATACAGAGGCGCAAATCTGTAAGCACAATGCTAGAAGTACAAAAGCGTCAAAAATGCAAAGTTTTATGGTGATCATATACACTTGATGACCAACTGTAGTAGCACAATTAAATAAAAATATTTTCTGTTTCAACAATATAATTGAAATGAATTCATAAGAATGAAAATAAATAACCTCAAATCGAATTCTCTTCGCTCCAATCCGATTCAATTTTCTGAAGAAATCATAGTCGTCGGGAGAAAGATAACCACAGAATTCTCCTCGGTCCACTCCCGTTCTATTTCGAACTGACCAACTCGTGACGACGTCTACCATTTATCTCTTGAATTTCAATTCAATTACGTCATCACCATCATCAACGACAACCGACTATGTGTTGGTAAATCGGCAGGATCGAATTTACGAGGTTTTTGACTCCAGTTCCTTGGTCAGCTATATAAACAACAAGCATGGTGCGGCGATTGGTCAATCGACAGAGGAAGATGAGAAACTACGAATTGCCGAAAATGGAGGGCGCGCCTATGGATTCACGTTGACGACAAGAAGTCTTTAAACTCTTAGGACCTTCTACGACCGGGCCAAGAATGTGCGATAGATTTAAGGCAACCATTATAGATTAATCGAAATATGGTTTAATGTGTTGGAGCCAATGAAATGAATAAGCATACGACAATATTCGAGGCATCGATAGAACAAGATGGCTGAATAAATTCTGTGGTTTGATGGCATTGATGCATTTATCCCTTCGTCAAGGCCAAACTAAGGTTAAATTGTTATTATTAGTATTTTTAGATAATACATTCATTTCCTGTAATAAGAAAGCCAAATTAGTTAGGTATTTAAATTAATGAGTCACTAGTTTTATTGTAGTAGAAGGTATATCGGTTTCTTTGATTCAAATTTTATTTTTACAGCTTACTCACACTTGGCTATTTGATGTGTGTGATGTATCCAAAGTTGAGGCAATCGCTGTGAATTGAAGAGCTTAGTGAATGAACATGTTAAGTGACATTTTTGAGGCAATCGAGATTCTCATGTGGATGAACATGTTATGCTCTCCTTTAAACATAGCATGTTTAATCTCGATTGCCTCAAAAATGTCACTTAACATGTTCATCCACTAAACTCTTCAATTAAGATTTAGACATACTAGTTGTTGAACCCAATAACCTTATGTATGCCCATAGATTAGGAGTCTGCAGAAACCTTTAATTGGCTAAATGCAAAGGTTATTATATTCTTTCGGCGATTTGACGAAATTAAAATATGGTGTTTTCGTGCCTGTATTAAATTATATAAACGTCATTGAAACTGAATCGAAATTAAAAGACTTATTACAAGTGTATTCCCTCCCAAATTAGGGTTAGCGCCTGCACTTAAATATATATCAGGCCTACAAATAGAAAACCGCCGTTTCACTAGCATTGCAAATCGGTCATTAAGTACCAACAGAAACGTTACATAGTCAGCTGAGGCATCAGTCAACAACTCTACGAAATCTTGCTTGTCTATTTTTACTGTGCTATGTTTTGTTTGTGCGCTAAAATGGCTAAATTCCAACGAGGCGGGAAGTGTTGCATTTGCAACTCATTCGAAAAAAAAATGCTGCTCAGACGCGTCAAATGATTGTAGACACTTATGGTGTATCAGTGAAAGAACGTGTCGGGAATGGTTTCATAAGTTCAAAAATGGCGAAAATGACGTGGAAGACTAGGACCCGTGAAGGAGTTCGAGGATGCAGATTTGGAGACTTTGCTCGATAAAGATTCTTATAAAAAGCAACAGGAACTTGCAAATTAATTAGGCGTGACTCAGCAAGCGGTTTCTCATCGCTTAAAATGTTTAGGACTGATCCAGAAACTGAGACATTGGGTGTCGTACGAGTTGAAGCCGAGGGACATCGAACGGCGCCTTTTCACGTGCGAACAAGTCCTCCAACGGTAAAATAGAAAGGGTTTTGGTCGTGAAAACATACTTGTAAACATTGAGATGGGACATCCTACCCCACCCACCGTACTCTCCTGACATCACCCTTTCTGATTTCCATCTACTCCGATTGATGACGCATGACCTCGCCGACCAGCACTTTCGTTCTTACGAAGAAGCCAAAATTGGATCGATTCGTGGATTGCATCAAAAGACGAACAATATTATAATAAAACCTAAAATTATGAAGTAAAACCGCGGTTGTCTATTTGTACGCCTACCAGTATCCGTAATATATTTCAGTAAACTATACTTAATATTATAGAAAATGAATATAGAACAAAAATAATATATAAATTTTCATGAAGATTTTTTGGGTATTTGTATAGCACTAGTTTTCGACCAGTAAATAAGTACATTTTCAAATCATTTTATTGTTGTGTATATTTTTCCGACATATGTTTCCACCTGAAAGAATTTTTCGAGGAATATATAAAACACACTGATCAACAATTGCTAGGGATCACTTATGAACTTCTCATCATTTGTATTTTTTTGAAGTTATCTCGTGAATATCTGTACATAATATGTTCTCTAAGGAAAAATTAAGATGTTTTGAGTTGATTATATCAAATTTTTCCTCACTTCATCGGCTCTTGTTCACAAAATCGATTATTATCTGTAGGGTGTTACAGGTGGAGTGAAAAGCAATGTAGTATTTGTAATTAAATCTGTTTTTTTCTTTCGTTCAAACACATAAGATGACAATAATTGAAGTAATGAGAACAATATCAGCTTATCAGTCATGCCGAGAAGACGTTTGGCTCCTGTGCAACTGGACCAAATCATACGGTGGATACAGGAAGGTTTGTCCCAGTGAAAAGTGTCCCAGGGGTTCAATGTTTCGCAAAGTGTCGTGAGTCGGGCTTGGAATAGGTTCATCCAAAACCACTCAGAAGCTTATCTTCATGGGGCAGGTCGGCAGCGCAGTACAACAGCTGCCCAAGATCGTCTTTTGATCCTCAATGCTAGGAGAAATCCCACTTACCCCGCGCCGCGGCTCATGGGATCACTGAGAGTTGCAATAGGAGTTCTAATTTCGAACCAGACTGTAAGACGACGACTACATGTACGTGGTTTGAGAGCACGTAGGAGGGTACAACAACCCCGTTTGAATAGGGAACACCGGGTTCATCGACGGCAATGGGCTGAGGAGCACCGCAATTGACAGTTGAAGATTGGAGCCGATGTTTATTTACGGATGAGTCTAGATTTCGTTTGGTCAACTCCGATGGACGTATTCTTGCTTGGAGGGAAAGAGGTTGAAGGTATGCAGAACAGTTTATGGTACCCACAACAGCTTTTGGCGGAGGTTCTATATGTGTATGGGAAGGCATTTGTTTGAACCAACGCACAGAGTTATTTGTTCTGCAGAACATCACAATGACCAGCCAGAGATATCACGATATGATTATTGAACCCATAATTGTTCCATTTGGGGCTGCCTTGGGCGAGAATTTCATTTTAATTGACGATAATGCCCGTCCACATTCCTAATGAAGTATTTTTTTCTCTCCAACTTTCCATTTTTTCGTTCTTTGTTCAAGTGAACCATATTATCAACTGAAAATACTCTGAATTCTGACTAAATTTATAATCTTGGAGCGAATATTTCAGAAATAAATTTAAAAAAAAATAAAAGTGATCCCTATCAATTGTTGAGCAGTGTATAACAATCAAATAGACCTCCACTTCTGTACAGTTATGGGTAAAGGAACCATTAAAAGTCTTCGTTCTAAAGTGACGTTTCGATTATTTTTATCCTCTTCTTCAGGCTAAAGAAAAACTAACAGCTATTGATTTTAGCCACGTTAAAATTTTCATTATATAAAGGAACATCCAACAATAAATAATCAACGAATATATTGAGAGGGCAACATCGAGTACACGACGTCGCTTTAGAACGAAGACTTTTATTGGTTCCTGTACCCATAACTATACAGTAAGTTTATTTTTGGAAACGAAAACTTACATTGTCTCGACCTCCACTATTTTTGTTGAAAGATACTATTATTTACATATCGAAATATAAAAACATACAGTAATGTTAATCACAAACACGAAAACGATATGTTTTTATAATTTGATTTTTAAATAAAAATAATAATACCTTGGTTGTCTTATGAGCTAGGTATGAGGTATTGAAAAACTATTTTTGGTAAATTCTTTAAAAATTCCTTAACGTGTCGGTTTCTGCAAAGTTTTGCTAGCTCATTTGTTTGAACCTAATTCATATATCTTCCAAGTTACAAATTGAGCCGATGAATAATCTAGAAATTATAGAGGAAACCAAATTACAGTTGCTCACAAACCCTGAACGATTGGACGGATTTTGCCCAATAACGAATTTGTCTAGGCTATTTGGACAGTGAAGCTATTCTGGAAATATTAAAACTTCAACTCATCGCTAGAGAGTATAAGACCGGAGGCACATACTCAAGATTGACCTTCATAATTCATCAGGAAGTTAAACTCAATGGATTGAGCTCATTTTCGGTTCGATATTCAAAAATAACAGATATTTGGGCAAACGATAGCGAACTGTTTTACTAGAAGTGCAAAAACAAACTCTTTTTCGTTTAATGTGAATATTCGCTGGAGATTTAGGTCGAATGAAATCTTCATCATTTCCTGTTCATTTTCGTCCAACGTAATTATGATGAATTAACGAAATTTATGACGCAACTTAACTCGAAGCAGATAGAGCTCTAGGGAAAATTACTGTTATTTCGTATAATGGCATAGACGGACATTTAGTTAGAAATACCTATATGGTCATAGACGTATGGAAAAATTTGAAGTCATTCAAGCTTCAAGTATCTATTGTTTCTGGAGAATCATCACGTTGAACATTACTGGCTTTTGGTGGTAATAATTTATGATTATTATTTCATACACTCGCCGAATATGAGATATCTTTCTTAGAAATGCTGTAAAACATTAATGCTTTTGTTGGTTACACAACGTCAAAAATTCTTCATTTTGCAACTCTTAAACCAGAAATGAGTACATTACAGAATATGACTATATTTTCTTCCGTATGAAACTTGGGGAAATGAAAAGTTTGTTCGAGCAACAAGAATTAATTGAACTATCATTATATCGGATTATGCGCAGTTTCTTTTCTATGTTCGAACAACAAATACGAGCAATTTCTGATCGCTGTTGCGTTATTTATATTTTAGGCATTTTTATATACACTGAAAATGCAACGGAAAATGTATTTTGAGTTTAAAACATTATCGGTGAGTTTCATGAACGATCGTTGATTCTCCGATCAACAGATTCTTCCGTCAAATTTGCTGTCTGATCAACTGGCATCGGGTTTCATAAAGGTTGATCGTGGAATCAAAACCTCCGTCAATTGATTGCAGAACACAATCTGACAACATCGATTTTCCGAAGTCTCGATCATCGAGAACACAGAAATGTACATATGCTTGATCGCTTGATCGGCCAATGAACATTTTATGGGATCAAACGCGAACAATTTTTTTTGACGATCAAATGTTCATGCAATATTGAATGTACGCTGGTCCCACTGATGCCTAAGATCGTCTCAATCTCATGACGGGTCACATCACGATCTTGCAATATCAGTTGGCGCACAGCTTCAATGATTTTCGAAACAAAAACTGATTTTTGAACTATGATCTCGGTTGAATTCACCGTACCATCGATAAACACTGGTCGAAATCTACAGTATTGCCACAGTAGTTTTTATTTGATGGATTCTGTCTTTACTTGTTGGAAATTCATTTCGATTACTTGATTGAAAGAGAAAGAGTTTCAATTTCCAAAAACTTTATTTTCATCACAGCTGTTTCACACTAACAGTTCTTTTGGTTTATATTGTTAACAAACGTTAATTAGCTCACGAATTCGGGGAATAAAAAAGGAACTGTCGCATAATTCATTTAGAATAATAAGTTTAGGCGAGCACTTCCATAGTTCTTCTGGTTCTTGTGCCTTTTTATAGAATATCACACGGAATAATTCATTATTCATATTATGATAATGAAATCAAGGTACATGTCTATAGGGTTGTTGGTCGATGGTACTTCCGGACCATACATACCCAGTTGAATCGAAATTTAAAAACATTATTCTGGTTGCTATGTTAAGTTTATGGCACCTTGATTTCTACTGCCCAGAATGTTGTCGGGTGCATCGAAAAGTTCCTAATTGAGTCTGGTTCCTCCTGTTCCCATTAATTAAAGCTGTTTGTCGGTACCAACGGCCTCTTCGGTGTACGCCCAAACGGAATCTTTTAGAATTTTTCTTTAATTACTCGTTTTAGGTAAAAAGTATTACGACCGGTGTGTGATTCCGATTAAATCGGTTCTCAGCAGGTTTCGTAACTGTTCACAACCAAATTCTGGGAAAAAAGTTGACATGGAAAGGATTCAGCCTGGGATTCAGCGTTGTAAAGAAGATGGTTAGATCACCTTCGAGATAAATGAAGTTTGATTGTTGCAGAATGCATATCTTAAAGTTAATCCAAGTTCCGAATTATTGATTGATAATTCAATAATTCATATTATCCATGGTAATACTTTGACTATTAAATTCATTTTAACGATAGAATTTTGAGACAAAAAAAACACCGCTTTCCCATTTTTTTGGTCAATTTTTCTATAAGAACATCGTACTTCGATTTGTCCAAATGTCTGTTATTTTCGAAAGTTGAGTCGAAAATGATCTCAATCGATTAGGTTTGACTTCTTGATGAAGAACACAGGGTTGAAATTGAGGGTGTCCGTCTGGTCTCTCTATCATCCAAAGGAGATGAGGTGTCCAGTTTAAAGATTTTCAGAATAGATTAACTCTTCAAATAATCTCGGCCTAGTTCTTTCTTGGGCCAAATCCATCCAATGGTTCAGAAGTTAAGAGCATATGAAATATGACTTCCTTTATTACTCCTAGAATATCTATCGGACCTAGTTGTAACTCGGGAGATTTTTGAACTAGGTTGATACAAATGGGCTTGCAAAATTTCACAGAAATTTATATGCTACAAAATTTTAGAGAAATAAAAAAAATTTGAACAAAAATTTGTGCATGTATGAAGAATGTTGATCCAAATTTAATCGCACGCCGCCTAGTTAATGTATCTGAATCAGTCAATTTATCCCAATCTAAAATGAGGAATATGAAGAAAAAATTACAGATATTCAGGAGATCAGCTCCTACTTTAGAACATGTGTCACATCTATTCAATATTGATGAATTGAGGGATGCAATCAAATCTACCAAGTCTCGAAAGGCAGCAGGTTTTGACGGAATTTATCCAGAATTCATCAGATATTTAGGGAAGAAGACCTTGTCTTGGTTATTGTCTTTCTATAACAATATTCTGAATTCGGGAAACTTTCCTTCCGAATTTCGTAAGGCTAAAGTAATAGGTATTTTGAAACGAGGAAAAAATCCTTGTGGTCCTAGCTGTTATCGACCCATCAGTTTATTGAGTGTTCCTTTCAAGATATTAGAAAGGCTAATCCTTTTTAGAATTGAATCTTCTATAGAAAATGCTCTACAAAATTTCCAGGGAGGCTTTAGGAAAAATAGAAATTGTTCGGATCAGGTTCTCAGCCTTACAACTTTCGTAGAATCAGGCTTCAATGATAGGTTGAAAACAGGAGCTGCTTTCATCGATTTATCTTCGACATATGACACTGTGTGGAAGGATAGATTAATTTTCAAACTTCAAACATACCCATCTGAAGTGTGGGAAAATAGTACGATTATTAGAAAATATGTTATCTGATAGAAGGTTTCGTGTTTTTATTGACAATAAGAGAAGCAACTTCAAAACATTGAAAAACGGTCTTCCTCAAGGATCAGTTTTAGCTCCTTTACTTTTCAATTTATATCTAAGTGATTTGCCCACTACATCATCTCAAAAATTTGTTTATGCTGACGACATTGCTATTGCTTACCAACATTCGGATTTCCATACTCTGGAAAACATACTGTCATCTGATTTGGAAATTTTAAAGAATTATTTTATTGAGTGGCGATATGTCCAAATCCCAACAAAACAGAGGTATCTTGTTTCCATCTGAATAATCATGAAAAATATAGAAAATTAGCTGTAACTTTCAATGATTCTCCTATCGAACATAATTTCTATCCAGAATACTTAGGAGTTAAATTAGATTCATCTCTCAATTACAAGGCTCATTTAAATGATCTGAGCCTAAAACTTAAAACTAGAAATAATATTGTTCAGAAATTAGATGGATCGTCTTGGGGTGCTGATGCTTCCACTCTTCGCACAGCATCTCTAACCCTAGTCTTTTCTGCAGCTGAGTATTGCTGCTATGTTTGGTTTAATAGTGCACATGCACAAAAAATTGATGCACAATTGAATACATCCATGAGAATAATTACTGGCACCATAAGATCTACACCAGTTAATTGGTTACCAGTATTGTCTAATATTGTCCCTCCCCATATTAGCAGACAGACTGCAGCTCTGAATTCTTGGAATAAATATCATTCTATTCCCAATTTATTCCCAATTATTTAATATTTTCCACAAAATAGAATTCCCAGATTGAAGTCTCGTAAACCATTATGGCATAATACGTTCTTCAATATGAACATAAGTGATAAAGAATTATGGAAGACTGAGTGGAACTCTTACGAAATGTTCAATAAGTATCTCGTTTCTGATCCTTCTGAAAAAGTTCCTGGTTTTGATCTTCCAAGAAAAATTTGGACAGTTCTTAATCGTTTGAAAACAGGTCATGGTAGTACCAATGGCATGCTATTTAAATGGAACTCAGTTCCTAGCGCAAGTTGTGAATGTGGAGAAGCAGAAGAAACAATACCTCATCTCATCAATAGTTGTCCCATATATAAAATTCAAGATGGTTTTAGGGCTATTCGTGATGTTTCCAACTCTTTCTTGGAATTGGTTATATATATATATATATATATATCTTACATAATCTTAAATTTCTTTCTCGTAGATTCCTTCCACCAGATAATATCATCCTTTTTTTTTGAGAGAAAAGAGTAATGTCAAGAAGTCCGTCAAAAGTGTCAATGCTCGATGCTCTCATAGATATCTATTTGATTGACATTGGTCGGACTTTCAGTTATTTAAGAAACTTTATCAACGAAATTGTTGATGCAAATTTGTTGATATGGATCTAGCACATCGTTAACGAAAGCTGGAATAATGTTTTTACTAATATTCTCAAAAAAGAATTCTCACGAATGTAGTGTTATATATATATCTAAATTTATTTTATTCCCTATTCATCAAAATTCTGGTTTTAACATTTGTTGAACATAATACTTTGTTCAGGAAGCTTATGTCGTTTAATTTTTAATTTTTTTTCTCTATTTCAGTGTCGTATAATGAGTTCATTACAGTACTAAAAACAGTGCGGTAATGAACTCATTACAGCATTGTTTTTAGTTATATTTTTCGTTTTTTGGTTGACAATACTGACATCCTATCCTTTCGAATGTCAACACGCGTCCATTGCATGTCAATTGTCAATATTAAACCATGTAGAGATTTGAACGCACTATTCAAATTCTATAATCTGTCAATTCAGTCACACCAACTGCGAAAATAAAATACAAAAAGCACTAGGAGGTATAATCTGAATTTTTCATTGAATTCTAATAAATTTCTGACAATTTTTGACTGAAATAGAAAATATATCGTCTAATACTTGTTGTAGAAAGCAATTCCAACACTCATGCGTTCAAGAACTCGCTCCTTCGTCGCTTGTTTTCGAATTTCGCATTCGTGTTGGAATAGGTGCTAATTCTGCAACTTGTTTAAGAATATAGTATTATAGATGACCTTGCATGTAAGGTTTACTGCAATACATAAATTCCATATTTTAGTCGAATCATAATAATTCACAACGTTCGTTATAATTTTTTGATAGTATTTTTGTTTTCCTCGACAAGTTTCATATAGTCGAGATGAAACAAAATCGAATGATGATAAGTAATGCGTTGATTACAAAAATAAATCCATTAAACTATTAGTGAATAATATACAGATTGTTTCCACTGCATGAATATGCAAATTCGTCGTTTCACTTACATAATTCATAGGTAGAAATAACCTTCCATGTGTCGCATCGGAGAGAACTTCTTCAGATGGGTACAATCCGGTTATCTAATGACTACCTATTGAATAATACATTTTATATCAATTTGATAGAGCGAATGGATGGTTTTTCGGGTTAATTTCATGAATTGAACGGCGTCCTTTCGTCATCAAAATCGATACGATTATCTCTGTGAATTCAAATCATTTAATGTTCGAAATATAAAAGGAAAAAGATTTTGAAAAGAAAAAACATCTTATAATACTTGTTATGACAAAGGTAATTGGCTACCAAACGAGCTTCATGTATTCCGGATCAAATGTCCGTACCTGGATTTATAATTGCAGAAGAACCAGTTGCACGCTGAAGTAAATAACTGATTCGCTCAAGGTTACAGCTTAATATTGTGTTAAATTCATGAAGTAATTTTGATAATTAGTCTCGGCAAGGATAGGCCCAACGATATACTATTTCTTAAATTCTTTTATTACTATTACATTGTATTCACATTGAATGCAATTCAAGTTTTTGTGAACAAATCCGACTAAAATGTTTTGTATCAAATATACACTTGAATACACATGAATTTTTTATTCTTCTAAATATCCACTAATCTGTTCAACCTTACTCAATTGGTCGGTGGCAGAGAAAATTATAGATCCCACGACTCTCCTAGATTTAATTTCAATCATTGTGAAAAACCTCTGGAAAATGTTTTAGATGCTTTTTCTAACTTATTTGGAAGGTTAGCCTTGGATATTTTTCGATTAGTTATGAATATAATATCTATGGTGAGGCAGATTTTTTTGTTAATTTTTAGATCACCTACTTGCATATTTAAGATCCCCCAAGTGATGTTTCGATTAGGAATTTTTCTGATTTCATCAATGGTCAAATTATAGTCTGTAAGTTTTCCAATAGATTCGCTATCTTGATTACTAGTAATATAATATATATATAATATAATAATGTGTGAAATATACGTAATATGTATATGAATATATATAAACTATCAAATAAATATTAAAAAAATATTCCATGAAGTTTTTAAAGACTTTCTAATCAATTCATTCCAGTCAAAAGTCATCCGAAAGATATCTTCATAGTTGATAATAGGGTTTATTTTCAGTGAAAAATGTCGTATAACATAACACTGGTCTTACTGCGATTCAATAATTGAAATTTATGTTCAGGAAATTGGGAACCTAATTTAAACATTCAATATGTCAGTATTGCCTGCAATGCTTAAGGTGGAATGGAATTTCGTCATATTCTTAGAAACACCAGGAATTTTCCAAGTATATGCTGATTACCTTATCGAAAACAATTAATATTTCTTGAACTTAATATTTATTTTTGAAGGTTTTCAGTGGTCATTTATAATTGATACTTAAATATAATCATAGTTGTTGAGTTGACGAGCACCAGCAGTTCAATAAGAATGAAGAGATATAAGATGATGTAACTCATTATTCATTTCTATAGAGTTTTCTATTCAAATGACCTTGAAAATTGAGTATAAACGAGGTCAATTGAAAATGAACATTTTCCAAAAAGATCCGCTGTTGGTTGATATTCCATAATTTTTCATATTGCAAATGAGCGTACGCAAAATGCTACGTATTCGATCCACATCGTTTGGACTTGTTGGGAAAAAATTATTATGATGAAATAATGTACGTTATCAAAATTTATAAAAGTACCGACGTGGGTTTTTAGGAAATTTAAGCTTGGAACAAAACCTAAAGAAAACTAGGAGTAGTTATTTTAAATTTGAGATATGGGTTTATTCATTCTTCGTGGCAGTTGTATTTGTATCTAATTGTTCCAGAGTATGGAGATGACTCTAGAACAAGCGCCCAAAAGCTTCTGACTTCAAGTCAGTGTTATTCTGATTTTTTCAAATAAATTAATATACGCATTTTATCCAGCCTTTGTGAAAGTATTGGAAAATGCAGACCATTTAAAACGATCTTTTTCCAATATGATGAGTGCATTCAAAAATATTGAATAATGGTTATTCATAGATTATGTTAAATTTTGATACCTTACTATAGAATATTAACTTATTACCGAACCCCAGGAGAGAAAAAAATAACAATTGCAAATTAAATGAAAGATAATATCTGTAACCATTATTGATTTTTAGTTATAATTTTCATCAGAATAACTAGAGTGAATTATTATCACATTAAAATATTATAACGTCTCTGTGGTGGGTCGTTCCCAATAAAATAGTGTTCTGTGGTTTCTTGTTGTTTTGATTCTGTTTGAAACTGTCAACAGTAATTTGTAGCTTTCTTTAAAAAAAATGTGGAAAATATTTTAAGGATAATTTCGATAGCTTCAAATTATTCAATACAGTATGAAATTATTATGGTCAGAAAATGCATTCTATTCTAATATTTCTTGTTTATCAGCTTATAGCTTCCAGTTACAATATTGATTGAATTTTAATTAACCATGCATCATAAAAAACATTCAGAAATATTAAAACTAAGTCAAATTCTATTATCTCCTAAGTTTGTGAACCAGGTTGATTCGGTGTATGAAATGAAGAAGTTTTTAAAACTCATATGAGCTTAATTTGAAGCATTCCTATGTTAGAATAGACATAATTTGATGAACCCTGAAAGTCTGAAGCTATAAAGAACCAGCTCTTCATAAGGACAAGTCTTCAATTTAACAGGTCCTGACAGAAAATACATTAGTTATATCAACGCTTATTACGACAATATACCGAAGTACCTATGTCAGTGATGGAAAACTTTTTCTCTATTTATTATGGAATATTACTCTGGATTAAATATCAAACAAGGTGCTAGACATCATTAATAATGAATACAGCAAATGGCAATTTAGATTTTGTGGTGAATGTAAGACAAAGATTGTTCAGTGGTTAATTTCATCTATAGTGTTTAGTGGTGGAACCATAGACTGGAGAGATTTCCCCAATCTTTTGTAGAAATATCTAATAAAGACATAAAATAGGCAACATTGAACAAATCTGATTATTGAATCATTTCAGTACAGAGTTGGATTTGGGAAAATCAGAAAATTTGGACAAAATTATATCGATTCAATTCCCTTCAACTTCAAATATCTCAAGAATGGTGCAATTTAGGAGAAAAAATGACGAATGATTTTATCTGCTGGTATATATACCAATTTGAAACTATCACACGTTTTCAAGTTTGTGTGTTTCTTAATAAAAAATTAACGCAGGGTTCCTAACTGTTGCTGAGAAATTGACAGGAAATGTTGTCCAAAAAAATATGTTAAATAAACAGGATGATAAAAAAATGAATTTCATTCGGAAAGATCTCCACTTGTTCTGAATTTTAGTTAGGGCAATAATTTTATTGCTTAAAATTTTTATAAAAACATTTTTAAATTTTCAACAAAGTTACAGGAAATCGCACATTTATGACCAGATACCTGGAACTTATCGGTAGAAACTTCCTGTTCACGAATAACAATTGAAAACGTCTATTAACGACGTCTTAAAAATCCTAGAATATTCAATTTGTGGCAGAATCAGGCTGCATTCTGCAGAATAGCGCAGTAAATTATACCGGCGCATTCTCTTTCAGATGCCATCTTATCAGTTCTTTCTAAGTCCATCCCATTGTTACGTAACCTCTTGAAATCACCTGGTTGCATCTATGGCAGCCGTAAAACAATTGCTATGCGAAATGGCGATACCGTTACCTCTCAGACAATATCCCGTCCAACAGTATTTTCCGCTAAGTATTAAAAATTAATCTGCATGCATGAAAATCGCCAAGATGATGGTTAAAATAACTGACTAGAAGAAGCTGGAGTTCATTCGATCAAGTTTGTTACCTGAAGAGAACTCTTAGAGGTGGTCACCGACTTTGCACTTTGAAATTGATGGATTGATGTAGTCGCTGCAACTTTCTCGCTATTTGCATAATGTGCTCTGAATACGACCTTGCTAGGTTGTTTACTGTTGGTCTAGTTTCTGCTTCTGATATTGCCGATTTTCAGATAGCAGGTGAAGGGGATTTGTGTTTGATTCTTGTTTGTAATGTTCGTTCTGATATTTTCTGATGAAATATTGAAGAATTTGTGAAAAGCACTCTAAAGAAGTACAAATTTGTCGAGAGAAACAGCGAGTTCATGTTAATCTCTATGATGAAGAATGAAAAAACTTCATCATATCCTGTGCCCTCGGCAATATACTACCTAACTTCCGATGTTAATGAGTTGAGACTTTTCAGTTTTTGAAAATTGGTATATTATACAAATCTTGTATGAGTTAATTACTGCGTAAAACCAGACTAATGGTTCTGCTGTTATAAGCATCTGAAATTTAACTCGAAAAATATGAGCTGATCAAGTTGAAACTTCAAAATCGTTCGAAAAACGTTAATAAATTTCGAAATCACTTCAATACTGAAACGTCAGTGAAATAGGATATAATCATAACTTGTTCCCAAGAACAAAATCGAAACAACTTTAAATGTATTCAACTCATTTCACCAAAAAATTGTATTTACTTTAGAAAAAGAAACTAATTCCAGCATTTCATTCTTAGACATAGTTGTAATTAGAGATAAAAACAAACTCAAAACGAACTGGCACACTAAAGCCATTAATTCAGGGAGATGTATTAACTTCTTATCTAATCATAGTGCCACACAAAAGAAAAACATTGCGATGAACCTAATTAATAGAGCTATTTCGTTGAGTGATGAAGAATATAAAGTTGATAATTTAAAAAAGGTCGAAAGAATACTGACAAGTAATAACTATCCAATACATTATGTGAAAACATGCATCAATTTTTACAACAAAAAAACAAGACAATTAAACACCACATCAAGAATTGTCACTCAAAATAACACAGATCAATCATATCAAATGACAAAGTTAACAACACAAACAACATTAGAAAGGTTTTCAAAACTGGTATTCTACCCTAGTTTATCATACAAAATCAATAAGATCTTCAAAGAACACAATTGCACAGCTGCCTTTTATAACAAAGTAGATAATAGAAAACTATTTTTTACCAAGTTGAAAGACAAGACACCTCCTTTGAAACAATCAGAGTTAGTATATAAAATAGAATGTTACAATTGTGATAAATGCTACATAGGACAAACGAAACAATTACTTCAAGAACGGATTAGACAACACACCAACGACTCAAAAAGACTAGACAATACACATAAAACAGCACTGACGATACATACTCATACAGAAGGACATAAATTTAACTTTAGCAATGAATGATATTAGACATAGAACAACATTATAGCAGAAGGTTAATAAGTGAAATGATTTATATTAGAACCCATAATACTGTGAACTTCAGAGAAGATACTCAAAATCTGAGTAAAATCTATGATAACTTAATAATTAATAATGGTATAACTGAGAGCAATGGTTGAAAAGTAATATAATTTGACAATTTTCCTAAACATAGGCAAGTTATATTTTTGAAAACTGATATCAACTGTAAGAGAATAGTTGGCTAGTTTGTAATAATGTACATTTTCAGATGGTAAGAATCTCTGTTGTGACGTGTTAATTTTAGTGAGAAAAAGAAACCCTGTTTTTGTAATTTATATATGTTGGATATGGTAGGATTTTTTGCATAGTTGATGAATAATTGTAGGTTGTGAACTATTTTGAGGACTTTTCTATTGTTTGCTGTAAGTGGTTTAACGTAATGTAGATGGCGCTCTGATAGGCAGTGTCTGATACCCATCCTGATCATAAAACTTCAAGAAAGAAAAAGACCAAAAAAGGTTAAATTTTGACATACAGTTATATTATAACCTAACTTCTTGTAAAACGTATTTCGTAAAGAAAATTTCTTATACTCTTTAAGTTGGTTTTTTAAAATGATTTATCTTCCAAAAATGTTTGTTAAATTGTAGTAAATTGAGGTGGGTACTTAGTCTTGCTTTTCGGAGTAAATCTGCGATGTAAATATTTGTTGTTTTTAGCCTTGAAAAAGGATCAAGTTGATCCGAAACGTCTGATGATTTAAATAAATTTAACGAAAAACATTGAAGGTCCAAATTCCTGAAAAAATGGTTTCATTATTTGATTATATGGATGAAAACACCAATATAAATATAATCATAAAGTTTAATTTTGTTCAATACTAATTTTCTTCAATAGGATGAATTTTTTTTTGAAAATTTGTTTTCGCTTGGAATCCAACTGGAAATTTTCCCTTGAGAAGCAAGCTCATAACCTTCATGCCACGGTAGTTACCTACCTGAGATCTTAAAATTAACATAGTTATAGATTGAGCATTTCAACCGAAAGATTATATTTCCGAAAGTTTCAGAAAACAATATACTACCAATTGTTTGAAGACACTAAACCACAAAAAATTTATTCAAGAAGTTACTCCGAAACTGCTGAAATGATTTGGACCAGTAATGAATTAAGCCCAGATATTCATCGCTCAAACCTTCCCCGTATTGATTTGTTTATACTCACTAATGAAGAATTTCTGGCGATTCTGTTCATCTGAAAGCATGATTGCACTCGAAGGGAAGCTCAGTAAGCTCAAATTTTCAATGGAAATTGAAGGGATGAATATTTCTGCAAAGTTCGTTATCTCGCTAAATCGGTCCTAGTATTTTCGGATTCAGGAAAAAACAATGTTACTGAATTTTCGAGGAAAAATCTTTTTCGTGAACACAATACACTGATACCATTTCCAACTGGGACAATCAAATATATTCGATGATGTGATTTTCAAAGTTTGCAAACCACTGGCAATGAGTTAAATAATAAACAAGATCTCAAATATCTTTTGAATTATTCATTTTAAAGACTAGTTTGTTTCAAGAAACGATCATTATTTCTCAATGTTAAATCCAACGAAGAAATTTCTTTTGATTATTTTAGGTAAAATATTGAAAACACCTCCGTTTTTATTCCATGATAATCAGAATATGCATATTTTTTCCTTCATGCGTCAGATGCTGAAAATAGGAATCAGAAACATAATTCTGGTCAACCATGTTCAGATGATGCAACGATCCGGAATGAAAGATATTCATAATTGTAAGATCATATCCACAAAGAATATTTTGAAAAAGAATTTTGCAGAAATTTATTCCGCATTCTGTATAACAAGAAGCGCCCAGGCTCAATAAATATTCAAGCTCTATAAAAAAGATGGACCAATATTCAAATCCAAATTTTTACAGGTGCAGTTTCACAGATACTGCCTAATAGGCATTCGAATATCCTGTATAGTTATATTATTGAAGGTGTGTATCACATATCTGAATAATCTGTCAACTGAATATCACTATGAAAGGCATTAGAGCCGATCAAGTAGGGTTAACTGAATCCTTTCAAAACCCTACTTGATGAAAATCCAGCAGAAATTTCCATACTTGTACGCATAAGATGAGCTTGTATTAGATAAAAGTCAAAAACATTGAAAGATCATATAATTTTGCTAGATTACTCATGACGATCAGTTCAATAATTTTTTTTATATCTGGATGATATTATATGGAAAATAAAAATAAAACGTTGTGCCTCAAATGGCACCTGCATCGGAGAAAATGTCAAATTATCATACCCATTCCATTTTCTCTTTCGAAAATGACGTTTCGGAAGTCAGTCATTCCAGTAATATCTAAATTATAACCAGTCATTACTTCAGTTTAATTTGAGTGCATAGTTTTGGGGAAAGTTCATTATGAATTTTGTGATGTTGAATTAATTAAGCAAATCTTGAACAAAACAGGTATGAAATGAATTATTTCGAGAAGCAGGTTTGACTTCCGAAAATTGGATTGATAAAATATTTTGAAACCACCTTTCACTATTGGTAAATTCACGTTTGAGATAACTACATATCCCGTTTCCTACACAGGTGTTACCTTATCTCTTATCGGATGTAATACCTCGACGAGTATTCTGCGTGAAAATACTAGTACCAAAGTTCAGTATGTTGAACACGATTTATTGCTTAGTAGTAGAGATATTGGCATCTGCACCCAAAACATAATTATAATTCTTCATCTATTTCACAGAGCGGGTCAAAATTATGGAACGAATTGATTTTCTCAGAAGAAAAATATTTGCTGAAAAATCCTGAAACAGGACAAAGTGCTCATACTGTACACCTCTTTGAACTGTCAAAAAAGTACCACATGGATCACTTTCTCTATTCAAAAAATACAGACAGTTGATGGGGATTGCATAGGGTGTAACAAAAATCCTACGAAAATACAAGAAAATTGGGTAAAAATGAAACAAAAATTAACCTATTTCAGGATTTTGTTTCCAAAAATTCTTCTTCAGAGGAAATGAATGAATATATGAATAATTGTGACGCTGTATATAACAGAGTATTTTGTTTTAATAAAAATATAGAAATAAAATTAGAATGGTTGTTGAGTCTGATCACGATAATAGTAGCTTAAAGATAAGATTTAGTTGTCAGTCAGCAGTTTCATCCTATTTTATTTATTTATTTTCGTCATAATTCAGACTTGAATTTATAAGGTATTTTAAAGAAAATGATCTTACTGGATAAATCTTACTGTATAAAGGATATAAATTTCTCTATAATTTTCGGAAGAAAAATCTTTTTTTCAAGAGACGAAAGTCTTGGCTTCTAACAACACTGAAGAAAATTTGTGAGTGGATATTTCCAATTTAATAGTTTTTTGAGACTTTCACATTATCGTGGTGTCTTTTAAGTGTCACCCTGTTTCAGAGTCCTGGAACTTTACAGACGATGTATTACTTTTGTGAATATATGTTATATCAAATAAATTGTATTGAAAACTATAGGGGAAATAAAATTCCAAATATCAATCATTCTTGAATTCTGAACAATATACTTTCTTTAAATTTTTGAATTAGACGTGTTTTTTTTGTTTTAGGAAAACAACTTGAAGTAGCTTGAGTTTAACACAATCTTTATCAGTTCTGGACTTTCGAACTTACATATTATGATATAAAACACCTTCAAGAAATTTTACCTTGTTGTCAATTAACTTCGAGCATAATTCAACACGTTTTCCCTAGTTGAGTGATTTGAATTTTACTATTTAACATATGTATGTGTATGACTAATATTGAAGGGAATAATTATCGGATATTCTAAATATCCACAGGTAAATGAAAAAATATTAGATAATATTTAAAAATAATAATATCCAGTATTTTTTTAAGGGTTCTCTGCTAGATCAGAGTAGGAATTACAGTCCAAAAACCAGTATCTTCGGTCCAGGTGTACCTATAGTTCTATCTCTCTTTGATTTCTCTTTCTATCGAAGCTGAAATGGTCTCCAGGAGGGACATAGTCGTTCGCATGTCTTATCATGAATATCATGACGTTAAAGTAGTCAAGGCAGGTGTGTAAATTTATTGTATAAGTTTATAGCATCTAGGGTGACGATATAGGAGGGAAGGCTCAAGATTGCGAACTTAGTATGAGTATCTCAGGATGTTTGGCAGATAAGAGAATAATGTTCTCAAATTTTCAAAAAAAAAAAAACGATTGAATATCTTATGATATTCATTGAATTCGAAATTTTAAAAATATTTCGTAATTTAACTAAACTTCCACTACAAACCAGAAGTTTAACCTTATCCTGACTAAAAGCTCGGATCCCGACTATTGGAAATGTGTGTAAAGTTGGCTCAAAACTTTGTGATTTTCGTAAAAATGTTTGTTGTCCTGATTTGTTCTAGAATAATGCTGATTTGTGTTTGAATCATTTCTCTATTCGATGTAGTTTTCTAGAGTTTTCACAATATAAAAACAAGGGGCCGGTCTAGCTCTTTTCATAAAGTTGAGATTCAACGACTGGAATTAATTTTGCTAGAGTCCTTTAGGTTCAGCTGTTCGAATTTTTGAGATAATCTTTTCAATTCCGAAATTGCAGAATTCAATAATTAGTTAGCACAGTTCCTTTTTTGTATAAGCGCAAATGAGTAGAAATTTGTGCAACCTTTGCACTGAGTTGTGCTGTGAATATTTTCATGGAAATACTTCACATTTTCTCAAAATATATAATCAACCAGCCCAGTATTGTGGTTTTCTTCAATCAAAATAAGTGGAGAAAACTGTGATGTGTGTGAAGTTGTGCTGTTATTCTTTTGGATAAAATCAAGCTAATTTCTGAATAAACTGGATAATCGAGAAAAATAGGCGCTTAGGTTTTTTTCTGTGGAAATTATTCCATTGAGATGTGTTACTTTTGTGCTGACTTGTTCTAATAACATTTTCACATAAACTCGAATATTTTCTTTTAAATGGAGAAAAACTGAATAATCAGTAGATTAGTTGATGAATATTTCATGAATATGGAAACAGTGTCGTGAAGTTAGCATTTTGTAAAACGAAAAAATTTTCAGTTGTGCGTTAAATTATCGAAAATAATATGTTAATGAAAATGAAACAATCTTTGGTTTTGACAAGATTTTTACATTATTAGAAATTGTTATGGCGACAATATTCCGTCAACAGCTGACCTCATACTATCCTCAGACAGCAGATACTCCATTTCGTAGAATCGAAAAAGTATCTCGCATATAATGTATCCACACATTTAAACAATTTATCAAGCAATCTAATGATTATTCGCTTTTCTCCATTTCAAACGAAAATAGAATTTTTTTTTGGAAATATCATCACCAAAAGTAAGCACAAATTTAAAACAATTGTTTGAAATAATTTTCAAAGAAAAATAAAACGAATCTGATGAGCCCACTTTATCCATTTCTCCATCGTATTCGGAAACCAGCTTGATTTTTGCCAAAAGATAAACAACACAACTTTACTCACGCCTAGCTAAATTTTCTCCACATATTTTGAAAAAAATAAAACGATTGTGGTGAGCAGGCTTCATTGTATATTATGGGTGTTTTTCGAGAAATGTGAGCTATTTCCATGACAATATTTACAGCACTACTCAGCACAAATGTTTACGCCCATTAGCGATTATAAAAACAAAGGTGCTCGACTAACTGTTTTTTCAATCTGCATGATCCGGGAAATTTAAAAAAATTTCTCAAAACTTCGAACAGAACAACTCAGTTTGCGCGTAGCATAGTTCATTCCAGTCTTTGAATCAAAAAGAGCTGGGCTGGCCCATTTTTTGAAGAAAGAAAATATAGATAATTACATGAATAAAGAAAGAATTCGAATAGAACAAATCAACACAAACCTAGCACAAGTCAGCACAAGAAGAATTGTTTCGTGAATTCAAAAGTCCTTAGCAAACTCCATTCGCATAGCTTGGAACTCGACGATATTCCGATTATAAACTCGGAATTCGACAAAATCTATACCATTAACTGAGAATGAAATGAGATTCTACTTAACCCGAAAATATATTTTACTTTTTACCTAGGTCAAAGTCGAAAATTGGTTGAATTTAGAGTTAGAAGGCGGAATTTTAGAAAAACAAATCCTCCAGAATATGTTGCCTATCTTCACTTGTTCTTCGCGCTTATGAGGATATGATTATTTAGTATATGTCTAGAATATTCAGGAAAAAATACACAAACTAGATTTATTACAATTACTTCTAGATATTTCATTATTATTATTCTTCAAAAATTCGGTAAATGCAAAATCTTAACCAATTTTTTTGTACCTCAACAATTTAAAAACAGAAAAAGCTTAAGATATCAAGTATAAGAATCAAGGACATAATACATGTAAATAATGTATATATTCTTTTATATTATTTTTTCACTTTCTTCTTGATACATTTGGGCAAATACAATGATCCACCTTGAAAGATGTTTACAACCAAATTACAATGCGAGAAAACTATTTTCGACAAATGTATTTCGCTTCAGAAAAGCCTGATAGGCATTTACACTTCCAATATTCCACTAGAAATTTATAAAACGTGAATTAAAGCTATAAATTGATCAATAAATGAAAAATAAATATAATTGTTGGTATATTGAAAAAATTTCAATGAACTGCAATAAATTTTTAAAATAACGTCACGGCTTTTAAATGGGACTCTGTTGGTGTTTCTCCATTCCCCTCCGTCTATTCGTAGAATATTTCTGAAAGAGGATTCCAATAATTTAACGGTATCCGGACACACTTCTATTGGGACGTTGTACCTTCGTTTCACTGTGACATTTCCTTCTCTAGAGGTGGAGAAATGAAAGAGAGAAAGGCACTGTTGCCGCTTCAGTTCATTTCATTCCATATATCCACTTTTGTTGAAACTCGATGTTGAAGTAAGTTATCGTTTTGGTCAAATAGTTTTTTTCAGAAAGATAAATATTTCCGTATAGTGCACCATGACAAATTTTTTGAGCGTCGATCAAAACACAAGCATATAATGCGGGTATTTATCTGTGAACTTATGTTTCATATTCATATCGGGGTACTTAACTGTAAATAGAGTCTATTAGTTTTGAAACCATTTTATCGCAAATGAATTGAATAACGTATCTATTCCAAAATATGGGTATGATGCATGATTCTAATAATCAATACATTTAAGTACGTGAGGAGTATCCGAATTGGACAAAATCATCTTACCAACAATCGTTTAGTCTAGAAAATAACATGAATAATTTAAAAGGTTATGAACTCACAACAATGATAATAATAATTCAGAAAACAGGACTTTGGTTAGGGAGGTTAGGTTTACATTCATCACGCTTTTAGCCTTATACTAGTAAGTACTGATACTTTTTTATTCATTGAATTCAGAGACCAGAAACCACTCAAAGAAATTCTCGTTTGAACAATTGAAAAATTAGAATGTATGCATTTCCTTCAGAACACTGAAAAAATTTTGAATTTGAAGAGAAAATTATGACAACCCGCATAAGATACGAGGGTGTTTTTTATATTTCAGGTTTGGTCAATACTAGCGTTGCAATCTGCCAACTGACAGCTCTATCGTAAAGCTTGACATACGAGTGCTATTTGTGTTGTTTACAGTAACTTAAAAGATTCATTTCGCCCACAAAATGGAATCAAATCGTGAACATTTTCGTGCTATTAACTTTTACAACTTTCGACGTGGATTAACTCAACGATAACCATAGATGCTGCGCACCAACTGATATTGGAAGATCGTTATGTGACTTATCGTGGGAATGTCACAACCATTAGTAGTACCAGCATACATGGGTCCCACACAATTTGTCAATCGCTCTAAGAAAGGTTCGTGTCGATAGAAATGCTCCAAAAATATAATGGCTGTGCTTCGAAGCACATATATGACGTCGATAGTAAATAGTAGTCGACTGTATGGATGTTTCAAGATCAGCCAAATCCAACAAAAGTTGCTCGCTCAAAGAAAATGAGAGGTCAACGTTTTTCCACACCTGAAGTGTATAGATCCGAATAAGGAATATTTTGAAAAGCAATAAAGCGATTTCCGATGATTAATATTTATTTTTGTTCTCTAATCCCAAAATATAAAAGCCAACCCTCGTACGGAGATATTCTTTGTGACGATATATTCCGTTTAATAGTTTAACGGAGTATTGCCGTTTTATTTGATATATACCTATGTTAGGCCCGAAGACCGAAAACGCTCAGTGGCCGGAAAAAACGGCCACATCGCGTTCTGGCTGCCTTCGAACGCACAGAACGCGTTTTGGTTGTTTTTAAACGCTCGCAACGCGTTCTGGTAATTGTTAAACAGCCGAAACGCGTTTGTCTAACGGCGATTGGTTCAAATGTAAGAAATGTAAGACCCTGTAGTTTTTTTTAGAATTTTTAGAATAATAAAAATAAGTTGTTTCCGAACATGTTTGGTACTTGTGGTCTAGCATTTCTTTATGAGCACTGAGCACATACAAAACTATTGTATATTTGTCGACCCTGTACCTATTGGAATCAACATGTGATACATTTTTGGAATCAGCTCAGCTAGAGTAATCCGGAAATGGAGACAAAATAGTTCAATTTAAAAAAAATGACGGTGATGTCATTACTCGAAAATAATTCACGCTGTATATTAGATTATTATTTTAAAATAAGGTAAATTAAAATAAAAATCGATGTGTTTCAGGATTATTTCTTAAAATGATCTGATTAGCTAAAAATGATTTTTTTTCCATATTTTACGGATATAATTTAAATGTACTATGTAATTCGAAATGTCATTCAGACAGTTCTTATTAAAATAAGTAACGTACCTATGTAAAGTACACAAAAGTTCGGAAAAAGCCGTCGTTTGTATTCAATTGTAGTTTTCAATAATTGAATTGTTTCTAATAAAGTAATTAAAAGAGTTATAAATTCAAGTTTGTTTTGTTCTCCACAATAAGTTGGATTTGTAGAAAATAAATTGAAATTCATTTGTTCAATAAAGAACTTTTCGCTTTTTCATTCATGCATTTATATATTATATGCTCGACAATATATGTTTATGAGTGTAGCTTTCTTCCTAAAACTGAAAAACAATTATAAGAAATTTAATATTGTTGAAATGATTCGGCAAGACAAACCGAACCCATCTTTGGTATCCAATTGTAGTTGTCAATAATTGAATTGTATTTCAATTTTCAACTTTGTTTTCAACATTGTTTTATCCTACGCAGGTAGAAAGCGGTAAATAATACAAGTCGAACATTAAGAACGCGTTGTGAGCTTTTAAAAACAGCCAAAACGCGTTCTGTGCGTTCGAAGGCAGCCAGAACGCGATGTGGCCGTTTTTTCCGGCCACTGAGCGTTTTCGGTCTTCGGGCCTAACATATACATATAATAACTATGAGTGCATCAAAATAATTGATCATTTTGATTAAAAGGTTTACGTGGTTTGAAAATTTTTGTTTATAAAACCCTTAGAATAGCGAGCTGTCGTATTACCCTAATTAGAGATATTGATATTCAGAGCATCTTCAAATTTCAGTAATGAACCATCTTATTGTAAGAGATTGGGCTTCCTCCATATACGAAGATGTTTAATGATTTAACAATTTGATTTCATAGACAAGATTAGATTATGATTATCATTGGGATCATTAATTGATACTTCTTTGGGTTAGTTTGTTCAAGCTGCATTGCCATATTAATATTCCTAATGCCTTATCTACAATATCACGTTCTCAATTGGTAACTGGGTTGCTTTTATCTAGAATAGGACCTAATATTGAATGAAACAGATCGAAAGAGATTTTTAGTGATTTTTAGGCATCCTACCTATCAACTACAATTATAACTATTTTTTTGACGTTCCTTCAGAAACAGAATGATATGAAAAACTTTAATTTAATTTCAATGTGTTGTATTAATTTTTAAAATGACGTGAGATTCAGTTGATTTGTTAAACTATGTATTTATTATAAATTTCGAATGTACATTATTCAAAGATTCATGGTTCTGATAATGTGACCCTAACGGCCAGTTTCTGAAAGGATGATCAAATCTCATGTCAACTAACACAACGATCATCTTGACAGAGATGTCAAATCAATTTGAGTTTCCGAAAGGATGTTCAGTGCATATTTAACTAATCTATGATCATTTTCAGTTGACATGAGGCGACCCTGTTGCCAGACTGTCCAACCACAGATTCTCCGATAAAAACTAATATTCTGTGATTAAAGAGGTTAAGATATCAGTGTTTTGTGGTTAAGATTTTAAAATTATCCGATAACTGATGTTTAAATTTTAACAATCTTATAATTTTCCTCAAGTGACCATAAAAAAATACCTGGTTGAACTTGCTTACAACTGTTTCTTACGATAGATTGCATTTATGAATCGTTTAGCGGCTTAACTGTACCTGTGTATTAAGTCGTATCTGGTGTATTAAAATACAGATGCTGTTTTTCAACTAAAAATTTATCATCAATAGGTCAATAAAATGAAAAATATCGTTTTAATTTGAAGTATTCAAAATAATTGAGCAAACAACCTTGTTCATACATCATCCAATTTTATTATTTTATCACAGTACACAGAAGTAAAAACAATGAAATGAAATTTGGTGTAATTGGATTTATAGACTGTTTTCAGTCTATAAATAAGAGTAGATTAGAATATAAATTTATTTGAGCTATTGTAACAACTGTTCCTCAACGCACTACTTTTACTTCATAGGATATTTGTGACGGATTGTATGACCTTTGATCCGAGTCTTCTTCCACAATTATTATTGAACATTGAAATGTGTTGATACTAACAAAGATCTGACTGATATATTTTCATCATTTGTAGAAGTATTTGGGGGATCATCTGGGAAGTTCTCTCCGATATCAAAGTCTGCTACGTCTTCATTATGAACTAATGCCAAATTGGGCAGAACACAACATGCCACTATGATATTCATGGTTGTCTCCATTCCTAATTCCCATAGACAAACAAGGAAAACGTCTCTTCAAGACACCAAATGTTCTTTCAACAGTATTCCTCGTTTTGATCTGTGCTCTGTTGTACGCTTGCTCACCGGGAGTTGATGGCCTCAGAAATGGAGTCAATAATAAGTCAAAAATAATCCTTGCGGGATCACAAATCACCTGAACATTAAGAGAAAAGTATCCCTTTCTATTTCTGAAAAGCTCACCTTGTGGACCTCCAGGTGACTGTATTTTTATATGTGTGCAGTCTACACATCCACTCACGTTCTGAAATGAACTTATAGAATAAAATACTGATTTGATTCTATTCCGTTCATCCTCTGTTCTTGGCATAGATATGAACTGGGGTCGAAGTTCAGCAATGACTCTAGATACTTTTTTAATTATTCTACATGCTGTAGTTTTATGGACCCTTATATGGTCAGCTACTGTTATTTGGAATGCTCCTGTTGCAAAATAGCTAATTGTTAGAAGTACTTGTTCCAAGGCAGTAACTGATTTGTTCCTTGGTGTTAAGGGCTTTATTTTATCCTCTATCATATTCAGAAGTAATGTTATAATATCCTTGGACAGTCTATACCTATTTTTGAATTCTACATCATTGTAGAAATCAAAAGAGTTCATTCTTCTCCTAAGAGTTCGTGGCCTTGGATTCTCATCTTCGCTAGAATTACTAGACATGCTTATATCCAAGCTGATATCCATAATTATTATCTACAATAAAAAAATAGTTCACCAATTGTTGCAAAAATGCTTGTTTTTTCAGAGAAAACTAAATTATTAACGAAAACATATTACATCGCAAAATTGGAAAAAATAAATGCCTTTTCATAAAAATTATATATTAAAGACTGTTAAATTATTTTCATACATACCGATAAAATTAAGATTTCCTTGGAAAATACATAGATTTCATTCATAAACAAGATTTCTTTCAAGTTAATTCGCCAAACAACACCGATTAGTTGACAAGTTCTTTGACACTAGTTTGACCACTGATTTCTTAATTTGCGTTTCGGAAACTCAAAATGACGATTGAACAATTTAGATTTGACCACTGTGTCAACTGACAGCGTGGCAAAAACTAACTACGTCAAAATTGACAATTTTTTATGTGAATCATCGTTTCAGAAAAGCGTAAGTTTTAAACATCAAGATTGAGTTATCTTGAATATGTGAATAAAAAGCTTTTTAAACATCGAAAACTATAATGAAAAACTATAATAGCAGAAATTAAGTAATCATTCAGAATCAATGGTACTGAAATAGATGATGAAATGAAAAGATATTCATTTTTTTATCTACACCAACAAGTCGATCTACGTCTTCGCCAATACCTAAAACTTGAAAATATTTACTGCTTGAATGATACCTAATTGATAAATTGCAATTTTAATGAACTTGATTATTCGTAATGAAGAATATGAATTTTTATCGAGACATTCAATATTTTGGTTTAATGACATTCTCGTCTCTATATAGCTTTTTGCTTGAACAAAAAAGATAGTATATACGAGTATCATATAAATATTGCAGCAGATCGCTCATAGGTAACATAAACAAATGCGGACCCAATTCACATCCATGTAGAGAACTCCCAACTCAACATTTTGCCTCCACCAACATAACTTTCTTGACGAGTAAATTACATTAAGATATAAAAATCTTTGTTTCCTATAAACATAGATACCCCACGGAAACCTGAATTTTGAGTCAGGTCATTAAATTCACAGAACTGATCGAGTCATTTCATTGAGAAGGTACCTTATGAGATTTATATATTTGTGGTTGTACTGTATGATTGAAACTGCTACAGTTTGCATTTAGCGGTCATTCCTGCAGCCATGTTGACATTTCACAATTGGAGAGGTGAAATAACAGGCAAAACTTCGGACATAGATGAAACAGGTGGTAACGGTCTTGTTTTTCAATAAGTGACCGATGTAGCCCTATTTCTATTTCCAAAACAAAAAATTCCAAGACGACACCTAATATTACGGCTTCCTTTGCCAAAATATATTACCCCACCTGCAGAGCCTGGTACTAAAATGAAATAGTATCTTCATAGCATCATATACTCAAGGACATCTTTTTTTTTAATTTATAGTCTTTTTGGAGATCTGTCAATTTATTTTCAATCTTTACATTGTATTTTGCCACACTGCGCTTTCTTCAATCCCAGCGTTCATTAATAGTGTATTTTGCAATATGACATTATTTTAGATAATCCTTCAGCTTAGAAGGTCACTTTTGAATAGGACCTACTCATTTTAAAAATAATATGTAACAAGTAACTCCAGCTTTTAGTAATTTGAGTGTGTCTTCAGTAGGTGGAAAAACATTTCACCGACTCAATTTCATTTCTGTGAATAAGAGTTGATACTAACATTATTAACAAGAACCCTTCGTTTCAAGTTTTTACAGTATGAATGGAAAGTTTTTTTAATACGAAGAATCATTTCGAATGGTTTTTTAGGCTATTTGCTCCATATTTTATTGATGTTCTGCTAATGTAGGTTAGAAGATTTTTTATTCTCAGATCTAGAGGTACACACATAATTTTTTTTTGCCACTATGACCGTGCCACTGTTTTGAAACGGTTGATCAAGGTAAGCATAGTGATCAGTTCACTCAATTTTCAAACTCTATACCCTTCTGAAGAGAGGGAAAATGGTACGATTATTAGAAATTATGTTATCTGATAGATGGTTTCGTGTTTTTGTTGCCAATTAGAGCAGCAATTTCAAAACATTGAAAAACGGTCATCCACAAGAATCAGTTCTAGCTTATTTACTTTACAATTTATATCTCAGTTATTTACCCACGACACTATCTCAGAAATTGGTTGCTGTTGCTGTTGCCTGCCAGCATTCGGAATTCCATTATCTGGAAAACATACTATCTTCTGATTTGGTTATTTAAAGAATTGTTTTATTGAATAGCGATTATGTCCAAATCCAAACAAAACAGAGATATCTTGTTTTCATCTGAATAATCATGAAAAATATAGGACATTAGCTGTAACTTTCAATGATTATCCTATCGAACATATTTTTCTATCCAAAATAGTTAGAAGTTAAATTAGATTCATCTCTCAATTACAAGGCTCGTTTAGATGATCTGAGCCTAAAACTGAAAACTAGGAATAATATTCTTCCGAAATTAGTTGGATCATCTTGGGGTGCTGATGCTTCAACTCTTCGCACAGCATCTCTAGCTTTAGTCTTTTCTGCAGCTGAGTATTGTTGCTCTGTTTGGTTTAATAGTGCACATACAAAAAAATCGATGCATATTTGATACATCCATGAGAATAATTACTGGCTCCATAAGATCTACACAGGTTCATTGGTTACCAGTTTTGTCTAACATTGTCCCTCCACATATTCGCAGACAGACTGCAGCTGTGAATTCTTGGAGCAAATATCATTCTTCTCCAAATTATATCTAATTACTTCATACATTCCACAAAATATAATTCCAAGATTGAAGTCACCTGAACCATTCTGGTATAATACTTATTTCTGACCCTTCTTAAAAAGTTCCGGGTTTTTATCTTCCAAGGAAAAGTTGGACAGTTCTTAATCGTTTGAGAACAAACAGGTGATGGTCGTACAAATAGCATGCTATTCAGATGGAACTCATTTCCAAGTTGGTAGTCTGGATATGCAGAAGAGACAGTACCTCATCTCATCAGTAATTGTCCCATATATAAATTTAGGGCTATTCACGATGTTTCCGATTCCTTCTTGGAATGGGTTATGAATTTCAATAAAAATTTGATACGTATTTTTTGTATTCGGTTCTTTTTTCTACTTTTTATTTTCAAATTTGATGTGCAACCTGATGAAGCCTCTGTGTTTATTAATAGAAGACCACTCTTGATGAAAGAAGTCCCTCGTATATATTAAAGCTTATTTTGTACACACAACATTACTTATGCTGGGAGCCAGGGTTTTTTTCACTGGCGTTTTTTTCCCTAGGCTTTCATGTCATACACTGACTTGTATGGCACCCCGTCACCAACTCCAGCTAACATTTGTTTTATTATTTTAGATAATCCTTCAGCTTAGAAGTTCACTTTTGAGTAGGAACCTACTCATTTTCAAAATAATATTTCATAAGTTACTCCAGGTTTAAATAATTTGAGTGTGTCTTGAGATAATGAAAATGATTTCACCGACTCAATGTCATTTCTGTGAATATTAGTTGGTACTAACATTATTAACAAGAATCCTTCGTTATAAGTTTTTACATTATGTATTGTAAGTTTCTTTAATACGAATAATCATTTCGAATGATTTTTTAGGCTATTTCCACGATATTTTATTGATGTTCTGCTAATGTTGGTTAGAAGAAACCTGCAAGATAGTTATTGTGAGATCACATAATTTTTCTTCACCACTATGACAATGCCACTGTTTTAAAATGGTCGATCTGCATAGTGATCGGTTTACTCAATAGTAGGTAACGCACCTAGATGAAAACAATTTGTGAATATTTTCATAAGAAGGAATATGTTTCAGTAACTGGTAATAATTTATGATATTACTTCTTCAATATTCAATACTAGGTCTAGGTGTTTTTACATTTATTTCGAATTAAAAAAAAATTGATTTCATAGAATAGGGTTTGAATATATTAAATTCTTATGTGTGCTTTTATGAATTAACTTGAAACTATCGAATGAAGACAGGAAGAAATATTTACATTTTAATCACTACTAATAATAATATATATTTATGTTTTCAAGTGTTTAATTTTTCTTCAAGATTTCGAGCAAATTCACCGAATTCTCATTACTACTGATTAAGAGTATAATTTTTGTATGAATTCTCATTGAATAATAAAGAACGGAATAAAATATAAAAAAACGCAAAGGTTGGATACAGTTTTTTTCCTCACTCTGGTGGTACGTTGATGGAGAAATGTAAGGAAGTAACGCAAATGTGTGACAACAAAAGAAATGTGAAAAAATCGTTTTTTCAATTATTCTAAAACCTTTCAAATCGATGCCAATTCAGAATAATATTTTTCCCCCCTAGCATTTATGGAGGAAATAGATAATCCACTTCAGATATGGAGCCTTATTACCTAATTGGAGAATATTTATTTTCATCCTAAAAACTCAGTTTTAAAATAAGAAATCCGTGAACCCCTGTTGAACATATATTAGTTCTTCATATGATATATGTCATTATTAAATTTTTATGTGTCTTAATGCCTCGAAAACGAAACTGTTCAGTTAGAAGATACTTTCAACAATTATTTATATGAATCTAGAGGGATCAGAAACTAAGAATATTCGATATTTCAATAGCAATAAATTTTCAAAATATTACTTCGCTTTTTTATTTATGTTTTCACATTTTCATCATAAATACTTTACTTTTGTCACCTCATAACTACTTTACTCATTTCTATGACTACGACAAGAAGAATTTTCGAACTTACCTTATTCTGTACATGGTCAATGATAACATAAATCAGCAAAACAATCTCTTGTTCGTCAGAACCCATAAGTGATCCCTGAAGTCCAGCTGTAGTGACATACAGAACACAGATATGATGTGGCCCAATCATATTTAATGATTTAATACTCATTTAGTCAACAAGAATACATCAAAATGTCATCTTCGAATTACCAATGTTGCCACGTGATCCACCTGTTGTATCGAAGTAAAAATCGCAGATTTAACAATAATTTCACTTATTTTGACTCTGTTATCGTTCAGGCTTAAGGAATTGAGTAATCTTATCTTCTAATGGAAGATATAATCACAGATTTTATTTCTAGCTTTAGTTTACTTAACCTATGTTTTTCTTGAGTACGTCTTGTTTTCCAAATTACTTCTAAATAATATCACAATTGAATTGTCTGGATGAATATGGATCACGTTTCTAATATATAGATAGAAAGGAGTATTCTTTCTGTCAAAATCCTCAGTCAAATCGAAGTTATTTTGTATTGGTCTGTTTCATCCGATTGTTTATAAGTATTGTTTATTTATTTTCCGGATATTCCTTCCTTATTGGACATACACGATTTGTTCTGAACACAAGACACTACACAAAACACATTCACATAGTCTAGGGTTTTCCAATGTATCATTCAGTTTAACCGAAATGTTCAACAGGTAGCAACGTATAAATTGAGATACAGCGTACGCGAAACTATATGTTTATTATTGCGATATTCTATTTTCTTCATGTGTGCGTTGTATTGATATTTCACAGCCTTCTCTTCGGTTTTTCGAAACGCGTATGTTTTGTGTGGAATTTAGTTGTCTACAGGTATCTCTCTGTAGGTTGTTTTCCTGTGCAAGGGACCGCGTAGACTGGTTCTACCTGTGAGAGGTGAGCCAATCGCTGAGAAGGGTACGCGTACTTGAAAAGGTGATCATAAACTCGTTGATTTGTATGAGGATTTGAATGTACAGGTAGATAAAGTCTATGACGTTAATTAGAGTTAATTACTTCGGAGTGCGAATCGTCGTTAAATTTTGTTGGTGATATTTTTGCAATTTCAGGTGGCTTTAGTAGATCCTCTAAAACAATAATAAATGATTGATAAGTTTCTGTGAAAATTTTTTTTTGGGAAAATTCTTATTTTTCCATGTTCAACTATTTCAAATGCCAAAAAATATATTTTGACATAGTTTTTTGTTATATCCGAAACTATAAAAAATTTTTATTTTAAATATTGATTTTAATTCTTCTTTCTTCAATTTTGGCATTGTTTTTGGCGCTCTTGTTCACCCGAACAGAGTGCCTATCATTTTGCCCGAATGTCTGTAATTTTGGAATGTCGAGCCGAAAATGGTCTCAATCGATTGGGTTCGACTCCTCGATGAAGAATCCGTGGCGAAAGTTGAGTCTGTCCGGCTGCTCTAGCATCCAAAAGAGTTTAGCTAGAGTTTTCATATTTTCAGAATAGGTTAATTGTCCAAATATCTCGGTCAAATTCGTTGTTGGGCCAAACAAAACGGCTCGCAAAATTTCGCAGAAATCGTCACGCTAGAAAATTTTTAAAAATTTCCCAAAAAAAAAATTCTCATAAGATATTTTTCGGATTTCAATGAAAATTCGTGAATATATTGAGGTGATCGATATCTTACTTATCCTTAAATTTCATTGCCGTAGCTCTTTTCCATCTAAAGATATGATCATTTTTTTCATTTACTCAAGAGAATAGAGAAATGACATACGTCCCGATGATTTTCTTTGAACGATGGCCATCACAGATCGATATTCGATTGACAAATCCGGGCTCATTAATCAGTGTCAGTTGGCGTAATATAATCAAAATTTTTCATAACGGGAAATCATAAAGATAGAATTCAATCTCGATGGCTGAAATAATATACGTTGTCAAAATTCAGAAAAGCACTGACGTAAGTTTTTAGGAAAAGGGAATTATAGCTTCGAACAAAACTTGGAGAAAATTATGAATAGTTATTTTTAATTTGAGATATAGGTTTGTTCATTCATTAGGAGTTCATATTTGCATCACATTGTCCCATAGTACGGGAAAAGACTATTGTTCACCTGATCAGAGTTCTTATAGATTTGTTTTGGTCCGAATATTTACTCGCAAGTAGCTCAACAAGAGAGCCAAAGCATTCTGACTACATGTCAGTGCTTTCTAATTTTTTTTATACCTAATTTAAATATTTATTTGCGTTTTTTTGAAAATTCGAGTTAGTTAAAAAAATTGCCGATTTGGGCCAGATTTTCAAACACTTGCTTGCCACTTTCTTGTCAAGAAAAGTGGCATTTTATATTTTTGCAGATGGACTTGAAAATAAAACAATCATTTATCGCAAGTTTACATTGTCGCTCATAAAATGAAGTAGATGCTCAAATTGCATCGCCTTAGAAATGACCTCTTAACCAGTTGTGCATATCTTTTCGATTTCATATCTATGTATGGCGCATCAATGGACGCAGTTTTTGATGTAATCTGTATAAGTTTCGAGTAAATTTTTTTTATAGATCAGTAAAAAATTATTTTTTTTTTGTGGGGGATATAAAATTGACCCCGGGGCCATCCATTCATATATCGGAATATTCTTCGCTTAAATTTCCGTCAAGTAAAGATGAGTACAAATCAAAATGTATAGTACGAAAGTTCACGATTATAAGAGATGACAAGTAAAGTAAAGAGGAAACTTCGCGCACTAAATGCGTACTAAAAATTGGCTTCACTCAAGTCCCACTCATTTTGACAATTACACTATTCGCTTACAGGACTTATTCATATAAGTACACTACCAAATCCATGAGTACACTATCAAATCCATTAGTACACAAAATATTCAAGAAGGCTGTTACGGGTGTCTTCTTAGAACAACTGTTCTATAGTGTGGAAGGGTTTTTGCATGGTGAATTTTAAATTTTGATCATTAGAAGGTCTTCCTTATACTGAGTGATTGCATTCAACTCAATAACAACACATTGAAAGACATTTTTAGTTTACTGTGTTTAAGTGATAATTTATAATTCTGGTCCAGTTACAGAGAATCAATTAGAAAAATTCTGAACTGAATGATACATTCAAATAACCCAAATATATATATATATATATATTCAACGGCTTGAACAACAGTTGACTTCAACATGAAAGTACAAAAGACAACAAGTATAACAATTAGGTATTTTATATGATCATTAATCAACCCTAATAAAACAATAAAATACGCAATATATCCATTATTTATTATAAATAAAAATAATTTAAAACATATTAGGAATAGTAGGAATTGGACATCATCATCGCTATTTTTCAAACATCCATGTTTTAGTATTGATGTCGATTTTTATAATCGAATGCAACTGACCTTAGTTGTCTAGGTCCCCGTAAAAAGAATTACCCATTGTGACGTCAAAGATTAAAGATTTCAATGAAGTTTTTTTTATCGGAAATATTTGAGATCCTTTATTTGAATTAAATCGTGCCCATTTAAACGTATTCCAGAGAAAAAAAAACAAAATTTTATATCTCAAATGCTATAATAATAATGAATTATGCATATTCTGTTGTCACCCTGTATAGAGACAGGTGTATGAAATACTCGTTACAGATCTGATTCAAGTTGAGAGAAAGTTACATTTGGGGTTTTTCCAAGAGGAACTCATACCATAGATTTTACCCCAATTTTGTGTTAACGAAAGGCATTGAATATTATAATAAAATATAATAATATAATATAATATATAATAAAACTATATTCGTTCGAATTGATGTTACTCATATTGGTTGATTCGGAAATCTCTAACAATTCTGAATAACTTAGGTTTCTACTCTATAAGATTATACGATCTATATTGCATATTTTATTTTGGTGAAAAGCTATGATAATTGCAATGATCAGAAAAAATAGATAGTTTCTTTTCTGCTCGTTCGTTTCTAGTGAAACAGCGAGGTATCGTTTTGCCTAAATGTCTCTAATTTTCTAATAACAGCAGGATGTGACTGTAGAATCCGTGTTCGAACTGGATCGATTATGACATACCGCCTGGACATATATGGTCGGAATTTCAAAAGATATGCGCTTGAGTGTCCATGATTCCAGAATGGATGAATTGTGTGAATGTCATACTTGAAATACTTTGAGCCAAATTCACATGAATTAGCATCTGAAATTTTGTTTCCCATTGCATTGAAATCAATTGAATATTCAAAACTTCAAAAAAATTCAAACTTGCAGATCGTATGCATAAGGATGAAGCATATCAGTAGGCCGAGTTTCGTGAAAATCGCCAGGCTAGAAAATTTTTCCAGAACTTTTTGAAAAAACTCGATTTGTCATAAAATATTCGTCAGATGTCAATAAAATTTTGTTCGTGCATCGAGATGATGAAGATATTGAATATTTATAAATTTCATTATCGCACCCATCGTCTGATAAAATGTAACAATACATCTATGGTAGCCCTAAAAGAAAAACCTTAAAGAAAAAAAACAAGGAAGCAGCATTCATGAAATTGCTTCATCAATCGAGTATACGATGTGACGAAAGACTACAAACTTACAGGATTCATAAAATGTATCCTAGAAAACAGGAGATTCCTTGTAACACTGAGAAGTGAGAAAATTCGAAGGCGAACCAAAGGACACAAGGAAATATTCTTTCTCCAATCCTGTACAACATCTATATGATACAAATGACATCCCTTTTTCCGACAAAGTAAAGAAATTTATTTACGCAAACGACACAGCAATAGCTGCCCAAGAAAACAAGTTTGATGAAGTAGAACGAACTCTAACACAAGCCTCATCAGAAATGTCAATCTACTAAAGAGAAAATCATCTAAAACCAAACCCAACTAAGACCCAAGTGTGTGCTTTCCACCTAAGAAACCACTAGGCAGAAAGAAAACTTGATATTAGATGGGAAGGTGAACAGCTAGCAAACTGTAAAACACCAAAATACCTGGGTGTCAAACTAGATCGAACCTTGTCTTATAAAACCCATTGACACCAAGATGAAGGTTACGGCAAGATAATCTGGAAACTAACTGGTACATCATGGGGTGCCAGACCTGAAACTTTGCGGACATCAGCAACTACTCTATGTCTGTCCCTACGTGGAGAAATTCTGTACATTCGAGGGAAGTAGATGTGGCTATAAATGCCAGTCAGAATAATATCTGGACGCCTAAAACCCAGCCCCCTAGAAAAGGTATATCCTGTAGTTGGCATTGCTCTACCAAATATTCGAAGAGAAGTCATTGCTGAAAAAGAAAGGACGAAGCATACTGAAGATGAAAGACACCCCCTTCAAGTACATGGAGAACACTTAATAGATTCCCAGTGGAAGTATCCCGCTGTAAGAAGACCTTGGTAAAGTGGGGATACTCAAGTGATGAATTATATGACTTCGGTGTAGTTCAAGACGAGGCCCCTCTACTCGTCAGCAACACCGTTGGTACCATCTACACTAATCAAGACCAATATGTCACTGTTGCGGAGTTCTGGAAATTCACTTGATGAAGATACATTTTTTGTTTGGAGGTTGATAGTTCCAAGTAACAGGAAAAAGTCTTTAAACCACAGATAAAAAAAAATTTGATTTGGTCTCATAGTTTTGTCAATATTTCCAATAAAATAAAATTGAAAATATTTTAAGTAAATTCAACTTTTTCAAAAGCTAATTAAACAATTAAAGATGGTGGTTATTGCCCTAATAATTTTACATAAAGAATATTCATACATATCGTGTTCAACGAGGTGTATCCTGATCAATTACAGATATATCCAACAAGGTGGAATCTAACTCAAAATAAATTAATTAGAGAAAACTATCAAAACAACAAAATTAGCATTGACTGATTAATTGTTATTTCTTGTACAAATTCCACAACAAAATTTATTCTGAGATTGAAAAATCACTGAATAGACTAGATTTCGGATTCCGCCAAAATATCCCTTTATATAGATTTATAATCCATATAAAAATAACGTGTCACTTTTTTTCCGCGATGAACTCCTAAACTACTGAACCGATTTCAAATTTGATTTCCACACTGTGTGCAATTTGACCTAACTGGAAATATAGGAGAGCTTATAAATAGCTTATAAATATAGTATTTATAATCAGATATTTGTTTATATATCTTTTGTGCTTTTTATTGATATATTGAGTGAGATTATTCTCATTATTGTATTTAATTACGAATAAAACTTTTGTTATATCCTAGAGGGACAATATTTCTCCAACACTCGTCGATATAAGGAACGATAGTGTGTATCCACCCTAATGCGAGGTAACTGTACTGGATCCACACGTTATTCTATTCCACTCCATCGTTATATAATTAACCAAGTTGGTGACTACGATTGCCGCATGGTGCTGCTTCTTTTTCTTGGTAGCCATTCTATGGTCATTCACTGTAGACATCATCAAAGCCGGGATACTTTTCTAATGTCTGATGGTCATTTCCAGCGGTGCGGATTGTATAGTAAAGATGAAGTAATGATAATTCGATTATTAAAGTTGTTCCTCATGTTATGAAATGCTCGGCAGCGTTGTTGTTCCAAAAAGATACCTCAAAATTTTAGCTTACTGTAATGGTTAGAGTGCTGCAATTATTTCAGTTTTTCTGGGTTCTATTTTTAGACAAGATGACCATGCATTACTGACATCATTCAATACCTAGTATGAGTAATTTTATAGAGGGTCATTTTTTAATAGTGTTACCTAATCTTGAGCGGAAAACTTTTAATTCTACGATATCTGACAGACGTTGCGGTGAAGTAATCCCGAGCATAGGTAGGTAATAGTACATTGTTTACCGGGTAGGAAAAGCTTAACATTCCTGGACGACTGTGAAGATGAGTCCAGGAATGTGGCTTTTCCTACGAGGTAAACATACTATTTTTCTATGTTTCTCATAGTTCTAGGAGTGTTCCTCCTATGTTCAATAATTGTACTAACTGTCAAATTACTGTAAATATAACAAATTGATCTTAAAAATGTATTCAGCAATGACTTGATGTTTTCAAAATATAAATTAATTCCTTATAAGCAATGTGTTCTCTATCATTTATGTAGAACACTAACAACTGTACGGAAATATCATTTCCTTACAGTAAGGAAGTCCTGACTTTTTCTTCAAGAAATTTTGACAGGAATGTCAAAATTTCCTGGCGATTTGCGGAAAACACATTTGTTTTTGCTAAAATTTATTTTTATTCATCGTTATAATCCCCATTTCGAGTGATACAATCATTCCAACGATTCCCTAGCTTTTCGATTCCACCGGTGTAGAACGATTCAATTTCGACAATCACTTCCTCGTCTTGGCCAAATCACTTTTCTCGGAGCACCTTTTTTGGTTCTGCGAAGAGACAGTTGTCGCTGGGAGCCATATCTGAATAATACAATGGGCAGAGGAGCAATTTGAAAATCATTTCGACAATTCTGGCAACATTTTAATTTACTTGTGACACGGTGTATTGTTCTGTCGAAAAAGCAGCTATTTTTCTATCAGTGATTGTTTGTTGATTGATTGTTTATTGATATTCCAAGTATGCAACAATTGAAATTCCATGCGCATCTGAAAACACTACTGAGGTCTTTACCCCAGTTGCCGGTGTTTGATACTTTGGACGGTTTTCTCCGTCAGACAGTTGCTTTGATTCTGGAGTCATGTAGTGAATCCATTTGGATTCATTCATTATGCTCTTTGAATAATCTACTCGATGTTGTTTTTTATCTAGTATGAGCAAACACGACACCCATTTGAAAATCACCTTTTTCATACTCAAATGCTCGTGCATGATGGTCTATACACTACCTTTTGATAACTTCAAAGCGTTACCTGTCTTCTGCAACTTCACTTGGCGGTTGTTCATTTTTTTCATGATTTTCATGGTTCTTTCCATATTTACGGGAATAACTTCCACATTTTGACAACCCGTAGCGGGATTCCATGACTTTCGTTATCATAGAAACTGTAGACGAAATCGAAACGAATCAAAGCGAGTCGAATTAATATGGATTGTTTTCAGGATGCAAATCGTTAAAAATATGACACACTTCTTCATGAGTTCTAACACGATCACCATAACCGATCATCATTAATATTTCAATAATCAAATTGACCATTTTCAAACGTATTCACGACTTATTTTCAGAAACTAAACTTCAAAAAACGTGGAGACAGTTACCTACTACAAAATATTTTGTTTTTTCTATTACTATGGATACGAACAACATCAATTTATTTATCTGAACGACTTTTTCCTCAATTGGACAAAAAAACTGTAAATCTTCTCTTTACAGATATTTTTTACATGGAACCTGGTATGGACAGATCCGAAAAAAGGTGCTCTTTCAGTATCTGCAGAAATTTACAGGTTGTCCCATTTAAATAAAAAAAAAATTGGTCATTGCTTTGTGATCATTTACACTAAGCTGCCAAATTTCAAAATCATCGTCCGTTCTGTTTCAAATACATTAACTTGGTGCCAAACTTTATCCCAACCCTTTATGTAAAACAAACAACGGTGTTGAAACTATCATGGTAATAGTCTACATTTCACCAAATACAAAAATTGAAGATGAAACATTTCATCCATCGAGCGCTGATAGAATATACTGATGAGGTTTCTGAAATACTTTCATCAGTTTCCGATGGTTTCATCTGGAGACTTCAATATCAATTTGGTAAATGAAAAATCAGAATCAAACATTTCTTTTAGAAAAATATAAATAACAACCCAAAAGATTTAACAACGAGATATGGTACTGCTATTGATGCTGTTCTTTCGAGGTATTTTTATAAAATAGAATCACAAACATATGTAACATAATTTAGTTACCACAAACCAATAGCTTCAGCAATAGAAATTAGTGAGGAGACTGATAAATAAAAATTACTTATAATAACAATAATAATTATTTCTATTTCTAAGTAATTTTATGTTGTCAAACCAAAATATAGGGTCATAATTTGTTATTTTAATTTATAATTTGAATTACGATTTTATTTTTATTATACGTAATTCATTTTTTCCTAAAATGCTGAATTTTCTAAATACTTTTCTGTACTTAAATAAAAACTAATCAGTAAAATTTAAGAGAAAAATCAAGAAAACCTACATAAAATTGAGCACGATTTTTCTTTTGTCAATTGTGTCGATTGTACATAAGCCGAAGGAATTTCTTTCCTACCTGGTGTCCCACGACATCACATCTTTATATTTTTCTCCCGTAAATAAAAAATAAAAGAAGAGGTCAACGTTTTTCCACACTTGAAGAAGCGGTTGATGCGTTCAGAATGTTTGGAAATACCTCAATCAGAGTGGCAAAGGTGCTTCGACAATTCACTTACAGAAATACTCCGATTCATTCATTTCAAATTCTATATAACCTCAAGTTTTCAGCCAGATCTAAAGGAAACTTCAAGTGTGGAAGGAAATCATTATTATACATTATTGAATTCTGGAATTGTCACAAAAAAATGATTTTGCCTTTATGATAAAAATTTCGTGAACAATGAGTATGTTCTTCCTTCCGACCGTTTCTGTGCTCAACCATTTTCAGAGAATATATTTTGTGCAACCGCATAGCAACGTTTAAAAATTGTTCAATTCAGTCTGGACTGATCATATAATAAGTGCAAACAAGCAAAAATTTCGTACTTGATTATAAAACATCTCCAATGTGCGGCAAACCTAATGGCTGTGCTTTTCTTGATAAGAACCGTTACGGATAAAATGGAAAGCGAATTTCAATTTTATAATGGCCAAATGCCATGTTAGTGATTTGACATCACCAATTTAATGTTTCCCAAGAAGTCAGTCATTTCAAATAATCGTATCTTCTTGAGCAGGTCGACATGCAAACATCATTCATCTTATCACTTGGTTCTTCACCTGGTAGAACAAACGAGTCTACCGTTTCAATCCTATTGGCATTGGCTTAGCCGCTGGCCATATGGTCAACAAATAGCAAGACTCATCCTTATAATAAATTACGTTTATTGACTATGAAATACAATCGATAACTTTTACTGAAGAATCTGAATTGCCACCGCCAAACTTTTATGCTCGTTTGCACGGTTTCTATTGTTAACTTGATCTACACGGTGTCCCTTGAACCGGTGTGAGGCCAAGAATATTACTCTAGAAAATAAAGATAGTTTATTCATACAGTCATGAACAAAAATCATTACCTCAAAAGTTATTCAGATTTTGTGCAAGATGTTATGTCTTATTTATTATTATTTCGTATACTTTCTCAGGTTTTGACCGGATAAAGATTACCTTTCCCGGTTTCAAAAATCAAAAGAACTTACATTGCAAGTTTCGAGAAAACACTTCGATTCAGTAAAAGTGGCATCAACTCCTTCCATTTTTGAAGTATGTGGAGAGCTAGTCAGTTCAAATATTATTTGTGTTATATCTCGAAACATTTTACAATTTTCTAAATCAATATACACGAAATAATTTAATAATTGTACTCACTTTCAAAAAGTTATGTTCAAACATTGAGTAGAACTACTATACTACCATAGAACTATCACAGCACAATGGGCCTTTCCTTTGTTCAAGCTAGCGTACGCAAACTATGCTATGATGTCTTCGCGCTGCCAAAAGTCCCAGTACTACAGCGGTAGAAATGTCTACCAAAAATCGGTCTATCTGAACGGGAAATCCCAAGCAGTGTAATTTTTTTCATTAACTTAAATTTTGCAATGAGAAATTTGAAAATAGTATTATTTAATTAATAACTGATGCATTTCCTTCAACTGGAAACCTAATATATAAATAAAATAAAATATTTAGATGCATATAAAAAAAAATGTTAATTTAGGTGTACCAAAAAAGCCCTCAGAAATGAAACTGGCCTCATAAGACTACAATTTTCAACTCGACTCAACATTACTTGAATCGGAGCAACCAACAAAACACGATTGATCACGAGAGTTTGTGTCTTCGGGAGTCATTCTGATCTTAGAAGATTTATAGGAGAAATCATTTTTTGGTGATTCGAATTTTTCGTCTGGAATATTTAGACATAATATTTAAGAGACTAAAAAACCGGTCGAATTCCATAACTTTTCAGGATATCGGTAGATGACTCCAAATTGGTAGAAATATCGATAAATCGGTAGAATCGGCAACACTGTATGATAAGTCTATGTTCATAACGGATTTTACAATTTGAATTATGCTAGTGCATGAACCTTTCCAATTTTCGCTTTTAGACCATATGGTACCTTTTGTTATTCTATACTACATGGCTCAAGAGACATCGAATATCAGACATCAAACTCAAGACCCTGACAGATATGCAGAATCTAAAAATTATATATTTTTTTAAATTATAATTACATATAATTATGTTTCTGTACCTATACCACAGGGAAAACAATTCAAATGACGTAATTTTTCCAAAGACACTACGTTAAGGTGATAACAGGCCCTAATTTTATTTTGTTGAAATAAAATGGCGGATATGTTTGAATGTGAATGCGTTCTTTGTTCTTTATACGACACTTTTGAGTGCTTTTTGTAATTTATAATTAATAATTTTTTTAGTTTTCGATTTATGTTCTAGTTCTCTGTATTTTTCTTCTCCATTGTCTGTTCACTTTAAAATATATTACATCCTGTATTGTTAATCCAGAATTATAAATCAATCTTTATAATTCATCTCGAATTCAAGTTAATTATGTGAAAACATTAATGTTTAGAAACAGCAAGGCCCAATTATCGATGTCCTGTTAACATATACTTGGTTCATTTCGATTAGGTCAAAAGCTACTGATCAATATCCCATTACTAGTATATATGAAGGTAATTACTAGTGTATATGGAACTAATTAGTAGTGTATATGAAGGTAATAAATACATTTCATTCGTTTAAAACATTTTCTCTTTATGAAGGGTAACTGAATCAAAAATTTTTAGAAATAAAACCCAAATTTTTCGGCCACTAAATAAATAAATTTGATATTCCAACTATTTTGAAGGAAGAAAAATATTTTATATTAATTCTTGAAACAAGTTGAATGTTGCTAATCTTTCGCTTTCTCGTATCAGTGTTGTCATCAGAATTCTTTTTTCGTAGTATCTTACTTGAAAATTACTTCAGGATTCTTCAAAACCCTCAGGTACTTGACAGTTCGCTCAGTGTGATTAATTGACCAATTATAAACATTTTAACTGAGTTGTATAAACTATATAAGAAAAACTTTCAAGCTGAATCACACTCGACGTTTCTTTCATATTCAAAAATTGTTGGGAAAGTCAGAATTTGACCTCAATTTTCTTCATCATCGAAAATTTTCTTTTAAGACATGGGAGAGGATAAATTTATATTTCTGTTTCTGATCAACCCAATTGTCACAGACGTCATTAGACAATGAAATAATGAATTCAATGAATCAGAAAATGCTCTGTTTTGAATTTTTGTATTACCATATTTCTTTAAAATCCTATTAATGCTTTGATTTGGATATTCATTATTAACCACTAGCCCTTTCATATGTTCCATTTGACGTCGACATAGAAATTTGCATTGTAGTTGCATTGAATTTGGGGTCATCGGTTGGCTATTGTTCTTTCTTAATCGTGGTGACATCCACCTATTGTCTGCTGATATTGAAATACGATAAAGTACGCTGAAATCACATTCAATGTTTGTACAAAAAGAACATTAATTCTTGAAAATTTCATGATCAGCACTCACCCACTCAATCCAGGAAAAGAAAAAATGAGACTTCTTTATTTCATAAGTAATAAAAAAATGTAGAAATGCAATGACGTTAGGTTAGGAGCTTTTTTTTGCACACTGATCAAGAATCTTTTCTTTTTGGCTTTGGAAAAGTGCGATAAAAAACAACGGAGAGAGATGATATATAATAATCAACGAACAAATAAACAACGAACCATCTTCTGGTTGGATGGTTTAACAACCGAAACCGGTCGTGTAATAGTATTAATAAAGTGAAAATTAGACCAAAATAATTGTTTTCTTTTAATATTCAAGATGGATTTCCACAAAATAAATGAGTCATCAATTCGTTCTAAAAAATATAGTTGTTTCGTTTTACTCAGACACTTTTATTCCACGATATTTGGGGCCTCCCTCGTATGTTGAGTAGAGTAATTTTCCACTTATCGGTACCATTACTCAGACTTGTACTATGAGGAAATTACTGATGGAATATTTGAAACCGAAGTAAATCCAAAATGATCTGAATTATAGGACATTTCCTCATCCGGTTGAAAGTTAAGTGGATCAAAGTTTGCATAAAGATCATAATTGAATTAATGACTCTGCATCTACATGATAAACGGATCAAAATCACTCAGAATTAAATGGTGCAATATTTCTTCATGAACTATACGTCATTGAAGTGTATACTTATATCGAAATATGTCACGTAAGAGTTACGATATCCTTACGGAAAAAAAAACCATAAAAAATTAATTAATATTCATTAGTTTTTTCATCTATCACTTGACGAAACTTTGGAACTAGTTAGGTACCTAATGATATCAGCGAATCATTTTAATCAATCTACATCGAGATGAGCTCAATGTGTATCACTTGACAAGGTGACACCTTTAAGAGATAACGGCATTGAAGTGTCCTTCGTGGTCACCATTTGATGCTACGATGAACTTTCAGACCAGTTTTCATAAAGTATGTCTTTATGATCAGGATCAGCATTGAGTATCAAAAGTGCACACATTTCACAATGTCAATTTATTTCAAATACTCTCTTCGTTTCAATTGTTACTTTGATGATTCATTCTAGTAAAATGAGCTTATTTATCGCATACATGAAAAAAATTAAATCTCGGGAAATCATTAAAATACTATATTCTAAAGAAAATTGCGTATTTCTGAAATGAAACATCTGGCATAATTGCTCGGATCATTCAACACTATACTACATCGTCCAATGAAATCGCTCAATTTTTGAATACGGACCAATAGAAACAAACTGTATCTGAAAACACTCAACCTCACAGTGTTTTCACTTTTAGAAATTTGTTTTTATCAAATGCCTAATTTGCATAGGAATATTAATACGTCCGTATAGCTATGGCCGTTGGTGGAAGTAGCGGTCGTCATGATTACGATAAACAAGCAGTTGTTAGCGATAACTTCAACAGCACATTTGGCAGTTCTGTCAGTTTATTTTCGTATTTTACCATAAAGTAGATAAAAATGAAACATTTTGGGAATTGTAATATTACTTCAATTGAGGAAAGTGTGAAGAAAAGTGTGCCGCTTAATACAGTGAAGTCAAGATCCTACATTTGGAAATAATTTGAAGAATTCTGTGCTGCCCGGGAATACCTTGTAAATGAAAAAACAAGTTTGTCAGTGCTCAATAATATTATGCTAGACTGGGCTTTCAATATGAAGAAAAGAGATGGATCAGACTACAGGGAAAGTGTCGTAAAAACCTTGTGGAATAATACTGCCAAACAGCTGCAAGAGAAATTTTATTCCGAATGGGGTGTTAGGTTCGTTCCATTCACAGACGTGGCTTTTGAAACGGCGCGGGATGCACGAAATGCCAAGAGGCGTATTTTGCAAGTGGACCCTGAGAAAAGAAAAGTCAGTGCCAAGGCGCTGTCTTTGGAGCAACACAAAAAGATGGTCAACTTATGTAAAGAAGATAATCCAGATGGTTTGAACAGAAAATTTTATTTTATTGCTGCATTGGAGCTGGCTTGACGCGGAGGAGAGGGTTCATCATGCCTAATTTCGCATTTCCAATTCGAAATTGAAAACGATGGTTATCCCACGGGCCGAATTGCCTACAATCCGATATTTTCTAAAACAAGACAAGGTGGTGCCCAAAAATGTGTGGAAACGAAATGGCTGACTCCCAATATTGAAGAAGATATTTGCCCGGTGAGGTTATATAAGCTACTTGTATCCAAAAGAACTGCAAACATAACCACTGAAAGACTATTCCTTACTCCACATAAGAATTGGAAATATGGTTCATGATTCAAAAACTCCCCAGTCGGTCCCAATACGATAGCTAAATGGACAAAAGAATCGGCAGAACTCATTGGCATCAACACAACCAAGTCAAAGATATCCAACCACTCGCATCGAGCTACTGCTGTCAGCCAATTAGCCAAAGCAGGAATTGGCGAGGAACAGCTGATAAAGATAACAGGCCATTCTTCTGCAGCGTCAGTGAAACCGTATCTCCAACTGGACCAACAACATCACAAAAAAATAATCACAGCCATAAGGAATGAAAAAAATGTCTTTCAAGAAACAACATCAGTATCTACTTCATCATTCGAAAATAATGCTCGTAATGTGTATAATAATTGTACTATCTATAATTATTATTTTGAGAATAAAGATGAATAATTTGTTGTTATGCTTCTATCTGGTTATTTTTGAATAAAAAACTATTTTTTATTTCGTTTGATTCATATTGTTGAATGATCTTTCCAAATACCACACGAGATTCGAATTTTTTTTGAGAACACTCTGTCGTTTTTTGCAAATTATACAAATTTCACTCAACGAAGTGATACCGAAATACCACTCGCCTTCGGCTCGTGGTATTTTAAGGATAACTTTGTTTCAAAATTTAAACGCATAATTCCCAAAAAAAAAGAGTGTTCTAAAAAAATTCTCACCTCTAGTGGTATTACCCTTGATAACATTGTAAATAGCTCACTTTAAAAATCCAATTTCTTGAGTTTTTCAGAGTTTTAAGTTATTTTGGCTCAGAAAAAAGTTGATTGTTGAAACAACTTTCGTATTTCTGAAGGTCATCTTAGATTATTTCTCTAAGAAAATGACGAAATGTGCAGAACGCGGGTCTTGTATGCAATATGCATTAATTCTTAATTAAATTTTCAATCAATTTGCTACGCTGTTTAAATTATAGTAAGTACCTATATGACAGTCAGTATTACTGTCATTCTTATACCTAGTTGATTTTTAGCTTAATAAAGAGATACATGAGTTGTGCAAGTTGCAATGCTAGTATATCTGGACATTGTATACTTACTGGGTCTCCGGAAAAATTTGGGAGATCTCCCGGATTTTGATAGAACATTAAAAAATATAATGAGAAAATCCTATAATTTTTTTCCCAGCGGCCCTCCCTTGGGCCTCCAAACGGACGCCACTGGTAATCAATTCTTCTTCAATAACTTTTGAATTACTTAATATAATTTGATCAAAATTTTATACGATAAACAGTAGTAAGGATCTCTCAAAATATTGCTCTTAAAACATAATTAGCTTGTTGAGTTTATCAGGGGCAGAATAATTGTGTATCCCATTTTCAAATTAAATTTAGGAAGATATTCAAACTTCAATAAATCATCAACGCGTCAACAAAATATAAAATGCTAATGCAAGATATTTATTTATTTCATAGGCACCATAGTAACGTTTGTAAAAACAGTGCATTTTCTAATACTGATAATTTCAATTTAAAATAAAACATTAATTCTTTTAATTCTATCGTTAACAAACAAGAGTACCTTTCCTTCAGCTTAATGTTCAAGGTATGCAAATTTATTTTTTTCAAATACATATCATATCATATTTGTTGTTTACAAATGCTCTGCAAGTCTTTATCTTTGTATGTTTTTCTTGGGCTTGCTGTTGTGATTGTTGTTGTTTTAATCTAATTTTATATTGTAAAATCATATTATGTATACTGTTGCCATACGCTAAATAAATATAAATAACAGGGTGTTTTAAATGTAAGCAATAAAATGTACAATCTGAGCCGCCCCTGATAAACTAAAATGGCTATTTATGTTTTAAGGGCAGTATTTCAAGAGATTCTTATTACTGTTTATCGTATTAAAATATTAAATTATTAAAATTATCAAATTATATTAAGTAGTTTAAAAGTTAATCAAGAAAAATTGATTACCAGTGACGTCCTTTAGAAGGTCGTATTTTGGTTGGGAGGGCCGCTACGAAAAAATTCATGGGAACTTGTGATCTTAGTTTTTAATGGATTTATCCTCAGAAACGAGTGAAATTAAACTCTGAAACAAAAAATTCTCCCAGTCTCCCAGGGAACTGAAAAAGTAACTTAAAATCTTGTCGTTTTAATCCTGTTCAATAACCTTGAAAGCTGTAAACCGTAGTTGCTTTGAGGGTGACTACGTTTGGGATACTCAAGTGTTTATATATTTCTACTACCAATATGACCTCTAGTCTTCTACTACTCATATATTCGCAGTTATGAATCAGCTTAACATTCTCTTCCTTGTTTGAATCATGTTATTATTATTGCTTACTCTGAAGCTAGCTAAATGTTCATTTATTCTTGTTGAAACTTCTTCCACTTCTGCCTATATACGGTAGATAGTATTACAGTTTCTGCAATTGAGTCTGTACACACCTGATTTATTCAGGGGGTTGACCGTATCTTTATTGTGTGCTAATTTTTTGCCTAATATATTAGAGGACTTGAAAGAGATCCCGTAATAGCTGATTACTTATTTTGTAAGAAATGCTGCATAAGAATTCTGTTCTATTCTTTATACTCCTAAAATAAGTACACTTTTAAACCAAACAGAGCAAAATACTCAGCTGCAGAAAAGACTGAAGCTAGAGATGCTGTGCGAAGTATGGAAGCATCAGCACCCCAAGATGACCCAGCTGAATTCTGAAGAATTGTATTCCTAGTTTTCTTATACTTACACGTCTTGTTTGGTGTTGTTTTCATGCTTTCCTGAGAATGCCATTTTATTGTATGAAAATTTATTTGATGATTTCCATGTATTCGAATGACTTATAATCGATATTCATAGGGTGAGATTACAATAATATTATTGTTTCTTTGGCCGACATGGCGTGAATTGTTTTTGATGTTTTGTTTTATATTTATATTTATTGTTATTTTTATCATCTAATTTATATTTCATATTTATTATTGTATAGGGACGTCATTTCATCTATTTTTTGTCTTTATTGCTACACCAATAGTATGATCCATGCCGTTGTTTATAAATTGGTTTTGCTTTTTAGCCTGATGAAGGAGCTAAATGCTCTGATACGTTGTCATTGAATAAATTGTTTACAATTGTTCCTTGTGACTGATATTTCTCACCATCGAATTCCTAGTTTTCAGTTTTAGGCTCAGATCATTTAAATGAGCCTTGTAATAAAGAAATGAATCTAATTCAACTCCTAAGTATTTTGGATGGAAATTATGTTCGATAGGGGAATCATTGAAAGCTAATTTCCTATATTTTTTATGATTATTCAGATGGAAACAAGATACCTCCGTTGTGATGGGATTGGAACATAATCGCCATTCAATAAAATAATTCTATAAAATTTCCAAATCAGAAGATAGTATGTTTTCCAGAGTATGGAAATCCGAAAGTTGGTAAGCAATGTCGTCAGCATAAACAAATTTCTGAGGTGATGTCATGGGTAAACCACATAAAAATTGAAAAGTAAAGGAGCGACAACTGATTCTTGTTTTTAAATGTCTTGAAATTGCTGCTCTTATTGTCAATAAAAACACGAAACCTTCTATCAGATAACATATTTTCTAATAATCGTACCATTTTGCCACACTTCAGATGGTTATAGAATTTGAAAATTAATCCATCTTTCCACACAGTGTCATATGCCGATGATAAATCAATGAAAGCAGCTAATGTTTTAAACCTATTATTGAAGCCTGATTCTATAAAAGTCGTAAGGCTGAGAACCTGATCTGAACAATTTCTATTTTTACTAAAGTCTCCCTGGAAATTTTGTAGAGCATTTTCTATAGAAGATTCAGTTCTAAAAAGAAATTTAATAGTTTATTAAATTTTTAAGAAATAATCCTGAAACACGACGATTTTTTATTTTAATTCACCGTATATTGAAATAATTATCTAATATACATTGCTTTCGCGTAATGACGTCACCGTCATTTTTTTAATGGAAATATTCTCCATTTTCGGATTACTCTAGCTGAGCTTATTCCAAAAATATATCACATGTAACAAATTGCAGGGTGTTACTTTAAAACTAATTGTCGCTAGACAATAAGTATTTTTCAATATTGTTAATTTGACTAATAAAGAATGTTACGCGTTACTTTATGAGCACACACAAAACTATTGTTTTTATGCCCACCCTAGGTCAATTGGGATCAACATGTGATACATTTTTAGAATAAGCTCAGCTAGAGTAATCCGAAAATGGAAACAAAATAGGGGAGGTCCATTCAAAAAAATGAAGATGACGTCATTACTCTTTTTGTGTTTTGTAATTTCCTTCTGCTAAAATCATCAAGTATTTTCTCTGTTTCAGTCAAGTACCTATTGTAAAAAATGTGTTGAAATCCTATACAATATTCAGGCTATATCCCAAACGGCTTTTGTATTTAACAAAATCGAAGACTTTATTAGTTATTTTACTCTTCTTTAACAATGGTTAATATAGTTAGCATGTTGTACATTGGAAGTTACAGCGATTGAAACTTGTTTGACGTTGAAAAACGGGGTTTTTGGATAGAAGGAATTACGGACTGATGTAGGAACACAAAAACTTTATTCTCCAGTTTGAAGAGTGAAAACTGCCAAAAAACTCTTTGACGAACGTGGAACTGGAAATAATTTATCAAATAGACAAGTTGGAAATATATCCATTCCACATTGAATTGATCTGAGTGATCCAGCAAGTTGAATTCCTTACAATGTTCAGATGACAGAGAGTAATTTCGATGGGGTATTGAATTTCATCTAGGAACAAATAACTTGTGGCATTGTAAAGCTCAATCAACATTCGAATAATTTAAAAGCTCACTGAATGTATGGACATAACACATAACTTGTAGCGTGAACAACTATCGTAGTCTTTCTTTTACACACCTGTAAGACTTGTGTTTGTATTGATTGACCATTATTTCCACGAGGTAGGTACCTACCAGCATGGCGTGGAAGGTCACCGTATGGACTTTAATACAACGTTTAACCTGTATTATCTTCCTTTAGAATTGAATGCCAAGCAAGTATATAATTTTAGCGATTCGCTAGGGATAGTTGTTGACAGTAGGTACATTCAAGCCAATTAATTCTCATCTCAAGACATCTCAATTGAGTAGAGGAACATAATGAGGAAAACGCATAATGAGGAATTCCTAGTTCTAGATAGATATTTTAGGCTGAGGTCGTATTCGAACTTCTCTGCCATGATGAGAAAATAAAATGAATTCAATATTTTTTCTTTACAATGCATGATTTTCTTATGATATATTCCATAGGATATATCAAAATAAACTTATAGAGTACGCGTCAAAATTATGGAAGAAATTCACTTTCTCAGAAGAAATATATTTGCTGACGCAATCATGAAACAGTTAATTTTTTTTTAAGGATTTTTGTTGTACCCTGTGCCATCACCATCAACCCCTTCTAATTTTTCGTAAAGGGAAAGTGGGTCGTGTGGTTCTTTTTTGGTTCAAAGAGGTTTTCAGTATGTGCACTTTGTCATAGCTCATTTACTTTGAGATAGATGATGGTACCTGTTGTAATTTCTCACCGAAGGAATGTCGACCATTATAGTTTTGTTCACGCATAATTTTCACCACACTTTTATGTAGAAAAAGATTAAGTGACATTGAACATTTATGTCGGCCTTGATGTACCACCCAGAGAATGATTATGCATTACAAAAGAATTGAATTAAATGCTCAAAATGAGCACTATCGTTCTGGATGCAATTATCTAACATGCCTACTTGAGATTATGATTATATCTGAAGCACAGTGCTTCACTCATTTTTCACGCGAGAGGGTTGAAAGCGGTTGAGAGTTGTGCATGAACAAAACTGCAATTATCGACTTCAATTCAATCACAAATTTCAACAGGTACCATCATCTCAAAGTAAATGAGCCATGACAAGTGCACATACTGAAAACCTCTTTAAGGTAACAATTTAAAAAATATTTTTTTTAAATTTCTGCAAATATGTAAAAATTATACAAAGACCTTGCCAAAAAGTACTGCATGACCTGGTTTCTCTGTTCAAAAAATTAAAGGGTAGATCAAGATGGTACTGGGTGCAACATATATTCTTCAAAAATGCTTAAGAATTTCGTGAAGCTTCTACAAGAATTTCAGGTTTTTACGCCAAATGTTTTCCTTCTGAGAAAATGTAATTTTTCCATAATTTTAACGCGCACTGTATATCTGAGACCTTTCGAATTGCTAAAACTACTTATGGACATATGGACATTATCAATATCTTATATATTCTCGAATATCATAATCATGGCGTCCTATTACGAGAAGATATAGGATGCTTTATATTTACTTTAGGGCAGGGAATCAGAGTAGGTCATAAAATACACTAAAGAATGGAATTAGACGAATGCATGCAGTTTCTTAGAAGCATATAGTAAAGGTACACAGGATTACCAGGTTAAACCGTGTGGATGCAGAAAATACAGGAAATGGATGTGAGGTACTTGCCGACACGTGTTTCTACTAATTAGCTTCTTCTGGGCTAGACAACCAAAAAAAGAGGATAGGGAAGGAAATGAATAATTAAAAATAAAATAACACGACAACAGGTGACCATGACAGGAGGGAGCATCCAATTTGAGGCTCCATTATCCCTTTTCAATATATAATTTCACCGTATTGTCTCCTCTCTTAATTATAAGAATAGAGCTATATACAGGGTGCGGCAAAAGTCAGTTTACCGTTTTGCATATGAGAGAAAAAAAAGCCATTGTTCCCGCTCCCCTTTTCAACACGTTTCAGCTGCCTTCTTCCACCCTACGTGTGATACTGGCCAAGAATCCGCGCATGCGTGAATAGTGAGTACCAGACAGTGTAAACTGACTTTTTCCGCACTCTGCATATAAACTGCCTGTATTAATAATTGTTTGACAGTACGCATGGATTTTAGTTACTAAGCTAATTTGTTTCAAATGCATATTTCCATAGAAAAGTACCAACTATTATATATATACATATATTTCTCAAGAATTTTATTTCTAACAAGAATATGTAAAAAATATATGGTGGTCCATTAAAAAAATCGAAGTTTATGTTACAGCTCCAAAACCATATTTTTATAATATCAAACTAGGAATATCATTAGATTTCCTAAAGAAGTGACAAAGGAATATTTTCACAGAAACAATGAACTTAGAAAAATATATAAAAATAAGAGATTGGGTCAGAAATGTAGAAAATTGTACAAACTTCTTGTATCTGTCGAACATGTCAAGATATCAATGTGCGGTTTTCGGCATTCATTTTCTAATGAAAATCAACCTCGTAGCATTTAGGCAAGTTTTTCTCTAACTCCTTTAGAAATTGGTATTTCCTATCAAAACTGTCTAATTTGGACTACCAAGTCTTTCAGAATTGCTGCATTAATTAAAAACACAACCTTCTGTCAGACAATATAATCCTATAGTTTTCCCACCGATCGGATTTGTAAACGAACCCTTCCTTCTACAAAATATTGAGTATACCTTATGCCTATGACAATTCTATGACTGAAGCTCCTGCTTGTACACCTTCATTGAAACCTGATTCTATGAAAATGTTAATGCTGAGAACCTGATCTCTCTTTATTTGTTATTCTTTCAAAAAATATCTTGGAAACTTTGTTCAGTAATTTCTGAAACGAAATTCATTCTAAAAAAATATTATTTTCAAAACCTTGAGGAAACAATAAATAAACTGTTGTGTCAATAACTCTCAAAATCAGAAGGAATTTTCTTTCTTTTCCAAATAGCTTTCGCAGTATCGAAATACTTTAGGATAATTTCCAGAATAGAGATTATTTTTCATTTAGACAGTCCCCTAGATAATACCTTTCTTTCTCAATTTTCATTGAATTATAAAGCCTGATATTTTCCGAGATTTGGTATATTCAATTGTAGATATAGGTACTTATGCAGTATGAAACAAAAACTAATTATTGGTAAAAATAAAACGGAACAACCCTAACAATATATTACTCAACTTCAAAGACGTATGTATATCATTCAATCTTATTATATCATGGTGTGAGATAATATTTGTATTCCATATTAATTGAAACCCTGAAGGCAATAATAGCAATTTTCTCAGCCTAGCTTTGTTGCTGAATTTGTCCTCATTTTAACGAACTTGGCGTTTAAGAAGCTGCAAGAACTGGTTCCTTCGATTTCACGAATTTCATAGAATAATGAAAACTTTATTTTTTAGTTTAATTTAAAGCAATAATAAGGAAGTATAGATTCAGTAAAATCCTGAGGATGGATCGAATTGAGGTATTTACGCGAAAAATCTCTTGCCATCACGGTAGTGATGTTCACATTTTTCAATATCATTTTGTAATCTTGATCTCCAATATTTTTTTCCTGATTCTAATTAAGTTAAGTCGAAAAATTTTTTGTTCTGTTCTTGTTTTGATCTCCAAATTAGATGATCATTACTTATTCTTAGTTGGTTTGAATGAGGGGATACTAACAGAGAAATTTTCTTCATTTTATGAGAAATACTTCCTTCTGTTTGATTTTTCCTACCTGAAATCCACAGTTTAATTAAAAATTTGTTAAAGTGTCTCAATAATATATTTGGTGGTAAAGGCCTTCCTGTTTTTTTTTTTTTGTGTAGAGTAAGTAAGTAGTTTCCTTGAGGTTGGCAAAAATATTTGCCAGTAGAATCACCTGAACAATTACTACAACCTTGAGAGTTGATCAGAATGAATTCATTGTTGAGGATTGTTCTTTAATCGTAGCAGTTCTATTAGGATTGGACTGTTCCAGAAAAATACTTCAGAACAAGCGCGCAAAAGCTGCTGGCCTCACGGCAGTGCTTATCTACATTTCCTTTTATCCCGAGAAAAATACCCACCATAAAACTTATCTATCGTCATCAAATACTAGGACGCATATAACTGATAATAGGATTATTCAAGAATGCAGAATATTGTCTCCATAATATTGAAAAAAGATGGCTGGTTTTGAATACTTATTGTTCGTCATGGAAATTCGGTTGAGGACGATCTATTGTATACCAAACAACAATGGAATTTGAATCGGCATTAAAAATAATTTTTTTCTGTATATCATTTGACAATATTCTGAATATTCATATCTACATCCGTGTGAACAGTAGTACGAAAAAAAAAAATTTTCCAACTGTTGTAACTATAATTGCAAAATATGGGGTATATCATTCTCTCTGAAGTCATCCCAATTAAATTCAGAATATTGGAGTCAGGCTAATTGGCAGCAAGCAGTTTTTGGATCACTTAATGCTATGGAAATTGATCAGAATATGTCCGCTCAAGGTTGCAGTGCAAAATATTATTGTAGAAATGTTATTTACGGTTAAATGACGTTATAAAAAAATTATGCAAAGGAAGACATGGTGTCGTGGGACACCAGGTAGAATCGAAGTTCCTTCGGCTAATGTAGAATCGACACAATTTGCAAAAGAAAAATCGTGCTCAATGTTATGTAGGTATCCATGATTTTTCTCTTGAATTTTTCTGATTAGTCTTTATTTAAGTACAGGAAAGTATTCAGGAAATTCAGTATTTTGGGAAATGATAAATTACGTGAAATAAAAAAATCATTAGTCAAATAATCAATTAATATAACAAATTATCTTTATTTTTGTTTGACCCCATAAAATTACATAGAAATAGAAATAATTACAAAAAAGTTTTTTATTATAATAGGTAATTCTTATTTATCAGTCTCGTTATTAAATTCTATTGCTGAAGCTATTGGCTTGTGGTAACTAAAATATGACACATATGTTTATGATTCTATTTTATGCAAATACCTCAAAAAAACAGCATCAATAGCAGTACCATATCTCGTTGTTGATTCTTTCGATTGTGATTTATATATAATTTAATTTATATTCAATTTAATTCTCTAAGAGAAATGACAGTTTTCACTACAGTTTCAACTCCGTTGTTCGTTTTACATATAGCTGAACAAAAGTCTCCAACTTCTGTACGTCTAGCATTCACATCGCCAGTATTTTTTAAGATTATGTCCATATTTGGGGTTAAAATCAATTTTTGTCTTGATATTCGAGAATAACATTTCGGCATTACCTCTAAAAGTCTGTAATTTTCTAATATAAAGCCGAAAATGGTCTCAATCGATTGGCTTTGATGAAGAATCCAGGGTCAAACTATAGGGTGTCCGTCCGGCCATCTCTATCTTCTAATAGTTCAGTCAATAAAGCCTGGGGAACGAAATAATTAGCGGCAATGAAAATTTTTGCTTTTATTGTTTGGGACACAAAATAGGATACCCAAAAAAATTTTCAACCCTCTGGAGGAAAGGCTTAAGAGGGGAGGGGGGTAAAAAAGTTTTTTTTCTTATAACTCTGGATAAAAAATTCCGAACGGGTTGAAATTTTTAGGGATGGTTAAGTAAATAATTATACATCTTGTATTAAAATTTCAACCTTCTGGGGTGACAGCTATGCGGTTGAGGGAGTAGGAAAGGTTTTTCTCATAACTTCGGATAAAAAATTCCGAATGGGTTGAAATTTTGAACCATCGTTAAGTTCCTGATAATACACCTCGTATCGAAATTTCAAGCTTTTGCGATTAAGGTTAAGTGGTCGACGGGATGAAAAAAAAATTTTTTCGAAACCTTTTATAAATAATTCCGAACAGGTTGAAGTGAACTTGTTTTTTTCAATCAATTAAATTACCCCGCTATTTTCTTGAATTGAGTGCGGAAAATAGCGGGGGAATTTAATTGATTGAAAAAAACAATTTCACTATGATAAATGGTTTAATTGAGAATTTTTGTACGTTTTAAATGCCTTAACCTTCACCCCAGAGAATTGAGATTTCAACACGAGATGAATGATATTCTGCCTGGCCATACTTTTGAATTTCAACCTGTTCGGAATTATTTAGAAAAGGTTTCGGAAACATTTTTTTTTCATCCCGTCGACCACTTAACCTTGATCGCAAAAGTTTGAAATTTTCATATGAGGTGTAATATCAGGAACTTAACGATGGTTCAAAATTTCAACCCATTCGGAATTTTTTATCCAGAGTTATCGAAAGAAAACCCCCTCTACCGCTTATCCTTCACCCCAGAGGGTTGAGAATTCAACACAAGATGGATAAGTATCTACTTAACCATCCTTAAAAATTTCAACCCATTCGGAATTTTTTATCCGAAGTTATGAGAAAAAAACTTTCTTACATCCTCCAGTGCTTAGCCTTCACCCCAGAGGGTTGAAATTGCAAAACAAGATGGATAAGTATTTACTCAAACATGCTCTAAAATTTCAACCCATTCGGAATTTTTTATCCGGACTTATGAGAGTAAAGACTTTCTCACCCTCTCCACCGATTAGCCTCCACCCCATTGGGTTGAAATTCCAATATAAGCTATGTAATCATTATCTTAACAATGCTTCAAAATTTCAACCCGTTCGGAATATTTTTACCGAAGTTATGAAAAGAAAACATTCCTCACCCCCTCCACCGCTTAGCCTTCATTCCAAAGAGTTGAAATTTCAACACGAGATAGACAATTTTATGCTTGACCATGCTCTAAAATTTCAACCCATTCGGAATTTTTTGTCCCGAGTTATCCTCCACATAACCTTCACCTCAGAGGGTTGAAATTTTAGTACAAGATGTATAATCATCAACTTAACCATTCTTCAAAATTCCAACACATTCGGAATTTTTTATCTTTATAAGTTATGAGAAAAAAACCTTTCCTACCACCTCCACCGCTTAGCCGTTACCCTAGAGGGTTGAAATTTTAATACAAAATGTATAATTATTTACTTAACCAACCCTAAAAATTTTAACCCGATCGGAATTTTTTATCCAGAGTTATAAGAAAAAAGCCTTTTTTACCCACTCCCCTCTTAAGCCTTTCCTCCAGAGGGTTGAAAATTTTTTTGGGTATCCTATTTTTTGTCCCAAACAATAAAAGCAAAAATTTTCATTGCCGCTAATTATTTCTAGCTAGAGTTTGCGTAGTTTCAGAATAGGTTAACTGTCCTACTACTCGGTCAGTAACCATCATAATTTTTCTTGTGACGAAACTTGGTTTCCTTAATAACTCTTAGATTATCTATCGGATAAAGTTATAACTCGGAAGATATTCAAACAAGATTGAAACAAATAGACTTGCAAAATTTCGCAGAAATTGACACACTGGAATATTTTTGGAAAATATAAGATTTCAATACTCCATACCTCATATAACTTCGGACGTATTTGAACAAAAATTTGTGCATTTATAGAGGCTATTGATAACTTACACATTCTCAGATTTCATTGTCGAAGCTTTCTTCCACTAGAATATATCATAATTTTTTCATTTACTTAAGATAAAAGAGGAATGTCAAAAAGTCAGTCAGAAATGTCAATGCTCGTTGCTCTCATAGATACGTAATCGATTTATATCGATGGTACTTTCAGTTGGGGGAAAATTATTGCGATGGAATAATGTTTGTTGCCCAAATTTAGAAAATCACTGACGTGTGATTTTAGGAAGAGAAAATTTGAACTAAGAACAAAACTCCTGACCTGACGTTGGTGCTTTTCTGAATTTTTTACGTTCAGCATTACTGATTGACATAAGTTTACTTGTTCTTGTTTTCTAGAATGAAATAGTTTTCATTAACTCCATAAATGATACTCCTACAATCTAACAATAGGAAAGTTTTTCGTTACAGCAAAATGTTCTTGATATTTCAATAGGTTTTCTTATTCTAATTATCTAGGATGCAGTTGAAATTTTTTACATGACTCATCTAATGAGTATTTTGCTTATAGGAGCCTTATGTAAATTCTTCAATAATTAAGGAATCAATTTTTGTTCACAAATGTAATGATATTCAAGAGACGAAATTTTATACTTGATTGTAACATAACTTCTTCACTGCTCCTACAAATCCGTTTTCGGATAGTATCACATAGACTGTAAGCACGCAAAAACTCCTGACGTTACATCGGCGCTTTTCTTTATTGCTATTGATGAATTCCTGCCAAATTTGCTCGATAGAATCAAAACTGGAATTCCTTCGAGACGAACATTGTCAAATACCCTTATACAATGAGAGGTTGTCATCACATATTTACGAATATGTATACCAATTTAGTTTTTCAGGTGTTACCTGTTTAGGTAAACATGATTAGTTTCTATCCGATAAGAGATAGGTTGTCGTGATTTCTGAAATTAGAATAACTAGTGATAACTAGTGAAAGTATAAGCCTCCGGTAATTATAATTGGTTTCTATCATTTACTTTCGCAAACTTGTGGGCTTTTTCTTTCGTCATCTTAATGATCATTCTCATAGAAAAGGAGAAATATCTTCGGCATCAAATTAATCTAAGATTTAATTTAATTGAATCATTACGGCTGAAGTTGACTACTATTTCGAAAGACATGCTATCCGGAGTTTGGTTGATACTTCTATCCCAATGGGGACTTGACAACTTTGAATTTAATTTACGAATTCACCCTTAGACCAATCATCGAACTATCAATTCATTCAGTAAAGTGAACATTTTTATCATGGTAAATTACACGAACGAACAACGTTTGCAAGTTAAAAAAATTTACTACCAAAATCCGGAGTCGGTGACCGTAACTTTGAGAGCCTTTACTCCAATTTTCGGTCGTAATTCGATCCCTAGTAGACAGCAATCATAAGTTTGGTGCAAAAATCTGAGTCTACATATTCGCTGTTGGATGTTGGCGTGCCTGTGAGATAAAGAACCGGTCGCTGCCGTTCGGGCCTCTGTAGCCGACGACCCAAATCAGTCAATTCCACGGCGTTCTCGAGAATTGGGCATCGGTCAGACTACCTATAGATAGGCAACTCTGGCATGAATTTTGGTCCCGATTTCGAGAGCTCAACTTACAGCGCCATCTTTAGTTATTCCCTAGTTGATTACAGATTCTATTCGCACAACGTTCCATCTCTTGGCGCCCTCTAGTGCATTTTATATGAGTTATCAAGGGATTCCACTCAAGCGGAGATTAAATCCCATATTTTTATTGGATTTTAAAACAAATACATTTGAAATGACCATTATTTTAATCTGCTGAAGATAGTAGCAATTTCAATAAAAAAATATCATTTGATGAGAAAGTTGTGACAATTTGCAGCAGATTAAAAGAATTATGGTCATTTCAAATCGAAGAACATACTAATATTTAGAGGATGAAAGGAAATAAACAAAAAATCAACTTTGGAAATATATATATAATGCAGTAAATAACCAATTGACAAAAATTTCAATATCGAGGGAAAGAATAAACGAACCAACAATAATTATGCAACAATTAATCATCAAATTATGAAAAATACATTAAAAGAATAAATTAGAATATTAGTGACAAATATATCAATTTAAGCATGAAATGCGTAAATCTCACATATCCGTTGAAGTATCTAGGAATCTTCTGATAAACGATTTTTATGAAACCCACTATTAGTGGAATACCCAAAACTATAATCAATGACCATGAGAAGTTCACTAATATATGAATACCTTGTTGCCTCAAAGTTTCTTCAGGAGTTCTGGAAGGTAGAAAAAATATTTCATCATTATGAGGGCGGCTTACATAATCTGAAAGATTATTGAAATTAAAAAAATGATAATCATTGGGAGTAGAATGAATTACTTAGCAAATGAAGTGTTGGTAGAGAAAATCTTTTTAGCTGTCCATGTAGGTCTATGCAATCCATATGAAAATGCTTTATGCAAATAACGTTTTTGGATGAATGAAGACATGGATTTCCGATTCTTTCCAACCAAACATTTCTAACACCCTCAACTTGTGTAATGAAAAACCTAGAAAGAAAACAGTGTTAGAAACTGTCCCAAATTTTTACTAATCAGAAATTACTGTACGAATATGAAATTGCTACAGAAAATATTAATTCACAGTACATTTTTAGTGAGTTATAAGTTATTCCAAAACCACTAATTATATGAATGCAACACATACCTTTTGACATTAATATCACTGTAGCAATTGGGAACACAGCAAGAATAAATCATTTCAATTAAATTAAATTGAATAGGTTGAATACCTCTCTAGCTGAATAACACTATTTTTTGAATAAAAAATAAGTAGTCTATGTATGGAATAAACCTAGAACACGACATGGGAGAAAAAAATGGCGTTGGCATAGATAACATGAAAGTTCATGGTCGTCAAAGACTAGTCCATCAAGACCGAAATCCGATAAAATCCGTTTTTACCGATCAGAAAAAAAAAAATAAAAAGATTGGTTTAATAGCTTACAAAGACAGTTCACATGCACATCCCAGCGAAGGAACTGATCGATATGTATACCCAGAAATTTAACCGAATTTTTGGACTGGATTTTAATGTTTCTTATTCCTAATTCAATATTTCTTATTGAGCTTATATAAGCGCCAAAATACAAACATTCAGTTTTTGACACATTTGCCATTAGGCCGTTTCTGTCACACCAGTCCACAAATTTTTCCATAAGGCAATGCAGGTATCTCAGTAAGTCCTCAAAAGTATTAGCTGTCAGAATGAAAGCCACGTTATCGGTGAACAAAATTAACATATTGGCATCCATACACTCCGGCAAGTCGTTCACGAACAGAAGAAACAACAGTGGTCCTAGAACAGAACCCTGTGGAACACCATGATTCATATCATAAACCCTGGAGAAAGAATTCTCAACCTTTGTTCTTATAGTCCTGCCCATCAGAAAACTCAGCAACCAGTCAGCAAAAACACCTCTAAATCCCAATGTATATAGTTTCTCGCGCAGAAAGGTGTAGTTCAAAGAATCAAAGGCCCGCGAGAGATAAAAAAATAAACCGGCAATGTGTTTACCCGAGTCAAGGGACGAGTACACATACTCTGATAACGAGCTAGCAGTCAACTGGGTCGACCTACCCTTTCTAAATCCATGTTGCGAGTCCGTGATAACATTAAATTTATCCAAGAAACCCCAGCATTCTTTCGCATACCACCCTCTCAAATACCTTAGAGAAGACACCAAGGATGGATATAGGCCGATAATTAGTCATATAAGCAGGGTTATTCTATTTAACAATTGGCAAGACTAGAGCAGTCTTCATGGCTGAGGGAAATTTACCTGTAGTGACAGATAAATTTATATGACGAGCAAGAGTCTCAGAAACACAAGGTGATATAAATTTCAATACTCTCATGGAAATGCCGTCTAGTCCGGTACACTTTTTGTTCTGAAAGGATTTAATCACAGATGAAACCTCTTCAGCTGTTACCGTCCTGAAGAAAAATGTTCGATCAACATATGAAGGCACAGTGCAGTCTGTAGAGATATCACGTCCAAAATGCTTCCTAAATTGGTCTTCAGTTACAATAGCAAAATAATTTCCAAAAACTTCCGCAACAACGGATGGATCAGAATATACCACCTCATTTAGTTTTAGGGATATTTTAGCTACATTTCCTGGTTTTCTACCAGTCTCTTCAGCAACGAGCCTCCAGACCGTCCTGGCACGATTTATTGAATTTGAAATTAAGTCTTCATGAAAACTTAATTAAGCTGTACAGAGAAATCTTTTGTACCTGTTCTTTTCCTGCTTATACTCAATGGCCATCCTGCTACTTCTCGTATTGGCATAGAGCCAATAGAGATTTTTCAAATCCCTGCTTGTTTTTCTTCTCACATCTGCAGTGATCCATCGCTTTGATTTACCACAACCAGTGTGGGGAACCCTCAGTGGACCCCTCAGTCGACAAAGACAGTCGAATTCAAATAAAATCAATTTCAAAAAGTGATGAAAACTATTGTCAACATTATTGTCAAAATAAACATCTGCAAAATCATATTTTGACAAATTTTCTACCATTTTATTTAAATTCTCATCAGATATATCCCTAATCTCAACATTGACTTCTTTCCTTGGATTATGGAAATCAAACACACTGAAACTTATCGATAAAGCTGAGTGATCACCAATATTTGCGTAGAGAAATGTTAAATAGTAATAAAGCCAGGTTATGAGCTTCTACATTAATATTCTAAACATACTATACACGGTATTTCAGCATGAGGTTGCAAGAATTCATAAACGTTTTTCCTCGATTACTTGAAATATTTGGCAATTTTTGCGCGATTGTGCTTGTAGAACAGAGAGCTATCGATTTGCCCAATTGCCTGAATTTTTCGAATATCGAGACGAAAATGGTCTCAATCGGTTGGGTTTGATTTCCTGATGAAGAGTTCGTGGTCAAAATCGAGTATATCCGTCCAACAGTCCGGCAGTATACTCTCTATCTTCAGAAAGAGATGAGCTAGAAGTTTAACTTTTTCTAAATAGAATATTTGTCCTAATGTATCGGTCAAGTTTGAAATTGGAGCAAATCCGGGTGTTTTAATGAGGTTTAAACGAATAGGTAGACTAAATTTCTTGGAAATTGTCAATTAAAACCAACATTCTCCAAGCTTTTTTCAATTATTTGATATCTCCTGAAAAAATGATCAAAATTTTGAAGGTATATTGATATTGATATTCAGAACATCCTTGAATTGCAGCATTGTAAATATCACTTCAAGAAATTATAAGTTACGATATAACCTGTTCTGAAAATATAAAAACACGAGCTATTCCCTTTCGTAAGATACAGAATATATGGCCGTCCGGACTAACATGATACCAGAATATCATGGCCGATTGATACCATTTTCAGCTCGATATTACAATGAAGTTCAACTAGCGCGCAAAGACTGAGGATACTTTTGCTAAGCCCAAAATTAAAATAAAATTTGCAAGCATGTAAATGTTTTCTTGGATATGCAGGGTTGATACGAAAACGATACAAACGGTATGCTCAAAATTATTAATAATTGAGGAATATAAAAATAATATAAGAAATTAATTCGAGAATAATATCAAAATATTACGCAGAAATTCATTTGGTATTTGTAGATTTTTACAAGGTATCTAGAAAGGGTATCGGGTATTTGTTTTCGGGCCATATTCGGAACGGAATGTCTAAAAGGAGCGGGGAGGGGTTCGTGGCGTCCACCAGTTTTTGGATATTTAGTTACAATTGAACAGTACTCGGGGATGCATCGCGTATTTTGCGTATCGTAATGGTGATTCAATAGTGACTGCTCAACGTCTCTATCGTGTGGAATATCATACACGCCACGTCCCAAGTGACGATAGCAGTAGGAAATGGATCAGGATGTTCGAGAATACAAGTGCGGCAGTTAAAATTCAAAACTCTGGTCGTTCTCGTTCAGTTCACGATGAAGAAACAATTGAAGAAGTTGAGGTGTCGGTTCGTCAAAATCGGTCTCTATCCATCCGAAAGCGAAGCCAAGTGTTGAACATTAAAAAATCATCTTCACATTCGATTTTAAAGAAGGAATTACATCTAAAAGCCTATAGAATTCAATTGGTTGAAGAATTGAAGGATGCGGACTATGCTAATCGACGGAATTTTCCGAACGAAATGCTGCAGCGTTTTAAAAACTTTAACAACATACCTACTGTTTAGTGACGAAGTAAATTTTCACCTGAATGGTCATGTAAATAAGAAGAAATGTCGGTACAGGGCAGTGGAGAATCCGAGTCGAAAGCATGAACGAACCCTGCATAACCCAAATCTCGTGGTTTGGGCCGCTATGTATGCTAAAAGCATAATTACTCCTTATTTTCATGAAGATCAACGAGGACCCGAGCAATTATTGTGAATAGTGACCGTTATTGCGATATGTTGCGAAATTCTTTGGTCCCAGAGTTGCAGGAGTCTGCAAGTTTCAACTCAAGAACGTGGTTGCAGCAAGATGGGGCCACTTGCCATACCTCAAATGATCCAATAGAAGTTGTTAACGAATTATTCCCTAATAAAGTTATTTCGCGAAGGGGTTACATCAACTGGCCTCCCAGAAACCCCGACCTTCCCCGCTTGACTATTTTGCATGGATATGCCTTAATAGTAAATATTGAAGAAGAATAATGGATTTAACCGCAGGAATGCAGAAAATATTCAACCTCTTGAAGCCACAAATTGGATGCTTGCTCCTGTTGTGGTCACCTGTTGTCGTTTTTATATATGTTAGGCCCGAAAACCGAAAACGCTCAGTGGCCGGAAAAAACAGCCACATCGCGTTCTGGCTGTCTTCGAACGCACAGAACGCGTTTTGGTTGTTTTCAAACGCTCGCAACGCGTTCTGGTAATTGTCAAACAGCCGGAACGCGTTTGTCTAACGGCAATTGGTTCAAATGTAAGACCCTGTAGTTTTTTACATTTTTAGAAGAATAAAAATAAATTGTATCCGAACATGTTTGGTACTTGTGGTCTAGCATTTCTTTATGAGCACTGAGCACATACAAAACTATAGTCTATTTGTCGACCCTGTACCTATTGGTATCAACATGTGATACATTTTTGGAATCAGCTCAGCTAGAGTAATCCGGAAATCTAGACAAAACAGTTCAATTTAAAAAAATGACGGTGATGTCATTACTCGAAAATAATTCACGCTGTATATTAGATTATTATTTTAAAATAAGGTAAATTAAAATAAAAATCGATGTGTTTCAGGATTATGTCTTAAAATGGTCTGATTAGCTAAAAATGAATTTGTTCCATACTTTACGGATACAATTCAAATGTACTATGTAATTCGAACTGTCATTCAAACAGTTCTTGTGAAAATAAGTAACGTACCTATGTAAAGTACACAAAAGTTCGGAAAAACCCGTTGTTTGTATTTAATTGTAGTTTTCAATAATTGAATTGTTTCTAATAAAGTAATTAAAAGAGTTATAAATTCAAGTTTGTTTTGTTCTCCACAATAAGTTGGATTTGTAGAAAATAAATTGAAATTCATTTGTTCAATAAAGAACTTTTCGCTTTTTCATTCATGCATTTATATATTATATGCTCGACAATATAAGTTTATTAGTGTAACTTTCTTCCTAGAACTGAAAAACAATTATAAGAAATTTAATATTGTTGAAATGATTCGGCAAGAAAAACCGAACCCATCTTTGGTATCCAATTGTAGTTGTCAATAATTGAATTGTATTTCAATTTTCAACTTTGTTTTATGAGGGACAATATAAATTTTATCCTACGCAGGTAGAAAGCGGCAAATAATACAAGTCGAACATTAAGAACGCGTTGTGAGCGTTGAACAATTGACAAAACGCGTTCCGGCTGTTTAACAATTACCAGAACGCTTTGCGAGCGTTTAAAAACAGCCAAAACGCGTTCTGTGCGTTCGAATGCAGCCAAAACGCGATGTGGCCGATTTTTCCGGCCACTGAGCGTTTTCGGTCTTCGGGCCTAACATATATATTTTTTATTATTCATTTCAGAAGCATTTAATATATATAATATATAATACATTTCCCATATTTTCTGCATTCCTGCGGTTTAACCCATTATCCTTCTTCAATATCTAATTTCACCGCATTATCTTCTCTTTGAACTTAATAGTAAAGTTTCTCAAAATAATCCGACGAATCTAACCCAGTCGAAGCAAAACATCAGGTCAGAAATGACAGCAATATCAATAGCTTTGTGTCAACGTGTTATCGCCAATATTCCAGTGCCAGCAACACAACAGTCATCATTTGAATAACATCATCTTTTCCAAATAATTCACCAATTCATATGTTAATAATAAACATTAAACTTTTTTATTGCTTACAAATATTTTTTTATTTTATTGAACTTACAAATACCCGACACCTTTTCTGGACAGCTTGTGTATGTTCTCACAGTTTTGTACCAAACGTAAAAACAAATAACAGTGAGAAATGGTAAATCAAGCTAATTGATTTTTTTCGAAGTGGAATCCTTTTCAACCCACTCAAATGGATAATGCAGTTGGTATGGCAGGATGAAGGTAACGGTTCTGAGTGAAAACATGGGGTTGCATATAATATTCTCCATAATTCTAGATGTCAACCAATGGAAGAAAAAGAATGAATAACAGTTCTATCAGTTGCTGAGTAAACTTTGATGAGTAAAACTATTCTAGAAGTCAAGGCAGGTTATAGTCTTAATGTAGAGTTGACTTTCAGTTTTTAATCAATGGCAGATAGCGAAGTATGGTTAACTAATTAGTTCTGAGAATAAAAAGTAAAGAAGTAAAAGGCTAAAACAAGAAAATAGCAATTATCTCATTGAATAATGCCCTCTAGCGCTCTTCGACTTACCAATACAGGGTCTTTTACGAGGAACCTCACCCATATTTATACGGGAAACTACTGAACGTATTTTCATGAAATTCAGCACTTATAAGTATTTCACGATGCTGATGAAATCTAAAATATTTTCAAGGCATGAGCACCTCGGGTTTTTCCGGAAATGACGTCAACTTCCGTTTTTCATATTACAACACCATTTTTTTATTGCAGAAATAGATTCCTTAGAAAATTTCAACTCATTTTGATGTAACATTTTTCAGTTTTGGTTGGAAAATTCTCTCTGAGCGGGAAAATTTGAAAAAAATCGAAAATAGAGCTCCGCTGAAACAAAAATAACTTCAAGGTTTTTGGATGGAAAATTTTCATTTTGGGATTTTTCAAGATGTAAGATTGATGTATCCACTTTAAAAATCGAAATCGCGATTCATGTTACAGGGGGTGAAAAATTCGCTTTCAAAGTTAGGGATGACAAAATCGTGAAAAATCAATTTTTTCAAATTAGAACCCCATTTTTTTATGGCAGATATTGAATCTACGTTAAAAAATAATGTGAGTGTGTGCATCACACTCTTGCCCTAAAGTGGATATTTTCTGAGTTATTCACAAAAACTGTTTTTCGTCTTGAATTTTCAGCTATTTCTTTTCCTTCATGCCAAAAAGATGAAATTTTCAGGAAGTGTTAAACCATGTTTTAAATTTTACTACCCTAATATGCAAGAAAAAAAGTTACAGGTTGTTCCTAAATAGATGGCGAATTTGGATTCGAATTTGTATCGGAAACCTCTTTATTTCAACTAATCGGCCATCGGTTTCTCTCCAGTGATAAATAAATAATTCCTTATGAACCATATGCAGAAACTTACCATGTTTTACATTCTTTTTTTCAATGATAGTTATCATTAATGACATCTGCCAAATTCCTCTTTATTCAGTAGCATTTTGTGTTTACTCTTAATTTGGTGATAATTCGTATTAAGTCATAAAATCGATCACTATGCCTAATTTTACCAATGAAGATTATTTAAATCTCATTCTACTTCATGGAGAATGTAATAAAGATGTAGATAGAACGATTCGACTGTTCATTGAGAGGTTTCTGACCGACCCAGACCAACGAGAGATACCATTAACAGAACCATGACAAACTTGAGAAATGTCGGATCTTTCGTTAAGAAAACTATACACAGAGAAAAAAGTGTGGTAGAATATGAGAACAACGAAATTACAGTTCTTGCATATTTTCGTGTAATCCTCAAAATTCTCTCAAAGATGCCGTGATTGCTCTGGGATTATCTCAATTAGAGAATAGAATAAAAAAAAACATAAAATGCACCCATATAAATTCAATAGGGTACAGCATTTGAAGGAAACTGATTTCGTCAGGAGTTTTGCGAAGCTAATATGATTCAATTTCAAGAGAATGAAAACTTTTTTGAGTGTATAATTTGGACTGATGAATCTAAATTCACAAAGAATGGTTCTTTCAATAGGCATAACAGTCATTATGGGGATGAAGAGAACAACCACCACTTCAGACAATGGAACTTTCAAGATACCTGGAGTTTCAATGTTTTTGCGCCATCAAAAATAATGCAATTCTCGATGTTCACATTTATGATGGGACTCGTAAGATAGAACACTACACATGTTTGCATTATTTAAAGAATGTTCTCCCTTAGGAGATAGATATTCTGACATATTGACTCAAATAAGTGAGCCGATAGGACAGAACCATATGGTATCAACAAGATGGCGCGCCTCCACACAATTCACTCAATGTGTCAAATATCCTATACAGGCTATTTGAAGATCAATGGTTGGTGAACAATGGTCCACATCTTTGGCCACCACGTTCTCCCGATTTAACTCCTTTAGACTATTGTGTTTGGGGTAGGATAAAAAATGTTGTCTACTCAACTCCCTGACTGATTAAGAGGATTGCATAGAACGAGTCAGCAATGCGTTCAGGTTTGTTTAGATTTTTAGATTCATAGTTTTGAAACTCAATTTGGTTTTTGAACACTTTTGCAGATTTCTTCCTCCCGATGAAATAAGAAGAACAACGCACGAAATATTCCTGAGACGTATAAATAAATGTCTAGAAATTAACGGTCAAAACTTTGAGCATCTTCTCTAGTTATAACTTCGAGAGTTTGCCATGATTCTCCTAATAGTAACTTGAAGTCGGTTTCAAGAAGGGGTGAAAAATCTACAGCATGGTTCAAATAACAGTTCCTGAAAATTTCATCTTTTTGACGTGAAGGGAAATTCAAGACGAAAAACAGTTTTTGTGAATAACTCAGAAAATATCCACTTTAGGGCAAGGGTGTGATGCATACACTCACATTATTTTTAACGTAGATTCAGTATCTGCCATTAAAAATGGGGTTCTAATTTGAAAAAATTGATTTTTAACGATTTTGTCATCCCCAAATTTGAAAGCGAATTTTTCACCCCTGTATCATGAATCGCGATTTCGATTTTTAAAGTGGATACATCAATCTTACATCTTGAAAAATCCCAAAAATGAAAATTTTCCATCCAAAAACCTTGAAGTTATTTTTTGTTTCAGCGGAGCTCTATTTTCGATTTTTTTTTCAAATTTTCCCGCTCAGAGAGAATTTTCCAACCAAAACTGAAAAATGTTACATCAAAATAACTTGAAATTTTCTAAGGAATCTATTTCTGCAATAAAAAAAAATGGTGTTCTAATTTGAAAAACGGAAGTTGACGTCATTTCCGGAAAAACCGGAGGTGCTCATGCCTTGAAAATATTTTAGATTTCATCAGCATCGTGAAATACTTATAAGTGCTGAATTTCATGAAAATACGTTCAGTAGTTTCCCGTATAAATATGGGTGAGGTTCCTCGTGAAAGACCCTGTATAGATGTGTGCCTTGATAGTTAAGTGATTTCCACCTTATGGGGTTAAAACCGAGGTTTTATGGAGGAACAGAATGAATTCTCCAATAGAGATGTTTAGAATAAAAACTAAAACCAGAAACAGTTTTTCCAAAACCCTCTTCTTCCAATGAATAATCCGCAAATAGAGTGTCAATTTGTTAGGAATCATCTTGCAAAATGAAATATTCCAGAATATTGAGAAAACGATCTTATCTAGCTCCGATTTTCGTAAGGATTATTTTCTCTTTCTTTCGAATTATTTGGTGTCATACGATTGGCACAGGATTGGTTCGAAAACGAAATGACAAGACGACTTTCAACTCAACCATAGACCGAATAGACGGATCCTAACATAGACCTAAGACCCAAAAAAGGGTTTAAATTTTTTTTTTTGGGCCCTTTAAAAATTTTTCCCTTTCCTTTAAAGGGGTTTTCAAATAAAATTTTTTAAAAAAGGGGGCCCTTTTTTGGGTTTTTTTTTCAGGTTTAATTTTTTTTAAAAAAAAAAAAACCAAAATTTTTTTAAAATTTTTTTTTTTTCCCTTTTTAAAATAAATTTTAAATTTTTTTGGGGGGAAAAAATTTTTTGAATAAATTTTTTCCCCAAAATTTTTTTTAAAAAAAATTTTTTTTTCCTTTCCCCTTTTTTTTTTAAAGAAAAATTTAAAGGGCCCCCCTTTTTAATTTTTTTCCAAAAATCCAAAGGACGGGGGTCCTTTAAGGGAAAAAAAGGTTTTTTTTTTAAAAAAACCGGGAAAAACCCCTTTTTTTTAAAAAAAAAACCCTTTAAATTTTTTTTTTTTTTTTAAAAATTCCTTTTAAATTTCCAAAAATTTTTGGGGGAAAAAAATTTCCTTTTTTTAAAAGGAAAAAAATATTCAGACTTCCAAATTAAAGGAAATGTCATTATTAGGTAGAAACTCAATCGAAGCGCTTCCATACATCAAATTTGGTAATCAAGTTAAGGATGTATTATCACGATATCCTCTATTAAAGGCATCCCCTACTTGAGTTTTTCGATGTAGTACCTACCAAAAATCAGTAGATTATAGTGATACATAGAAACTGTAAAAGTATAATTTTTACAATAACTTGAATTTTACAACGAAGAATTTGAAAATAGTATAATTTAATTACTGACTGATTCGTTTTCTTCAACTGAAAACCTAATATATTGAATTAAATTTTCAGATAAAATTTAAAATGCTGATTTAGGTATACCAAAAAATCCTCAGAAATAAACATGAGAACATTGAATTATAATTTGCAACTGAACTTAATATTACTTAAATCAGAGCAACGAACAAGAAGAGGATTCATCTTCATTTAAACACGACAGTTCCCGTATTCGGGAGCCATTCTGATCTTATAACGGATATAGGATATACAGGGTGGCTTATTTTTCGATAGAAATGCTCGGACAGGTCGATTTCTGTTTCGAGGAGACAACCTAAGATGTAGGTTACGGACGCATAGCGCTTGACCCTTGCTACTACAACCCCTCACCCCAAATTTTGAATAGGGAAGGTGGAGTGAGTCATTTGAAAGGTATTTTTATACTGATTTCAGCACAGTGATTGTTTTTTTTCATTTTATGCATTAGTTCTCGAAATATTCTCAACTAAGTATTTGAAAATGAAGTGGTGTTTTCATGGCACTTGTAGTGTATTTTTGGAAAAATCGACATTTTGAGCTTCAAAACAACCATGACTGTGGCTTCCTTTCTCCAATCCACTGAGATAGAAATCTTTAATCAAGATGTCTAACAAACAAAGCTTATTGCGAAGGAGCTCAATCTTGCTCGAATCTAAAGAAGATAGGTATAGGGAAATGTAAAGAAAATTGTTGAGTGGACTACTGTCATTTTGAAAATGAAAATAATATCTATTCTTTCTAATTTGAAAAAACCGAGTTTTTTACAATTCTGAGACTAGACAAGTTGTGATTTCTTTGACAGCTTTGTATAACTGACAACAAAGATTCTGAATTGGTGAGGCAGATCAAACTTTCATCTAAGATCATGTCACAATTCAAATTGAAATCTCGAATATTGGGCGTTATATAGCGATATATTTTTGTGTCTACAATTTGATTTAATTCATTTTAAATATTTTTTAACACAAAAACAGTTGAGGATAGAGATTGGAAATTCAAAATCAGAATGAGAAGAGTTGCTTATGGCAGTTAGTACTACTTTGCGCTCTTGTTATAGATTTGCCCAAATATCTGTATCTTTCGAATATTTGGGTGACAGAAGTATCAATCGTTTTGTTCGTACTCACTGATGAAGAATCCGTGTTCAAAATCGATTCTATCCGTCCGTCTGTTATCAGGATTACGTTCGAACGTAATGAGGTAAAGTGTTGAAATTTTCAGGGTAGGTTGGATAAATGAATATCTCAAACGAGTCCATTATTCGGCCAAATCTGCTCACTAATTATGGAAGAATGAAAAATTTTTACTTTAAATCATATTTCTCGTTAGATGCAGTACTATCATACAAATATATTAATACCATTTTCAATCTCGACAAACTACTACTTCTAGAGATATGATCCTTTAAAAGTTGGATAATTACTATTATTATAATAATATGTATCATTGAGTCCCACAGTTACTGTAAACTATTTATGTTGTATTATGAATATTTATGACATCAATAACGTCCATATGTTCAAAAACAAAAAATACAAATTTAAAAAACTGAACAACGCGGCACAGACACTTCCAACAGCAGAGACAGTTAAATCTCGAAATACGGTAGGGTCAAGTCAGCGGCGACTAACCCAATCAAACCTAAGGACAGAAATAGTAATAATAATTCACACGCGTCTAAAACGGGCAGGTAAAATTTCCTTGCTCGCTGTGTTGTGTCGAAATCCGTACTTTTATTTAGGTGCGACTTTCTTCACTCTCCTGACTAAAACCTTATTTGCAGTATCATTTTTTATTGACTTACGTAAATAGCATATGGTTAGCACCGTTATAAACCAAAGAGCATTTTAAAATAAAACTAAGTTTGTAATAGCTGTAACTTTTTTTTTTAATTTCAATAGGAGGAGATGTTTCATACTTTCATAATTTTTTATTTAATAAAAGGTCCACGTGTTAATTTTGTGGTGTTATCTGTAACAATAAATACGTTTTTTTTTAAACGCACACTCATGTAGACTTAATACAATAAAAAAATAAATGCATGTAAAAGCACACGCAAAAAAAAGTTATGGGGTTCGAAGGGTACATTTTGGGTAATTTAGAAAAACCTAATAAAAATCATACCTCCGTAACCGTAATACTAAGGACCCAGGTTCCAAGACTGAAAAGGTAGCAAATGACCCTACCAACGCCCCAAAAAAATTGACGGTCCATGTGCCGAACACCCTGTATATGATATTGCGAGGGTATAGGAGCTTACTGCCAGAAATTATTCAGTTCCTGAAAGGATTTTCATGGACTGGACCTACTTTCGTTCGGTTTTCAAGAGAAGTCTTTTCTTTCTTCGAGTAAAACTATGAGGGTCCACTTTTAATTTTTTTTTTTAATTTTATTTTCATTAAGACGGTTCTTCAGTATCGCCTACCTACCAAATTATGATGTCACCCACCAAATATTCGGGAGATATTGAACATATGAAAAAACGTTTAGAAATGCTTTAAGATTTTTTTGGCCCTATGATTTTCATGGTTCTTTGTTTCAACGTCATACAATCAATCGTATTTCTAGTTACAAATATTATAAATGGATCATGTGCATATTTCTTGAGTTATTCAGGAAGCGAATTTTCAGTTTCTTATAACTGCCGAACCATTGGGCCCAATAACGAAATTACACGGAATATTCAAATCATTCTTCTCTTTTGATTAAAAAGCTCTTCTCCTTCAGAAGATATGCATAGAAAAATATTATTTCATAAGAAGCAAAACGATGTCGAACACGATATATTGTTTGTTTTTTACCAGGGCCAAAGTCGAAGTGACCTCATCAGGCAAAACATAGCTATGATAATTTCGACCAATTATTATCCCCACCTCAATAAGAGATCTTCATGATTAAGTTTTTTTCTATGGTTTACACCGAAAATTCACGTGAGAATATGTGATTTCTCTAAATAAGAATATGTTGTTATGTGGAAATATAAAGCAATTATTAGGTATGCTTGGAAGAACGAGCAATATGTGAATCTGTTTGAAATGAAGCCAAGTCAAATGAAAGTGAATGTTTCACTGAATGTCTGAGCTATTGTACAATACAGGGTTCTTAAATTGAACGTACAAACTGAAAAAGGGATTCCTGAATTGAGTGTAAGAAAAAAAGTTCCATGAACATGGGGTCGCAAACGTTTTGTTTTCGAGATACAGAATGTAGATAATTTAAAGTTGGCTCTGAAATTCCACCTCATTCCATTTCAAAAAATTATCATCTCTAGATTTGACGCTCAGTTTCAGTTAAATGCTGACGTGCTACTTGACTAAAATGGGCAGGAGCCCCATCATGCATAAAAAACATATCCCTTCTGAAGCCCAAAGGAACTTCCTCCAGCAATACTGGATGCACTTCTCTTAAAAATTGAACGTATGCTCGCTATTTAATCGGAGAGGTAGAAAATGAGGCCCAATTAAAAAATCCCCAAAAACTCCGAGCCATACAGAGGAAACTGTTCTTGATTGTTGGTTTCGACAATAGCGTGAGGGTTTTCACCAGTCCATATGTGGTAACTGTGAAAATTAATAATTTTGTCCCGAAAAAACAACATTCGTCTGTGAATTTCTGAATTTTTAAATGGTAAACAAAATATAAGACAAAATGTTACATTGGAAATAAACTTTAGGGGTTGCGTTCTCCACCCTTAAAACCATGGGGTAAACCAAATAAATAACTGGATAAGTGTCTTTTTGCTAGTAGGAAACATTAGGTTAATTTCAATATTGTAACTTTTTTGGTGCTTGTGAAAAAAATTGTTATACAAATTTAATGTACTCCCTTTGAGGGGCTGTATCTTAACAAGGGATGCTCCAATGAAGTTTCTTCATATGAAAGATCCTATCTTTTTTTTGATGAGGAATCACCTCCTTAAATATTTTACACTTATTTAGTTACACCCTGTATATTTCACAGATATCATATCAAACAACCAAAAAAAAATAAAGGCTCGTTCACAACAAATGTTCCCTATCGAGACATTTGTATCTTGACGCTCATTTTATACTGGTATACTTGGTGTAATCAGTTATTGCGAAACAAATGAATGGCAAGGAGAAAATGTGATTATGTCTAGAAGATGCTTTCTACACCCTCTACTTTTTTTGGTTTCGAATAATGGTTTCAAAAAAGCGTTCTTTCATCTCAACAAAGGTTAAAATGATGGTAGTAGTCAAATTCACCCTGTATAATACCACGTGTGCTCGTGTCGTGTTGAAAATTGTAATAAATTTAATATTTTTCCCCTTCTTGTCGCTATATTTCTGGAGAGTAGACTTCCTTCTGAATGCCTTAAAATTCCTCTCTATATGAAGTACCTATTCCTGCCAACGAAACTTCAAACATTCGGGTCCTGATATATAACGGTCGCCCTAACGCAGATCCCGTCATACCCGTTTGGTTACCACCTTGAGATAAAAAACCTTTGAACTTTTATGATTGCTTATAATTACATTCGAAATTTAAGTGCGAAGAGTTTTATCGAAAGGATAAGGTAAATGAAACTTTCAAGTCAAAAGTGATATAAGCTATAACAGTTAATTTCGTTATACTTATCCATTTACAGCAGTTGATTTCATTAGAGGTATCAAGGAGTGAAGTATATACAGGATGTCTTCCGTGTGTATGTACAGTTAAACTTTTGAACTCTATGACACCCGAAAAGACCTCTTAAGCCCGTTTTGTAAATCAAAGAATCTTGAAGAGATTTTTCCGAGAAGAAGACGGAAATTTCGAAACATAGAATTTAACGTTTGATTCCTCATTCTAGAAAGTCAAATTTGCAGAATTCTCTGGTAAATGCTCGTTTCGTTAATTCTCTGCATACAAAGTTTTAGTGAAATTCGATGGTGTAGAAATTTCATTCTGGAGTGACCGAGAAAAGATGTAAGACATTAAATGAGTTAATTTCAGCTGATCCCTTTTTCAGTTTAATTATACAATTTAATATGAAAGTATAGTTACCAACAAAAGAAACAAGGGTGTTCCATTATCGTTATCTCAGAAAAGTCAACTGGAATTACGGTTATATGAAATTAATGAAATTTCATTATTAATTTTGCTCTGATACGTGAAAAATTTCAAATCGAATCGATATTTTTTTATGCAGTCAGTTAATACTGGTAATCCTTATTCAACATACTTTCATATAATTTTTATTTCAATACAGGGTTTCTACAACTGGGATACTTTCAAAACCGGTTATTTTACAATGCACGTCGTCAAAATTACGGAAAAAACTCAACAAAATCTTGAAACAGATCAATTTTTGTTTCACATTGACAAAATTTTATTCAGTTTTGAAATGGTTTTGTTGCACCTAGTGAATCCCCCATCGACCCTCTATATTTTTTGAATAAAAATAGTGGTAATGTGGTACTTTTTGGCAAGGTCTTTGTACCATATTTACAGGCATGCAGAAGTTTTCATAAAAACTATTCTGTCTTGAAAAATTAGTTCGTTCAAAGAAGTTTACAGCATGTGCACTTTGTCATGGCTTATTTACTTTGAGACGATGGTACCTGATGAAATTTGTTACCGAATGAAAGTCGATTATTACAGTTATACTCATGCACAACTTTCAACCCCTACGAACACTTCAATGGAGAAAAAAAATTGAGAGATATTCGAAATTTATTTCGGCATTGAAGTACCATCCTGAGAATCGTTGTGCTTCACAAGATAAGTTATATATATATATAAAATAAAAAAATAAACCTTTGAAGAATTATATATCTATAATTTCATTGATATTTTCTTGACCGTTTCGTTTAAAATTGATTATATTTTTTTTAGATTGTGGTCATTTGTACTTAATTCAAAGACAGTTGTCTATTCACCAAGCTTTCGGAAATTATATTGTATCCTTCTTCAGGGTTAAAAAGTACATAAATTGGGGATTGGAAAAGACATCATATAAAACTTACTAAATGAATTAGTATAGAATATGAATAATCTTATGAATTTTAAGAAAATTTGTTTTGTAGAAATTATTTAATTGAATGAAACTGGCATTTGTCAAAAATGACTTAAGAAATCTTGATGTGAAAAAATGTTTTTCATTTTAATCATTTGACATAAAAACTAATTGGGTTTTGAGAATATAAAATTGATGGGGCTTATTATCTAGTCTAATACAATATTTTTTTAACGATTTATTGAAAATTATTCAATGAAAATATAGAGAATTGTGGGAAAAGTTGGATTTATTGTAATAAAATTAATGAAAAGTGGAAATAAATTACACTGAGATTTTCAATATCCCTTTTTTTTGTTGTTTGAATTATTTTGATATTCTCAATCATTTGTAATGATTTTTTCAACTTTTTAAGTTGACTTCAGATTATGAACAATAATATTTATAATTTTTTCACTAATTTTCTCTCCAAAAAGTTCGGTTGAATTTAATTCGTGACTTGGCGGATAAAATTTCCAATGTACAACAATAATAAGTAAATATTTGAGTCTTCAATTAATTATTTATAAGATGGGTCTGGAAAAAAAACCGGGTTATATTTCATTTCCCTGATTCAAGCACAGAATATTTCAGTACCGACTACACTTTCAAAGCTGCCTTTGATGAAAATACATCTTAAACGGGCTATAATTTAAAAACTAATCATCATTCAAACACAGAAAACAAAGGAACAAATTCAAGAGTGCCATTACCCACTTGTTCCGAATATCCATGAGGGAAACCGTGATTTATTCTAATTGCTCGTTTACATTTTCATTTTTATGTATCAATTATACTTTCTAAAGTGCTGAAACAGAAGCCATTCTTGAAATAACTTGAAAATCCACTCCAGTTTGACATGTTTCGTTATCTCTTACAATGGACTGCGAAATAATTTTCTGGTAAAGGCTGATGACACATTATCGAGGTGACAACATGATATTGGTTAATATGTTTCTTTTTTATTTCAGTCAAAAAGTTACGCTCACAAGGTGGTGAAGAACAGTGACTGGAGGTGCAGAGTTTTTTGCGCCCTTATTCTCTTAATACGACGTTCGAACATTGCAAAAGTTATATTATAGCCAAGCAGAATATATTTCAATATTTTGTAACCTGATTATCATAGACTGACTAAAAATTAAAAACAATTCTCAAAACAACTTTTCAAAAATACTCTAAATATCATGAGATACCTATTTCTAACGAAAATTTGGGTATATGTGGAGTTGATCACCAAGCAAGCTCAACACAAGTTCAGCAACCACATCTGACCTCAGATCAGTTTTTGGCTACCTTTTTTTAACTAAAGAACCCTTCTAAATATTAAGCCCTATGTCTACTTCGTGTGCGTAACTATTCTTTGATGCATACTTAATTTGACCATATATCGGGTAAAAGACAGACAGCTTATATATTTGCCCAAATATCTGTGATCTCCAAATATAGAATCAATCGTTTTGTTAGGACACTCTATTTTCCGAAAGAGAGGATAGTTTTCTTTATATTTTCACAACAGGTTGACTGTCCAAATATTTCGGTTAGTTAATGGGCCAAATCCATCGAATGGTTCAGCAGTTATGAGCATGAAATTTGGTCTTCTCAAAGACTCCTTGAATATCCATGCTATCACACTTTTAAGATGTTTGAATGTGATTTGAAAAAATCGACCCGCTAGAAAATTTTCGAAAATCCCGACAAAATTTTTTTTTTAAAAGATATTCATCGGATTTCAATTTATGCATGTCTGGAGCTCATTGATATCTTACAGTTTCCCAACTTCCAATTTCGTTGAGTACAGCCTGGAAAAGATATAGGGTTTTTTTTTCATTCACTTCAGGGAGTTACAGAAGTTCATAAAATAAGCTGAAGAATGGTAGGACATTTTTCATGCTTGTTCAGTTTATATGAAGTTATCATATTCTGTGGGAGATGCTTCTTTTCATCAGGTCCTGTAAAGGTTTGAGATTAATCTTTACTTTTGTTCAATTCGGACTTTAATATAAGAGTAGTCCAAATAACTAGACCTTACCGAAGAAAGATTTTGTAAATTGTTTTCGATGGATCTACTATGCTTACTTTTGGTTGGGTTTCAAGAGAAGGGAATTTGAACGTCAAACAAAACTTAAGTAAAACTGTGGGTAGTTATTTCAGATTCGAGATATAAGTAGGTCTGTTCATTCATAGTGGCGGTTGTATTAGTTTCACGCTGTTCTAAACTCTAGAACAAGCTCGCAAGAGTACGAAAAAGCAATGCGCTCGAGAAATTTCATTTACAAGTCGACCCCCCTCCCACACATTCTTGTGACACTGTCAAATTAGGGGAATGTATACTCCTTCACTTGTTCTCAACCACAAATATCAGAATCTGACACGATGTGCAGATTGGTGCAAATTGAACACTTTTGATAGAAGTCACCAAGTTTTAGAAGAGTTAGATGAAAACTAGTCTACATTCTAAGAGGTCAATTTTCTTGAGAAAATGAATGTCCATGATTTTTTGGCTGCTTCGAAAGATCCAAGGTTTTTCAATTTTGTGCATTCTTGACCTAACATTCTTCAGGCACTTTTGTCAAAAGATTTATATTTGCAAATGTTATTTGGAATCTATAATATAAGGTTATATTGTTTCTTAAGGCCAATCTATATTTCTGGGTTGCCATGCCTAAATACAAAACGAAATAGTTTTATATAATAGCTGTCGAAAAGAATAATCAGTGGATATTTTGTAATAAAACTCATAAATTTACACAAAAAATAGAATAACAAGAATAACAATATTTGCAACATGTGTTCGAATGGAGAACCATTTAAATCAATATAAAATTGACTTCGTTTCCTAACAATATTGAGAGCATTAATTAATTCTGTCGCAGGTACTGAACCAAAGGCATGTCGCACTGCTTCTTTCAATGCTTCTCGGGAATCAGGATACTGTTTATATTTGTGCTCTTTTATTCTTTCCCAGAGGTAAAAATCCAGAGGCGTAAGATCGGGGGATCTTGATGTGTGCGTTATGACACTGTGCACCGTCTTGCATTTTGCATTTTGTTGTCATGGCAAATCATCCATTATTGGTTCTGCTATATTTCTAAATACCGCTCTGCTGTAAGGTTGCCCTCATAGATAAACAAATAAACCTTCCTCTAAAAATTTACAGACATCAAAACTGAACAGTCTTTGATTTTGTGCCCTGTGTGAATTTTTTCAGAATCCAATTATAGGAATTGTATCTATTAAAAATTGCAAAAATGCTAATGAATGCTTCATTAGATCATATGATATTCTGTCCAAAGTTTGGGTTTTGAGCATAATTTCCTAAATACCATTAGCCAAATTCGAGTCGTAGTTATAGGTCATTTAGTAACTTATGGTCATTTTTTCCTCTCTATTACATCTGACTCTCTATCTTTATTCCAATCTTCATAAACTTTCGTACTTGGTTTTGAAAAAACCGTTATTTACTAGATTTTGCTGCAATCTAGTGAACATATCCCGAAACGGTTTTCTCCTTTCAGGATATCAGTTACTTCATGTGATTCTCAATAACACTTTAACATGTCTTATTTTTCTTAATTTTGATATATTTTGAATAAACACTCAGTTGAATATTCTAATATGTTCAAAACTTAGTTCAAAGAAGCGAACTTAACTTGTGAACCAAATTGAATTTAATTATGAATATTTGACAGAACGTAGTTGCTTAGGTAATTTATTTCATTTTCAGGCATGGCAATCCAGATTCTGAAAATACATCAAAAATAATCAGAAAACAGCCCAAAATCAATGTTTTTGAAGAGAAGTAACAACTTTATATATATTTAAGAGGAAAATTTATTTTAAACAAGAATATGTAAAAGGCTGGTCCATAGAAATATAACAATATTATATCATATATCATATATATTAATAATAATAATAATAATAATAATAATCTTTATTTGATCAATTATCAACAGATGTAGATTACGTCAATACATACCAATACATATAAATACTACTTATAATGAAACAAAATCTCTTTCACTCAAAAAATCCCCAACACTATTATGCTATTATAGCATCAAAACCATATTAAAAAAAAACTAGGAACTAAGAAGAGTGACTAAAGAAATATTCAAAAATAGACAAGTTAAAGAGTCGGGTCAGAAAAACTAAAAATTGTAAAACACCCTGTATCTTTCGAATGAGTCAAGTTGTCAACGTGCAATTTTCGGCATACAATTTCTTACGGAAATCGACTTCTTAGCATGCAGTCTGGTTTTCTCGAACTTCTTCAGAAATTGGCATGCCTCATCAAACGTTTTCAATTAGGACCACTCTGTAGGTACAACGATGGTTTTGTTTTTCCATCATTCACTTTGTTTAAGGTCCAAGGAATCTCCCAATATCTTGAACTCACACGCTCGGATATACCCCAAGTTTCCTACTTGAGCTCCCCATTTATAAGTAACCTAAACAGTTTGTATTGGGAATCTTCCGCATTCTGCCATAATCGATGATGAAATACCTCAAATCGGTACACCCCATTACGAAACATCTCATGAATGGATGGCACCTTCTATGGTTACGTAGCGCCACTGAATCCAACCAGGTTCAACGCTCGCGAGTCGGTCATTGCCTGATGCCCATAATATCTTGTCAGCTAGTTCTTCGGCAGTTAGAGATTGTTAAACAGCGTTGCCTTGCTCAGCCTTGCCACTCGAGTGGCCGCTGCCACTTTTTTCGAGACCAGAAAAATAACGACCGAAAGTCGAATAGAAGGACCAGCAGATCGTGACGTCGAGATAAATGTTGGGACGTAGATGAGTGTGTATGAAAGGGAATACGAAATTAAGTGTGAGGTTGATCTTCCGGGATTGTAGACAGGGTTTCTTTACATTCCGTAAATCACATTCTTTTACTTGTATAGGTTCCCCAAATATATACTGTAGTTGTCATTTTAATAAGTTTATTAAGATATTTACTTCACAATCTTCTCAGATCCGTATTCAGTATTTTTCACGTATGCTACACACCCCTGTAATTATTATATTTATGTCGACCTCACAATTTCACGTTCACTAAATCATGCATTAATGACCCATTTTATTGCACGATTTCTTCCTATTTTAATGCATAATTTGCATGGCCACCGAACATAGAGTATTCAGAAATAATATGAGTAACACTTGTTCTACGAGGATTTATCAGAGAATAACGAGACTGGTGCTATAGTATACCAAAGAAACATTTATTTAAACAAATTCAACAACTATCCTAGTACTCTCTATTCTGTTCAATAGACTTATCTCATCGCTTCATCCACTGAATTTTTGATAAACCATTTTTTGATAGTCTGTTTAGTATACCCATCACATCCTAAATACTTAGGAGTTAAATTATATTCATCTCTCAATAACAAGGCTCATTCAGATGATCTGGGCTTGAAACTGAAAACTAGGAATAATATTCTTCAGAAATTAGCTGCATAATCTGGTGGGCTGATACTTCCACTCTTCGCACTGCATCTCGTTAGTCTTTTCTGCAGCTGAGTATTGTTGCTCAGTTTGGTTTAATAGGGCATATACACAAAAAATCGAGGCACAATTGAACACATCGATAAGAATAATTACTGGCACCATAAGATCTACACCAGTTCATTGGTTACCAGTTTTGTCTAACATTGTGCCTCCCCATATTCGCAGACAGACTGCAGCTCTGAATTCTTGGAGCAAATATCATTCTTTTCCTAATTTATTTCCACTTATTTCATACATTCCTCCACATATATCAATATATATATTCTTTTGAACTTTTGGCTTACAATATTTAGTTAGCAAACAATAAAGCATATAGATCAGTAGTTAGTGACGTGGTGTCATACAATTCGTCGTATGACATAAAAGCCTAGGGAAAAATCCCCAGTAAAAAAAACCCTAGCTCCCCGCCTAAGTGTGAAAGTACAAAAACAAGCTGAAATATATTTGAGGGACTTCTTTCTTCAACAGTGGTTTTCTATTGATGGAGATAGAGACTTCTTCAAGTTGCTCACATCATATCTGGAAATAGAAAGACAAAACAGAAAAAAGAACTAAACAACAAAAATACGTATCATATTAGTTTGAAATTTATAACCAATTCCGAGAAAGAATCGGTAACATCATGAATAGCCCAAAAACCATCTTGAAATTTATACAGTGTGGAAATAACTAATGGAATAAAATTCTTTATGACATTATTTTAGAAAATTATAAAAAATGCTGAGACACGTCAACTTTTGAATTCAGTTGTGCGTTATGTAAACATAAATTTAAATGTACAGGGTGATTCACGTAAATCTGCTATAATCGGTGTTCTCTTTTTTTAAAGAAACACCCTGTATATTTGTATATTTTTGAAATCCCCTTTATGAACCGATTTCAATAAACTAAATATGTATGGTCAATTATGAATTGTACAGGTTGAAATTTTTATTTTTACAATTATTAAACATATACATAAAATAGCTGATGTATTTGATTTTAACACATTAAAATAAATGCTCAAAATGTTCTCCACCTAGTTGTTGTCAATAGCACAGTCTCCTATAGAACTCCTCCTTAACTTTGTTTAAAGTTTGAGGTGAAATATTCCGTATTTCTGTAGTTATCCTGTCTTTGAGGTCTACAATGCTAGTTGGTTTTATTGCATATACTTTGTTCTTGAGATAACCCCATAGAAAAATATCCAGTGGCGTAAGGTCTGGCGATCTAGCTGGCCACTCAATAGTACCTCTTCGTCCAATCCATTTATTGGGGAAGATTTCCTCTAAATAAGTTCTTACCATTAAAGCATAATGGGGTGTTGCCTCGTCTTGCTGGAACCAAACATTTTCATTCGTTAAGCTAGGATCTATTGCGTTGGGATATAAGTTTGCCAACGCAGGAATAACTTCATTTGTAAGCATATTTAAATATTTTTCAGCTGTCAAATTTCCATCTATAAATATAGGACCAATATATGTATAATGGTCGCCTATGATACCGGCCCAAACGTTCACCTTTTGAGGGTACTGAGTATGTGTTTCACGCATCCAATTAGGATTCTCTGCTGACCAATATCTACAGTTCTGTCGGTTTACCTCCCCATTCATTGTGAATGTTGATTCGTCAGAAAAAAGAATGGTACCAAGAGCTATCTCATTTCTGTTCAGCTTATTCATCGATCTTTCGCAGAAATCCATTCTACGATCTGGATCGTCTTCTGTTAACTCCTGCACAAAAGTCAATTTGTAGGGATGAAGTTTTTTTTTATGAAGACACCTTAGAACAGTTGTATGACTAACATTATTTTCACGGGCAATTTGACGTGTACTTGAAGTTGGATTCTCTTCGACACTTAACAAAATATTCACTTTCACATCATCTTCAACGAAGTTTGGTTTTCTTTTTAATGGTTTGACATGTCCAAGTTCTCTGAATTGTGCATGAATTTTAGACACTGTGCTTTGTGAAATATTAGGCAATTCGGGATACCTCTGATTAAATAAGTTTGCCACTTCAACTTGACTTCTGCAGTTATCCCCGTACCCGATCATCATTTAAATCTCAATTCGGTGAGTCTCAGTTAAATATTTCATTGTTATTTCGACAAGGAAAAAGTTTTTAACAAAGATTTTACTTTTTCAGTATAAACTGTCAACACATCAACAACCGACAGAATATTAAAACAATCCACATTATTTACCGATTTTGTCTAATTATTGGCGTTTCTATGCACTTTTTAGGTATTTATGATAAAATTTCTTTGGCGTACCAGGTTTTATTTAATTCAGAAGGTTTTCCAAATACGTCTAATAATTAGTTTAGATTTTTGATAAATCCGTATTTAGCTAATTTAAAAAAGTACCAATATTTCAAGTGAAATAAATTATTAATTTTAAAATTTCACCCTGCATAATTCATAATTGACCATACATTATTTAGTTTGTTGAAATCGGTTCATTAAGAGGATTTCAGAAATATACAATTATACAGGGTGTTTCATTAAAAAAAGAGAACACCGACTATAGCAGACTTACGTGTATCCCCCTGTACATTTAAATTTATGTTTACATAACGCACAACTGAATTTAAAAGTTGACGTGTCTCAGCATTTTTTATAATTTTCTAAAATAATGTCATAAAGAATTTTATTCCATAAGTGGTTTCCACACTGTATATGGGATAACTATTGATTAGTTGAGGTATTGTTTCTAATGCTTCTCCACATTCACAACTTGCGCTTGGAACTGAGTTCCATCTGAAAAGCATGCTATTCGTACGACCATTACCTGTTCTCAAATGATTAAGAACTGTCCAAATTTTTCTTGGAAGATAAAAACCAGGAATTTTTGGGGCCCAAAAATTTAAAAATTTTTAAAAATTTAAAAAAAAAATTAAAAGAAAAAAAAAAAATTTTTTTTTTTTTTTTTAAATTCCCCAAAAAAAAAAACCCAAAATTTAACAATTTTAATTTTTTTTCCCCCCAAAAAGGGGTTTAAAATTTAAAATTTTTCCCCCCTTTTTGCCAAAAAAAAAAAAGGGTTTTCCTTTTTCAATTTAAACCCGGGTTTTTAAAAATTGAAAGGGGAACCCGGAAAAAATTTTAAATTAAAAAAAAAAATTTAAAATTTTGGAAATTTTTTAAATTTTTTAAATTTTTTTTTTTTTTTTTCCCTTTTGAAATTAAAAAAAAAATTTTTTAATTTGGAAACCCCTGGTTTAAATGCCCAAAAATTCCTTTTAAATTAATATTAAAAAAATAATTTTTCCCCTTTTTTTAAAAAAGGGGTTTTTTTTTTTTTGGGCCCCTTTTTTTGGGGGTTTTTAAAAAAAAAAAGATTTTAAATTTTTTTTTTTTTTTATTTTTTTTTTTTAAGACCCATTGGGGAAAACCCTTTAAACCCTTTTAAAAAAAAATTTTGAAAAAATTAAAAAAAAAAATTTTTTTTTTTTTCATTTAAAAATTTTTTAAAGGAAAAAAAAAAATTTTTTTCCATTTGGTTTTTTTTTTTTTTTAAAAAAAATTGTTTTTTAAAAAAAAATTTGGGTTTTTCTTTAAAAAATTTTTTTTTTTATTTTTCATTTAAAAAAAAAAAATTTTTGGTTTTTTTTAAAAAAAAAAAGGAAAAATTTTTTTTTAATATTTTTTTTTAAAAATTTTAATGAAAATTTTAAAATTTAATAAAAATTTTTCCAAAAATTTTTAAAAATTTTTCCCCCTGGGGGAAATTTTTTTTTTTTTAAAAAAATTTTAAATTTTTTTAAAAATAAAAAAATTTTTACCGGCCTTTTAAACCCTTTTTTTTTTAAAAAAGTTTTTAAAATTTTTAAAAAGTTTTCCAAAAATTTTAAAATTTTAAAACCCAAAAAAAAAAAAAAAGGAAATTTAAAAAAAAAAAAAAAGGGGAAAAATAAAAACCCAAAGGGGGTTTTTTTCAAAATTTAATTTTTAAAATTTTTTTTCAAAAAATTTTTTGGAAGGTTTAAAAAAAAATTTTTTAAAAGGGTTTCTTTTTCCCCAAAAAATTTTTTTTTTTTAATTTAATTTTCCAAATTTCCAAATTATTAATTGGGGTTTAAAAAAGGAAAAAAATTTTTTAAAAAAATTTTAATGGGTTTTTTTAAAATTTTTTTTCCAATTTTTTGGGAAAATTTTTTTAAAAATTTTTTTGGGGAAAAGGGTTTTAAAATTCCAAAAAAACCCCCAAATCAAATTTTTTTCCCCCCAAAAAACCCCTTCCCAAAATTTTTAAAAAATTTTTTAAAGGGAATTTTAAAAAATTTTTATTTTCCCCTTTTTTAAAAAAAAAAAGCCACAAAGGTTTAAAAAAACCCGGGGAAATTTTTTTTAATTTTAAATTAAACCCAAAAATTTTGGGGTTTAAATTTTTTTAAAAAAATTTGGTTCAAAAAAAAACCCCCCTTAAGGTTGTTTTTTTTTTTAAATTTTGAATTTTAATTTTCCCCCAAAAAAAATTTCCAAAAGGGGGGAAAAAATTTTTTTTTCCTTTAGGCCCAAATGGAAAAAAAAAATTTTTCCTTTTTTTAAAAATTTTTTAAAGGGGGAAGGGGGTTTTTAGGTTTTTGGGGGGGAAAACCCCAAAAAATTTAAAGGGGAAAAATATTTTGGGAAAAAGGTTTTATTAATTTTTAAAATTTAAAAATTTTTCTTTACCCATTTAATAAATTTTTAAAAAATTTTTTAAAATTTCCTTTTTTTTTTTAAAAAATTACCAAAAATTTAAAAAAAATTTTATTTAAAAATTATTTTTAAAAAAATTAAAAAGGGAACCAAAAAAAAGGAAGGAAAAAAAGGGGTTTTTGGGAAACCAAAAAAAAAAAATTTTTTTTAAAAAGGTCGGGTTAAAAAAAAATTAAAAAACCTTTTTTTAAAAAAAAAAGGGTTTTTTTTTGGAAACCCCTTGGAAATCCAAAAAAAAAAATAAAGATTTTAAAAATTTCAAAATTTTTTTTTTTTAAGAAAAAATTTAATTTTGGAAAACCCCATTTTTAAAAAAAGTTTTAAAAACTGGGAAAAATTTTTTTGGTTTTTAAATTAAATTTGTTTTTAAAAAAAAAAAATTTTTTAAAACCATTTTGGGGTTTTTTTTTTGGGAAAAGGGTGGGGAAAAATTTGGGGGGAATTTAAAATTTTTTTTTTAATTTAAAAAAAATTTTTTTTTTTAAAAAAAAATTTTAAAACAAAGGGGGGTTTTGGGAAAATTTAAAATTGGGCCAAAAAAGGGAAATTTTTAAAAATTTTTTTTAAAAACCCAAAAGGAATTTTTAAAAAATTTAAAAAAATTTTTTGGAATTTTTAAAAAAAACCCCAAATTGGGGTTTTTTTTTAAAATTTTTTCCCCCTTTTTTGTTTGGGGGGGGAAAATTTAAAGTTTTTAAAACAAGGGGGAAAACCCCAATTTTGGGAAAATTTAAAAAAAATTTTAAAAAAAAATTTTAAAATTTTTTCCCTTTTTTTTAATTTCCAAAGGGGCCCCGTTTTTCCCAAAAAAAAAAATTAAAAATTAAAACCCTTTGTTCCCTTTTAAAAATTTTGGGTTTTTTAAAAAATTTTAAAATTTTTAATTTTTTTTTTAAAATTTTTTTTAAAAAAACCCTTTTTGGGGTTTTAATTTTTTTTTGCCTTTTAAAAGGGGTTTTAAATTTTCCTTTTTAAAAAATTTTAAAAACCTTTTTAAAATTTAAAAAAATTATTTTAAAATTTTAAATTTAAAATTTTTTTTGGAAATTTTTTTGGGGGGATAAATTTTTCCCAAATTTTTAAACCCAAAAAAAAAATTTTTTGGGCCCTGAAAAAAATTTTAATTTTTTTTTTTTCCCCAAATTCCCAAAAAATTTTTAAAAAAAATTTTTTAATTTTTGGGCCCCAAAAACCCTTTAATGAAAATTTTTTGGAAAATTTTTTTAAAAAAAACCTTTTAAAGGGGGAAAAATTAATTTTTTTTTTTTAAAATTTAAAAAAAAATTAAATTTAAAGGGTTAAATAAAAAATTTTTTGGGGTTAAGGGAATAAAAATTTTTTTAAAAAAATTTTTTTTTCCATAGGAACCGGGGTTTTTTTTTAAAAAATTAAAATTAAAAAATTTTTTTTTGGTTTTTAATTTTTTTTTTTAAAGGTTTTGGGGAAAAAGGGGCCTTAAAAAAATTTTTTCCCCCCCCAAAAAAAGGAAAAATAAAAATTTAAGGGAAAATTTAAATTTTTTGGGGAAATTTTGGGCCCCGGGCCCTTTTTTTTTTTGGGTTTTCGGAAATTTCCCCGGTTTTTTAAATTTTATTTAATAATTTTAAAATTTTTTTCTTTAACCCTTTTTAAAAATTTTTTAAATTTTACCTAAAATTTTTTTATTTTTTAAAAAAATTTTTTGGGAAAAAAAATTTTTTTAAATTAAAACCCTTTTTTTGGGGGGTTTTTTTTAAAAACCCAATTTAAAATTTTTTAAACCAAAAAAAATTAAAACCCAAAAAACCTTTAAAAAGGTTGGGGTTAAAAAAGGGAAATTTTTAAAAAACCCCTTTTTTTTTTTAATTTAAAAAAATTTGGGTTAAATTTTTGGGGTTTTTAAAAATTTAAAATTTTAAAATTTTTTAAAATTTTTTTTTTTAAAAAATGGGAAAAAAAAAAAAAAGGGGTTTAAAAATTTTTGGGGGCCCAAAATTAAATTTTAAAAATTTTTTTTTTTTAAATTTTTTTAAAACAATTTTTTGGGTTGGTTTTTTTTGGGTTGGGGGGTTTTTTGGGGTTTTTTTTTTGGGGGGGTTTTTCCTTTTTTTAAAACCCCAAAAAAAAAAGGAAATTTTGGCCAAAAAGGGGCCAAAGGTTTTTTTTGGGGTATTTAAAATTTAAAAAAAAAAACCCCCCCTTTTTTTGTTAAATTCCAAAAGGGTAAAAATTTGGAGGAAAAAGGGGGTTTTTTTGGCAAATTAAAATTTCCCAAAAAAATTTTTTTAAAAAAATTTTTAAAATTTTTTTTTTAAAAATTTAAACCAAAAAACCAAAAATTTAAAAAAACCTCCCTTTTCCGGGAAAAAAGGGGAAAAAAATTTTAAAAAAATTTTTTAAAAATTTTTTTTCCCCCCAAAAATTAGCCCCCCCCTTTTTTTGGGGGAAAAAAAAATTTTCCAAAAAAAAAACCTTTTTAACCCAAATTTTTCCCCAAACCCAAAAGGGGAAAAAAAAAATTTAAAAATTTTTTAATTTTTTTAATTTAAATTTTTAAAAAAATTTAAATTTTTGTTTTAATTTAACCCGGGAAGTTTTTTAAATTTTCCCAAAAAAAATTGAATTTAAATTTTTTAAAAAAATTTTTTTGGCCCCAAAATTTTTTTAAATTTTTAAATTTTTTTTTTTAAAAATTTTGGGAAAAAAATTTTTTTAAAAAAATTTAATTTTTAAAAAAAAATTTAAAAAAAAAAAACCCCAAAGGAAAAAAATTTTTTTAAAAAATTTTTGGGTTTTTTCCCACCAAAAAATGAATTTTCCCTTTTTTGGAAAAATTTTCCTTTTTTAAAAAAATTTTTAAAAAAAAAAATAAATTTTAAAAAAAAAAATTTAAAAATTTAAAAAAATTAAAAGGGTTTTTAAAAAAATTTTTTTTAAAAAAAAAAAATTTTAATTAAAATTACAATTTTTTAAAAAAATTTGGGTTTTTTCCTTTATAAAATTAATTTTGGGTTTTATTTCAAAAAATTAAAAGGGGGGTTTTTTTCGAATTTTTCGGTTTTTTTTTAGACCCCGGGATTTTTTCCCCCCCTTTTTTTAAGGGGAAACCCCAAAAACCCCAAAAAAAAAAAGGGGTTTTTAAAAAGGGAAATTTAAAAGGGTTTGGGAATTTAATTTTAAAAAAAATTGGGGTTTCCAAAAAAGGCCTTTTTTTAAAAATTTAATTAAATTAAAATTTGGAATTTTTAAATTTTTTTTTTTTTTTTAAAAAAAAAGGTTTTAAAAAACCATTCCCAAAATTTTTAATTTTTAAATTTAAAAATTTTTTTTTTTTTTTTTTTTTTTTTTTTTTTTTAAAAAAAAAAATTTAAAAAAAAAAAAAACCTCTTTTTTTGGAAACCCCATTTTTTTTTTTACCCTTTTCCCCCCAAAAATTTAAATTTTTTTTTTATTTTTTTAAAAAATTTTTTTTTTTTAAATTTTTTCCTTCGGTTTTAAAATTTTTTAAATTTTTAAAAATTTTAAAAGCCCTTTTATTTTTTTAAAAATTTGGGAAAAAAATTAAATTTAAAATTATTTTTTTTTCCCCAAAAAAATTTTTTCCGCCGAAATTTTTTTTTTCCTTTTTTTCCCCAATTTTCCAAATTCCCTTTTAAAAGTTTTTTTTGGGGAAAATTTTAAATTTTTTTTTTTTTAAAAAAATTTTTAATTTGGGGGGGCCCCAAATTTTTTGGTTTTTTTTAAATTTGGTTTTCCCCAATAAAAAATTTTTTTAGGGTTCCAAAAAAAATTTTTTTTTCCCCAAATTGTTTTAAATTTTAAAATTTTGCAAAAAAAACGGTTTCCAAAAAAAATTTTTTTTAATTAAATTTATTTTAAAATTTCCAAAATTAAAGGCCCGGGTAAAATTTAACCAAAAAAATTTCCAAAAAAAAAACCCTTTAAATTTTTTTTTTTAAAAATTTTTTTTCCCCCAAAAAACAAATTACTTGAAAAAAAAATTTTTTTGGGGGGTTTTTTTTTTAAATTTTTAAAAAAATTTTTTAAAATTTTTTTTTCCCCTTTTTTTTTTTTTTTTCCCCCAATTTTGGAAAAAGGGGGTTTTTTTTTAAAATTTTTTTGGAATTGGAAACCCCCAATTCTATTTTTTTTTTTAATTTAAAAACCCAAAACCTTTTCCCTTTTCCTTTCCAAACTTTTTTTGGGGGGTTTTTTTTCCTTTTTTTCCAAATTTCTTTTTTTTTTTTTTGGGTTTGGGTTCCCCTTTTAAAATTTTAAAAATTTTTTAATTTTTTTTTAAAAAAATTTTTTTCTTTTTTTTTTCCCGGGGAAAAAATTTTTTTGGCAAAAAATTTTTTTTTTTTTAAATTCCTTTAAATTTAAAAAAGGAAAAAAAAAAAATTTGGGTTTTTTTTTAAAATAAATTTTTAAAGTTAAATTCCTTTTTTTTTTTTTTAAAAAAAAAATTAAAATTTTTAAATTTTTTCCCCATTTAAGAAATTTTTTTTTGGGGAAAATTAATTTTTTAAAAATTTAAAAATTTATTGGAATTGGCCTTTTTTAAAAAAAAAAAAAAAAATTTTTTTTAAAAAAAATTAAATTGGGGTTTTGGAATTTTGGTTTTTTAAAAAAGGGAAAAAAATTTAAAGGAAAAAATTAAATTTAAAAAAATTAAATTAAATTTAAAAAAAATTTTTTTTTTAAAAAAGGAAGGGGTTTTTTAACCGGAAATTTTAAAAATTTAAAATTTTTCTTTGGGGAAATTATTTTTTTAAAATTTTTTTTTTTTTTAGGTTTTGGGGCCGGGTTTTAAAATTTGGAAATTTTTTTTGGCCAATTTAAAAAATTTTTTAAAAAAAAAATTTTTAAATTTATTAAAAATTTTTTTTTTAAATTTTTTAACCCCTTTAATTTAAATTTTTTTTAAATTTAATTTTTTAAAAAAATTTTTTTTGGGGAAATTCTTTTTAAACATTTTTTTTAAAAAAATTTTTTTTAAAAATTTTTTTTTTTTTAAACAAATTTTTAAAAAAGGCCCAAACCCCCAAAACCCATTTTTTTTTAAAAAGGGAAAGGGGAAAAAAAAAAATTTTTTTTTTTTTTAAAAATTCTTTTTTTTAAAATGGGTTTAAAAACCCCAAAAAAAAACCTTTTAAGGGAAAAATTTAAATTTTTTAAAAAAAAAACCCAAATTAATTTTTTAAAAAAAAGGTTTAAAAATTTTCACCAAATTTTTTTTAAAAAATTTTTTTTTTTAAAATTTAAAAAAGGCCTTTTTTGTTTTTTCTTCCAAAAAATTTTTAAAGAAAATTTTTTAAAAAAACCAAACCTTTTTAAAAATTCGAAAAATTTTTCTTTTAAAAAATTTGCCCAAATTTCAAAAAAACAAACCCTTTTGGGCCCTCCAAAAACCCCCAAAAATTTTTAAAATTTTTTTAAAATTTAAAATTTCCTTTTTGGGGAAAAATTTTCCAAAAAAAAAAAAAAATTTTAAAAAAAAAATTTTTTCCCTTTTTTTAAAAAATTTTTTAAAAATTTAAAATTTTTTCCTTTTTTTTTTAAATTTCCCCAAAATTGGGGAAAATTTTTCCAAAAAATTTGGGGAAAAATTTAAACCCAAATTTTTTGGAAATTCCTTTTTAAATTTTAAAACCTTTTTTTTTTTTTTTTAAGGTTTTCCCCAAAAAAAATTTTAAAAAATTTTTTTTTTTTTTTTTATTTAAATTTTAAAAAAAAAATTGTTTAAAAATTTAAAAACCCCCGTTTTTAAAAAATTTTTTTTTTGGGGTTTTTCCCTAAAATTTTTAAATTTAATTTGGGGAAAATTGGTTTTTAAAACAAAAATAAAAAAAAATTTAAAAAATTTTTAAAAGGGTTTTTTCCCCCCAATTTTTTTAAAAAAAAAATTTTTAAAAATTTTTTTTTAAAAAATTTTTCCCCCTTAAAAAAAAATTTTTTTTTTTTTTTAAAAATTTTCCAAATTTCCCCCAAAAATTGGGTTTGGAAAAAAAAATTAAATTTTCCCAAAATTTCAAACCAAATTTAAAAAAAAAATTTTTAAAAAAAAATTTAAATTTTTTCCCCAAATTTATTAAATTTTTTTTGGGTTTTTAACAAATTTTTTTAAAAAAATTTTTTTTTCAAAAAAAAAACCTTTTTAAATTTAAAAAATTTTTTTTAAAAACCTTTTTTTTAAATTTTTTTTAAAAATTTAAAATTTTTTGGAATTAATTTTAAAAATAAAAGGTTAAAAATTTTTAAAAAAAAAAAAAAAAAAATTTTAACGAACCCAAAGGGGAAAAAAGGGTATTTAAAAGGGGAAAAAAAGGAATTTTCCCCCGGGGAAAAAAGGGAAAATTTTTTTTTTGCCCCAAAAATTGGTTTTAACCGGTATAAAAACCCCTTTTAAAAGAGGTTAAATTTTAAATTACCCCAAACCAAAAAAATTTAATTTTGGAAGAAAAAAAAAATTTTTTTTCCTTTTAAAGGGGTTTTTTTTTTTAAAGGTTTTTTTAAATTTTTAAATTTAATTAAAAAAACAGAAAAAAAAAATAAAATTTTTTAATTAAATTTTACCTTAAAATTTTAAAATTATTTCGCCCCAAATTAAAAAGGGTTAAAAAGGTTTTCCTTTTAAAAACAATTAAATTTTTAATTTTAAAATTGAAGGGGTTCCCAAAAAAATTTTTTTTTGGAACCAATGGAAAAACCAAAAATTTTTTTTAAAAAATTTTTTCCCTTTAATTTTTAAACCTTTAAAAAAAAAAAAAAGGAAAACCCCCCTTTAAAAATTTTCCAAAATTTTTAAAATTTAATTAAAAAAATAACTTTTTTTTTTTTTTTAAAAAAAATTTTTTTTAAAAAAAGGCGTTTAAAAAAAAAATAAATTTCCAAAAAAAAAAAAAAATTTTTTTTTTAAAAAAAAATTTTCCCAAAAATTTTTTGGGTTTTTTTTGGAAATTCCCTTTTTTTTTTTAAAAAAAAAATTTAACCCCTTTTTAAATTTTTGGAAAAAAAATTTGGGAAAAAGTTCCCCAAAAAAATTTAATTTTTTTAAAAAGAAAAAATTTTTTAAAAATTTAAAAATAAAAAAAAAGGGAAAAAAAAAATTTTTTTTTCAAACCCGGAAAAAAAAATTTTTCCCAAATTTTAACCCTTTTTTTTTTTAATTTGGGAAATTTAAAATGAAAAGGGGTTTTTTTTATTTTAATGGAAAAAAAAAGGGAAAAATTTTAAAATTTTTAAAATTCCTTGAAATTTTAAAAAAATTTTTTTCCTATGCCCATTGGTTTTTTTTTGGAAAATTGGGAAAAATAAAAAAGGAAATTTTTTTGGGATTTTTTGGAACCCCAAATTTTAAAAATAATTTGGAAAAAGGAAATTTTTAAAGGAAATTTAAAAAAATTGGTTTTTTTGGAAAAATTTTTTTTAAAACAAAAATTATTTAAAAGGGGGGGAAAAAAAAAAAATTTTAAACCCAAAAAAAAAAATTTTAAAAAATTTAATTTTTAATTTTTTTTTTAAAAAAAAAAATTTTTTGGGGAAAAATTTTAAAATTTTTTTTTCCCCCCGGTTATTTAAAAACCCGGGAAAGGGAAAAAAAAGAAAATTTAAATTTTTTTAAGGGGTTTTTTTTTCTTCCCCTTAAAAAAGGGGGAAAATTTAGGAAAAAAAACCCTGGGTTTTAAATTTAAAAATTTTAAAATTAAAACCCCAGCAAATTTTTTCCCCCTTTTTGGAATTAAACTTTTAAATTGGTTTTTTAAAATTTTTAAACATTGGGTTTTTAAAAAAATTTAATTTTAAAACAAAAAATTTTAAAACCAATAATTTAAAAATTTAAAAAAAAAAGGTAATTTTCTTTGGGAATTTTTTTTGGGGTTTTTGGAAATTTTTTAAAAAAATTTTTAAAAAAAAAATTTTAAAAAAAAAAAATTTTTAAAAAATTAAAAATTTTTTTTTTTTTTTTTCCCTTTTTTTCCCAAATCCCCATTTTTTTAAATTTTTTCCCCTTTTTTCCCCAAAAAAAAAATTTCTTTTTAAAAAAATTTCCTTTTAAAAACCCAAAAAGGGTTTTTTTAAACCCTTTTTGGGGAAATTAAAAAATTTAAATTCCAAAAAAGAAAATTTTTTTTAAATAAAAAATTTTAAAAATTTTTTTGTTTAAAGGGGGGGAAATTTTAAAATTTTAAAATTTTTTATTTTTTTTTGGGGTTTTTTTAAAAACCTGGCCCTTTCTTAAATTTTATTAATTTTAAAAAGGAAAACCTTTTAAAATTTTTGGGGAATTTTTTTTTTTTTTTAAACCTTTTTTTTTTTTGGGTTTCCCCCCCCCCCTTTGGCCCTTTTTTTTTTGACCAAAAAACCTTTTCCTTATTGGCCGGGAAATTTTTAAAGCCCTTTTAAAAAAGGTTTAATTTTCCCCCTTTTTTGGTTTTAAAAAAATTAAAGAAAACCGGAAAACCAAAAAAAACCAAAAATTAAAAAGGGAATTTAAAAAAAATTTAATTTTTTTCCCCAAATTTTTTAAAAAAAAACCCGGGGGGTTTTTAAAAAATTTTAAAAAATGGGGCCCCTTTTTCCCCCCAATTTTTTCCCCAAAAAAAAAATTTTTAAAAAAAAAAAAAAGGGTTCCAAAAAAAAATTTTTTTTTTCCCCCAAAATTAAAAAATTTTAATTAAAAGGTTTTAAAATTTAAAATTAAATTTTTGGGGAAAATTTTAAAAAATTTTTTTATTGAGTTTTTAAAAATTTGAAATTTAAAACCCAAAAATAAATTTTAGTTCCCAAAACCCCTTTTTCCAAAAAAAATTTTTTTCCCTTTAAAAAAAACAAAAAAAGGCCCTTTTAAAAAACCCTGGGGGTTTTTGGGCCTTTTTTGGTTTTTTTAAAAATTTAAAAAAAATTTTAAAAAGGCCCTTTTAAAATAAATTTGGAAATTTTTTTTGGGAAATCTGGGTTTTTTTTTTTTCCCCCTTCCAATACCCTTTTTTTTTTTTTTCCCTTTTTCCTTAAATTTTTAAAAAAAAGGGGCCCCAGGCCCCAAAAAAATTTTCCCTTTTTTTTAAACCTTAAAAAAAAAAACCCAAATTCCCTGTTCTCAAATGATTAAGAACTGTCCAAATTTTTCTTGGAAGATAAAACCGGAATTTTTGGGGGAAAAAAAATTTGTTATTGCGATATGTTGCGAAATTTTTTGGTCCCAGAGTTGCAGGAGTCTGCAGGTTTCAACTCAAAAACGTGGTTTAAGCAAGATGGGTGCATATGCCATACCTCAAATGATTAAATGAAAGTTTTTAACGAATTATTCCCTAATAAGTCATTTCGCGGAGGGGTAACATCAACTGGCCTCCCAGAAGCCCCGACCTTAGCATGCTTGACTATTTTGCATAGGGATACCTTAAAAGTAAGGTTTATCAAGATAATCCGATGAATCTAACCCAGCAGAAGCAAAACATCAGGTCAGAAATGTCAGCAATATCAATAGCTATGTGTCAACGTGTTATCGCCAATTTTCTTTCCTGTTTAGAAGAGTACCAGCAACGCAACGGTCATCATTTGGATTATATCATCTTTTCCAAATAATTCGCCAATTCATATGTTAATAATAAACAATTAACCTTTTTATTTCTCACAAATATTTTTGTTTTATTGAACTTACAAATAGCGGATACCCTTTCTGGACACCTTGTATGTATACATATCTATATAATATAGCAATAAGATCGGGGACCAGAGAAAATTTTGACAGGTGGTCCCGTTAGAGACCCGGAAAGCGAAGCTTTCCGAGCGACCCGCAGGGCCGCTCGAGAGGGAATCTTAAAACAGATCGAAAAGGCGTATCCTCTTCTAGGAGAAGCGACCCCGAAACCCCCCCCCCGGGCGCTCTTAAAGTGCCCGAAATTTTCCAACGAAAATCGCGATATCGGCCAAATCGCCCAAAGGCGAAAAACGGGCGAAAGTACTCCTCCGAAGCCGGAGCATCTCGCGGGGCGGGGGGGATCGCTTTTTCTGGACGAAGAACGTCCCCGTACGTGGCTACGAGCTCAGCCGCGGAGCCCCTCGATACCCTCCGAACTCGGACCCAACTTATAATACTCTATGTCAAAATCCGACACACTTAGTTTATTCAGGGAAAAACGGCTGAGCACTCTGTTCATGAATACACGTTCAGACCTTTTTCGAATAATTTTCATTTTACCTTTGTGAAATTGATGGAGTTGAAACGATATTCTTTGGGTTTATTTTTTATGGAAAAATTATTTTCGATTCATATACAGGGTGTTACATAGGAGCTTTATCGAATAATGCTTATACTGCCTTTGTGGAATGCACCGATTGCGATCGATTGATATACTTGCTGTGCACATTGGAAGCACTGACTTTCACCAGAGTCTTTCTTCGAGAGATTTTCCGTCTGAATTTCTTATGGAAAAAGCACCCACTGCGAATCGATTATATAGTGGGTGTCCCAAATGCATTTTTCTTCATGGTTTTTCGCGTATGGGATCTAATTACGATAAAATGTCATACAGAGTGTGCGATTTACAATGAATTTGCGATCGGGTGATATACGGGGTGAGCACTTTACACACTGTCATACAGGGTGTGCAATTTACAAAGAGTTTACGATCGGGTGATATACGGGGTGTGCAATTTATAAGTACTTTTGTTTCTTTGCGTGCCATTTAACCATTTTACAGATGAATTTCGTGAAATTATGCGATCAGCAAATTTGGTTTGCAATAATCGTCTCATTGGCTGTGTGACAAGTGACACCGTCTTTGTGCAAACCATATGTCAGTGATATCCATGTCATCAATGATTGAATTGTTAACATTTCGCGATAGCGTGATCCATTGACCTTTACCGCATTTCCAGCCTCATCTTCGAAAAAAACAAGTGAAAATGGGCTTCGTCTGAAAAATGATTTTTTTCAGAAAAACCAGCGAGTTATTCCAGAATGAATTGACCGGATCCACGGCGATATAAATGGTCGGTCAGCTTGAATTCCTGCAGTAGTTGAACCTTGTAAGGCTTTAAAGTATAATCCTTATGCAAAATTCGCCATGTGATGTTTTGGCATAACCCCAGTTGTTGAGAACGTAAAGAAATTGACAAATTTTGATCTTCTTCAGCACTGTGGCTCACGGCAGCGATGTTTTCAGTTGAACGGCCCAGTCGAACACGCGTTGGTCTTGGCACATTTTGTACCTAGCCCGTCGACTCAAATTTAGCGACCAAATTCTTAATAGCGGTCTCAGAAGGTAGATCATGTTGTCCGAAAATATCATAAATTTTACGGAATGCAATTTTAGCTGAACCACTAATTTCATAGTGGGTTTTTATTATTTTAATGCCATTTTCGAGCGAAATTGAATTCATTGTAACAATTGCAAAAACATACACTACGAATATGTTAAAAAACTAACTGTCAACGCTATCATGTGGTAGGTTTGACCGCAATTAAAAAACAAAGTTCTTGTTGAAAGACCCTTTATAATAAAAAAACGTGATGATTTCAAGTTCTAACTTAATATATGGGCAGCCAGTGGCGGCGTAAAGGGGGGGCGGTGGGGGCGGTCCGCCCCGGGTGCCAAGCATCAAGGGGTGACAACACGGTGACAAAGAAATAGCAACTCTGTCACGCAGATAGTAGCCGCTGGCGCATCGCGGGCGGAAGGGGCAACTTATTTCGGTCCCTAGAAGAAGTTAATCAGACACAAATGTATATCCAAACATCTGGACTATCGCTGGAAAAGTGTGTTATAAAAATTAAAGCCCTAAAAATTTTTCTTCAAACTCAACGTATACAAATAGTGGAAAGAGCTATTTCCTACGCAACTGAGAAATGTGAGGACTTGGATATCTCCGTTGAAAGAAGAGGAAGGAGGAGATTCCGAAAACGAATGCCAGGAGAAATGTCCCAAGATGTTGGACTAACATTGCCAGAAGAGTTGCATAGAGCTATGTTAGAATGTCTTGATAGATTTTACGAAGAACTAGAGCATCGCTACTAAGCAATGGATGATATTCTCATAAAATTTGGTGTTGTTCAGTCTGAAACTCTACTTACGTCAACAGAAGAAGAACTTCGTGATAAAGTTCCAAATCTTACAAAAATCTATGATGAATTTTCTGCAGAGGACATTATTTTGGAGATTTTACGACTGAAGCGCCACTTGGAAGCCGCCAGCATTTCTCTTCAAGAAGCGATCCAATGGACTACCTTGGAGCTTCTGAAATTTATTGTAAAATGGGACTATTCTGAGTCTGTTTCAAGTCTAGCTCTATGTCTAAGATTTTTTTTTAACTATTTGTGTTTCGGTGGCTACTTGTGAAAGAAGTTTCTCAAAATTAAAGTTAATAAAATCTTACTTAAGATCTACAATGAGCCAAACACGACTTTCCAGTCTATCCATATTGGCCATTGAAAATGAGAGGAAAGTATTTTTATAATGTCATTGAGTATTTTAGCAAAATAAAGTCACGTAAACACGTTTAAAATTTGTCGTTTTATTTTGAGGGTGCTCGATAGAAAGTCGCCCCGGGTGCTAACCTATGCTACGCCGCTACTGTGTAGCAAATTTGTCAATAAAGCTTTAATATTTTTGTATTCTAACATTCAAATAACCTATGAGTACTGACATTTTCCGTAAGGTTTCTCCAACTGTTTGAGATGCAGCTGGAGCATTTCTATTTTACTTGAGCGACCTGTCGGGTTTTATACGTCACATCGCTAACTTATTTCAGATCAAAATTTTTCACCAATTTCCGAATTGCAGGTCTGACCACAGAAATTTTAAGTTTCAACATAATTAAAAATAAGATCCCTAAACCATCTTAGCAAAATGTTCACAATTTTTATCATAAATTTCAATGACTTCAATGCATTAATGAACCGTGGATCTATTTTCAATATATTGGCTCTTATCAAATATCAAACCAGGACAGCTTCAAAACTGGCTCGTTTGAAGATGTATCATGTACCTATCTGACAGCCTTAGTTAATTATCGATATTTATCGAGTACCCTTACTACTATTTCTACATAATTTGTATTTCGGAAGTGGATTAATGCTTCGGGTTTAGTCGAATTTTGATGTTGTATGTATTTCTATGCAAACGACTAGATAACGTGTTTTATGTGTTGCCTAACAACATCATTTCAAAATAATCAGAATAATTCCAAAATTGAACTTTTGAAAATAAAATAAATCATGATCTTCTCAGAACTCTATCAATAAAAAAAAATACGTGGTATGACAAGTACGACTGGCTTACTGGAAGTGTTACTTTGAAAAAAATATTTTGTTGGCCGTGCATTTTATTCTCAGCAACTAATGGAAATTCCGACAGAGTTTGGTCGAAAAGTGGTTATAGTGATTTGAAAAATTTATCTCGGGGTCTATCGCTCCACAATAAAAGTGCTCAGCATATTTCATCTAATTGCAAGCTTACCGCTATGAGAAAGCAAAAACAAAATATCGCCACAGCAATAGACAATGCGCGTCAAATAGAAATTAAAAATTTCAATGCTTAAGTCAAAGAAAATCGATAAATTCTAAGAATTTTAATAGATATTACGATGCACCTCTGTATGCAGTTACCTTTTAGGGGGCACGATGAATCGAATGAGTCTTTAAAGAGCGGAAATTTCAAAGAATTGGTAGTTCTTGTTAGTAAATTTGACACGAATTTAAAAACCTTTTTAGAAAATGACACCAACAGTAAATCGGTATTTTCTGGTACATCTAAAACCATTCAAAATGAATTGATTGATTCGGTTGCTTTCGTTGTGAATAAACAAACCGAGGACGAAATTTCACAATCATTGTTTTTTTCTTGGCAAGTTGATGAAACAACTGACATAAGCTGTCATTCCCAGTTATCAGTCATTTTTTGTTATGTAATAGATGACCAACTTGTTGAGCGCTTCATGATGTTAGTGCTAGGCGTTCTGCTGATAATCTATTTCAATTTTTATCTTCAAAATTCGGAAAATTTGACAACTGCTTCCACAGAAAGAAGTTTCTCTGCGTTGAAAAGGATTAAAAATTATATTAGGAATACAACTGGACAGGCGCGGCTGAGTAATATGGCTAAAATTTCGATCGAAAGAGGATTCATAAAATCACAGGACAAAAATATTTTTATTGATAAGGTTATAGATAATTTCGCTGATCAGAAAAATCGTAGAATTCCATTGATTTACAAAAAATTTTAATATTGAGAACTTAATTTAGAATAATTTTCAGTCATAACTTTCAGAATAAATCCTATTTTACACTGCCTTTTTAATTTTTTATTCAGTGTTCATTTTTTTCAGTGTTTATTTTATTTATTTAGAGTTTATTTCGTTATTTTGAGAATTTCCAACTTGATCTGATCCGATTTCCTTCATTCTCATCCCACACGTGGCAGGAATGCTCTACACCTCTACGTTGGTTCTTGCTGTACAGCTGCATAATAATGGTTTTCATATTTTTGAGCGATTTAGTATATCGAAAAATAAGCTCATAATATATTGGGACAACTAAATCAATGGCTTTTTTTGCTGAATAAAATAAAGTAATATTTATATAAATAATTTGAGGATCCATCAAAAATTCCAAGCATTAGTGAAGAAATTTTCTTTAATATATTTATTATGCAACTGACGAAGTAGAGTTCACTATATAAACTTTGTTCGCCACGTAATCCCTATATATATATTACATTATTAAATTTTTTTTCATATGTGCTTCACCATAATATATTGTCACGAGCCGCCACTGCCTCGTTGAGCGTTGAAAATCAAAAAATCGTCTTTACATTCGATTTTAAAGAAAGACTTACGTCTAAAAGCCTATAAATTTCTATTGGTTCAAAAATTAAAGCATGCGGACTATGATAATCGACTGAGTTTTGCGAACGAAATGTTGCAGCGATTTAACAACTTTGACAACATACTGTTTAGTGACGAAGCAAATTTTCACCTGAATGATCATGTTAATAAGCAGAATTGTCGGTACTGGGTTGTGGAGAATCCGAGACGAAAGCATGAACGAACCCGTCATAGCCCAAAGGTCGTGGTTTGGGCCGCTATTTCTGCTAAAGGCATAATTGCTCCTTATTTTCATGAAGATCAACAAGGTCAAGCAATTAATGTGAATAGTGACCGTTATTGCGATATGTTGCGAAATTTTTTGGTCCCAGAGTTGCAGGAGTTTGCAGGTTTCAACTCAAAAACGTGGTTTAAGCAAGATGGGTCCATATCTCAAATGATTCAATGGAAGTTTTTAACGAATTATTCCCTAATAAGTCATTTCGCGAAGGGGTAACATCAACTGGCCTCCAGAAGCCCCGACCTTATCCCGCTTGACTATTTTGCATGAGAATACCTTAAAAGTAAGGTTTATCAAGATAATCCGATGAATCTAACACAGCAGAAGCAAAACATCAGGTCAGAAATGTCAACAATATCAATAGCTATGTGTCAACGTGTTATCGCCAATTTTCTTTCCTGTTTAGAAGAGTATCAGCAACACAACGGTTATCATTTGGATAACATCATCTTTTCCAAGTAATTCGCCAATTCATATGTTAATAATAAACAATTAACCTTTTTATTGCTCACGAATATTTTTGTTTTATTGAACCTACAAATACCCGATACCCTCTCTGGACACCTTGTATATATACTAATATTTTAATAAATCAGCAGAATATAAAGGGACTGCCAACAAAAAATTTGTTTTTTAAAACAAAGTAAAACAAAAAATGTTGATGACGATGATTCAAATTTTTATTTTATTACAAAAACAAAAGTTATGAATGAAAAATAATATCTGGTAAATGTTTACTACGACTACGCCGCCAGAAGTAAAGTATTTCATCGAAAATTTCAATCACTCTTTGGAAAAATATCCTGTATGTATAGACTCTGTCCTTAAGATAGCACCACAAAAAATAATCCAGTGGTGTTAAATCACATGATCAGACTGGCCATTTAACAGTTGAATTTCCTGAAATTATGAGATCAGCGAATTTGGTTTGCAAGAATCGTCTCATTGGCTGTGTGACAAGTAGCACCGTCTTGTTAAAATCATATCTCAGTGATATCCATGTCATCAATGATTGAATTGTTAACATTTCGCGATAGCCTGATCCATTGACCTTTACCGCATTTCCAGCCTCATCTTCGAAAAAATAACGGCCCAATCCCGCCAATTTCGCTTGTTAACGTACCCTGACAAGTGAAAATGGGCTTCGTCTGAAAAATGATTTTTTTCAGAAAAACCAGTGGGTTATTTCAGAATGAATTGACCGGATCCACGGCGATATAAACGGTCGGTCAGCTTGAATTCCTGCAGTAGTTGAACCTTGTAAGGCTTTAAAGTCAAATCCTTATGCAAAATTCGCCATGTGATTTTGGCATAACTCCATTGTTGAGAACGTAAAGAAATTGATAAATTTGGATCTTCTTCAGCACTGTGGCTTACGGCTGCGATGTTTTCAGTTGAACGGCCCGGTCAAACACGCGTTCTTAATAGCGGTATCAGAAGGTCGATTATGCTGTCCGAAAATATCATAAATTTTAAGGAATGCAATTTTAGCTGAACCACCAATTTCATAGTGGGTTTTAATTATATTAATGCCATTTTCGAGCGAAATTGAATTCATTGTAACAATTGCCAAAACATACACTACGAATATGTCAAAAAACTAACGGTCAATACTATCATGTGGTAGGTTTGACCGCAATTAAAAAACAAATTTCTTGTTGGAAGACCCTTTATAATAAAAAAAACGCGACCATTTCAAGTTCTAACTTAATATATGGGCATCAAATTTGTCAATAAAGCTATAATATTTTTTGTATTCTAACATTCTAATAACCAATGAGTACTGACATTTTCCGTAAGGTTTCTCCAACTGTTTGAGATGCAGCTGGAGCATTTCTATTTTACTTGAGCGACCTGTCGGGTTTTATACGTCACATCGCTAACTTATTTCAGATCAAATTTTTCACCAATTTCCGAATTGTGATCTGACCGAAGAAATTTTAAGTTTCAACATAATTGAAAATAAGATCCTAAACCATCTTAGCAAAATGTTCACAATTTTTATCATAAATTTCAATTACTTCAATGCATTAATGAAGCGTGGATCTATTTTCAATATATTGGCTCTTATATAATATCAAACCAGGACAGCTTCAAAACTGGCTCGTTTGAAGATGTATCACGTACCTATCTGGCAGCCTTAGTTAATTATCGATATTTATCAGTACCCTTACTACTATTCCTACATAATTTGTATTTCGGAAGTGGATTAATGCTTCGGATTTAGTCAATTTTGATGTTGTATGTATTTCTATGCAAACGACTAGATAACGTGTTTATGTGTTGCCTAACAACATCATTTCAAAATAATCAGAATAATTTCAAAATTGAACTACAGAAAATGAAATAAATCCATGATCTTCTCAGAACTCTAGCATTAAATATAATTATATTCTAATAACTTGTTTTTAACTGCCTGGTAGGTTTTTATTGTATTCCTCATTCATCATAGACGGCTTGTTGCGCAGATGTTGCACTGAAGATAATCCACATAAAAATGCTCTCAAACGTTAATAAAAGTTGGGATATAATTGATAATAAAATAAACAGGAGTATTAATTTTCTATGTGAGCTGTTCAGAAGAAATCTTACCTGTATAAGATGATACATCATGAAGGTACCAATTCCTATACCTCTCCAACCAGGTCTTGTGAAGATGAATGAGATGTAGTTTTCAGTATGGCTAACATTAGGAACTATAAAAGCAAATCCCACTATTAGATGCTTATACAAAACTACACAACTGAACTCTGGATACTGCAAAGTGCTTGTCACTGAAAAAAAAAATTTTTTTAAAGCATTCATACTGATTGTGTCACTGTAGGTGGCTTTTGAGTATTCCTGAATTGCGTTTTGTATCCAGAATAAACACATTTATATTTTCAACCACTTCATAAGATCGCCCAAAGCACAAGGCGAGCTATCAACATCAAAATTTTATAATGCCATAGCTGATCTATATCTATACTTGTATTTTGAAATGGTGAACATGAATGCAGAGCTTCTGCTGTTATGATTTTTATATAACTTCCTGTATGAGTTTAAAGGAGCACAACTAAGTTCTTGCAATTGATTTTATTAAATTGCAACTTTTATTATCTTTGAAGCACTGAGGTGAGCTATTTTCTTGCTATTTTTCAAGTTTTGAAAAAACCATCTCCATTTGTATTGTTTGATGACGGGAAATATTTGATGATGGTACTCGTTAGTATTAAATGTGTCAGAGTTGAAACTGTTAGTAGAGGAATTAAATTTTAAAGTAGATCATAATTTCAACATAATTAAAATTTTTTATCTTGCTACTACCCAACCAATATTTGATGATTTTATCCAATAACTTATTCTGTTGAAATACTCATCCCTCAATCAAGGCCGAATTTTGGCGGTGCAATCTTTCGAAAGATCTTTCAAAAGAAGCTGGAGCATTTCTATTTTACTTGAGCGACCTGTCGGGTTTTATACTTCACATCGCTAACTTATTTCAGATCAAAATTTTTCACCAATTTCCGAATTGCAGGTCTGACCACAGAAATTTTAAGTTTCAACATAATTGAAAATAAGATCCCTAAACCATCTTAGCAAAATGTTCACAATTTTTATCATAAATTTCAATGACTTCAATGCATTAATGAAGCGTGGATCTATTTTCAATATATTGGCTCTTATATAATATCAAACCAGGACAGCTTCAAAACTGGCTCGTTTGAAGATGTATCATGTACCTATCTGGCAGCCTTAGTTAATTATCGATATTTATCGAGTACCCTTACTACTATTTCTACATAATTTGTATTTCGGAAGTGGATTAATGCTTCGGGTTTAGTCGAATTTTGATGTTGTATGTATTTCTATGCAAACGACTAGATAACGTGTTTTATGTGTTGCCTAACAACATCATTTCAAAATAATCAGAATAATTCCAAAATTGAACTTTTGAAAATAAAATAAATCATGATCTTCTCAGAACTCTATCAATAAATATAATTATATTCTAATAACTTGTTACAGTTTTATCCAAGAAAGACTAATTGATTAATTCTATACTCTATGGTTGAACCTCTATGATAACTAACTCTATGAAATTAACCTTCATAGCCTTTATTTTGAAAATTTCTTCAATTTATTTCTAACTTTGTAATTTCTGAACATAATTATTATGGATGATATAGAATGGACTATAGCCAATGAAGGACAATTGCTAGATGCAATGGTTGGACACAAACCTGTCGGTAATTAATTACCTTACATATTTTGTCTTGTGTTTTGATGATATAATGCTTTCAAGGTATAAACAAATACTTCCAAATGGCCTTCATCTGCGAAAAATTTAACAATAATATAAACAAAGATGTAGATCCTGAAAAAATCTGGGCTCATTTAGGTACCATGTATAATTTAGAGGCCCTTGATGAGAGTGAATCAGTTCCTTTCCCCAATAATGAAAAAGATTTTACATTACCTGATGATGATTTTGCTTCTCTTATGACTAAAATGGAAGAAGATAGGAAATCTTTAGAGGAGAGGAAGTCTTTGCAAAAAGGACGAGACACTCCAAAATTAGTCAAGGAGAACAAAAGAGAACTCAAAGAAGAAAAGACACCAGCCCGGAATTTAAAAGATACGCCACGAGAGATAGCAATAGTAGTAATAAAGACAGCAGAGGTAGAGAGTCACCTAGGTCTTCTATATCAGCTAAGAAAGAAATGAAAAAAGAAACAGATAAAACAAGGTCTTCTTCCAAGATTCGAAACTCTAGTTCATCCATAAAAGATGACGCTAAATCTAAGAGTAAAATAGATGAAACTCCTAAAACATCAAAAAGACCGCTGAGAGGGAGTTTGAAAGGAGATGATGGATCTTCAAATGGTAAATCTAGTCCTGTTCCTAACACACCAGCAAGTGTTAAAAGAAGGAGAATTTTGTGAATTTCATTTAAACTATCTGGGCTTTTTTAGTATGACAGTATTGTTGAGAAAGATTAATTATCTTGTTGATATAATCTTTGCTTTGTATAGGTTTAGCTAATGGGGCCAAGTATCCTTCACACAATTTGTTCAGTTGATCAAGTTTTTGATGAGCAAATAAAGGAATCAAAAGATCTCTTATGTGCCATATTAAAATGATTTAAACTGATAAAGGTATTACAAAAGTTGTTTTCTTTGGGAAAATAAAGTCTTTATTGTTGACTTTTGACAGGAAGTACAAGAATTACAATTGTCTAAAAAACATACTCCAAAATGAAATAAAATTCAAAAGGAACAAAATTTTCTATTAGATGGAGAATAACTGGAGATGTGGAAATGTCAAATTCTTATTCATTATTTATTACCCAAAATTGATTAATTCTAAGAATAATATAGATGATATGATAGAAATAAAAGAATTAAGATTTAAAACTGTTTAATAAATTTTCCACATTTTTACCTTTCATATCTACACAAAAATGCATGCTTAGACTCCTTCACATCATCTCGAAGATATGTTTCATAAAAATTATACACTATCTTTTCAACTTTGAAACCAAATTTCTGATACAAAAAGAAAGCAGGATTATTTATTGATACATGAAGTAGAATATCCTTCCCAGAGCTTGTCTGAAAAAAAGAAGATAGAATTGAGAAATGAGATATCACTTAGTTTAATGAGAAAATTCAGTTGAGAGCACAGGTTAATGAAAAGTTTTAAAATTTCATATAAAGATATATAGATTCTTATGGTTTTTAGTATTTATGTAAAAGAAATATATCTCCTGTCAATAATAAACTATCAGAATGACAAAGAAATATTTGTTAGGCGATTTACCTCTTACTGGAATAATACTTGTACCAAATCTAAACATAAGATGGAGAACAATAAAAGAGTTGTGATTTAATCTTGTATTTTTTTTCAAAACTAACAATATATAAATAAAATGGATAAATAGGAAACAATAACTATGTTATCCGCTTTTTTTCAAGAAAAATATTAGCACAACTCAATTTCCAAGAGTGAAGTCCAAATTTATTCTCAAATGACATCACCAATATTTTTATCGAAAATTTAAGAAAGAAAAGCTTTGATAAAAAATTATGATATTCTTTAATATATTGTGGTGTTTGTCGCTGTGTAATTAAGTTCTTCTCAAAACTGGTAGGAGCGATCTGCAATAAGGATCACAGATTGGAAACCGCTGAACAACTATAAGATAATATTCCCGTTATCGGAGGTTCCGTGAAATTGTTCTGCGATTATTACTTTCAAGTATTTACTTTCATTTTTAATTTCAAGTAAAGTTGATTTCAACATGTTTAACTGCCCTGGTAGGTTTTTATTGTATTCCTCATTCATCATAGACGGCTTGTTGCGCAGATGTTGCACTGAAGATAATCCACATAAAAATGCTCTCAAACGTTAATAAAAGTTGGGATATAATTGATAATAAAATAAACAGGAGTATTAATTTTCTATGTGAGCTGTTCAGAAGAAATCTTACCTGTATAAGATGATACATCATGAAGGTACCAATTCCTATACCTCTCCAACCAGGTCTTGTGAAGATGAATGAGATGTAGTTTTCAGTATGGCTAACATTAGGAACTATAAAAGCAAATCCCACTATTAGATGCTTATACAAAACTACACAACTGAACTCTGGATACTGCAAAGTGCTTGTCACTGAAAAAAAAAATTTTTTTAAAGCATTCATACTGATTGTGTCACTGTAGGTGGCCTTTGAGTATTCCTGAATTGCGTTTTGTATCCAGAATAAACACATTTATATTTCCAACCACTTCATAAGATCGCCCAAAGCACAAGGCGAGCTATCAACATCAAAATTTTATAATGCCATAGATCAGTACTTGTATTTTGAAATGATGAACATGAATGCAGAGCTTCTGCTGTTATGATTTTTATATAACTTCCTGTATGAGTTTAAAGGAGCACAACTAAGTTCTTGCAATTGTTTTTATTAAATTGCAACTTTTATTATCTTTGAAGCACTGAGGTGAGCTATTTTCTTCCTAGTTTTCAAGTTTTGAAAAATCCATCTCCATTTGTATTGTTTGATGACGGGAAATATTTGATGATGGTACTCGTTAGTATTAAATGTGTCAGAGTTGAAACTGTTAGTAGAGAGGAATTAAATTTTAAAGTAGATCATAATTTCAACATAATTAAACGGTATTTTTTTCATCTTGCTACTAGAAATTGTATAGAGAATTTAATTTACATTTTTAATGTTCAAGGTAATCAACCAATATTTGATGATTTTATCCAATAACTTATTCTGTTGAAATACTCATCCCTCAATGCAACGCTAAAATACGAATCTTTGAAAGACACGGAATCTTGAATCTTGAAAATTTGAAAACATTACTGCATTGGGTTCAAGTGTTATGGAGCCAACAGAAAATTGCTTTCGACCACAGATTCCTTTGTCAATTCAGCTGATGACATTTTTGGCCAAAAATTCATAAATTACAGACAGTTGCGTTAATTGACCAGCATCCTGTCTAAAAGGATCAGAGCATCGAAACAGCTTGATTACAACTGATATCAAGATCAAAATTAATGAGAAAAGTTTTTATTCAAATCATTTGGCATATCCACTGAATATGTCAAACTAATAATTTTATTAGTTCATGGGATACCCCCATTATTTAAAAATTTGAGGGTAACAAAGTGGTTTTGGCCAGGGTCAAACCAAAGACCTTCCGTGTGAGAAGGAAGGCTGGCACCAACTTTGCTATGGTAGTAAATGTAAATTTACTGCTATCAAAATAGAAGAGGTTTTGTCTGTTCGAGTCCACATATGTAGAATAATCAGAATATAATAGCACAAGCACTATTTCAGAGTGGTTATCAAAATTTTGAAGTACCATAAATCGGATTATATTGATTCGTCAATTTTAAGAATGTTAATTGATAGAATTGCATCACAAGTTTTCCATCCGAATTTTCAAAAAAAAAAACAAATTTTTATAACAATGCAGATCAAAATTTAGTTTGTCTGTATTATGGGTCAGATTTGAAAACTACAATAACTCGTAGTTTTAATTATTTTCCGTAGTCATTCAGTCGAGTTATTCTGCATTCGCTTGATAAAGTACAAAGTCAATTTTCCACTTAATGATCTAAACGCGAAAATCCGCAGTCTACTAATGAAGGCTACCAACTTTCACAAAATTTTTTTCGTTTTTCCAATACCAATATTCAATAATAATGAACCTATCTGAGATCTTGATTGTTTCTAGTTGCTTTGTTTCCAGAGTGCTCACGGACAGCAGGACTGACTGATACCATTTTTGCTAAAAAATGCCAAAATAACAGAAATTTGGGCAAATGGTAAGCATGAAGAGCTACAACCTTTTTTCCATCTTCATGGTAGAACTGGCATACTGTTATGAAGGATAAGAATCCATCTTTTGAGTAAGAGAACAGTGTACAGATTTATTTATGTTTTTGAATTTTGTCCAGCAATGTCATGCCAAATGAATGAATTTTTTCTTCAGCCTTGAATTTCAAAGAAATTAAGGTTATTGGACTTCATGATTCCCATGCTGAATATCTTTTACCTTTAATTTTGTTTCTCAATAAGTTGATTGGAATTTTGTTTGATTCATCAAATTGTCACCTAAATGCAAATAAAATATATTCATGCAATCAATTATCCATTGCAACTGAAAAATATTGGGTTATATCTGTTTCAATTGTTTACAAATATTGACCTAAGCACAACGAGAATATAAATTTTAAAATCTCCAGTGAGCCTAACCTATAAATCCGCAAAATCAATACCTACTAAAATATGGCCAGGTGCTCTAATATCAATGGTACTATGCATTTTAGAGACTCATTTTTTATGGTTAGAATAGTTTGTTTACCATATGACTAAGCATTCTTCATGACAGTTGAAAACTTCAAAATCCACCATCATTTACTGCTGTAGTCATCTATTGACGAAGTGTAAGAACTTAGTTGTGCACCTGGTATAAAGAATTTCTTCAAAATCAATGGATTATTTTGTGATACTTTATAATCATTTCGAAATTGAGATGCTTTTTTATATTCCGAGTTGAATAATTTTCGTATTTTGAATTGAATATTAGGATTTAAATACATACAATCAATGCCTGCCCAGAAAAATTGATTGCATAAACTATTAATGGCAGGTATATGATCTGGCTGAACATAAACATAGTCCAAAGGTTCTTTTGGAGGTAGAGAAAAACTTGAATTGTTCACATTCACTTCGAGTTGTAGTTCATTCAACATAGTTAACCAAAGAGGATTATTAAACTCTGTATCTCTCCGAATGTATGGCTGAAGATGGATTCCACTGTATGGAGACAAAATAGATTCCTTTCTTACTCCACCAAGAATTTTGCTTCTCAGGCAAATTCCTTTCATGCGTGCAATACCTGAAAATACATTCAATTAAAGATAAACACAATAAGGGAAATTTTCTGCATTTCAATAAATTCTCTAGTACAGAACTTGGAGGTGAAGATAAGATTGGAATCTATTGATTTACTGATTCATTTATTGAACACTACTCTGAAAGGAATGATTGGTAACTGTAAAAAAGATCATTTACAATACATTGTAAATAAGCAGTTCATGATCAGGATGACACATGAAAAATAAATACATAATGACCGCTGTGAAATCAAGAAGAAATGGATATTACCATATTTACTACCAAAATCCGGAATATTGGATAGATGAGTACTCTATTATATTTACATATTAGATTGAGAAAAAAAAACAGCAAGAGAAAAATTCAATTCAATTCAATCCTGAACATAACACCGTGAACATACAACCAAAAACACCTGAAAGTAAAATGCAGCGCTCGTCCTGTCGGAGATTAATTTCAACAATTGAACAGGCAATCTCTGTAAAACATGTTTCTGTAACTAGGCTTCCAAACTCCTTGAAGATTGCCTGTCAACAAAGTTGGTAAAAGTTTATTGAAATGGAGGTAATTTGGATTGTATCATAACAAACTGAGGAATAAACACACAAAATGTGTAACAATAAAATAATTTCACTGGAAACTTAAGGAAATCACATTATGATAACGTTATCTATAACCAAAACGAAAATGTTTGCTTAAGAAACAGGACCAGATGAAATGAAACAATATTTATATGGTTTATAGGAATAGGTGTCTAGTACCATGGCTGAAGCATATCTTATATAAATATATTTGTTGCTCTCACAAATACAGAATTCGGATTTATTTTATACAAGGACAAAATAGTAACATAGGCTAGTATCAGTAAAGTAACATTTGCTAGATGTCAAAGTATGATTTGAGTAAGATATGAGTAAGATTTGCATCTTAAAATTTCTGAAGATTATACATGAATCATTTACTTAAAATGAATAATTTTAGAATAAGCGAAAGAGGCTTGAACTACTGATTCAAATTTTCCGATTTAGGTCTTCAATATCTAGGATAGCTAGGAAAAAGCATTCTATATGTGAGAAAGTCTTACATGTTGATTCCTACTGTTAAAATGTAAAGATAGAACTGCTAAAAAAATTCAAAAGGATACTCACTACTGAATGATGTATTGTAGTGGCAAAAAGGATCTAACAATTTGTTATCTTTTTTCATTTCTGTATTATGTCGCATTATGTCTTCTAATTGCTTTTTATCTTGTGATTCAACAGGGGTTCTTGTAAAATCATCTGGTAAACTTTCTGGGGAGTTACTCAATTTTAAAAATCTGAAAAAATATTCAATTGAGATCAAATACCCAATACATTGTAAATACTCACTTTTTATTATCTATAGTCGGTAACAGAGATTTCCTCTTACCATTATCTTTAATGTCTTTTTCTTTCATGTTCTGCAAAAAAAAACCCTAATGAAATAGGATGTAAAAAAACAAGCTTGGGATGTTTCTCTACTTCCAAGAAAATTGGGTTTTATCGGTCTACAAACAGTAACATCTCTGACCCTATACAATCTGTTATGACATATACAACATTGGAAGCCCAGGAGAACATTAAATAGACAGGCAAATTATATTTTGTAATTGACAGAGGACACAGTACTTATAACCCATTACAACACAACAACACAACGTACCAAAAAACTACAACTCACAGATGCGACAGTTGCATGGATGCGATGCTGGAGAATAAGCCCAAACCCATCAAAAGCAAAGCTTATAATATTCAATCATCAAATCAGGACCCACTCCCCAGATATAGAAGTAGACAACAACATAATATGTCCTACAAATAATTGCAAATACCATGGAATACTCATAGATAATAAATTCAACTTTGACTCACACATAAAATCCCAAAAGGCAGCAGCAATCACTAGATCCGGACTCTTTAGATCGCACACATACAGAAATTTGGGCATCAATGTGAAAACGACTAGTACAATAAGACTTATAACACCACTATTGCACTAATATAACGAAGGAAGCCCACCAAAGGCCAAACTACCAGCACTACCAATTTTTAAACACTTGATATTGGAATAATTTTTCCTTTTTTTTTTCTTTCTAAATCATTTAATATATACAATTTATAAATTATGAATGTAACTGGCAGGAAGACTTCGGTCGATAGTCATTTGATGATTTTGATTATCGCTAAAGTTGATTTATTTCTCTCTCTCTCTTTCTCTCAAACAAGTACTGCATCCCAATTCAATATGAATAATGAATTGACGAGAAATTTTTTATGATGGAACTCATATAGAATTATATCTCTTATTGTTCTTGCTACCAATATTTGGATAAACATGTTCTATCGTTATCAAGGCAAAATATTAGCTTTTAAAAAAGCTGACAATACATGAAAATTCAATTTACAATTAGTACCAAAGTAGACATAACTTTGAGACTAAATAAAATTTGTACTTATCTGTGGTTTCAGGACTTCTTCAAACAATCAGTCTCAATGTACAATATAACACTTTGCAAGTTGCCTAAAGTGGTGATGAAAAAGGAAAGTGGGGAGCCTGTGAAAGTGCAATCACCAAGAACGCTGGTTTGGATATTTGATTTATGGTTTTAGACCTTACATGCTGAAAGACGACTTTCTTTCAATGTGGCATACTGCTATAAAATTCTGAAAATACATAAAAAATCCGCTTATAGCACGAAATAGGGAAATTTTTCTAGCATGAAGTGTATTCCTCTATAGGACAATGCAAGCCCCCATCATTTTCCATGCTAGCCTTCATACCCCACGATCACCCTCATATCGACGCAGGAATGGAGTAGGAAAGTGGGATTTATAACTATGAGACTAAAACTTGCTTGGACCACCAAAAAAAAAAAAAGCCCTCAGTGACCAAAATTCACTGATAGCTCTAAATCAGATCATTCTCATTATGGCAATCAAAGCTTTCAATGATAAATATGGATTCCTTTAAACAATAATACAATTCAATGAACATCGGCTCATAATACTCATTTTGGTTAAGCAAAATCAAAATTTATGTACTTACTCTTTCTATTTGAGAGGGAGTTAATATATCCATACCATCACTGCTTATTTCTGTATCTTCTTGAATATCAAAGTCTGTAACCACAAAAGGTTGCAACATATCCGGGTCCTTCACATTTTGTTCGAGAATTTGATTGAATATTTCTAATTCTGACACAGTCTGTTTATCTGTTTTACTTTTAACTTTTTGTGCCATTAAAGAGTTGTCTGTGTTGAAAAAAAAAAACAATTAAACACTCAGCCATTAAGTTTATACATTAGTTTTTTTTGATGGAGAATTTATACATACATATTTTAAATATCATATATGGTGATAGTTTAGGATATTTCAGCGTCCACCAAGCAGGCTGTTTGATAATGGAGGTACCAGAGAGAAAAAAATATTTACTAAAATGTGATAGAGTTCCAGCCACAGTGCCTGTCCATGATTTCTTTCTTTTGCTGTAAAACACTAAATCTGAGAACAACAAAGATGACTAGCAGATCTTTAGTACTTACATATATTTGGTGAAGAGATCATCCCAGTTTTTGTCAATGTAAGATGCAATCTGGTATTTCCAGTGAAAAAAACCTTTTTTAGCCAATCCAGGACTTTTCTTAGACAAATGGTATAACACAAGTACAATTGCTTGCAACCTGTAAAAATGAGGAAATATAAACTCCAGCAAATTTTTCTAACCAGCAGATATGTGGAGATTGAATGTTCCTTTTGTCTGGAGGAACAGTTGTATCTTATGTTGTTTGATATCCTTAATTGTAACATTATAGAACATAGATTGAATCATTTTTCAGGAAATTCAATGCCTTGAAGCAGAACAAAAATAACTAATCATGTAATGGCCTTCATTTGATATAGAAATTCGAAGTCAGAAACATTGATAATCTTTGTATGGACAATCTGTTTTCTTCTACAATATTAATTTCTTTTCTGAACATTTCGTCAATATTGGGGGAAAACGAATCCCATTAGAATGAATCTTGCTCCATATAAAATGAGTTTTGAAAAAATTAAGGATATTTTGAAGTAGCAGAGTGGAGACAAGATGGCCGTCCTTATGTAAGGTGTATATCAGGTATACCGGTATGAAATGAGCTTTTTATTGTGAAAATAAAACACTAATTATTGATGGAAAAGTAGACAACATTTCATTCAAAATATTGGCCATGGTTTTCTAAACATTTTGACCAACTTTCAGGCAATTTGTGGATACCACGCCAATAAAATGGTTTGTCTTTTAAAGCAAACCAATTTTCGACCTCCTCGTAGAAATTAAAGTGCTGCTCAGCCAATGCATGTCCCATCGATGAAAACAAATGGTAGTAGGATGGAGCTAAGTCTGGTGAATATGGCAGGTGGGGTAGGCGCTCTCAGCCAAGTGTTTTGATTGTATCCTGAACCGGTTTTGCTTTGTGTGCAGGTGCATTATCATGGAGCAAAATTACCTTGCTGTGTCTTCTGGACCATTCTGATCGTTTCTTGATCAATGCATGGTTCAAATTGATCATTTCTTATCGGTAGCGATCAGTATTAACGGTTTCACTAGGTTTTAGGAGCTCGTGGTACATCACACCTTTCTGGTCCCACCAAACACACAGCATTGTCTTCTAGCCAAATTGATCTGGTTTTGCAGTCGATGTTGATGGTTGTCCCGGATTAATCCATGATTTCTTAAAATAAATCCATATTTCATCGCCAGTAACAATCCGATGCAAAATCGATTTTCTTTCGTGTCTTCGAAGCAAAATTTCACAAGTGTTTTTTCAATTTTCCATCTGTCTTTCATTCAATTTATGTGGCACCTATTTTCTACACTTTTGGCACTTTCCCATAGCTTTTAAACGGTCAGTTACAAACGGTTAAACGGTTATCTATCTATCTATCTATCCAATATCGTTTGCAATTCGGCGTGTTCAAACTTTTTTGATGGTCTTTCACGTTCTTTATTTCTCACATTAAAATCATTATTTTTGAACTGTTGGAACCATCTTTTGCATATTGCTTCTAATAGAGTATGATCACCATATGCCTTGACAAGCATTTGATGCGACTCTGCAACAATTTTCTTCAATTGAAAACAAAAAATTAATGCTTTCCGCAAATCATCACTTTCTGTTAAAAAATTAGACTTTTTTAAAACAATGAAGAAATATGATTTTGTCTTTTCAATGACTTGATGTATACTAAATATGTTTCACAGATGTCATAGCAATCAAACAAAAAAAATACAGGCCCGCTCACAACAAATGTTCTCAATCGAGACATTTATATCTTGACGCTCACTTTGTACCGGTATACCTGGTAGATAATGTAGTAATCCCAATGATTTCAACTTCTTGCAGTAACAGAGAAATCAACGATTCAAAAAGGTAGTTTAAATAGTAGAAAATAACATGATCAAGAGACCAAAAGTAAAAAAAAAGCTCTATGTGGTAGAACTGATTGAATGGAGCAAAATATCTTGAATATGAATTAGTGTAAGGAACTAGTATTAGCCTTTTCATGGTAGCTAATTGTAGCTCTGTGGAATAGCTCGATAATCCACAACATGATGTCAGGATTTACTCCAAAATGTTTTAGATATTTTAAACAGTACTCAATTAGATATATGAATGGTAGAGTCCTTGTGATGGGTTGTCTTAGCATATGTTTGAGCTTTCTTGTGAATGGAATTTTTAATAGAAGTTTTGATGAAAAAGTGCATAACAAAGAAACGAAAAAAAGAGAAATATTTAAGAATACAAAATCAACAGCAAAGATTTATGGCTATAAGTCTTTAAAAAAATAATTTTTTATCATAGAGTTTAGATTATCCAATTATGAATATGTCTGCAAGTTGCACTTGATGATTTTCAGATCAATTTCTGCATTTACTTTGTTTAAAGTCGGGATACAACACAACTGGTTACAAAGTGCCTTGAGGAGGCAATGGACTCTGCACTTCAACAAACCCTCCATATCTACTTCCGAAAAAAAGGTAAATGGTATCAGCAAATAGCATCTGTTTGTTGCAGAAATGGACCCTTTCAATTCATCTATGATTAAAAGAAACATTATATAATATAAAACAGGCTTATGACAGCAGTAATAATTTGTTAATTCTACATTTACAATTATCCTGATTTTAAGAGGTGCATGTTAGCTTATACTTTGTATGGGGAAATTTTTCAATCAATTGAGTAGTTTTTTTCAACCAACCATGATAATTTGTCCCTAACAAACACTTCTGTATTGGATTCAGAACATTCCTGACAAGTGTATGTAAAGAAAACGTCTCCCTGCATACCTCCTGGCACGGCCCCTCGTTTCAAACATCGGACATGCACGAATTTAGAGCAAATTGAACACTGGAGACCTTCATCATCACAATCTTTATGTGGTTTTTCACAATATTTACAACAATCCATTTTGTCTGATTGAGTTATTTGTAGTCAAAGTCAGAATGAAAGCAATTTTTATAAACACTTAGGAAACTGTATACAATGTTTTCTTGGGGGACTAACATCAAAAACATGATTGTTTATATAAAAGACAAGCCTGGCTTCACAATTCAAAGTATAAATTTTTTAAGGTTAGAAATAACACAGAGCATAGAGATATATGTGTATAATTCATAGATTAATTATCTAATAAGCACAGAAAACTAATTACTATTTCTTAATTTCTATGGCGTAATTCCTTTATTTTATACGTATATTTCAGAGATATAAAGTGGGGAGAATGATCTTCGAGATGCGCGAAGTGGCTAATTTTTCGTCCGCCATTTTTATACTTTCGATTCATTGGCGTAGAAAGCAGTGTATCTGAAGGATAGTTGGTATAAAATTAAAAAGAAAATGAAATGTGTAGAGCATATCAATTTCTTAGATAAATCTTTAGCTTCAGAATATATACTCAGAATATCAGTCCAAACTGTCCTCATATGAACTGATTTTGAGAAAATAAAAAGAATCATATTACTGTGGATAGTAAACAACACGCCACTGAGCAGATAAACAATGCCATGCGGTATGATCAGTCGGTTAATTTCAATAAAAACTTGCGTATAAAATGAAATTCCCTCGACGATCTTTGTTTTATAGTATTTACACGTTTTAACAATGTGCACAATATTAAATTCGAGCAATTTCTAATTCACCTGGCAAGTATGTCAACCTAGAACAGCTGACTACGAAAGTATAAAAATGGCCGAAATTTGACATAAGAATTTAGCCACCAATTTTGGATGCGCAGTGGTCGAAGCGTATTCTCCCCACTCTATATCTCTGGTATATTTGCGTGCTTGTTCTAGTCCCCTAAGTAGCGTGCTATCGTTTTGCCCAAGTCAATGTAATTTTCGAATATCGAGCCGAAATCTCAATCTCATTCATATTTTCAGAATAGGTTAACTGTACAATATACAAATATCTCACTGAAGTTCGTTATTGGGCCAAATCATTCAATTGAAGATATTTGTAATTTGGACTATATAAGGTATTTCAAAGGACAAAAGCTTACTGAAAGAAAGATATTAAAATGGTTTTTGATAGAGTTGATATGCCTACTTTCGAATTATTTTTAGAAGGGAATTTTATAAAAAAGTGATAAAAAAAATTAGAAAAGTAGTGACATGAGGTCAGGAGCTTTTGCTTGCTTATTCCAGTCTTTTTCCGTACCCTGGAACAGTGATATTAATATTCAAGTCAAAATTACAAAAGCAATGATTCTTCGGAATCGAATCTTCTGAAACCTCTACAGGACCCTAAGGAGGATGAATCATCTCCTTTACACATAGCGGCACATCAAACTTTCTCAGTGCACGATTTTTAGTAGTCATTCTCCATTTCAAATTCATAAAATAAATAAGTGATAATCATTAATATATTCATCAAAACTGCACATTTCAATTGAAGTATTCATAAAAAAAAAACAAATTCAACTTTAAATATCCCACTTTAATAACTTCAGTTACATGCCGTAAAAATCAAAATATGCTTAAATATAATTCCTCAGTTACATGAAATCAGGAGTACTTAGAAAAATATGGAAATTCAATTGCACATGGAAATAATCAACATAAATACAAAATAATGAAGTTTGAAGAATGAAAGGAGAAAACACCTCTTAGAAGAAATGAAATTCCCAAAGAATTTTAAGTACTCCGTTTCCAAAACAATAGTTAAACAATATAGACAACACTTTGTAAATCAGACTTGGTCTATCAAAAATACTTTGACAATTCAGACACTTGATGTAATTTAGCAAAAAATTTTACATTACAAAATTATAAAAATCGAAAAAAAACCATTAAAAAAAACTTACCCTATAGGATCAAATCTCGTAGAAATATATTTGTTTTTCAAACTACAGTCCTCTTTTTAATCATCAAATTACTTAGGGTAAAAAGACTTTATAACTAACCAATTTGAAATGCAATTAGATCCAGAAAATGCAATTCACCATAGATATACATTGTTCAGAATGGGAACTTGAGAAAGGAATAATTATCGAAAAATCAACAGTTTTTCAAGTCAACAAATTTCCTGTCAATTAAAATCAAGAGTCATTCAACAAAAAATATGAGTAAGTTTTTACAAACACTTTGTAACTGCTTCAATAGCAAATTAAATGCTTGTTGTGGATTAAAAATTATGTTCAGTATAAAAATCAATGTCTGATTAATATGCCAATGAATGAAACATCAACAATATGAATTATTACAGAAAAAATTCAACATGAGTGTTATGGTATAAACTATGAGGTAACTAGATAAAGAGTTAATATATATCTATGGAAATCCAAAACAAGACATCACAAAAATCTGATCAGCTCAAATTAACACTTGGTAATGTGCAATAAGCTCATCAAATTTCCAATGGATATTTTGGTGATGTCGAAAATAAATATAAATTGAAAGAAAATAATATCCATAATTTGTATAACTATTGCATAACACCTCCACTTGTGGAACTTTCGGCCAGTCCTTTCACTTTGAGCCTTTCAGCTGTTTTTAAGAAAGCGGGTAGTTGTTCTTGACTAACATTGACTTCACCAGCGTACATGAATTCTAAGATTGCCTGTAAATGACAGTACGCCACATCTTTGAGTATTATTATTGGATGTTTGGATGGATTTTCCTGAAATATAAGAATTATTTTTCTGAAATTTTTGTCTGCTCAAGAGTAATTATAATTAAATGAGGGGCAGCAATAAGCTATCACATCAACTGGAAATGCTCAATATGAACTTTGGCTTAAGTACCAAAACTGTCAACACTAAATTTTCAGCATTAAATGTCCTGCCAATTTTAATCATTGTTATTATTATTTTGTTAAATAAACCAAAATTATCATTTATAATTTGTAACTAAAGATTTTATTTCCTTTACATATTAGGTTTTCAGTTGAAGTAAACGAATCAGTTTAATAATTAAATGAAACTATTCACAAATTTCTTATTGTAAAATTCAAGTGAGCCAAAAAAATCAGATTGCTATGGTTTTCCTCTATAATTTCACAGTTTTTGGTAGACATTTCTACTTATATAGTGTTCTGAGTTTCGGCAACCCTGTGATCATAAGATATAACACAGTTGACAGAGATTTTGCTGAAAATTCCTAACCAGTAAGTCACTTGAAGTTCATAGCATACAATCGAGAGGGGTTTGTGTTGGTAGGTTGAACAAAGGAAAAGCCCAATATGCTCCCTCCTGTTAATTCTATACTCTATGGCAGGGGTGGCCAACTTTATCAGACCCAAGATCACTTGTTTACCAACGAAACCCTGTGCGATCTACCAATTACATACTTCTTGAAACCTTAAATGAAACAGCAGAGTTCAATACACAAACATGTAGTATTTTTTATTTTATTAAGAGAGAAAACTTAAATGAGATAAAATAAATCTATATATTAGTGTGAGCATTGCGACTGAGTATCTTCCACTAGTTTAGCATAATCGGGTTTGTAGTTGGAAATAGCCAACCTTAAGGAATCTAGTGTATGAGCGTCTGTCAAGCGTGAACGATGTTTATTTTTAGTTTGTTTTAAGTAGGAAAATGCTGACTCACATAAATATATTAAACCAAAACACGAATGAAGTTGTTCAACACATTTCTTCAAATTTGGATATTTTTCGTTGGAAACCAACGCCCAGAAATCTAGACCTGAGGATGACCTTGCTTTTAAAACTATGTCGCAGCGCAGAGTAATAATTTCGTTTTGTAACATCATGTGCTCCATTTGAAATGTATCTGCAAATTTTGTAGCCAATTCATAGATATCACTATGATCAATGGAGTCATTAAATGGATAACTGACAAATAGAACCAACTTCTCTATTTTTCTGAAATCACTAAAGCGAATTTCGATAGAGTCTATGGAGTATCCTGTTTTCACAGAATTGCACCATTAAAACCGTCCCTTTCATATGTGTGTAACATCGTTTTTGTAATTGTCCGCTAGGTGGAGCGCGAGTAGGATAGTCATCTCGGATTTGTAGAGGAAGCGTCATCTCAGTTGATTTTTGTCTTTTTGGAGAATATCACATTTTTATTTTAAATTATTTTCACATATATTTGTGTATGCAATAAATGTTTCACAAAAAGCTGTGATTGCTTTAAAGTGACGAAGATGCACATTTTGTGATGAAAGAGGCTACTTAGTCAGAGAGAAAGCTAAGTTACTAGTCAAATTTAGAAAACAGAAACTATTATATGCAACTTAGAATGACATATTTTTTTACACTATAAGTTTGCTATTTTTGCGAACTTGTTCTATTCCTTGAAACTACTAGAACAGATGTTATAATGTTATTATTATTATTATTATTATTAATACAAATACAAGAGTTGAGACATAAGTCTATAAACTCAAAAGAAATATAAATTGAAAATTGAAATGTTCACATACTGAATAAAAATATGAAACCATGACAAATTAAATAAAACTACTAATTAACGGTTCTCCATCTGTCGTAGGAATTCTTGAAACAGTTGACCGAAGCGGCTCCAACAATCTCAGGCGGCAAACGATTCCAGGTGTCAAACACTCTATTAGAGAGGAAGTTTTGGCGTTGTGATGTTCTAAAGCTCTCTTTCGAAAGCTTATATCTATGTCCCCTAAGATGGCCTGAATTTAACTTAAACATACCGTTGATCCCATCTCCAAAATGTCCTCGCAATGATCGGTAAGTCAGGAGCAAATCCCCTCTCTCGCGTCGATCGCGGAAGCTGGTTAGTTTGAATATCTCCAGTCGACGCGTATAAGATGGTCTATCAGGTCCATAGGGAAAACGAGTCATCCACCTCTGAACAGACTCAAGCATGGATGCATCGCGCACCGTGGATGGCGACCAGACCGGACCGACATACTCCAGGATGGGCCTCACATATGTGGTAAGAAGGGTCCGAATAGTATTAACATCACCGCCCTTGAATATTTTGTAAATACAGTATGCTGATCGCTTAGCCTTTGCACATACATAAGAAATATGTTCGGACCACTGCAGATCCTCGGTGATCACCAGGCCCAGATCACAGTGACTGGCCACCACCTTCATGGGTTCACCATCAAGGTAATATGTCAAACGCGGATTTCTTCTTCCAATATGAAGGACGCAGCACTTTTCCATACTCAGGGTAACCCCACTCATTACACCACTCACAGATAACATCCAGATCACACTGCAGACTGCCAGCCCCGGAGATGGGATAGTTATAGATCTTGGTGTCATCGGCGAACATTGAGCATGTAGAGCGAAGGAGACTAGGCAGGTCAGAAGTGAATAGCAAAAACAATAAAGGGCCCAGTATGGATCCCTGTGGCACCCCAGAAGTAACCGGCACATCTGCCGAAAAAGATTCACCGACTCTAACCTTATATGATCGATTTGATAGGAAAGCTCCTATCCAAGACAGAATCTCACCTCGGATGCCCAGATGTTGCAGTTTGTGTAGTAGTCTCCGATGAGGAACCTTGTCGAAGGCTCTAGTGAAGTCCAAGTACAACACATCAATCGGCAATCCCAAATCCCAAGCTTTTGTCCATTCATTAACACAGCTCAACAAGTTCGTCAGAGTTGATCGTCCAGTGAGAAAACCATGTTGAACTACAGGAATAAGTTCGTGTACAGAAGCAAATTGCACAATATGATCGTAGACTATCCTTTCAAGCACCTTAGACACGGTAGAGAGGAGGCTAATTGGCCTATAATTTTTGGCGGACAACTTATCTCCTTTTTTAAAAACAGGGGTCACCGAAGCCACCAGCCAGTCACCAGGAATCCTCGAAGTTTTCATAGAACAGGAAAAATCTCCGCCAAGGGTGGAGCCAAGGCGTCGGCACACTGCACCAGCAATGAACCAGATAAACCATCCAGACCAGGAGCAGCATCAACCCTCACTCGCTTCAGATGATCTCGGACTAGCTCTACGTTTATCTGAACACTGGTAATACCAGATTCACAACGCGGCAATCGAATGTCTGGCAGAGCACCACCAGGCTCAAGGGAAAAGAAAGAGGCAAATTCCTCGGCCAAAACACCAGCGGCCTCAACAGCATTATCGCACAGCTTATTGAGCTTATTACGAATCATGGGTACATCGACTTTTCCAGTCATAAAGGATCTCACGTATTTAAAAACCTCTTTCTGTTCCCCGAAGCTACAACACTCTTCTCATAGCTGTCCTTTGAGCGCCTTATTTCACGTGTAACCTCAGTCGAAAAGGTACGATGCGTTCTATAATCTTCATCAGATCTAGTGCGTAGATATCTCTGCCACAAGGCTTTTTTTCTCCTCACCATCCTCAGAACACAACTGTTAATCCACGGTCTCACTTTATTATATTTGGACGTATATGTTGCTGTGCAGCATTCAACCACGCCGTGAAGTATGCCCAGGAAACTCCTCCACTTCCTCTCCACATCATCGCCACCGCAGACAGCAGACCAATCGGCAGTCAACAGCATATCAGACACTTTGTTGTAATCTACGCGCTTGATGACCTTGGTAGAGCTTGTGTTAGTTGGAAGATTATATATTATTGTTATAATGTCATAATAAATGTCAGTCGATAATTTTTCCCCTGCTATTTTTTCAATGAAATAAGTGCTATATCACAACCTTCTCTAACTATGGATGATGATTTCTCTTTGAATGGGTTCCATAGCAGACTTCAAACATCAGAAGATCTGAAAAATCATCACTTGGACCGCAAGACCTGATTCGAAGAATCCTCCTTGCAGATTGGCGACAATGTTGTGTATTAGATTTGAATATAGAGGGTATTTCTAAGGACAAGAGTAATTATATTTCTAAACTGGCAAAGGACTATGGTACTGAGATTATACTCCTTCAAGAGACACATACGGATACTAAAAAAAAATCTTCCAGAAAGAGGAACCATAAAAGGTTATGTATTCGTTGATTATCTCCTTTAGCTTGTTATGTTAAAAAATCCTTGATTCACAATAACGAGTTAATTCAGAAAGGCGATTTTGAGAGTGTTTTTTTTTATCTCTTTCAAATTTTGTATTTTTGTTATTCAGTTCTTTTTTCTGCTTTTGTCTTTTTATTTCCAGATTCGATGTGGGCAACTTGAAGAAGTCTCAGTTTCCATCAATAGAAGACCACTCTTGAAGAAAGAAGCCCCTAAAATATATAATATATCAGCTTATTTTTGTACTTTCACACTTAGGCGGGGAGCCAGGGTTTTTACTGGGGTTTTTTCTCTAGGCTTTTATGTCATACGCCGAATTGTATGACACCCCGTCACTAACCCCTGATCTATATGCTTTATTGTTTAAACTAAATAACGTAAGCCAAAAGTTCAAAAGAATATATATACTAGAAAAGCGTGCTATCGTTTAGCTCAAATGTCTAATTCTCGAATATGCAGCCGAACATGGTCTCAATAGATTGTTCGACCTCCTGATGAAGAATTCGTGGTCAAACTTGTATGTCCCGTGGTATATTCTATTTTCCAAAGGAGATGAGCATGAGTTTTTATGTTTCATAATAGGTTCGTTATTGGGTCAAATCCGACAGATAGTCCAGCAGTTAAGGGCATCTGAAAATTGGTTTCCTAGAATTTCCATCTTATCGTTCTGAAACCTGAAAGTCGTTGGAACAATGTTGACCAAAGGAGTCTGCCAAATTTTGTGTAAATCCAGAGCCTGAAATTTGTCTAAAAATCCCCAAAGTTTTCTTCTTGGAAATTTTCGATTAGTTATGAAATATTCGTTGGATCTCAACAAAAACTTGTGTATTCGTGGAGGTTATCGATATATTGTTTATACTTAAATTTCATTTTCGTAGAGTAAACTCACAAGAAGATATGAGACTTCTGGTTTAGCCTTTTGCCTAAATACCTGTAATTTTTTAATATCGTGGCGAAAATAGTCCCAATGGATTGGGTTCGGCTTCCTGATGAAGAATCCGTGATCAAACTGCCGGCCGGTTTTTTGGGATTATACCAGCATCGAACCAGGCCAGCGATATGAGATATGCCGCCCAACTTAAAAATTTCAAATGAAAACCAATCTTTTTGCCCACTTGTTCTAGTAGAACAGCGTGTGATCGTTCTGTCCTAATGTGTAAATTTCGATTATCGAGACGAAAATGGTCTCCATCGATTGAGTTCAATTTCCTGATGAAGAATCCGTCGTACAAATTGAGTAAGCCCGCTTTTCCTGCCAGATAGATACCCTATTTTCCGAAAGAGATGAACTAGAGTTTTGATATTTTCACAATAGGTTAATTGTCCAAATATCTCGATCAAGTTCGTTATTGAGTCAAATTCGTCAAATGGTTCAAGAGTTATGAAGATCTGAAATTTAGTTTTTTCAATAACTCCTAGAATATTCCTAACTTGAAAGATGCTTGAACGAGGTTGAAATGAATAGGTTCTTGAAATTTTGTGGATTTCATTACAAGCTTTTCTTGTAATTAATCTATATCTCCTAAAATATCTGAAAGAGATGAACAAAATTTTGAGCGCATATCAAGAAAATTGATATTCAGAACATTCTTGAATTTCAGCTTTGTATCATCTCATTTTAAGAAACCAATGAATAAAAGTTTTGATTTGATAAACAAGCCTAAATTAGAATTATCCACATGTTAGAAAGTTTTTTTACTCAATAATCTATCAGAATGATGATAGCTCTAAAGTTAAAATTTAGCAGCTGATGATATTTTCATGAATTGGACTTGAATGTAGAAGGTATTTCAAAGAACAAGAACTTACTGAAAAGAAGATATCAATTGCAAAATGAGTTTCAATGAAGATATACTTTCGTTTGATGGAGTCTTCAAAAGAAGGAAGTTTGGACATCAAACAAAACTGAAGGAAAACTGTGACTGGTTGTTTTTGAATTAAAGCGGTTCTTTTAGAATTACACTATTTCAGAGGCTTTAGAACAGGTGCACAAAACCCCCTGAACTTACACCAGTGCTCTTCTACATTTTTTTGTTGTGAATACGGGGCATTAGTGGTGACGTCACATCTGCACGTAACTATGGTTACGGGATGCAAACAACTCGGTTTTAATTTGGATTGCCCAGTATTTTCCATCTGACAGGCATCTCTAAGAATGAAAAATTGTTTTGAGGATAAGTTACATACACAATTTCAATTAAATATCAGTTGAAATATATTATAAACTCCTCAAGAATAATTTGTTTGGATCCCGTAACTATGGTTACAAGCATGATGTGACGTCACACTAATGCCCCGTATTTGGATACAGCATGAAATTTCACATCTGAATCGGTTTAAAACAAAAATTTGATAACCATATGTTCATATGAATGAAAAAAAATTCGCTTTTAAGATAGATTTGCAGGAATCAACAATCAAATTTCTTTTCAATAGAAAAAGGACTTCTACATGAAAAAGGTATAAAGATATCACTTTTACATCAGCAACAAGTAATCAAACAAAAGAACGTATGTGATCAAAACAAAAATATGATCATGGGATTATCCCTTGAAAGGCAAAATAATAAAACCTCATTTTCTAGACCACTACCCCATTCAGTTCAATAAAAACAAATGTTTGGATTTATTATAGGTTTATGAGACAAAGTGCTGACCCCAAAGCATTCCTTGAATTCCATTGAGCTCAAGAAAGCAGCCCTACTTTGTTTACCCCAGAATGCTGCAAATGGTAAAGAAGGGCTACTATATCACTACGTCGATTGAAGACTTCAGTTTCATGAAGATGTAATACTGGATTTTTTATATATATATATATATATATCTCATATTATCTCAATAATAGTTTTCGGACTGTTTCAGTCCCTTCTACAATACCAAAAGGCTTCACTTTACTTTCAGAATGATTGGAACCTACCGTTGAATATAAAGATGATTTTGTTTTAGCAGAATTATCTCAGTTATAAGGGATGTATCAAATAAATGTGTATCTATACATAAAATTCAGTTCTTCATACTTCCTAATATTGGATTTGCAACCAATGAATGTGGAAGCAGAAACTACTGAAAATTTCTCCAGCAAGGGTTTATATAGAACTGAAATTCCATCAACAACCCTGTATCATAAGAAAAATAAAATATTTTGACATGCAATAACACCCTATACAAATCTTTTATCTTAACCACTGAGGCGATGTTTTCTTCCTAATTGTCGTTCTTTTTTAATAAATCTCTTATCCACAATATAGAAAGAAATAAAAATTGTGTAATACAAAATATTGTTTTTTTGTACTCATCTGAAATGATAGTGGCACTTGTTCTTTGAATTGTCCCAGAAAAAGCCTTTTGGACTTACTTACATAGATCCTAAACTGTGACCTTATTAAGTATAACAAGGCATAAAGAACTTCAAGACTAACAAGCCAAAATGGAATATGGATATTCCCTTTTGAATTTTTACAATAGTGCATCATACCACCTCGATTAAATCATTCTATTAGATGGATCATCTCATCTTGATTAAAAATTACCATTGGATCAACACTAGATGAATTGAATGCTGATTATTTCAACTCAATCTTATTTAATTTCAGATAAAATTATCATTCCAAAGATTTAATTCGATGGTGAGGAATATCAGCCACAAGGAACAGTTGTATACAATTTATTCAATGGCAACGTTTCTAAACATTTAGCTAAAAAGCTAAACCAATTTATAAACAACAGCATGGATCATACTATTGGTGTAGCAATAAATAGATAAAATTACGTCGCTATACAATAATGAATATAAAATATAAACTAGATGACAAAAATAACAATAAATATAAACATAAAGCAAAACAACGTAAACAATTCATGTCAGGTCCGTCAAGGAAACAAGATTACAATAAAAAGCAATCTTACCTTATGAATAACGGTTATAAGTCACTTGAATACATCGAATTCATCAAATAAATGTTCATACAATAAAATGGCATTCTCAGGATAGCATTAAAAGAACACCAAACAACACCTATAAGCATAAACAATGCATCAGACAAGACAGACTGCATTAAAATGTATGAGACATACAAAACACTTGATTCAAAACGAGTGTGATCACTTTTTATTGTAATCCTATTGTTTCCTTGGCCGACCTGGCGTGAATTGTTTATGTTGTTTTGCTTTATGTTTATATTTATTGTTATATTTGTCATCTAGTTTATATTTCATATTTATTATTGTATAGCCACGTCATTTTATCTATTTTTTGTCTTTATTGCAACACCAATAGTATGATCCATGCCGTTGTTCATAAATTGGTTTTGCCTTTTAGCCTGACGAAGGAGCTAAATGCTCAGAAACGTTGCCATTGAATAAATTGTATACAACTGTGATATTCCTCACCATAGAATCTTATTTAAAATTGCTAGAGTGTATTAGTTGACCAATCTCCATCAAGTTGATGACGAGATATTGTTGATGATGGAGCTCGTGTTGAATGATTGTTTGGGCTATTACCATCATCTATTGTGGATGTAATGTTTTCCGACGTTTCGATAGACATCTTCTATCTTTATCAAGGAGAAAAGTAAGAAACCTTTTGAAAATTATCAATTTTCAAAAAGTAAATATTGACAGAGCTGAACTTACAAAAGTTAAGCCTAATAATGAGACACAAAGGACAAAGAACTGCGTATATGAATTACCTTGCGAGTGCGGAAGATCTTACATCGGAGAAACTAAACGCCCTCTGAATGTACGAATAAAAGAACATCAGAAGCTTCTACGAGTACTAGACAGCGACAAATCCAGATTGGTCCAACATGCTGTAGATGAGAATCATCGTATAAAATGGGATGAGGCATCAATAATATCCAAAGAAGAAAAACTTGCAAGAAGAAAAATCAAAGAAGCAGCATTTATGAAAATAACATCTGATTCCATAAGTGCTCCATCTATAGATCTGCCAGAAGTTTGGACGCCGATAGTTCGATCCAACTTAAAAATCATCATATCACAGATGAGTATATAACATCGTTCATTTTTCTTTCATGACTTCTGTCAATATTTACTTTTTGAAAATTGATAATTTTCAAAAGGTTTCTTACTATTCTCCTTGATAAAGAAAGAAGATGTCTATCGAAACGTCAGAAAACATTACATCCACAACAGATGATGGTAGTAGCCTAAACAATCATAAAACAATCTCCATCAAATTAAATATCAACAACCAGTGTAACTATCCACATATGCATCTCTATAATGCACTAGGTGTCAGACAGTGACAGCATCTGCCTTATGAATTTGAGGTGAACCAGTTCCTGGCCATTGAATCCATGTACTGGCATATGCTTAAATAATGATTTGAGAAAATGTTTCTCTTTCCAGATATTAACCAAGAACAAGAACCCCTCAGTTAAAATATTCTCTTTCTTAGATTGGTATTGAACAATAGAAATAAAACTTCATATGAAAGACCTAATGAAACAAAATTGAGAAATGTGAATCTTTCGCTTACCTCTAGTAAACTTTTGAAATAAGGACTACACGCAGACAAAACCATTTTGTGAGCCTTACAAGTCTGGCCTTCACACGCTAAGGTGACATCAGTGAAACTTTTTTCATCCCTCAGATGTCGAAATGAGGTTACCATATTACTTTGAAAATCATTCCATTTCAAGAAAAATTGTTGTTGGTCTGCCATTATCACAATATGTTACAATCTGTGGGAAATAAATTGTGATAATTTTTCTCAAAGAACAAATAGAAATAGAGAAACACAAAGATTAAGATACACTCTTCTGAATTTTATATTTGAAAAATTAAGATTTGGGTAAGTGCAAAAAGATCTTATAAATTTCAAGTAACGAACACACAAAAAATATTACCTCTTGACAGAAAGAAACAATAATTTTTTGCTTAAAATTTTCTCTAATTCTTTAAAAACACATTGGCAATATTTTAGAATGATAAAAGATATCTAAATAATATCCAACATCCCATCATAAGCAAAAAAGCAAAACTATAACCACAGATAAAATGTAATTACGCAAGCGATTCTTCTTTACAATGACAGCTTCCAACCAAATACACATTAATATTCTCTGGCCGAATTTCCAAACCGGAAAATTCTACTATTACACGATCCAATCAATGGTAGTTGTTCGTTGACGCCAATAGATGTCAGGAGTGCGGTAATTTTTATTATGCCAGCTTTTATACTGTGTTTATGCATAAATTCACATCAGATATATCTTGAGATGTCTGGTTGTTTGATGAGGCCACCCTGAGGGGATCGGAGAATATTTAGAGCAGACGCTCATAACAATTGTCATGAATGTACATGAATGTAAACATAAAAATATAGAAATCACTGACGTGAGGTCAGATGACTTGGTCGCCATTGGTAAACCACTTTCAAAATTCACATCTCCGCAATATTTGCTTATCCGAGATATATTTACTTTGGATTACCATCTAGGATGGTCCAGGGAGATTGATGGTTTGTGCAAGAGAGTGACATTCATAGGCATTGAAAGTGCACTTACTTACTATCATTCCAATATCTATCTTAAGATACAGTAGCTTGGTGTGGTGGAGCTCAACTGATGATCACAGGCTGTTTGTCTTGCAGAAGAGAATAATAAGACTCCTTTTTGGATTAGAACCTAAAACGTCATGTAGGATATTTTTCAGGACCTTTTCTCTTTTCACTTTGCCATGTATATACTTGCATTTATTACTGAATCTCATCGGTATAAAACAAGGGCCAAGACAAAAAATTCAACTTCCGAAGCATTCACGAAAAATATCCATGCCATGCTGGTTCTGTTTTGTATAATTTGTTGCCGAATGAGATCACGCCGTTGAGTAACACACAATTTAAAAAAAAAACATTAAAACCATTTTGACAGATGAAGCTTTCTATAGCGTGAAGGAACATGTCGATTTCTGTAAATTGAATTTCAATCATACGTAAAAATACTGCTGTAACAGTGGTCAAATATTGTACCGCATAGACTGTGTATGTTTCTCTATTTCAGTGTCGCAATGAATTCATTACTGTACTGAAAACAGTGCTGTAATGAACTCATTAGGGGAGCGCAGGGTATTGGGAGCCTACTATGGGAACACATTGATAAAAAATTAAAAGTGTTGATATTTTTATAATTTTTATTTGGAACTCTTACCTTGATGACTTACGTTTGTTTTGATCACATTTATAATTAGTTATAATCATATATAAAGATACAATTACGTTTTAACGAAAAAAGTCAGTCGCTCCTATTACAATACACACGCGGGTATTGTGAGCCTATTTAACATACTCGTGTCTAGACACACACATTACAGTTTGCCTCCGTTTGTATCCGCATGCGCAGAGAGTTACCAGGCAAATTTGAATTCCCGTAATACCTATATTATTATGAAAAGTGAATCGAATTGAACTACTTACTATCTTACTCATGGAAATAGTGCAATAGATGATATTTTGAAACTCCCCAAAGTTAATAATACCTGAAAGAGTCTCTATGCTTTACCTGGAAGGTATATTAAACAATGAATACGGTTGTAATATTGCATCATACAGTGAAATCGTAAAAGTTTCTTGAAAGAACACCTTTTCCACAAAAGAGTGTAGGTACAGGGTATTTCTTAAAATTGTTGTGGCAATATCATTTTGACATTTTTAAATAGCCCTATTATGTATAGGTACCTAATATTTGTTTCATTTGGAAAGTTCTATAGATACATTTCAACAACATTGTCTTATTTTCGGTTCGGTAAACATTGGCCATTGAAAAATTGACTTTTTTTTAACTCTGTCCTCCTGTAAAATCAATACTGTTAAGCTAAAAGGAAATTGGTTTTCATATCCAGATGTTGGTCTCTGAGCTTCGATAAAAAGGTCATAATATGGCCACATATTTACCACTAACAGCCTAAAGGTATAATATATTAGGTGTACAAATAAGTTTCCGCGGTTTGTCAAAAGATGGCCCCACCAGAAGGTTATGGAGAAATTGTCAGATCTAAAACGTAATATCCCTAGTTCAGTCATCTGGCAACACCATAACCTCAAAGTACTAGTGATTCCGTATCAGTATCACGTAATTTTTTTCATGCAAAAATGTCAAGTTTTATTCCGAATAAGCATCATTTGTGGGAACTTTTGATTTACTTCTTTAATGTGAAAAAATCTGCAGCTGAGGCGCATCGATTGCTTCTAGAAGCATATGGTGAAGCTGCTTTAAGTGAGAGAAGTTGTCAGGAATGGTTTCAAAAGTTTAAGAACGGTGAGTTTGACGACAAAGAACGCAGTGGAAGGCCGAAAGTGTACGAAGACATGGAATTAGAAGCACTATTGGAGGAAGATTCGTCCCAAACGCAAAAAGAACTTGCACTTACTCTACAAGTGACTCAACAAGCAATTTCACATCGTTTAAAATCGTTAGGAATGATTCAAAAACGAGGAAATTGGGTTCCATATGAACTAAAGCCGAGAGACGTTGAACGCCGATTATGCATGAGTGAAATGCTGCTTGCCAGGAATAAAAAAAAGAGTTTTTTGCATCGTATAGTCACTGGTGACGAAAAATGGATTCACTACGATAATCCAAAGAAGAGAAAGTCATCGGTTAAGCCCGGCGAACCATCAACATCGACAGCTAAGCCGAATATTCATGGAAAAAAACTCATGCTGTGTATTTGGTGGGATCAGCTTGGTGTCGTGTATTATGAATTGCTGAAACCAAGCGAAACCATTACTGGAGCTCTCTACCGAACACAATTGATGAGATTGAGTCGGGCACTTAAGGAAAAACGCGCCCATTACTATTCCAGACAACACAAAATTATTCTTTTACACGATAATGCTCGTCCACATGTTGCGGCGCCGGTAAAAACTTACTTGGAAACACTCAACTGGAAAGTTTTACCCCACCCGCCGTATTCACCAGACTTAGCCCCTTCTGATTATCATCTGTTCCGGTCGATGGCACATGGTCTGTCTGAGCAGCGCTTCACATCATATGAAGACACCGAAAATTGGGTAGATTTGTGGATAGCGTCAAAAGATGAAGAGTTTTTTCGACGGGGTATCCGAATGTTGCCAGAAAGATGGGGAAAAGTAGTGGCAAATGATGGAAAATACTTTGAATAAAACGTAATGTACTTTTCCTTTACAATAAATTCCTAATTTTTTATAAAAAACCGCGGAAACTTATTTGTACACCTGATATATGTAGGTATTTAATGGTAAAATAAAGTATTTTCAATGAACTTCACAATTCTGAGGAGGTAATTTGACAATTTTTCCACCGTGAACTGATTTAATCTTGATGGTTTGGCTGCTTTGATACTCAACCATTTTCCTTCGAAACGGGTTCGAAAGAATGGTTATAAGGTAGGACAAAAAAAGCAATTTAATATCCATGAAAATATTTATTGAAAAATATATAACGAATAAAAATTATTATTAATTAACCATTCTGTTTGTAGTAAATTAATTGAAATTTTATTTACTTCATCATTAGTTGTGTTTGATAAACCACAACTTTCGTTTTATGCGTTCTATACAAGTTCCTTTGAATCGGAATATTCTTATTATGGTGAATATGAATATTATTCGAGCCTGTGGCTACTGTTTGAATATTCCGTCATTGTTGTGCCTGTATAGAGTGTAATGTCGGTCTAATCCGAGCTACCATATTTTTCAGAGCTAAAAGCTCCTCCATAGTACTAATTCCTTTCACATTTTCAAGGTTTCCTTGCCCCGAAGAAGCCAATAAGTAGAAACACGTGTCAGCAAGTACCTACTAATCTCAATTTTTTTTGCAGATCTGCATTTCTGCGGAATCACCCACGAATAATTCCATCTCAACTGTATTTAAATCTCCGCACTAAACTATTTCGCTATTATAAACGTGTTAAAAATGAATTCACTTATATAAAATAATATATATAATAATTAATACCTGGGTGAAACCTTTTTGCATGTCTTATTAAATTACAATATTTCACAAAAAAATCACCACAAACATTGCAACTTGCTTTTGGCGGATTAGTTCGCTTTGGAATTATAGCAAAATGATTTGAAATAAAATATGAGTTGATTACAATTCTGAATGTTAACAATTTGAAAAAAGAGAAGGGTCAAGCCCAAAAGTGTAGGCAAATTCAGACCTGATATAATTTATTTTTTCGCAACTCTTCCCAAAAAAGTAATATGATCCTATGAATTTGAATTAACATTGAATACGTTATATTATAGCCCAAGGTTCAAGATTTGGTCAGTAAAATATCTTCATAAGGTAATATTCAGTTTTCGACATGCGAAATCCCAATATTTATGGACCGGCTTTAACAGAATCAAAAATCATATTCTCATTTTCAAATTGATGTATCAGGTTAGAAATTTAAAGCCCCGTATCTCAAAAAACAAATATTTCTAAATTTAATATTCACCAGAATAGATTTTTTTCCTCTTGGAAAAGAATTTTTTTTCGCAGGTTTTGCAGAATGTTTCTTCCATGTTAAACGAAATGGTGCGAGGTACGGATCGCTGCGGAATATAAAATGATATCCCGCTAAACCGCCAGTCAACGGTTCATCGCAACTCACTGCGCATGCGGATACAAACGGAGGCAGACTGTAATGTGTGTGTCTAGACACGAGTATATTTAACATTCATATGGGAAATGGGAGCCATAATATTTACTCTTTCCTGAAAATAAACAAAACTTACTTTAAACGATATTTTATTTATTAGTTTAAAGAATCATGTGTAACCTAAATAAAATAATCAAAATTTTAAACAAAAAAAAATTAACATATTAAAGAAAACAAAAGAATCTGATTTTAGGGATTCAAACAAAAGGCACAAATATAAGAATCTGGACTATTACTGCCAGAGCATTCTTCAAGGGCCCACTTTCCGCAGCTTCTGCATCGATACCACATCCCCCACTTTTTCCCTTTTCTAAACAAATTGCACATAAAGCTTCCTCTTCGGAATATTCTGATTCATCGTCACAAATAGCATTTTCATCTACTTAATAATCAGCAGATGAATCATCATCATCACTGTTGAATAAATTTGTTTTGCTTTTTTCGCCGCCTTAACTACTTTATATTTGGTAGGTTTCTGTTTCTTGCATTTCCCCTTGCTACATTTTCCTTTGGCACAATTTTCTTCACCACAGTTTTCTTTATTTTTCTTCACTTTTGTTGTCTCATTCTCTTTTTCAATTCTTTTTCTCTTTTTTTCTTCGAATATTTCTTTCATTGGTGTGCTTCTTAGAATTTCAGAATGCTGTTTATTCCTAGACGGTTTGTCTTTATTAGAGGTGATTTGTGGCGTTGGACTCACATTGTTGATGATATTTGAATTTTGAAGAATAAAAGATTTTTGCTCCGATCTTGGTGAAATTGCATTTTCTGGGGGAGTTTGCTGTGCTCTTTCGGAATCTCTCTTCTTTTCTGAGACTCCTAATTCGCCAGTTTTCGAGAGAAAACTTCCGATCATTAATCAGCTCTAACAGAAAAATTTTTTATTGTATCTCAAAATTAATTTCAGATTTGGATTCTGCACTTGCATCTCAATCAGAAAACATTGAAATATTTCCCAAAGTCCGAGAAAATTTCAGTTCAAGGTCGGAAAATTTTCAAAGGTATATTACATCATGAAAAATTTTGAGGAATAGTACATTGTTTACCGGGTAGGAAAAGCTTAACATTCCTGGACGACTGTGAAGATTGCTAAGTCGAGGCGCAAGCTGAGACTTAGCAACACAGAGTCCAGGAATGTGGCTTTTCCTAAGAGGTAAACATACTATTTTTCCGCAAATCCTTTAAACTTCGACTGATATTGATTGATTTAAAAAAAACGCGATAATTTTATTCCCAAATAAATGGTGCTTTGAAATTCCTAATAAAATTACTTGGGTTACTATGGAAACGTATTGAGGTTGAATTGTCAAACTTGACGCTTATGAATTTAATTGCTGGTGTTCTCGAAAGTAAAATGATAAGTGATGATGAAATTTCCATTCCTGGGACTCCTCCAGAGCTGGTTGAGGTAGTGAATACTGCTTCATTAGAATTACTGCCAAAGAAATTAAGAGAAAAGTACGAAAATGCATACAGACGTTTTATGGATTATCGCATGAGTAAAAATACGAGTTCTTTCTCAGAAAATGTTGTAATGGCATACTTCTTAGACCTTTGTTTAAAGATGAAATCTTCAACATTATGGGCCAATTATTCAATGCTGAAGTCAACCCTTGCACTTAAACACAATGTAGATATATCTACATACTCAAAACTTCGTTCTTTATTGAAACGGCAAGCTCAAGGTTATAGGGCAAAGAAATCTAAGATTTTAACGAAGGAAGAAATTGAAAAATTTATCCAGGAAGCTCCAGAAAAAGAAAATTTAATGATTAAGGTAATTTACAAGTTTTTAATTTCTATTTAGATTATAGCTTCATTTATTTTTTAGGTGGCTGTTATATTTGGTATTTCTGGGGCCTGTAGAATGGATGGGTTAGTCCGAATGACTGTACACGATATAGAAGACTTAGAATTTAAGCTTTTAATCACCATACCTGATTCGAAAACCAACAAACCAAGATCATTTGTAATTAATCAGATCTACTAGAATGTTTATCGAAAGTATGTTTCGTTAAGACCAGAAAATATGAACAGTGACCGATTTTTCTTTAAATATCAAAGCGGAAAGGGTTGTAGACAAGTGGTAGGAATTCATCAATTTAGAAAAATGCCCAAAATAGTTGCTACTTATTTGAACTTGGTAAATCCGACAGAATATACTGGTCACTGCTTTCGTCGGTCTTCTGCAACAATATTGGTTGACTCTGGTGCCGACATAACTAGTTTAAAGAGGCATGGCGGATGGAAGTCATCAAACGTTGCTGAAGGATATATCGAAGAATCTCTTAACAATAAGGTTGAGGTGGCATAATAAAATTTTCACAGTACAAAATATTCAACAAAATGACCCTTCCACCCTGCATGTTGTCCAAAATATTTCTCATAGTTCTAAGAGTGTTCCTCCAATGTTCAATAATTGTACCAACTGTCAAATAACTGTAAATATAACAAATTGATCTTAAAAATGTATTCAGCAATGACTTGATGTTTTCAAAATATAAATTAATTCCTTATAAGCAATGTGTTTTCTATCATTTATGTAGAACACTAACAACTGTACGGAAATATCATTTCCTTACAGTAAGGAAATGACATTTCTTTACAGTAAGGAAGTCCTGACTTTTTCTTCAAGAAATTTTGACAGAAATGTCAAAATTTCTTGGCGATTTGCGGAAAAAATGATTTGGCGTTCTCTTAATCCCTAGAGAAAGTAAACATAATGAAATTTTTTTTTACGGTCCTAAAAAGGACCTATTAAGGATTTCTGTATTCCATAAACAAGTGGATTCGGTTCTATAACAAAGCAAAGCAGTTCTGACCAATGAAAAATGTAACCAATCAAGATGAAATATACCGATATCTCGAGAACCAATCAAAGACGTGTATCTTTATTTTCGCTACTCTCTTGTTAGTCACCGTTAGGAGGAGGTGGATTCTACCTCATAAAAATCTTCTTGTAATAGTCTCATTTCTGTTCTGATAGATCATTTCCTTGTAGATACATATTAGGTTGATTTTTCATGGAATTTTGAGGAAAGCAATTGGTAGAAAACTACATCCAACTAATGCCAACGTTTCGTAGATATATTTCTACTTCTTCAGGGCAAAGTCGAACTTATGTTTTACACACAAAGGATCTTCCAAAGTTTCCCCATAAGTTCCTTTTCAATTTGCTCAAAAAACTAATATTAAGATCCTTTGTGTGTAAAACATAAGTTCGACTTTGCCCTGAAGAAGTAGAAATATATCTACGAAACGTTGGCATTAGTTGGATGTAGTTTTCTACCAATTGCTTTCCTCAAAATTCCATGAAAAATCAACCTAATATGTATCTACAAGGAAATGATCTATCAGAACAGAAATGAGACTATTACAAGAAGATTTTTATGAGGTAGAATCCACCTCCTCCTAACGGTGACTAACAAGAGAGTAGCGAAAATAAAGATACACATCTTTGATTGGTTCTCGTGATTTCGGCATATTTCATCTTGATTGGTTACATTTTTCATTGGTCAGAATCATTAAAGAGCTGGTTTTCTTTGTTATAGTACCGAGTCTACTTGTTTTCGGTATATTTAATCTTTGAATTGGCATTTTGAAGTTTTGAATTTTGTGTTTGGGCAATTCATATAAATATATATAAACGCAGTACAAAATCTACTTTATATCATAGAAATCCATAATTAAAGGAGGAGCTGACTTCGCCCAACAGAAATATCTTCTTATTTGAATTACTGAAGATGAACTCATAGAGCTCTTAATGTGAAGAAATGAGACTTATTAGGTTGATTTTTCATGGAATTTTGAGGAAAGCAATTGGTCAAAAACTACATCCAACTTATGCCAACGTTTCGTAGATATATTTCTACTTCTTCAGGGCAAAGTCGAACTTATGTTTTACACACAAAGGATCTTCCAAAGTTTCCCCATAAGTTCCTTTTCAATTTGCTCAAAAAACTAATATTAAGATCCTTTGTGTGTAAAACATAAGTTCGACTTGAAGAAAACATGCACCAATGTTTACAACAATTGTATTTTTAATTGCACTACCCTGATTCTTAATTAAATGTTGTTTTATTCATTATGAAATTCTTATTTGTTAACTGTACATTTCGTCTCATGGTGCAATTCTATTGGCCGACATTTGGGACAGACAAATAATCCCCCGAATACCACACGAGCTTCAAAATTATCTGGTATTTCCCGATAGGTTCCCTGCAAACAATTAAAATCGTCAAGTTTTTCAGAAAAAATCACTCGCGCTTCGCGCTCGTGATTTTTTAACCTGAAAAACTTGACTCCTTCATTTGTTTGCAACGAACCTATCGGGAAATACCCGATAATTTTGAAGCTCTTGTGGTATTATAAGTGAAAAATTTTGAAAAAAAAAATTTTTTGCTCCGATCTTGGTGAAATTGCATTTTCTGAGGCAGTTCGCATTGCTCTTTCGGAATCTGCAATCAGTTCTTTTCTGGGACTCATAATTCGCCAGTTTTCGAGAGAAAACTTCCGAACAATAATCAGCTGTAGCAGCCAAAATATTCAATGTGGCTCAAAATTAATTTCAGATTTGAATTTTGCACTTGCATCTCAATCTGAAAACATTGGAATATTTTCCAAAGTCAAAGTTCAAAAGATGCTATGGTTGTGTTCTCATTTTCTGGTATGTCTGAAGAGTACATGATATTTAAAAACGGTTCCAAAATTCTTCACTGTTCCCTTCACGGTTTAATAACGGTCTGCTACATATGACTTCAGAATCATGTAAAATGGCCGTGGGAGGTGTTGTTTGAGTTTGTACTCGTATAGCAGATTGTAGTGCCAAACCTTGTCGAATGCTTGCGATGATTCTAGGAACACTGTTGAGCAAAATTTTTCTTCATCTAGGCTTTTTGAGATGGTGTTCATGATGCGATGAACCTGATGCGTTGTCGAGTGGTTCTCTCGGAAACCTAGTTGGTGGTCTGGGAAAAAATGATTATCTCATTATTTTGCTAGGGACCAGACGTTTTAAGAACGAGGCATAATGAAATTACCTTCTAAATGGCAACAACTAACTAAAAAAATGGGTGCATATTTGAACATTAACAAATGATTAGAATGTAAAATAACGCGCTAAAATTGAGGTATATATATATCTATATTCTTTTGAACTTTTGGCTGACAATATTTAGTTAACAAACAATAAAGCATATAGATCAGGGGTTACTGACGGGGTGTCATACAATTCGGCGTATGACATAAAAGCCTAGGGAAAAAACCCCAGTAAAAAAAAACCTGGCTCCCCGTCTAAGAGTGAAAACACAAAAATAAGCTGAAATATATTTTAGGGACTTCTTTCTTCAAGAGTGGTCTTCTATTGATGGAGACAGAGACTTCTTCAAGGTGCTCACATTGAATCTGGAAATAAAAAGACAAAAGCAGAAAAAAGAACTGAATAACAAAAATACGTATCATATTCATTTGAAATTTATAACCCATTCCAAGAAAGAGTTGGAAACATCATGAATAGCCCGAAAACCATCTTGAAATTTATATATGGGACAACTATTGATGAGATGAGGTATTGTTTCTTCTGCTTCTCCACATTCACATCTTGCGCTAGGAACTGAGTTCCATTTAAATAGCATGCCATTGGTACGACCATGACCTGTTCTCAAACGATTAAGAACTGTCCAAATTTTTCTTGGAAGATCAAAATCAAGAAATAATGTTTTCCTTTTCACCTAACCTAGTATAAACGTCTCATAGTATATCACCTGTATAGCGCGTTAGGGTCATTTCGAGAGTGAACGCTTTAGCCAGTGACCTCACGACATTGCTCTTTCAGATATTTTTATCAGTTACTTCCTCACCAAAAACGGATCTGTGCCATTCCACCCTCGTCTCTTTCAGGACTTTAAAGTAGCGACATAAAACTTATCCGGTAATCGGCTAGCAGTTGTCGATAACGCCAAATTCAATGACGGGGGCAATTACCTCGCAGAGTTCACGTGACGAATGAAGTTCAAAATCTAGGGATGAAATCTTCAAGCTTCGTTAATGTCGTTCGCGCCCATTTATCGAGTGCTCCATAATCCTCTCTAAAACGTTCTTAAGACGGCTAAACAAGAAAAAAGACTGGAGAGCCCGGCTTGGGGACCTTGCGGGAGACGTCGTCGAATTGCTATTTTGGTGAATTTATTTAGGGGACTTCTTGGTGACTTTTTACCCGGGATCTCTATGAGAAAACAGAGGAGATTATTCCTGGTGATTTGAATATTCCGGTGGATATGCGAGGGGTCGTTCTTGAGCACGTGAAATGAATTATAAGGACAGGCGTCTAGGAATATTAATAAAATGAGATCTACTCTTTCAGAATAAAAGATAATACGCTTTGAGTTCATGAAGGTGAAAAGATTGTGGTCTATTTCGGGTATTTTGAACCGTTCAGCCGTACCCCCGATAACTTACGGCCGTTTGCAATAACCCATCGAAGATTACAGATAGATAGCTATCTCCGATTTGTCTATCCATATATTTTTCTCGCTATCTCTCTGTGGGCAGCATTTCACAGAGTTTAACCTCATCTACCCATGGAAGATGATAGATAGCGACCTCTTCCAATCCGATCTCAGATCATAGAATAGAATAGAATAATTTATTCATGCCATTACACAAAAGTTTTTACATACGTCAAAGCATCAATATATCACAAGATATCAGACACATCATCTGAAAAAAAACTCATTCAAAGAATAATAACATTTTTCACAAAAATAATCTTTAATTGTTCTCTTGAAACTATTGACAGACAGAACCCTCACTGTGGCTGGCAATTTATTGAACAGTTTGGGACCATAGAATGATACGCCACACTTCATTCTGTTTATACGATGGAAATCTGTATACACGTGATCACTGTGGCGAGTACTATATTCATGCAAATTTCCGTACGTCCAGTATTCATTAAAATGAACTCTAACATACAACATGCATTGCAACATGAACAAACATGGAACAGTTAGTATTTTCTTTTTCCTAAAAGCATCTTTGCAATCGTCTCTATATCCAAGATTGCTCAATATCCTGACCGATTTTCTTTGCAAACTAAAAAGTCGTTTTGTGTTAGGGTCGTGACCCCAACATAATATTGCATAGGATATCCTCGATTCAATGAGAGCATGATATACTGTCAATAAGACTTTTTCTGAAACAGTACCCACCAAAATCCTCAGAGCAAACACACCAGAAGATACACCTTTACAGATCTTATCAATATGAGGCATCCAGGAGAGTTTATAATTCACCGTGACGCCCAGAAAATTTACTGAATCGGACGCATTAAGACCCTCCAGTTCTCTCAAAGAAAAGTACATGAGGTGAGTTTTTGTATCATTTAGTTTGAGCTGATTACTGTGAAACCACTCGGAAATCGACACGCGAATATTCCCCATCAACTGCCCAATAAGGGTCCTACATGCTGCTCTCTTCAGTGCTGTGGTGTCATCTGCAAAAAGTACAAGATCGGCCTTTGAATCACAGCCGACAATATCATTGATGTAAATCAGAAACAAAAGTGGCCCAAGGACCGACCCTTGAGGCACACCAATCGCTACATTCAACAAACAGAACAGGAACACATTATTTATATTTTTCGATTCATTATCTACGTATTCTTGAATGATGAGTCGGAGTAAATGTCAAAATGGAATATGAAATAATAAATTGATTCCATTATTTACAAAATTATTTTCTATGAGGAGATTGAGTATTTTATGATTACTTCTAAGGTTAGATAGTAAGTTATATTTATAATTCTTTCAAATTTCACCGTCAGTTCTTTCGGTAATAGGGTTTTATACCCACTCATTGCGTTGGAGATATTTAAGGCTTATAGAATAAGATAGTTTAAAGATATGAGAATGAAAACTAAAATCTTCATTGAAACACTAGGTATATTTATCGTGGAGATCAAATATCAGTAGGAAAGGTATATCGGGTGAATCAACAAGTAGCAGAAGAAAATTAACCAAGATAGTACTTGCCATCTCTTTAATTCGTAAGATTACCTTGCCCTGATAAAGTCAACCAGCAGGAACACGTGTCGACAAGTACTATCTTTGCTAATTTCCATCTGCTAATTGTGGATTTACGTGATATACCTTTCCTACATAAAATCCTCATTGAATTTGGAAGAAGGAGCTAATTAAATAATTTTTAATAAGGTTAGCTTTTCATTTAACTATTTCACAATTTCCTTGTTTCATCATCAGCACATTATCGTCAACTTCCTTGCAACTAAATATATTTCATTTAATAAAATATACTGCACCTTCACAGATGAGCGTGTTATTGCAGTTGGTTACATTAAATCATATGAGAATAAAATCCAAAAACCTTCAATTTAGATGTATAGAAATCAAAACTGGAATTTTCTGAAAAATGAATACAACTTAATAATTATGTTTTGATTGCTACTGATGACAAACTGAGCAGGTTCGAATAGTTGGTAAAGCCTGTTTTTGTAGAAACTTAATAACCGATTAGCTCTGCATTCGACAAAATGCTGACATAAATTTTGGATAATTGAACAAGATATTTGTTCAGTTAATATATTAGTTACTCACCGATTTCCACATATTTTCATCAGAAAAAATATTTTAGGATTTACTTGAATAAGTAGTTTCTCAGAAAAATCAATATTTTTTTTTGATGAAATGGTATTATATAATTATCAGATTAAATTTCTACCTGTTTCGATAACTCATATTGTTAGACAGGTTATGATTCCAAATATATCTCTCATTTTTATTTTTAAAAAGTGATTACTTCACATATACAAGAGTCCCATAAGGGACTTTTATCATATAATTGAGTGAAAAATTATTAGAAAGAGATAATGATATCTAAATTGTCTCCTTACCCTGTTGGCATATCAATGATATAATTATTATGATTATCTCACATTATGAATTTTTTAGGATTTATTTCAATAATTCATTCACGACATTCTTAAGAGAAGATTATTAACTTTTCATGCAGGTAATCGTTTTTCTGATTCACTATCTTTTGCATGATATATACAGGGTGAGTCTTTGACCACGCGTTAATTTTAACCCTAGAATCTTGTCGCCAAATGAAACATTTTCTTCCTATAACATTTTTCCAAATTTGGCCCTATTTAAAAGATATAGGGTGTTGAAATTTCATAAAAAAATTGCATTTTCAAACGACAATATCAGTTGAAATGATCTCTTGTAGAAGGTTTTTGATAATAGGCATAACATAAAATCATTCATCATCTTTTTTCCTAAATTGCACCATTTTAGAGATATTTGAAGTTGACAGGAATGAAATTGATATAATCATCTGATGAAACACATGAGTGAGTGAATCATTTCTTAGAGAGAAATAATGTTTTTAAACAATTCAGATTCAATAGTGGATGCTATGGAAGGTAATTTTCATTCAAACTAAACTGGACTACAGAGGGGTATTTCCCCAATGTGAATACTTAAAATGGTTATAACTTTTTAACGCAGCTGAATATGGAAAAACGGTATGGAAAAAAGTGTTTGTTTGGATCTCAAGAATCAATGGTTGAAATTAATGCAGTGGTCAAAGACTCACCCTGTATAAATACAATATCGTAGGTCCAACCCAAAAATCAATATTTCTTATTAAAAAAAGAACCACACTATGAATAATGGAAATCATTCCGATGTGGCATAACACATTAATATAGGTTACATAAACACTGATAAAAAAATATTTAATTTAAACATTTTGTTAACTTTCGAGTTTTAGGGAACACAACATCTGAATTATAATATATATATATTCTTTTGAACTTTTGGTTGACAATATTTAGTTAGCAAACAATAAAGCATATAGATCAGGGGTTAGTGACGGGGTGTCATACAATTCAGCGTATCACATAAAAGCCTACGGAAAAAAACCCCCAGTAAAAAAAACCCTGGCTCCTCGCCTAGGTGTGAAAGTACAAAAATAAGCTGAAATATATTTTAGAGTCTTCTTTTTTAAAGAGTGGTTTTCTATTGATGGAAACAGAGACTTCTTCAAGTTGCCCACATCGAATATGGAATATGGAAATAAAAACACAAAAACAGAAAAAAGAACTGAATAACAAAAATACAAAATTTCAAAGAGATAAAGAAAACACCCTCAAATTCGCCTTTTTGGATTAACTCGATTATTATAATGTATAATTATAATGTACAAATATGTATTTTTCTTGTGCTGTATTATATATTATTTAGAAGTAGTCTTTTTGGGATTAGAGCACGGGATCAAAAATTAGGACTTCATCTATTTTTTTTCTATATTAATTAACTACATATGTTTCGACGTATACTAAGCCTTTTTCAAGTTTACGTGCTACAAACATAGTGACAATCACATCTGTCCAACAATTCATCTTAAAAATCAGAAAATTAAAATAATGTTCATTGTGTTGTGAACGCTGTCAACTAGTCTAGTTGTCTATGTTTGTAGCACGTAAACTTGAAAAAGGCTTAGTATACGCCGAAACATATGTAGTTAATTAATATAGAAAAAAAATAGATGAAGTCCTAATTTTTGATCCCGTGCTCTAATCCCAAAAAGACTACTTCTAAATAATTATAATGTACATTATAATTATTAATTATAATGTAGAAAACCTATCTATTAAGGTTCTGCGCTTTGTTGTTTCATTCAATGATATATTCATTATCTTCACATCAACTTCTTTATTTGAAATATCAACTTCTATCTCAACTTCTTATAAATTGTGACTTCTGTGAATAGTAAGAAGTACACTTGTTACTATGATGATAGCTTGTATCCGTTCAAGCTTCAAACTCATCTTTAATAACTAAATATTGTCAGCCAAAAGTTCAAAAGAATATATATATATATATATATCTTCAATAACTTGCAGATTTCACCTACAAATATGGATAAATTAAATGTAAAAATTCATTAACAGCCCCTTTGCGCAGTCGAATCCTATAGGCGAATTCCTTATCATTTAAAACAGTCTTTCAGTCTACACGTCCATAATAAACTTTTAGTAGGTATTATCGTCTTTTCAGAATCACTTTTTTCACCGAACTCATTAATCATACCCCATAATTCCACATCGCTATCGTCGCTACTTAAATAATCCATTACTATTCAATTTTTTTTATATTACAATCTTGAAATGAAAAAAAATTCAACACTTCTCCCTAGAGATCTCAGTCGTTACTGGTTCAATTTGGTCGATAAACGATTTCACCCACTAAAGATAGTTTTTGACATCTTACTCATAGGTTAACTTCAAAGCTCTTTGAAAGGCAGACAAGTGCATAACAATGAAAGTTTTTATCTATAGATCGCGAACTGACCAACTTCGGAAGAGAGGATAGACAGCTAAGGTCAGTAAGAATCATTATCAGCAAGTAGAATATTGAAACGGACCTGGTACAAGATGACAGATTATTTCAATATCAGTTTCAATCAATTTGTGGATTTGGAGGATAGACAGGTTATTGAAAACGGCCGTTAGTGGTTCGGGAAATTTCTCGCATCACTATGGTATTAAAAATATATGTCTTAGATGAAACATCAAATTGAACGCATGCCATTGGCATCATAATCCAGGTCAAACGTCGAGAACGACGTGTAGTATCATTACTAGTTGTTTTTTCCAGGACTCTTCTCACAATCCCTCGCTATCCCCCCACAGTCTGTAGTCGTTCTTATTAAATCTTCTATCAGAGGCCGACTGGTTTCTTTCGAGATAATGTCCGTCCATCTAGAAGGTGAGCGTCCGCGTTTCTTTTGCCACGAAGGTTTCCCTGGATAATCAATCATTCGATATTGTCATGCCGAAATATATGGACGAAGAAGATCAATATTACAGATGGTAATACACTTCTGAGCCGGTCGATTGGTTTAATTTCGTCTAGTGCAGACACATTGGTACGGTGTGACTCTTCTAACACTTCTCCGGTGATCTAAACTTGTATATATATATTCTTTTGAACTTTTGGCTTACAATATTTACTTAGAAAACAATAAAGCTAAATTATAGATCAGGGGCTAGTGATGGGGTGTCGTACAATTCGGTGTATCACATAAAAGCCTAGGGAATAAACCCCAGTAAAAAGTGTGAAAGTACAAAAATAAGCTAAAATATATTTTAGGGAGTTCTTTCTTCAAGAGTGGTCCTCTATTGATGGAGACAGAGACTTCTTCAAGTTGCCCACATCGAATCTGGAAATAAAAAGACAAAAGCAGAAAAAAAAACTGAATAACAAAAATACGTATCATATTCGTTTGAAATTTATAACCCATTTCAAGAAAGAATCATGAATAGCCCTAAAACCATCTTGAAATTTATATATGGGACAACTATTGATGAGAAGAGGTATTGTTTCTTCTGCTTCTCCACATTCACAACTTGCGCTGGGAACTGAGTTCCATCAGAATAGAATGCTATTGTTGGCATAGTTGATGCAAAATGCTCACGTTGTTCACATCAAGATCCTGTTATCTGAAGAGCGGATACGACACATTGCAATTAAGAGATTTTTTTGTTCCCCCTGTATAACTTATGTCAGAACACTTTGCGGGTATTGCCAGATCATCGCCGATTTGTTGTCATCAGTGACGGCTCGTGCCCTCTAGGAGTGGGTCGGCCAGACCAAGCATATATATACTATATATGTATATAACTGTAAAGATTTTATTGCCTATATGCGGGCACGAAACGTTCTAACTTGAAAGATAGGAAAGACAATCAAAAATTAAAAATTGTCTTTCCGTAGTGCGAGCTGGTGAGAGGCAACACACCTCGAAACCGGTCCACGGTTGCACTTGAGGTCTTGAAACTCTGGGATATTAGTCCAGTAAAGGAAGGGCTGAAATCACTTTTTCTCGGAAAGAGCTGCATTTTTGATATGTTGATTGTTATAATGAAAGAAACATATGGTCAAAAATGCAGGTGTTACAATTTTCAGGAACATTGAAAAATTCTTGAAAATATAGAGAAAAATACGGTTTTTCTGATTTTTTCGCGAATTAGAAGGTTTAGTAAGAAAAAGTTTTAAACAAAAGTTGTAGAGCGGAAAATTCTAGTCCAAATTATGTACTTTACCGTTCTCGAAAGTGATTTTGTATATTGATTATTAAGGTATTTCTCTAATGCGGCGATAACAGTGAATTCGAAATTTGGCGCCTAGTGCAAAACCAAGCGAGCGGTCCTAGACATCTGGAGTTCTAGAACAGGGTAGGATTCAGCACAAGTTGTCTGGAGAGTGTGATTTGAAATTCTTGGTCTATTAGAATGACTAAAAGCTCGCTTGGGATATCAATAACATATAATCATTAGGTTTAAACTCATTAGTTTGAAATCGATATTTCATTGAATGTGCTGGGACGTGTATCACTTTTCACTAACATCACGGCATCTTTGGACCAAAGAGACGGTTTAAAGAAAATGGAATAATATTCAACTAAACTGTTCAGTAACCCAAAAAACATTTTGCACAATTTATAGATATGTGGTTTGACACTACAGTTTTTCATTTAATGAACAATTTTATAAACAAACACAAGGCTCAATGGGATCATAGCATCTCCTACTGCTCAATTTGTAGTAGATATATTCGGGAGAAAATTACATTGTTGCCCTTTTGAACTTCCCATTTTGTAAGAAATTATGATGATATAAATGCCTACTTGTTACCTGAAGAATGGACAGATAGAGTTTTACATGCATTAAATGAAATCGATCTCCAAAAATCAAATTCACTATCCAGAATGAAACAGATAGATCTGTTCCTTTTTAGATATGAATTTGATAAGAAACAACAGAAAACAAAATCATCACAGACTGGTGCATGTGAAAAACCAATGTCTTCTCAAAGATACATTCAATTACCTTTCATATCATCCTATGTACATGAAGACTAATTTGCTAAACAACTTCTTGAAAACTAGAGTTACTAAGGCATCCCTATATTACATTTAGAGATAAAATTTGGCTAGACTGGAATACACATTATTGGAAAAATGGATATCCTAAATCCATTCAAGAAAAAATCATCTATAACAACTCAGAGTAGGTCAAATTGAAATTGAAAGGAAGAGAATCCACAAGATAATTCAGACAACAAAATTTATATTTACACTTCCTCAGGCAGATCTACCAATCTAATAAATTGATAAATATCTTAACTAAAGAGTAAATCTCAAAATACTAAGTAAAAAAATGTTAAACTCTAAAAAAATTATTCAGCAACTAAAAGATAAAACACTGGTAAATTAAGGAATAGTAACATCATTTATAAAATTCCTTGCTCCCATTGTGAATTAGATATAGAGGTACATGTACAAACAACTCTACAAATAACGCATATTAACTTTCTATAGAAGTAATATAAAAATTAAGTAGAGATTATTGTGCATTATCCAAACATGGCTAGATACAGGTCACATACCATCTTCTGATGAAGCAGAAATTTTGGGATTCAGAACCAAATCATAGGAAGAGAGACTTATTAGAAATGACTGGGGAATATCACAAAATGATCATAGTAGGAATTCAAAGAGTGATGTTGACTCCTTGAGCAATACTTATGCTCTATACTGATTGATAATATCGATTGCAAGAATAATAACATAATCACCATTCTCATATTCCAAATCTAAATAGTACTACTTAATTGATAGAACCATTTTAATAGAGAATTGTAAGATCAAAGAGCAATAATATTTCTGTGTTTTTTTCTGTATGTCATTATACAATAATTGACAAACCAGAACGATTTTTTGGTTTCTTTTGACCAAAAAGAGAGAAATATAGTCCATTTTAGCTCTTGTATACGTTAACTCTTGGTTAACTAGTCAACACAAATCTCACCTCTTTCGTAAGTTGTATATAGTATACCTAATCATCGCTTTATCATACAATCCTTCTGATTTATACATATTGTAAGCGCTCTCCTGGATGAAGGCTTAAAATAAAGCTGAAAGCCTGAGTTTTAAGGAAAAAAAGAGAGTACTTATTGAATCTGACATCGATCTGGGCTTACCCAAATAAACTTCTTGAATATATATATATATTTTAGGAGTTCTTTCTTCAAGAGTGGTCTTCTATTGATGGAGACAGAGATTCTTCAAGTTGCCCACATCGAATCTGGAAATTAAAAGACAAAACAGAAAAAAACTGAATAACAAAAATACGTATCATATTCGTTTGAAATTTATAACCCATTTCAAGAAAAGAAATCATGAATAGCCCTAAAACCATCTTGAAATTTATATATGGGACAACTATTGATGAGAAGAGGTATTGTTTCTTCTGCTTCTCCACATTCACAACTTGCGCTGGGAACTGAGTTCCATCAGAATAGAATGCTATTGTTGGCATAGTTGATGCAAAATGCTCACGTTGTTCACATCAAGATCCTGTTATCTGAAGAGCGGATACGACACATTGCAATTAAGAGATTTTTTGTTCCCCTGTATAACTTATGTCAGAACACTTTGCGGGTATTGCCAGATCATCGCCGATTTGTTGTCATCAGTGACGGCTCGTGCCCTCTAGGAGTGGGTCGCCAGACCAAGCATATATATACTATATATGTATATAACTGTAAAGATTTTATTGCCTATATGCGGGCACGAAACGTTCTAACTTGAAAGATAGGAAAGACAATCAAAAATTAAAAATTGTCTTTCCGTAGTGCGAGCTGGTGAGAGGCAACACACCTCGAAACCGGTCCACGGTTGCACTTGAGGTCTTGAAACTCTGGGATATTAGTCCAGTAAAGGAAGGGCTGAAATCACTTTTTCTCGGAAAGAGCTGCATTTTTGATATGTTGATTGTTATAATGAAAGAAACATATGGTCAAAAATGCAGGTGTTACAATTTTCAGGAACATTGAAAAATTCTTGAAAATATAGAGAAAATACGGTTTTTCTGATTTTTCATGAATTAGAAGGTTTAGTAAGAAAAAGTTTTAAACAAAAGTTGTAGAGCGGAAAATTCTAGTCCAAATTATGTACTTTACCGTTCTCGAAAGTGATTTTGTATATTGATTATTAAGGTATTTCTCTAATGCGGCGATAACAGTGAATTCGAAATTTGGCGCCTAGTGCAAAACCAAGCGAGCGGTCCTAGACATCTGGAGTTCTAGAACAGGGTAGGATTCAGCACAAGTTGTCTGGAGAGTGTGATTTGAAATTCTTGGTCTATTAGAATGACTAAAAGCTCGCTTGGGATATCAATAACATATAATCATTAGGTTTAAACTCATTAGTTTGAAATCGATATTTCAGTGACGCATTGAAATGAATAATTGTCCCACCAAAATTTCATTTTCTCAAATAACTCGTTGACGGGATTTTGAATACTTACAAGAACAGATTATTATATAGTTAGTTATGGGGTTATGGGGGGAAAACTTTCTCAACAATAATACTTTCATAAAAAAATTTAAAGAGAAATATAATAATATCATTATCATCGAACAACATCGTGGGAAGCAACCGGTTTTCTTTTACAAATCTCCCAATATAATGGAGCTTAGTAAAGATTGGCTTTTTATCCCGATTCTCTCAGTAATTATCAAAAAAAATTTATTTTATGGAAAGCTGGTCATATCGTTGTAGCTTATATAAAAAAACAAGATTATAACTATGAAATTTATCCCCTCTCAAGTTAATTCTTGGATAGCACTATATCTGAAATTCCGGAAAGTTTGAAAACTACCCTATTCCATTTACTAGATTCAAAATGTAGTGCAAGGAAAGATGTGGAACGTGATACAATAGCACATTCCAAAATTTCCACTGTTCGTTCAAGAATATTCATTTCCAAATTTCAGCTAGCTGTTGGAACTTATGTCTACAGAAAAACAGGTACTCGTTTGATAATTGACATGATGAGTAAATTAGGAGTATCGGCTTCATACCACAATATTCAATTATATGAAGCTTCCGTTATAAGGCAACCTGCAAAATTAACGCATCAACTCTTTCATTCAATTCGTTTTTGATAACACAGATCATAATGTAAGTACGTCGGATGGTCATGAAACATTTCACTATTTTGGGGGGTATTAGAGTCAATACACCAGAATAGGATGTTGAATATGAAGGAGGTTCCAAAAGGCTGATGGCAATACCACTTGCTTTTATTTTAGCTTCACAAAAGAAGATATAATTGATACCATTCAGTTACACGAATCCTGATGAATTGAAGAGTGTAGAGTTCGTTGATGAATAAAAACTTAATATAAAGGTACAACCTGAAGTTCCAAAATCATATGTTGCGTATTTATGTGCGAAATCTCTCGAAATAGAAAATATTCCAACATGGCAGGGGTTTTCATGAAATTTTATCACGAGACGTTACATATATGATGTCGCATGTTAATTGTCTCCCATTCAAATGTTAAACCCTAAAAAAATTATTCAGCAAACTAAAAGATAAAACACCAAAATTAAGGAATAGTAACATCATTTATAAAATTCCTTGCTCCCATTGTGAACTGAAATATATAGGACAAACACAAACAACTCTACAACAACGTATTAACCTTCATAGAAGTAATATAAAATTAAGTAGAGATTATTGTGCATTATCCAAACATGTAATAGATACAGGTCACATACCATCTTTTGATGAAGTAGAAATTTTGGATTGTGAACCAAATCATAGGAAGAGACTCTTATTAGAAATGATCAGAATATCACAAAATGATCATAGTATGAATTCAAAGAAAGACGTTGACTCCTGAGTACTATTTATGCCCTACTGATTGATATTGACAAGAATAATAAAAACATAATCATCATTCTCATATTCCAAATCCAAATAGCACTACTTAATTGATAAACCATTTAATAGAGAATTGTAAGATCAAAGAGCAATAATATTTCTGTGTTTTTTCTGTATGTCATTATTAATTAATTGACAAACCAGAACATTTTTGCTCTTTTGACCAAAAAAGAGAGTAATATAGTCCATTTAGCCTTGTATACGTTAACTTTGTTAACTAGTCAACAATCTCACCTTCGTAAGTTGTATATAGTATACCTAATCATCGCTTTATCATACACCTTTCTGATTTATACATATTGTAGCGCTCTCCTGATGAAGGCTTAAAATAAAGCTGAAAGCTCGAGTTTTAAGGAAAAAAGAGAGTACTTATTGAATTGACATCGACTGCTTACCCAAATAAACTTCTTGAACTTGTATATATATATATTCTTTTGAACTTTTGGCTTACAATATTTAGTTAGAAAACAATAAAGCTAAATTATAGATCAGGGGTTAGTGACGGGGTGTCGTACAATTCGGTGTAGGTATCACATAAAAGCCTAGGGAAAAAACCCCAGTAAAAAGTGTGAAAGTACAAAAATAAGCTAAAATATAATATATTTTAGGGAGTTCTTTCTTCAAGAGTGGTCTTCTATTGATGGAGACAGAGAGTTCTTCAAGTTGCCCACATCGAATCTGGAATCAAAAAGACAAAAACAGAAAAAAGAACTGAATAACAAAAATACATATCATATTCGTTTGAAATTTATAACCCATTCCAAGAAAGAATCGGAAACATCATGAATAGCTCTAAAACCATCTTGAAATCTATATATGGGACAGCTATTGATGAGATGAGGTATTGTTTCTTCTGCTTCTCCACCTTCACAACTTGCGCTAGGAACTGAGTTTCATCTAAATAGCATGCTATTGGTACGACCATGACCTGTTCTCAAACAATTAAGAACTGTCCAAATTTTTCTTGGAAGATCAAAACCAGGAACATTTTCAGAAGGATCAGAAACGAGATCATTATTGGACATTTCGTAAGAGTTCAACTCAGTCTTCCATAATTCTTTATCACTTATGTTGGAACTGAGGAACTGAGTTCCATCTGAATAGCATGCTATTGTTGGCATAGTTGATGCAAAATGTTCACGTTGTTCACATCAAGATCCTGTTATCTGAAGAGCGGATACGACACATTGCAATTAAGAGATTTTTTTGTTCCCCCTGTATAACTTATGTCAGAACACTTTTCAGGTATTGCCAGATCATCGCCGATTTGTTGTCATCAGTGGCGGCTCGTGCCCTCTAGGAGTGGGTCGGCCAGATATATGTATATATATATATATATAATTTAGAAAAAAATTTCTTGGGATTAGAGCACTGGATTGAAATTAGGATTTCATCTTTTTTTATTAATACTTTACTACATATGTTTCGGCGTCAATTGAGCCTTTTTCAAGTTTACATGTTACTAATACAGTGACAATCATATCTAAAATGTATAACTGTCCAACAATTCATCTTAAAACTTAGTAAAATTAAAATCATATTCATCATGTTGTGAACGCTGTCAATTAGAATTATTCTAATAATGGAAAACCTGTTATCTACTAAAAAACTAATCAAATCACCGCAATTTGATACTACCTCTCTTACACTTGCCATCTGGATCACTCATATTCAATTTGTAACCGAAAACGAACAAAAACTCCTACAACCCTAAGCCCTACACACCAACATCTTACTCCAAACTACTGACCTAGTGAACTGAACTCTGATAATCAAAGTGTAAACACACGCAATGCAATTCTCATATACCCCCTCCCCAAGGGTATCTTGGCCGACCTAGTCTTTGAAAAATGAACAAGTCGTGGGTTGCTGTTTTGCTATTTACAGTTACAAAGAATGAATTTTTATGGTCAGAAAATCACAAAATGTATTCTATACAGTACGAATACCCTTTTTCTGAAATTGAAATAATATTCAAGTACTTATGATAATAGTCATTTGAGATTTGAGGGTGAAAATTTCAATTATTAACAGGATACGTGAAAAAATTTTAAATACATAATGATTTCTCTTTCTATCTCAAATTTAGGATAAACATATGAAGATGTCGGATATTAAATTACAATTTTTAATTTAATATTGGCAATAAACATCGATAATATTAAACAATTTCACCCGCCTGCCGTTTCACATAGGGACGGCCGACAGCCAAGGGTTCTCGGCCGACCTCGCAAGTGTCACAGATGAGGTATTGTAGGGTTCCATAATAGGAACTTCGAGCGACGTATGTGTTTGATGAAATCATAAACTGAAAGCTGTGGCTCGGCTAGCTGAGCTGCGTTATTACGTATAAGGACTTATGCGGGAACTTGGAATAAAAATTATTTGAGGTGTTTGACCGAAATAATGTGTACTTCGATGTGTTGAGTGGTAATATGAGATATATAGAGGGCAGAGGAAAAGATACTAAGGGAATTTCTCGAGATTTGAATATTGCTATTAATTTTTCAAATAAGTTTCGACAAAAAAATATTTATTTTCACCTTCTCTTTTTCTGTTGCGTTTGGGTCGGCCTGGCCGACCCTGCCTACCCTGACGAGCTGTCACTGGTTGTCATTAGGGACACTATGTAGTATATCTTCCATAATTTTGAATATTCATTGAAAACTTCACCTACATTCTAAATCAACAGGTTTGAAAACATGTGTTAATGATTATTCGAGTAGGTCTCCATATTACACTCCCAAAATGAATCCATCACGTCTTCCACAAACTTTTCTCGAACGATATCTCACCGCAGGTTCATTCAAAGTTTGATAGGTGATCCCTTGACTACTTTTCTTCATTGATTTTCCCTTCATAGATAACAATCCAGCATAAATCAGTTCTACCAACTCAATATTAAATAAACACTGGTGAAATAAGTGGATAAACAGAAATATCGGTAGGTGATCGATTACACTTTCTGGAAGAAATTATTCTTGAATAATGAGACGAATTTGTTTCTGAACCAGAAGGCTTGAACATCGATGATAACTAGCGATACAGCACTTTGAGCTGAAGTTCTCATGGGTAATTGCTTGAAAAAATGAAGAAATGATATTTTAGCAAAGAGTAGAAACAATAGGGTGCACTCTGTCAAATTAGTACTGAAAATTTTGTTGACGTATAAAGTAAACAGAAAAGGATTTTAATCGACATGAAGATGAATTTGGAAAATTCATTTTTCATTTATTAGAAATATGAAAGCACTTTTCTTTCATCACAAGTGTTTCTGAACGATTTACTTCAGCAATAGCAATATTTCCACTGTTAATTTGTATCATTTGCAATCTATTTTAATTTATTACTAAAATATCTTATAATTCAAAGCTACAACAATTCAACTGAGAAAATTGTAAAAGTTTTAAAATTTTAGGTCATTGCCATACAACTTTGAGGAAGAGTTCAATAACAGAACATTTATTTCCTGTGGAATATGAGTGAAGACCAGAGAATTCATAAGAAACAAGAAAATATCATTTGACACAATGGACGAATTAAATAGTAATGTTACCCTCATATCGTTCAACTAATACTGCAGTTTTGTAAACAAACGAATAAGAAATATCCTTTTTCAAAATCGGTTGAGAAGAAGAAATTTTCTTCTTATTGATCTTATTATATGTGGATGAAAATTGTTTGATAAGCATTTCTTAAAAATTTTTAAGTATTTCCTAATACAAGAATGTAAGAATAATGTATATTTTCATCAAAATTTTAATGGAACCATTATATTATGTTTGCAAGTTAGAAGTCCTTTGATTATTGATGACAAACTTCTTACGAAGAAGTTAATTTATGTCTTATGAATTGTTTCACCAATTTCAAAGTTACACAAAATAAGCTGACGAATAATCATAAAAGTTTGCGAATTTTGCTGATCAAATTTTTTACCAATTCCAGACAATAATTTCATTTTCATGTATTGAATGTCTAAATAATGGACTAAAACAAGAGTGCAACAAATAAAAAGGAAATTTTCTTTATAATTCATTTAATATGGGTACATCAAAAGATAAAGAAATTTATTAAAAATTTGTAGTCAAGTTTTCTTCAGCATTATCATCTTTGTCATATAATTATCTTGATTCCATCTTGAGCATTCTCAGAACATAAAAGAACAATTTCCTATTTTAAAAAAATATTCATACATACAAAGGGTGTAACGATTTTTCGTTACATCCCGTATTCTATCGCCGTGCTGCCAATGCTTCCGTACTTCACGGAAGAATGAGACCCTGATTGTCGCGAGGAGGGAGGAGGTCATTTTCAATTTCCATTTTATGAAAGATTTTGAAGGTCACTTAGACTTGAGACAAGACGTTGTGAAGAGGTGATAGGAAGTGAGTGTGATTTCTGGTGAATGATTTTATCTTAATTAATTGATTCAATTAAATTTATCTTTTCTTTTTCCTTGTTCAGGAATTTCATCTAACAAATTTCTTTATTTAATCCTTGCTCACATTCAGAGAGATTGGGATTTTATTTACATTTATTTTTTTCTTTCATTTCTTCAGTTGCCAGAGAGTACATGCTCCTTTTTTATCCTCATTTTTATATTCATTTTGTATGGTTCTTTTCGGATCATTTATCTAAATTTCAATTCTAAAATTTATTATATTGATTATTAATACAGAAGATATATTGAACTTGATTTTATTTCTCTTTCCGGAAAGTAGATTACCATACATGATTAAAAATATATTTAACTTCTGTTCATATTATTTATATTGCTTATATTTGTCATATCTCTTTGAAATTGTTTGGGCTGAGAATTTGTGAAACATTTACTGGTTTTTATCATCATATTGCCAGAGGAATTAGAACAGAATTTAAGTTGATTACAATTTTGACCTAAACTAATTTTCATTTATTCTGCACTGCATGCTGGAGTATCAGTCGACATTGGAGGAAATCAACATCATCTTAGCAACTGACTTACGAAGATCAGAATATTTTTGGCTAGTATCCAACCAACGAGCCTCCACCAATTCGAACAAGTCTCCACCAAACTGAAGGAGCCTCCACCAAACTGAATTGAAGTATCGGGCCATCCAAAATAATTTGGCTATTATCTACCCAGCGAGCTTCTACGACACTCAACTCTGAATATTCAAAATTTTGGATTGAAATACCCGGAATAAACACAAGTGAGGTCTCAAAATTCCTGTTTCTAACTTGACATATCCAAATTCTGTCTGGAGTCCATTACCTTTTCATAAAGCCAAATTTGTATCTGTATATATCTTTTTATTATAAATCAGCCTTCAGCACTAATTGTTAACTACATTTTTTGTAAATTTCTGGTTTGATTAAATTTTAAAAATAATTTTCTTTATATTGAGTATAAGCAAGATTTCTCTCGGTTTACTTGTTAAACCTGGCGCCCAACAAAAGTTGAGTTCTGTGAAGTTGATTTTTGAAACTCACCCCTCACCGTAACAATCTGTGCAGCCGATAGGCATACGTGCAACTGTAGGTTACAAGGGATCAGATCCCTGAACTTGATATCCAGTTGAACGGTAACTTTGGATTAAAACACTGAGAAATATTAACTTAACATCATTTGTGCTGCAGTATATTAAGGTTTCTAATTTTTTTATTTTTCCTTTTGTTACATTCATCACCCTGTGAATTTTGATTTGCATACTTCATTATGTAAAAAATTCTGATTTTTAAAAACAAATTTAGCATATATTTGTAGGGAAACTGAGCAAGGATGATGGAAAGGGATAGTTCTCAGCTTTTGGATTAGCAGTTGATGAGGAGATGTAGTCGCAGCGGCTTTCATGTTTTGTGATATTTGCACATTGCAGTTTACCATTATTGTGGAACATGTTTGAGATCCCTTATTGATTCCTATTCCATCGGTTTGTGTACCTATATCAAAGCTTTTCGGTCTCTTAAACAGGTTCAAAGTAGGATCAGCCGTTTTATTTAAGTAGCGGCCAGTCATTAAATAAGGTTCGAAGTGATCACTGCAAATCCTGTTTCCTCAGAATTGTCGCATCGCTGCAGGCCAATTTCCATTACAGGGCTCGTTGAGGGTCATCTGAACTGGGAAATCTAAAGAATCTCACACCCGAAACATTCGAACATTACATAACTGAACATGTTCTCTTGATTTCACTCATTTTATCTATAAACCAGACTTCTCTGCAGAGCTATGAAAAAGCTTAATCCAAATATGAAAACCCGTGCGGAATGGAATTCTAAATTTCCTATACAAAATCAGCGATAACTTTTACTCCATATATCACACTATCATTAAAAATTTTCGAATGGAGGGAAAAGAACTCATAGACAAGTTATATAAAATATGCCATTTAATTCAAAGGTTTTGATTAAATTAAGGATCTGCTATGATTTTTAGAAATACCCGGTGAATTGTTTCGCGGTTTAAATTCAAATTTGGAGATGAGAGAGATATATATCCTTCTCTTATTAGTCCAGCCCCTTTTTTTCAACGATAGAATTCTCAAGGTCATTGAATCGTTGACGAGAAAAAGGCCGGAGTGCTCCATCTTTGTAAGTTAATCTTTGGTTTTAGAAACTACCATTCAGAAAAGTTTCACTGATAGAAATAAAGTATTAAGAATTTTTACTCATCTGTGAAATGAAAATGACTTCAAGTTGGATCGAAAAGCACTTGTCCATAGCTCAGTAAACTCAAACATGGCCAGCGTAGCGATTTGAAGCTCTTGGGAAGAAAATTTAATCGAAGTTAATGTTCTGTGGGCTAACGAAAAACTCACGAGGTTCTGTAAAATTTTGTTCGGTCTTCGAATGCTTTTGGCTACAGAACTCGGAGGTCTTGATCGGTGGGGGTGAGCTAATAATCGCAGTTTATTCTAGGTCAAAACCCAACATGCTGTGTCTGAATCACCTGTTGAAATGGAACGAAATATCTAGAATGCACAAAAAAGAAAAGCCTACAATCCCATTACCAAAAGTGAAATCAAAGAAGTTAATTGAAGTATTCAGGGCCGTGGCCGTTACTTCCAAGAATGCTTTCTATCGGACGGAATTTTGGGAATCCCTAAAGCTGAACAGTTACTTTCGATACGTCCAACCTTTCTCAATTATCCAAGAACCCTCTCTCAGTACAGTTCTAGTTTGACCACCAGTGAGGTCAGTTCTACCAGTAAGTTCTACTTTACCAGTTAGTTTTCAGCAGAGAAGAGAATAACGTGTAAAAACTAAAAGTTCCTCTTAGTTTAATATCATCTCCCTGTTATACATTTTCTCGAGTTGGGTCAGTTAGATACCCTAGTACATTGTGAATCTGATTTATTCACCGGCAATTCCCAAGTGAAACAAGAGTGTTGTGATTTGTGAATCTGTGAAGCAGTTGCATATTGCCAAACTACAATTTGTTAGTGGAAGTTTCATCCAAGGTACCTGCACCTTATTTTGTACCTTCAACGATTGAAGCAGAGCTGTGGTGAATTTTATATCAGGAAAATAAGGTCAGATCTTTCTATTGTCTAGTATTACCAGAAGTGCCAAGATTGAGCAAAGAAGTACAAATCCTTGGATTTTGTATAAATTTAAAAACTCTTCTCTGTGAATATAAACACTCAAGTGCCGAACCTTGCTAATTCTTCTTATCTGGGAATACATAATTTTGTTTTACAACTACAAACTTGTTTTATTCACATTGCAGACATTTTTTCTACCAAATATAATTTTTGGATCTACTCTTTAAGTATAACCAGCGACTCAGGAAGTGCGCTTCTCTCCATTAAGCGGGTGATTATTATTTACTCCTAATTTTCTACCCGTACACTCGCTCTTAAGTAAATGACAGAATAAATATTATAAGGTATCAGGTGATTTATTTGAGCATTTTCAAACATAATCTAGCGTATAAATAAAGTTATGCGAACCTATTTTTTTCAAACCTGATTCAAATATCTCTCAAGTTATAACTTAATCCGACGGATATTCTAGGAGTTATAGAGAAAATCAAATTCCACATGCTTTTAACTCGGATTTAGCCCAATAACGATCTTGACCGAGATAACAGGTTGTCAAATATCTCTCTTCCGCTTTTTTGCTCTTTATTCAATGTTTTATAAAAAGTGTGATCGGATTTAGTTCAAATATGCACCGTTTTGTTCGATAATCTGTTTCCATCTAGACGGCAACTTCATAATACCTCCCTCGTAGAATCCCCCCTCCTTATTTGCAAAGAACTCGGACAGCCACTTTTCACAAGCCTCTTTTGAGTTCAACTTTACACCACCAAGGGCGTTCGCCATGGACAGGAAGAGGTGGTAATCACTTAGCGCTATGTCTGGGCTATATGGTGGATGCGAGCTGCCGTAGCTTCTGACGAGTCATCAAAGAAGTGTGTGGTCTGGAATTGTCCTGGTGAAATACTACATCCTTCCTGTTGGCCAATTTTGGACGCTTCTGGTGGATCGCCTGCTTCAAGCGGTCCAGTTGTTCGCAATAGAGGGTAGAATTAAGCGTCTGGCCATATGAGAGCAGCTCATAGTGGATGATTCCCTTCCAATCCCACCAAACACACAACAAAACCTTCCTGGCCGTCATTCCCCGCTTTGGCACTGTTTGGGATGATTCACCTGCCTTCGACCACGACCGTTTTCGCTTGATGTTGCCGTATGTGATTCATGTCACCAACCACTTCAAGAATGGGTCGAGAAGGTTCCGTTTCAGCAGCATATCGCAGGCGTTGATTCGGTCCAGAAGGTTTTTTTGCGTCAAATCATGCGGCACCCAAACATCAAGCTTTTTTTGTATCCAGCCTTCTGCAGATGGTTTAAAATGTTAGGTGACTAACTCCCATCTCCTAGGTGATGCTATGAGATGCCACATGCCGGTCTAACTTGATGTATTCCATGATTTAATCGGTATTTGTCGACACAGATCTTCCGCCGGCTGGCTTATCCACGGTGCCGTTTTCACCGGCTCTGAATATTCGAAACCATTCCTCCGCGGTTCGAACTGATAGAGTACCATCCCCCAAAACACCATTAATCTCACGGAACGTTTCTTTAGCGGATTTGCCTTTACCGATGGAAAACTTTAAAATAGCGCGAATTTCAGCGTTGAACGCAATATCCGAACTAATCATGCATAGCGTCGTTTTGTAGGTTACGTCAAGACCTTTCAAATTATGTATAGTATTGCCTAAGATGTCTAAAATACTGGTGTGTGCACTCCTCCGATTTTGTTTTACAGGTTTGGCGACATGGAGATTCTTTCATTTATTCTCCGTCAGGTAGCGCCACTCAAATTTATTTGAATATCAGTTTCTGATTAGAATAAATTATTTATTGCGTTATTCGGAATTTATCTATAAAAGTGTGTGAAAAGTGATTATCCATTTTTTATAATGCGTTTTTGTATTTTATGTGGATAGTCTAGTGCTGCGGATGATTCACGAACTTTCAGTGTGCCAAAGGTGAGTAGATATGGTTTTTTTAATGAGTCAAGTGAAATTGTTCTATATCAAGTAACAACAAAATATTATGCGTGCGTTTCAAGAATCCTCAAAAGATATACTCATTTCAAACACTTATTTTCATAGATATAATTGGTCAAATCAGTTCTTTTTTCTGCTTTTTTCTTTTTATTTCCAGATTCGATGTGGACAACTTGAAGAAGCCTCTGTGTCCATCAATAAAAAACCACTCTTGAAGAAAGAGGTCCCTCAATTATATTTCAGCTTATTTTTGTACTTTCACACTTTGGCAGGAGCCAGGTTTTTTTTACTGAGGTTTTTTCCGTAGGCTTTTATGTCATACGCCGAATTGTATGGCACCCCGTCACTAACCCCTGCTCTTTATGCTTTATTGTTTGCTAATCAAATATTGTGAGCCAAAAGATCAAAAGAATATTATATATATATATACTGAAGTTAATTACTTTATATGTTCAATTGAAACTTTTTGAGAATGAGAATACATATTTTTTCTTCATTACAGAAAGAGAGCTCCCAAATCACCCATACCATCCTGTAGTAACTACTTTGAACCGGACCTCCCATATCATTCCTTCCCAAGCCCAATAGAAAGCATTCCCACTGATATTACAAACCTTTTCTTGCTTATCCAAAATGATCAGATCAGAAATTAATAAAACATATACATAAATGAGCATCATCTAACCATAAATCAGGCTTGTAAAATCTTTATAGAATAATACTCAAAACATTTATCTTTGAGCAAGAGACCATGTATGAGTGAAAAAAATCATACTTCAATGTATAAAAAAAAAAATGGATAAACCATACTAGTTGAAAGCATTACGTGATCAGAACTCGCATCACAAGAATATCTATTTAAAAGCCAGTTAATCGGTGAAATCCATGAAATATTTGTCTAGTTAATTTTTCAGGGGAATAAAATAAATTTCTTTCATTTTTGAGGTTAATTTGATTTAAAATTTCAACAAATGTCAAGCGTTTGCGATGTAATGTTATGAATGAATTGCCTTGTGGCTCCCTGATATGCTGATATGAGTATAAAACTAAATAGTCGCCATGTCCCAAAAAGTAAAATGACATTTCCATTCAAAATTTGACAAGTGCACACACCAGTATTTTAGACATCTTAGTATTGCCTGTTAGGAGCTATGTAGCGCTCTGTACATAGCCGCGAAATTGGAAAGACAAAAAGGCGGAAGGGAGATATTTGGCAACCAGGCAACCTATTATTTGGATAGTTAACCTATTTTGAAAATATGAAAACTCCAGCTGTTCTGCTAAAACAAGCGCGCAGAAAGAGATATTTCTTCAACCCGATAGCTCGCTGTTTCACCAAGAAAAGCGCCCAAGAACTATGAAGAATTCATAAAAACATTCCTGTCCAAAATTCCAAAGTAAGGATATCCGGTTTCCCTTGCGGCGTATTGACTAATGACTGAGGATGTTGATAAAGCGACCAATTAAAAGGTATGTGGGTAAAAAGCTCCCATGTACGTGTTTAACGACTGACTTCCACTGAAATGAATGCATGAAAATTAAAACAACGCATCACCTTCCACCAGAAACACATCACTCAACACAAAAGAGGATCCGGCACCTCTATAATAATCGTAAACAGACATTCCTGTGATCCTGAAAGATAAGAGGGTCCGCGGAAATGGAAAAATGCAGTCAGTTGATAAACAGGACCATTTGCCCACCTTTTATCGGGTAAAACATTTCACAAATGACTTGGTAAGGGGATTTTATGTGGGTTATGTCGGATGATCTTCTACCGAAGAAGGAATGGCTTGATACCACATACGACCTCATTGGTATCATGAAATTCGATAGCAGATATTCCCAATCTATATGGAAGTTACATATGTTCAAGGATGTGCACTGAGCCGAAATAATTTCATGTTACCACAGTTCTTTCTATTTCGAAATCATTATCACCATTCATAATTTTGCTATTGAAAGATTTGAAAAATTTCAACTTGTCTATGAATTAATGAAGATCAAATAGACGTACTTGAAAAGTTTCTTCTTAATGGTGAATTAAACGTGAATATTTCATCAGTTTCTAATTAGATAGCCTAACACACACTTTGTGCTTTCAAACCATTATTTTAAAATCTATCTATTTTCGAAATTCTAAGGTAGGATATAATCTTCTTCGTTACCGTTTCATTATAGAACAGGAGAACTACTAACTGGGATGCAAACTTAGATCTACCAAATTTCAAAATCGGAGTTTCAGAACTCTCTCGTCTCGAAACAAACGGATATATATTAATTAAGATATTTGCTTTGTTATTTGATCAGTTATAATTCTTTAATATGCAATACTAAATATTTCATGCCAAATTCTTATAAATAAATTACCCATTTCCAGTGGAAATTTTATAAAAAATGACAGGGAAATATAAACTTCAACTTAAAAATATCTTTCTTCCAAAACGAATGGAAACAGCTTTAATTTAACGAGTACAAATGAATCGTAGACGTTATTTCATTTGCATCTTTATAATTCAATCTGAAGAATCCTTGAAATGGAGTGTCTTATTATTATTTTTATTCGTTTATGCAAATTTGCTGCTTATTCAATGATTGTTTTATCGGGATTTCTCCCATTCTTGTCTCCGTGGCTGAGGTATTGAGGATGTTGATAAAATTTGATTGATTTTATCTCTCATTTCTACCTCTGTCAATCAAATCTCTACCTCAGAAATTACTTTTCTCCTCAACATTGCTGGGGATCTTTTGGGAATCCATTTTTTCTTTCTCTCTATAGCGTGTAGCCTTGCTCGAGAGTTCCTGAGTTCTTCTTCCAAGAATGTTGCCAAGTCAGTGGACCTTTGAGAGTTATTCCTATATTCTTTCATTTACATTAGGAAACCACTATGTTAAATAGTGCCACTCGCTCCTCCATCTCGGGAACGAAGGGGGCCAGTCTTCAACTCCTCCTTGCCCTAGGTTTTACTTCTCGTTATGAGAGATTATTTAACTTATTTAATAAAATTTTCACATTTATTGTGTTTCAACAACATTGTAACACTACATTTTACAACAATTGTTTCGCCAAATTCTTGGCTTCTGCAGGCGAGTTCGATGTTAAACTACTCCAAAACTTTGAGTCTTCCTTATATATTCCACAAGATGGCAGAGGGGGAACGGTATTCTAAATGCTTCTGGGATTTTTTTATGGCATGTTTATCAATGGTGATCTGTTGACATCCGTTTGGTCATTAAGTAAGATATTTTGCCTGTTATATCTGTTGATTTCCATTGCTTCCAGAATATTTAGTCTTCTGGTTTTGTTTTCTATGTGCAAAATTTTGTAGTTTGAATCAAACATATGTCCCTCGTCTAAAGATGGTTCGCATAAGTTGAGCGAAACAATTGTTGTAAAATGTAGTGTTACAATATTGTTGAATGAGGAAATGAGGAAATTTTATTGAATAAGTTTTTATTTAATCACATTCAAATTAAATATAATCAAGAAGTAAACGAAAAAAATTGATGATTCTGCTGTTTTTATCTGAGTTCTTAGATATAAAGAAGTTTAGGTGAAAAATATAATAGCGCCGCTCTTTTTTCTGCTTAATAATTTGAAGCGAAAAGAAAGGGAGATAGAGCTTCTAGAGAACTACAAGCAACACGTTGCCAGCTATTGTATGCAGAAAAATACTCAAATTGAAGAGAATTTGTCTTTGATATTTTTCATTCTACACAGGGTGAACCACGACGAACTGCATCGATCGATATCTCAGAAACTGAATGTAGGAAAAATTTGAAATTTTGGGAACTTGCCAAATGTCTTGGGACCTATAGAGCTAAAATATTTTCATCTATTGGGCACTTCCGGTTATACCGGAAATAGACCCTAAGTCGCTTATTTTAAAATGGATACCTATATATTATTACATTTTTGGATTCTACTTAACATTCTAGGCAGATTTCATGTATCATGTCCTATCCCTAAGTCTCAGCGTTTTAGACATATTCAGGTTTTTATGTCAAAAATTACGATTGCAAGCCCTAACTTAATTATCAATTGTTCCTATAAGGAAGCCTTTTTACTTACTTTGGGTTAGATGTCTTGTTGAAAAGGACTTACTTCAATAGATTTTGTATAATACTTGGACAAATAATCATACAGAGTGTTCAAAAAAAAAAGATCTAGAATGAGATTTTTGACAAAAAAACCTGAATATGTCAAAAACGCTCAGACTTAGGGATAGGACATGATACATGAAATCTGCCTAGAATGTTGAGTAGAATCCAAAATGTAATAATATATAGGGTATCCCATTTAAAATAAGTGACTCAGGGTCTATTTCTGGTATAACCGGAAGTGCCCAATAGATGAAAATATTTTAGCTCTATAGGTCCCAAGACATCTGGCAAGTTCCCAAAATTTCAAATTTTTCCCACATTGAGTTTCTGAGATATCGATCGATGCAGTTCGTCGTGGTTCACCCTGTATACTTCTCTCTTGCGCTAAAAATTGTTAGTAAGTGTAAAGGTTGTGACTTCTTTCTAGCACACCTGGGCAGAAATGACTTGGATGTTGATGGAGACCGAAATAGCAGTTTTAATCTTCTGACAATTGACAATAATGAAATTTAGCATAATTATACAGTACTCAGTTTCAACAGGATATTTTCTATATATCACGCATAATCTAAGAGATAATCTCAATCAGCTATACCTACAGAACTTCCTTTATAATTTTTTTTTTAGATTTTTCGTATTAAGGAAATTGAAATTTGTACTGCACGGACGGATAGAGTTGAGTTTGGTCGCAAATTCTTTGTATAAACATTAATCTTCTGTGTTTGACATAATATCCAACTACAAGTGCAAAGTAACTGATTTTGTTACAAAATGATTTAAAGAAATGTGGAGTTGAAAGCAATATGAGTAGATAATATTAATAATTGCAAAATGGCGAATGTGTGGGTTTCTTAGCAAGAATTCTTATTGCCTCGAGTGCATGTATTGTTTTAACGAAATAACAACGTTATATCGTTACATATATCAATAATTTGTTCGAAGCATTCATTATATATGTATTATGCGCATTTTATTGTAGATGGTGGGGAATACGGACTTGAAGATCTCAAGAAAAGTGATTTACAGCTTCTAACAACGAGAATCTCATTTATAAATTATTGTGGTAGGAAATATAAAGATTTAATATAAATTTATTTGCACAGCAACCGCTGCATTTCAGAGAGACCAAAAAGTATTGCATTCATGACACCATTTTGACTCTTGCTCTTGGTCACCCGAACAGAGTGCCTATCATTTTGCCCGAATGTCTGTAATTTTGGAATATCGAGCCGAAAATGGTCTCAATCGATTGGGTTCGACTCCCTGATGAAGAATTCGTGGCGAAAGTTCAGCCAGCCGTATCCTCTCTAGCATCCAAAAGAGATCAGCTAGAGTTCATATTTTCAGAATAGGTTAATTGTCCAAATATCTCGGTCAAGTTCGTTATTGGGCTAAATCCGTCGGATGGTTCAGTAGCTATGAGCATCAGAAATTTGGTTTCCTCAATAACTACTAGAATATCCATCCGATCAAATTGATACTTGAAATATTGTTGAGGAATGCTGCAACAAAACAGTTCGCAAAATTTCGCAGAAATCGTCACGCTAGAAAATTTTTAAAAAATTCCCAAAAATAAATTTTTTAATCCTCACTATCTCATAAGATATTTCTTGGATTTCAATAAAAATTCGTGGTTATATTGAGGTGATCGATATCTTACTTATCCTCAAATTTCATTGTCGTAGCTCTTTTCCATCTAAAGATATGATCATTTTTTTAATTTACTTAAGAGAAAAGAGAAATGACATACGTCCCGATGATATTCTTTGAACGATGGCCATCACATTTCGATATTCGATTGACAGATGCCGGGCTCATTAATCAGTGTCAGTTGGCGTAATATTAATCAAAATTTTTCATAACGGGAAATCATAGAGATAGAATTCAATCTCGGTGGCTGAAATAATATAAGTTGTCAAAATTCGAACAAAACTAGGGGAAAATTATGAGTAGTTATTTTTAATTTAAGATATAGGTTTGTTCATTCATTAGGCGTTCATATTTGCATCACATTGTCCCATAGTACGGGAAAAGATTATTGTTCACGTGATCAGAGTGCTTATAGATTTCTTATGGTTTGAATATTTACTAGCAAGTAGCTCAACAAGAGCGCCAAAGCAATCTGACCTCACGTCAGTGCTTTTTAATTTTTTTTTATCATTTCTGATGTTTTTTATGACCATAGTGAAATAAACTAGCTCTTTCTGAAAAGAATTATGATTCATCTGATCTCATTAACTCCCAAATATATTTTCTCTGCAATCATTCGTTCAGAAAAGGGTGCAAAAGAAAACTTGAATTTTCAGGATTGAAAATGAATAACAATTAATTCAAAAAACACTGACGTGGGGTCAGGTGCCTTTGCACTTTTGTTCTAGAGTCTTTTTCCTTATTTTGGAACAGTGTGATACACAATCATCACGATGAATTGACAAACCTATATAGCGAATTAAAAATATACGCTGTTCTGCTGGAACCAGCACGCAAATGATGACTAAATTTATTTTTCATTTTGTTAATTATTGATTAGCTGGTACATTATGGCAATGGCAAATTTGATCATACTTTTTGCGGACGATTCGTCAATTTTAGTAACTGCGAGGAGCTTTGATGAGCTCGCCGACGCATCTTTCGAATGTTTGCCACTTGGTGTGATAAGACTAATTTGACGATATACAAAATACGTTGTGCTTTCACTAGACAGAAAAACTTCAGTGGGAAACGACTTGTCTTCACGTGTCGGAGATCGTCAATAACAAGTGACGCCGCTAGATTTCTTGGAGGTCAAATTCACGAATACTTACGATTGAACCAACAGATTGACACAGGTTGCAAAAATCTGAAAAGCTCATATTTTGCCGTGAATAGGATTTAAAATTTGTGTTCCCTTCATTCTATCTCAGATGTGTATGATTGTATTGGTAACCTTAACATGGCAAATGAATTTGTTGGAATATCTTTCAATAAACGGGTGCAAGAACATCAACATCGTAACGTAACTGAAAATACTGATTCCTCATATGATAAATATTTACATGAATACGGACACATTTTTGTTACAATTTAGAAATCCTATATACGGAAAGTAATAGTTTCAAATTGACACATTTAGAATCCCTAGAAATAAACAGAAATAACTCTTGAAACATTCTTTTGAATGAACATACAGATGTTGACCTATTCCCGTTGTCAAACATCTTCCAGGAAAAAACCTGCATACTTAGTTATTTATTACCCTTTTAATGATGGCACTCTGAGATGAAAAAAAAAATTACAGGCATTAATATAAAATTAATTCAAAATCTAACTCTTGAAGAAGCCACAGTGTTTGGCCAATCAATTGTTGAGTAAAACAATAAATTATAAGGAACTTTCAAACTTATTTTATAATCATTATTACACCAACAAATCACAACAGCAACAAACTCATAGAGTCTGTCAGATGAACCCGAAAAATCCCATACCAAAGAGTCCGCTCTGCTTACCTGGGACGAAATACATAACAAGTCTACACTCGATTTCCTACACCAAAAGAAATATTTTCACGCATCCTGGACAAGGATAAGATGCAAGTTGGGAGTTTCTCATGTTCCTCTGAAGGACTGGACGTAGCAGTCGGGGCTGGTATAGGGGCGTATTGATATAGAACGAGGGGGGATCGTTTTTTGTCATGTATATTTTTCGGAGCCGGCTTCCGTTGCACTGTCTCGAATATATCATCTGGAAGTGGAATTCCAGGGCGGAAAGTTATTTTTCTTCTTGTATTCGACGAAGTTTAGCATCTTCGGCATTCATAATGATATTGCTAGAGTGACTTTTTTCCTGATACCAAGGAAATAGTGGAAGGATGAAATATTCAGATTTCAATATGTTTTGAGAATGGAGCAATATGAACTCAAATTCTTATGTTATAAGTTGATGAAAGATGAGATTACGTCCAATGGTTCAGCATTGTTAAGCAACCGAAAAGTGTATTCTACTGTTTCACAACTTGATCATTTTTTTTTAATAGCAACTTAACGAAACGGCATCTTCTAGTGCCATCAAAAACATGTAAAATTATATCAGGAAAATCATTTAGAAAATCATTCATTTATTGAATAATTCTATTTTGGAATACCCCGTACTGAAAATACTGAAAATTCCTTGTGCCAGGTTTCTCAAAGGTGTTTGAGAAATCTTTGTACAAACGATTGATGGAATATTTTATCAGCTGATATTTAAACCAACATGCATATCTGAAAGGTAGAGGTACTCACACAGCAATATTTGACTTTATAGAAATGTTCCGCAGGGCTCAGTTCTTGCTCCAATTTTGTTCTGCATTTGTACATTTTTCATCACCGATGGACTGCAGTACTGTGTGGACTTTGAGTACGCTGATGACACACAGCTACTTTTCACTTTTGAGTCGTCATCGTTGCATCAGGCAACCAGGGTGATCAATGCGGATGTTGCTCGGTTGTTGAGGGTTTCGAGTGATCATCAGCTTTCCTTGAATCCGAATAAAACAAAGATTCTCGTATTTGGAAAAGACAGCAAAAGTTTGGAGTCTCAATTGGACGTCAGAGTTGAGCTCCGATTTACTGAACACGTAACATCTTGTATTCAGCGAGCGTATTCAGCACTGAAAAAGATATACGGTAGTAGACGTCATCTCCCTCAAAAGGCTAAAATTTTAGTGACCGACTGTCTGGTTTTGAGCCATTTCAACTATTATGACGTTGTTTACGGTCCATGCTTGCGGGTTGTTGATAAGACAAGGATACAGAGAGTGCAGCGTTCTTGCCTAAGGTTCATTTATGGCATAAGAAAATTTGAACCAGTTATCCATAAGTTGGAGTGCTGTCGGTGGTTGAGCATGGATAGGCGAAGGGAGCTGCATGCCGTGGTTTTGTTCCACTCTATCATCTGTTTCCGAACGCCTCCTTATCTGTACAATAAGATTAGGTTTAGGTCAGACGTTCACAATATAAATGTTAGATTTAGAGGATTAATTTCACCACTTGCTCATAAAACATCTTTATTCCGCAGGTCATTCTCATTTTCGATATATTTTCTATACAACCGCATTTCTGCCCCTCTGAGGTTGAGTAATACATCGCGGTTTGAGAGTAAGTATCGAAGGGTGTTGCTGAACACAACGAACTGAGAAGTTTGTGCCTTATTTTTTTTTTTATTCCTCTGGGTGTGCGCATTCTGGGAGCTTATGGTGTGAAGTGTGGGAATGAATGACTGGTTTTTTTTTGGTTGGCTTCTCAGGGCTTACAATAATAACAGTATCACTGACGTAAGTCCTTTTGCAGTAATTTTTCTCTGTTTAATGTTTTCTAAAATTGTATGATTACTCTGCAATAAATCTATTATTATTATTATTATTATTCATTGAGCTCTGGAAGAGAAGAACCATGTGATGGGCCTGTTTTTAGACTTCACAAAAGCATATGATTGCATAAATAAGAACGTGCTTTTGAAGAAATTGAGAGTATGGTGTAAGTGGTATTGTATGTTCATGGCTCAGATCATACCTATCAGGAAGGCTCCATCAAACTCTTATTACAATGAACGTAATCGATTATATATAAGATCAGAAAATTGTCAAAATTGGTATACAACAAGGTAGCATAGTTGGTCCCATTTTGTTCATTATTTATGTAAATTACGCTCATATTGCTATCCCAGACTTAAACTGTACATCTTGTGATTATGATAATAATAAGAATTTTTTTATGCTTGTTATAGACCTGTATGTTTTGCTGGTAAATTGAAGTAGCATTTACAAGGCTATATCAGACTGGATTTCAAATGAAGGTCTTGTATTAATCCAAAATAATACTGATTGTTCATTTTTTAAAACAAAAAATAAATATTAAGAATATCCTCATGTAATTGATTCGAATAGAGCTTGAAGACAATTTATTTCAAAATTTGGGGCTCATGTTCGATGTGGTGTAATTTTTTTTGAAAATTCAAAGCGGCTGACAACATAATTGGAATTCAGAAAAAAGTAATGAGAATTATGAATGAGCTTAGCTATAGAGCGTTTTGTATAGGATGTTTTGGGAGCAGTGGCGTATTAATTGCAGAAGCAGTTCATATGGAGGAGTACCTTATGCTTCTCTCTAAAAACCGTTAGTATTTCTTGAATTATTGATGTCAACCATACTTACAACTGTGTACATTTTTTAAAAAATGTTTTTGTGTGGTTGATAGGTTACATATATGTGTATGAAACTTTTGTTGATGTTACAGGTTTTTGGTTACTATATAGGTGTTGGTTTTTGAAACTGTGACAATTCCTGATTGCTTTTTTTGCAGAACAAATAGAGATGTTATATACCCAGAGCCATAAAACATGAGTCCATATCGCAGTTTAGACTCAATGGTTGCATAGTACACTGTCTTCAATAATTTAGGATTTATATACTTTGAGATCACTCGGAAAGCATACAATGACTGGCTAAGTTTTTCCCCTAAGTTAGCTATGTGTGATTTCCAGTTTAGCTCTTCATCAATATAAACACCCAAAAACTTGGTGGATTTAGAAATTGTATATTCGTTCTCATTGATATGAACGTTGTTTGGGTTCTCTCTTCCGGCGTTAGTAGGTTGGAAAAATATTAAAGTTGTTTTATCATCATTCATTATAAGATTATTTTTGGTTAACCATTCCTTAGCTGAATTCATCACCTCCTGTATGAGATTCTTCAATTCAGTCCATAGTGTCTCAATTATCAAGATATTCATATCATCTGCATAGTTCACCCTTGTTATTTTATGGTTTCCTTCTCGCTCTTTCAAACTCAGATCATTTATGTACATGATGAATAATATGGGTCCTGCTATACTTCCTTGTGGGATTCCTAATTCAATTTGTTGTTTGTCCGATCTTACTGTCTGCTCGTGAACGTTCATCTCAACCAACTGTGATCTTCCATCAAAATAAGACTCTATCCATTCCAATGCTGGTCCTTCTATTCCATACCTCTTCATCTTCGCAATCAAAATCTTACTGTCGAGACAATCATAAGCTCTTGAAAGATCCAGAAACAAACCCATAGCCAAGTTTCTGCCCTCAAATGCCTCAGTGACTCGTTTTACGAAGCTAAATATCGCTGTCTGTGTTGATTTACCCTTGAGGTATCCATGTTGGTTTTTGTCCAAAATCACATTTTCCATGAGAAATGTCATAAGTTGGTTGCAAAAGGCAAGTTCAAATATTTTAGAGAATGAAGGAGAATACTGATAGGTCTGTAGTTTGTGTAGTCATTTGCATTTCCTTTTTATGTATAGGTTTTACAACAGCTATTTTCAGTTTGGATGGAAATACTCCAAACCTCAGCGAATTATTCACTATGAATGTTAATGGATTTATTATTTCATCTATTGTAGCCTTTATTGTGTAGTTTGATATTTCATCGATTCCGCATGTGTGTTTATTCTTCAAATTTTTAACTATCAATCTTATATCATTTTCATGTAATGTCTGTATGTAAAGCGACCTGTCTATCTTTAGTGCAGCATTCACCTCAACGTTTTTTGTTAAATCTTTGGTCATATCTGGGGCTATATTAACCAAGTATTCATTAAGTTCATTCGCAATTACTTTTGGGCTTCTATCATCAGATGGAAAAAAATTACTTTTGGCATTGTTCTTCAGGGAATTGATTACTGTCCAGATGGCTTTGTTTTTATTATCAGAATCTTCTATCATTTTTTCAAACTTAGCTTTTTTCTGTTGGATGAGTGCACTATCATACTGCTTTTTGATTTCACTATATTCCTTCTTGAATGTAGAATGTTAATAAGGCATGTTGTCTTTAAAAAATAAATAAATGAATTATTGTTTGACATTGAACTTTAAATAATGCAAGAGTTCCCAAATGCTCCCTTTTGAAAACACTTTATTTTGTATTTTTGACAGTGTTTTCGTTCTAATTATGTACTCGTATATGATAATTATGTATATGAAGATTGTATATGTGGGATTTTCGAAAATAAATTATTATTTCTTATTATTATTATTTCTTATTATTATTATTTCGTAAGATAATTAATTCATCCTCGCAGTTATCACATTATACATATACAAAGTGAGTCTTTTTCTTCATTTTCTTCCTATAACATTGTTTCAAATTTGGCCCCATTCAAAAGATATAGGGTGTTGAAATTTCATAAAAAAATTGCATTTTCACCTGTTATATTCAAACGACAATATCAATTGAAATGATCTCTTGTAGAAGATTTTTGATAACAGTCACGCATATTTTGGAATCAATAGATTTGTTCCATTTTTGTGGGTTTCTCACTACTACAGTACGGACTGATTAAATTGTATAAAAAACAAATATGACTTGAACTAAAGGTCCGTATCTGGTAATTCCTAGAGTCCTTAGTCTTTTTTGCAGATAAAATCATTCTTCATCTTTTGCCTAAATTTTGTCCAAATTTTCTGATTTTCCCAAATCCAACTTTGTGCTGAAATGATTCAATAATCAGATTTGTTCAATGTTGCCATATTTTATTTCTTTCTTTATAAAATATTTCTACAAAAGGCTGGAGAGATCTCTTTAGCCTATGGTTCCACCACTAAACACTATATATGAAATTAAGCACTGAACAATTTTTGTGCTACATTCACCACAAAATATAAATTGCCATTTGCTGTATTCATTACTGATGATGTCTAGCACCTTGTTTAATATTTAACCCAGAGTAATATTCCATAATAAATAGAGAAAAATATTTCCATCACTCACATAGTTACTTCGGTATATTTTCATGATGACCGTTGAAATAGGTAATGTATTTTCATTCAGAACCTGTTAAATTGAAGACTTGTTTTTATGAAGAGCTGGTTCTTTACAGCTTCAGACTTTCAGGGTTTATCAAATTATATCTATTCTAACATATAATTGCTTAAAATTGAGCTCATGTGAGTTTTGAAAACTTCGAACCCAGTCTTCTAGATTTGATCTGTAAGATAAGTATGATAGAAGTATTTTCACATTTTTATTTCATACACCGATTCAACCTGGTTCACAAATGACGAGATATTGTTGATGATGGAGCTCGTGTTGAATGATTGTTTGGGCTATTACCATCATCTATTGTGGATGTAATATTCTCCGACGTTTCGATAGACATCTTCTATCTTTATCAAGGAGAAAAGTAAGAAACCTTTTGAAAATTATCACTTTTCAAAAAGTCAATATTGACAGAAGTCAAGAAAGAAAAATGTTATATACTCATCTGTGATATGATGATCTTTTTAAGTTGGATCGAACTATCGGCGTCCAAACTTCTGGCAGATCTATAGATGGAGCACTTATGGAATCAGGTGTTATTTTCATAAATGCTGCTTCTTTGATTTTTCTTCTTGCAAGTTTTTCTTCTTTGGATATTATTGATGCTTCATCCCATTTTATACGATGATTCTCATCTACAGCATGTTGGACCAACCTGGATTTGTCGCTGTCTAGTACTCGTAGAAGCTTCTGATGTTCTTTTATTCGTACATTCAGAGGGCGTTTAGTTTCTCCGATGTAAGATCTTCCGCACTCGCAAGGTAATTCATATATGCAGTTCTTTGTCCTTTGTGTCTCATTATTAGGCTTAACTTTTGTAAGTTTAGCTCTGATAGTGTCTTGAGTTTTGAATGCAGTCGTTATGTTGTATCTATTTCCAATTCTTCTCATTTTCTTCGACAAACCTTTTACATAAGGAATTACGGTTTTAATGGTCTGATTTATATCTGTTGGTTCAGGTTGACTTTCTCTTGTTCGTTTAGCTTTTTCTAATATCTTTTTGGGGTACCCATTGCTTCTAAGAGTTTTAGAGATGTTATTTATTTATTCATTTTGGTCTTCTTCAGTGCAACAAATATTTATTGCTCTATCAAATAAACATTTTGCTACTCCCAATTTAGTGTTTAGTTGGTGGTTTGAATCAAAATGTAGATATTGTCCTGTGTTCGTTGGCTTTTTATACACAGTGGTTCTTGGGATTCCATTTTGTTTATGTACGAGTACATCTAAGAATGGAAGTTGTCTGTCCTTCTCAATTTCAATTGTGAATTTAATTGATTCCTCTCGATTGTTTAGATATTGAAGGAATCCATCTATAGTGTCTCTTCCATGTTGCCAAATAATGAAAGTATCATCTACTGGTTCACAAACTTAGGAGAATTTGACTTTGTTATAATATTTCTAAATGTTTGTTCTGATGCATGTATAATTAAAATTCCATCAATAATAAAATTGTACATGAGAAAGATGTAGTCCTTGATCTTTCAAGCTTCGATATACTGTAGATTGCGAAATATTATATCGCAATGCTAAGCGTCTAGTAGTAGTTTCAGGATGTTCTCTAATTTCTTCCAATACATCATTGACAGTATTATCCATTCTTCTGGTTCTCACCTATCCATTATCCACCAATTGAGAGGTGGTTCTCCGTAATCCAACATCCTCTGTAAATTTTGAACGAACGTCTCGTTTGGAAGCCTCCTATTTGGATATTGTTCATGGTAGACCACTCTTGCTCTTCTGTCATTATCTCCGCATATAAAAAATGCCCTCAACATATCCACCTTTTCCATATTTGAAAACGTAATTGAAATTCTTAAAAACAATTGAATTCAAATTTTGAATTTCAATTGTTAATTTCTTTTTTATGTTCCAGTAATATGCTGTTTTTTTATCTATGATATGTTTATCCGAAGAATATTTGGAAAAATATAAATAAATTTTTGTTAAATCAGAGATGTCGGATGTCAATAGAAATTATGCGAATGAAATTAAAACTACATATTCTAAAATCTGTAAATAGAATAATGCCTCAAGTTTTGTGCAAATCTGTGGAAAAGAATTTCATTTTATTATGCTAACACTTGAACAACCAAAAATGATATTCGTAGTGACATCATTCATTGTTGTTGAAGATTTCGAAAAAGATTTTCATATTTTCAACAGTATGGTATCAAGAGACCTCATAGACCTGTTCACTGGTCAATACTCAAGAAAGTCAAGGAGAAGAAACTCCAGAAATACCAGTGTTTGGAAAATCATAGGTGATTTTTTCTGGCTTTGAGTGAAAAAAAAGCAATGTGACAACCTCATGCCTTGGAAGTTTTCATAGAAATGATGGTTTTCATGATTTGGAAATCTTGAGAAGAAAATTACAAGTGTATGATGATGATTCTGAGGTTTTTATGAAATTTCTAGAAACGGGTGGTTTATATTTTTTTAGTAGAAAGAAATTATGGTAGAACAACAATAATCTATGTTTATAGTGTTGAATTTTTTTTACCAGAAAATTAGTATTTTGTATTTTTCTTCTGAATATGGACCTCATCTGATGAAATGAGTGAGTCAATAATTTCTTAGAGGGAAAATAATGTTTTTAAACAATTTAGATTTAATAGTGGATGCTGTGGTGATTTTCAAACTAAACTGGACTACAAAGGGGTATCAGCTTAATTTGAAAGCTTGAAATGCTTAGAACTTTTTAACGCAGCTGAATATGGAAAAACCTTATGGGAAAAAAGTCGTTCTTTTGATTTCAAGAACCTATGGTTGAAATTAACGCAGTGGTCAAAGACTCACCCTGTATAATATCGTTCTTTTTGTGTCAGAGTTGTCAGAGTATCTCAATGGAACCGAAAATATACATGAATACAGAGTAAAGGAAAGCTTGAATCTTTCTTTAATAAAACTGTTTCATCTACGAGAATATTGTGTTAAAGTGCTTGTCAAAATTGTGGACAAACTTGTTCTCTGAAGCCAAGCTCCTGGACACGGTGGTTGACGGATTGTTTAAACACTTTCAGGAGAAGCAGTAAAGTTTGCATGCTTGGGTCTGTCAGCTACATTCCTTCTTTCTTCGATATCATTCACAGCACTATAGTGTTTCATGTTGCCACTGAAAAAAATGTCATTAACCTTCTCATCGTCACAGTAATCGATTATTGATTTGGATGATATGTTTTATCAACTAAAACGCTTTGCGTAACAGAATATTTTTCCATAATGACCTCTGCATGTCTCTACTATTGCCAAATTTAAACGATAAAGACTTGAAGACTGCTGTTTACCAAAATGGCGGCAAAACAAAATAGTATACTCTCCCGGTATACACATGGTATAATACTCTGCATCATCGTGGAGGTTTTCATTCTTCTATAGAAAGTGAGATTACAGGAGGGAAATCGATCTGAAAACTTCAATGTTATAAATCAGATAACAGTTTGAACAATCGCTTCAATGAAAAACGATTATGTTTCCTGGAGCGGAGAAGATTACCATAATTCTCAAGTTCACATTTTTCATGGCAGCATATCAGCGATACGCTTAAACCTCACTTAGGAGAGATTATCTCAACTATTTCACAGCTTCTTGCTCCAAATCTCCGAATTTCAGTTAGTCTTGCTCATAAAAACACAACTCAAACACCGAGTGTCGGCTTGTAAACAAATCTCTCATTTCCTCCATAAAATACAGGGACCGAGTGCAGAACTATCCGCAGAATTGGTCCAGACGAGCTTGTTTCGCTTGAATCCCTCAGTTTTGCGCCAAAATTCGCAGGGAACGGACGCACGAGCGTCGAGCCAGAGTCGAGACGCCAGTGTTCCGAAATACCTCGCGTCGAAAATTCTAAAAATACTCCAACCCAGTTCGACAGTCAGTGTCATATCGGGTTTTTTCAAACGACCCATTCTGAAAAAACCAGTGCGCGTTTCTCGTGTGATGTAAATCACGGTTGGCGGAAGAAAGTTCGGAAAAGTTTTTTCATCGGACATGGTTTCCATAGAAGTGTCGTTAATTTAATTCTATCGGATTTTCCGGTTCGATTTATGTAATAGGTGTTGTCTTCGACGTTGATTGTTTTCGTTGCGTTCAGATATTTGATGGGTTTTCGCGGATATCACGATTCGGATGAAGCAGCCTTAGTGGATTAAGAAGATTTTTTTTGGTCAGTTGCTGCCTCATTGTGTGCAGTGTTGAGTGTTTGTGTTTGATGGAAAGTGGGGCGTGTTTTCAGTGAATTATTCCTGATGGTATCGAGGAGATGCAATTCTACATTCACAAGTAAGTTTATGTTTTATTCTTTTTTTTTCAAATAAAGTTATTTAATTTATCTAAAATTTTGAGCAATAATTAAAAATTTTCAAACAGATAGATAAACTATATAGTGTACCTTTTTAAAGGACTAGTTAAATGGGTTCATTCCAAAATCATAATGGAATAAAAAAGATAAAATTCAGAAAATATATTTTTACAATAACAAACTCTAGAATGAACAATTTCTTCACTTTGGTTATTCAACTGGCCGATTATACTTAGAAAACAGAGAAAAATTACAGGAATAATGAAAAAACTTCAAATATTAAATTTCAATTCATTAAAAAAATGCAGTTTGTTGCCATTACGAAAATTGAATCAAAATATTATATGAAAAAAAATGCATTAATTCATTTCAAAATTCTTACAAATGTTTTTTTCTATTGTTTATAGATTGGACAACAACAGATTTTACATACATAATGCGCGTTAAAATGATGGAAAAAGTTGATTTTCTCAGAAAAAAAATATTGGACAACAAAATCCTGAAACAGGTCAACTTTGGTTCCAATTTTTCTGAATTTATAAATTTTGGAAGGATTTTTGTTGCACCCTGTGTCATACCCATCACCCTCTGAATTTTTCAAATAGGGAAAGTGGATCATGTCGTCCTTTTTCCCAAGCTCTTGTATCATGTTTACAGGTGCTTGTACGAAGAGTGTATGGTCAGCCGGACAAACATACTGAAGTTACTCATAGGAATTCCGCGCTTATTCTAGTGGAACACCTCAGATGCCTCTAATTGTAGGATATCAAACCAAAAATGGTCTCAATCAATAGGGTTTGACTGATGAAGAATACAGGGTCAAACTTGGGTAGGACCATCTGTATACTCTCTGTATTCCGAAAGACATGAGCTGGAGTTTTCATATTTTCAGAATACATTGACTGTGCAAATTTCTCGGTGATGTTTTTTATTGTCCCAAATCCGATCACAAGTTCAGGAGTTATGAGCATCTGAAATTGGCTTTTCTCTATATCTCCTAGAATATCCATCGGATCAAGTTGTTGCTTGAAAGATATTTGAATTAGATAAAAACAAATAGGTGTGCACAAATTGATAAGCTACAAAATTTTAAAGAATTCCCAAATACATTTTTTTGACTGAAGCCTCATAAGATATCTGACTTATTTAAATTAAACTTTTGCATGTTTTTCGTAGAATCGTGAATGAGATAAGTCCGTCAGAAATTTAAATTATCGATGCTTAAACAGAAATGTGTTCGATTGACATCAGCCGGACTTATTAATTCAGATTCAGTTGGTGAAAAATTAGTCGAGATGGTTCGTTAACGGTAAAATAATATATGTTGTCAAAATTTAGAAAAGCCCTAACGTGAGGTCACTCTATAGGTATCTCAAATTTAAAATAACTACTCAGTTTTCCTTATTAGCGATAGAGTTGATATGCCTACTCTTGATTGGTATTTAGCAGGAGCGTATTAAAGCTTCAAACTAAACTTGTGGAAAACTGTGAGTAGTTTCTTTTTTAAACTTGAAATATTGGTTTGCTCATTCATCGTGGCGCTTGTATTAGTATCACACTCTTCCAGAGTACGGAAAAATACTTTGGAGTGCGGAGAAGGTTCTGACTGCGTGTCAATGCTTTTTTTTATTATTTCCATGTTGAATAAGATTCTGCAGCTAAGACTACCTTGTTGAGTTTCTTTCATTGGCATTTGAGCAGTGTCAAAATACAGTCAGGGAAAAAATCAAATAAAATGTTTGAAAAGATTTTTCAAATAACAATAAAGATTAATTTCCTCTTTTATTTGAGAAATATATCATTATATAGAAACTGAGTTGAATACATTATTAGCAAGTAAACTCCATACTGCATCTGCACACTGGAACCGATCCAATATCATATGAAACTACAACTTGCATTCATTAAATTGCAGACTATAATAATCCTCACTATTGAATTGACTTACATTGTGCCATCTCATAAAACATAAATATTTGAATTCCTTTTCTGATTTTGTGTTATCTATTATTTTTGTAATGAAAGTTTTATAATGAAAAATTGCATATAAATTTCGAAATTGTTTTCTCTCTAGAATGGATGTTAAAGAAAAGTCAATGACTGTTGAATGAATTATTTCTGCTGTATATGAATTTATTATTGTTTCTTGAATATTTAAAGTCAAGTAATTGAAGCCTTGAAAATGGAAGAGCTTTTCCAAGACGTTGGCAAAAAGTTAATAAGGGAGGAAATAAACCGGTCTATTTCCTGTTTATAATTATACTATAATATATAATCATATATTAACTGATAATAATGGCAATCGTCATATGAATCTGTTTTGCCTCAGAAATATCAATGTAGAGAGTTGATGTGGAATACCAGTCTGAGAATAATATGGAGTTATTGTTATACAGGGTGGCCATTTGAAAACGAAACAGACGAGATTACAGACGAAATAAGTTTTTTCGATAGAAATGCTCGGACAGGTCGATTTCTGTTTCGAAGGGGACAACTTAAGATGTAGGTTACGGATGCATAGCGCTTTAACCCTTGAGACTACAACCCTCACCCCCAAATTTTGAACAAGGAAGATGGGGTGAGTGATACCTCAATTCAAAGGTATTTTCATACTGATTTCAGCACCGTAATTGTTTTTTCATTTTATGCATTAGTTCTCGAAATATTCATACGTTAGTTAATTTTATCACTTAAATTAATTTTTTGCGAATAATTGACATTTCGTGCTTCCGAAACACCAAAATTTCCGTACTTGTATTTGAAATTGCAAAACATCTACCACTGGGCAAATGAAGTCATACCGTACGTGTTAATGCTTCTAGGGTCAGATGTTCGACTAGCTGTTTTATTCACTGAAATCATTCTCCAACAGTACGGTACCAGAACGATTTGAATTATTGATCTAAGAAATAAGACTTTTTAAAGTAAAGTAAATAATTTATCAAAAACTCACATCAATTAATTAAATATTCAAATTGTTCACCATTAGCTTCCATACAATGAAGTAAGTTTTGTTCGAAACGATGGCGCACATTTTGCAGCATTTCTGGAGTGATTTGACGACACTCGTTCAATATACGTCTTCTTAAATCTTCTATGGAATCGGGCTGTGTAGAGTAAATTTTACTCTTCAAGTAGCCCCAAAGAAAGAAATCTAGTGGTGACAGATCTAACGATCTGGCTGGCCATTTAGTGGGACCCCTTCTTCCAATCCACCGATTTGGTAATCTTTGATCCAGATATTCTCGAACTGGTAAGGCGTAGTGTGGAGGAGCTCCATCCTGCTGAAACACAATCATATCTTCCACATAATTTCCAGCATTGTTTTCAATAATTTTCGTCAAAATTGGATCAATTTGATTTTCCAATAAGTCCAAATACAAGATTACCAGGTAAAAAGAACGGGCCGAAGATGTTGTCACCAAATATTCCAGCCCAGACATTGAGTATTTCTGATTGTTGAGTATAAACTTCTTGGACAATCTCGGATTAGCATCGGCCCAATAACGACAATTGTGTCGATTTACTGTGCCGTTTCGAAAGAACGACACTCATCGGAGAAACAAACATTGTACAGATAATTGGGATTAGCAGTTACTCGTTCACTCATTGTATCACAAAATTCAACACGACGGTCAAAATTATCTTCGTTTAGTGCGTGTGAAAGATGGCTTTTGTAAGGATGGAATTTATGATGCTTCAAAACATTTGCAATTCGAGTTCGTGTAAAACCAGATTCATATGCTAGCTGCCTTGTACTCGTCATTGGATTCAAAGCAATCTGTCCAAGAACAGCTACTTCAGCTGCTTCATTTCTTTCCATGTTTCGTTTTTTATTAGCCACGGACCCGTTTTCTTGAAACTTTGACACTAATTCCAAAATATACTTCCTATTAGCTTGTTTATTTAAATGTCGTTGATTGAAGAATTCTGCGATTCTATTCGCACATTGATTGTTTGCAAAAAAGTGAAATTATTTCCACCCGCTCTGCAATTGAATAAACCATGTCGAACAATGAATTAGAACACATACAAGTCTCGATTAAAAACTAAGAATAATTCACATGTCAAAGAACCAGTAAGCCAACTTAATGATCTGTTCGTAATAAATAAAAAATTATCGATTTTCATTATTTTGATAAAGATATGAATTCAATAATCAACAAAATGAAAACATATTGAAGTCAACTGAGAAAACACTTTATAATTAAGTCGGAAATCGTTTCACGAATTGGGACTGGAATATTTCTGTGGCATCATTAATGATTTGATTTTCTTACCTGGTAATCTGACTAGAGATATGTACGTATTTCGACTTTTTGGAGATTTCTACCGATCAAGTGTTACCGCATGTTATTGGAAATAATGCAAATTATATCGAAGATAATTTAGATTGAGTTTCAGCAAGATTGAGCTCCTTCGCAATACGCTTTGTTTGTTCGACATCTTGATTAAAGATTTCTATGTCAGTGGATTGGAGGAAGGAAGGCACAGTGATGGTTGTTTTGAAGCTTGAAATGTTGATTTTTCACAAAAAAACACTACAAGTGCCATGAAAACACCACTTCATTTTCAAATACTTAGTTAAGAATATTTAGAGAACTAATGCATAAAATAAAAAAACAATTGCTGTGTTGAAATCAATATAAAAATACCTTTCAAATGAGGTATCACTCACCCCATCTTCCCTATTCAAAATTTGGGTGTGAGGGTTGTAGTAACAAGGGTTGAAGTTCTCTGCGTCCGTAACCTACATCTTATGTCGTCCCCCTCGAAACAGAAATCGACCTGTCCGAGAATTTTTATCGAAAAAATTTATTTCGTCTGTAATCTCGTCTGTTTCGTTTTCAAATGGCCACTCTGTATATCTCCTAATACACTAGTCCTTCTATATCAGACCTGAATGCTTATTAATTTAGACAATTTTGATGAAGGAATATCTAAGAGAGAACTACGTAACTTATTTGTCTTCATTTACAATAGTAAAACTGATCATAAATTGATCAGAGAACAAAATACATACACAATTTAGTCCAATGTGCCCCAAATGTCATGAAGAATTGAATACTTTTGCTTCACAGATCCAATCACGCGCTCTTAAGGAATTCTTACTTATGACTTCTCAACAATTGCAATTTTAATATCTCTTCATTATTTAACATCCGTTTGAACAGCTTTTGAATGTAAATCTGAATCAGGAAATGCTTCACACCAGTTTGTTATACATTAGTCGCCTCTTCAAATTATTATCTATCGAGGGCCCTACTTCATATTTTAATATATCTATCTCTTGCCTCACGTCATTTATATCGATGCAGCTCTTTCCTAGCATCTCCTAAAGATGAACCAATACTCAGCAAGGAAACCTTATCTGAATTTTAATATCTCTATTAGATCTCCTTCAATAAATTAAATTTTCAGCACAAACCATCCAACATCTAATTATTCACCTAAAATGAAAGGCTTTGAGCATACAAACACGCATTTTAGTTTTGGTAGGTGTCGGATTACTTCGAAATATAGCATTTAACCAACGATCTCGTCTCATAACCGACAGTTCAGTAATTCATTTGTTCAAAATTCAATATAGCAGGAATTCGGAGAAATCGAAGAGTGTTACGACTTCCTACACTTGCACACAACACAACAAAAGTTTGGCATTTCAAAAAAAAAAACAATTGAGTAATTCATCGATTTTCACAAATGAAACAACTGTTTACTTTCTGACAAACGCTTAGTTTTTCCTACAGCGGCGATTGAATTGAAATTGTCACAGCATGTTGGAAAGCTCTATTCGTATATTTTCTGGAAATAACTGATTTAAATGGGGCAAGAAAAACTGCACTGTGTATTTCGAATTTTAATGAAATAGCGCACTGAAATGAACGTCACGGTCTCAAAATTTACCTCCCCGAAGTTATCTCACCTATGAGCTACCAAAATAACTACGAGTTTGTATACTTTCATAGTCGATCTATATGCATTCCATACGTGGGGTTTTATAATGAGATCTTTCGGGCTGCATTCAGAGTTAAAACTTTTACAAGCAGTTTGTTGGTCTAGTAATTACAACTTTAATACTGTGAGCGGTAAATGGAGGGCTTCGAATAGGTTCTCAGTTCTGTGGGATATTATAAGGAAATATTCTCAGTAGTTCGGCAGAATTAATTACTTCGACCAATGAAGCTGATTTTATTTCCTGTATTATTAATTTCTGTGTCTTTCATGTTGATGAAAAAAGTTTATTTTTCTGTTTTTCCTCAATACATATTGATGTTTTTGACTTTGAAATGGTACGCTCTGATGCAGATGATAACTTATTCTTGTCACATTGGTGGGAATTGCTATTTAATGAATTAGCGACTTGTGAGCTCAATTTAAAAACTCTTTTTCTTGCTAGCATTTCGGAAAATCGACATTTCATTGACTGGAGGGTGACAGTAGCGAAAAGTCAAAACAGCTAGGTCACTGAACAAATTGAATTGCATGACCGTATCCTAACATTTAATCTTTTTTCTGCGCATGTTCCACTGGAATTTTCTGTGCAAGGTCAAAGTTTCACACCAACTTTCACACAGAGCGTTTATATCTCTACGACATTCGAAAAATAGTGACGTACAAAACGCAACCTTAATTGTTTATTAATTATAATATTTATATTACAATTGGAACAATTATTCACGTTGAAAGATGGAATATCGACATTTCTAACTTGATCCTCCATTTACACATATACCCTACTGGAAATCACTACCATTGTCATCCGTTAAAATTGGTGGAATATTATCTTTTTCGATGCCGGTAACATCGGGAGTTCCTCAGGGTAGTCATCTTGGTCCATTATTATTTTTGATTTTTATCAATGACTTAAGTCATGTTATCCGATTTGTTAAGTTCTTGCTGTTTGCGGATGATTTAAAACTTTTCTTCTCATTAGAATCGTTATTCGATGTTGATCGGTTGAGATCGGATTTACAGGCGGTTGAGGAGTGGTGTCTTGCCAATTGCCTGACTACAGAGCTGTGCTAAGCACCGAAAAAAAGTGCTTCGAGCACTAAGCCCTAAGCACTCGAAAAAAAAGGCTTCCGCTTTCGACAGAAGACCCCGGATTACCGAGCACTTTTGCAATAGTAATTGAATATTTCGAGCACTAAGCACTTTAGTGGGAACTATTTTATGTTATGTTGTTTGATTGAAATGAGAACTCTTTAGCTTCATCGACATATCTAAAATTATGATTTCGAGACTGGGAAAAACTCAAAAGCCATTTTATTTGTTTTGTGAAACGCATGCATTCAATTTACATTCTGGTACTAGTTAATCTTATTCGTCGATCTGAATCTGAATGGCTGTTCCTAATCAATGCATAAAGTTGAATTAATAATCGAGGACCAATTATTTTATAAGCGAGAACACATTACTGAAAAAATGTGGAAAGCACTGACGTGAGATCAGGAGTTTTTACGCGCTTGTTCTAAAGTCTTAAAAAGAGTGCGATTCAAAATCAGCCAGCACAATGAGTGTGAAAGAATCAATAAACATATATCTTAAATGGAAGTTGAGTGAACTTACAGTTCAGCAAATTCATCGATCTGGCATTCTTTCCACATTTCTATACCATATATAAGTTGTTGTAGTTGAGTGTCATGAATTATAACCGAATTTCAGATTCATAATTGCTGAGCTATCGGACAGGTCTGGCCCAATAACTAACTTGACTCATATTTGGATAATAAACTAATTCTATTAATATGGAATCTCTATCTCATCTCTTTAGGAAGATAGAGAATATTCAGCCAAACATTTTCAAATTGGACCACCGTTTCTTCATCACGAGTCAAATCCAACCGATGGCGATCATTTTCAGCTCGATATTCAGAAATTACAGACATTTGGGAAAAAAATAGTCCTCTTGTCGCAGAATTCATAATGACATTTCCATTCAAAATATGACAACTGCACACACCAGTATTTTAGACATGTTTGTCATAAAAATGAACCCACAGAATTAGTTTCATTTTCGGCTCAATATTCACTCATTATGACAACTTGTCATAAAATTAAAACCACCCTCATAGAGATTTATAGTTGATGTGATGTGAATTCATAGATAGAAATATAATCTGTGACTTCATTTTCAGAAAAACTCTTATATCTTCTGGAGATTTTACGCTATGATGATGAAATTTTAAAATATTTTAGGTACCTATACCCTGCATAAATGCCCTAAATTGTTGAGATTTGACGAATAACTTATGAGATATCGTGTATTGAAAAAAAACATTTTGGGAATTTTAAAAAAATTTTCTCTCGTGACGATTTTCTCTAAATTTGGCACACTCCTTCCTTTTAACGCTATCTAGACATTCTCTAAGTTACAAATTGATAGGATGAATATTCAAGAAATTAATGTTATTAACTGTTAAACTATTCGATGGATTTGGCCCAATAACGAACTTGACCGAGATATTTGGACACTCGACCTATTCTGAAAAAATGAAAACTCTAGGTCATCTCCTTCGGAAGATAGAGAGTATACGATCGGAGGGCCGGCCAGCCTGACCTACTTAAATTTGACAAAGGTTTCTCCATCAAGAAGTCGAACCCAATGGATTGAAACCATTTTCGGCTCGATATTCGGAAATTACAGACATTTGGACAGAACGATAGCCCGCCTGTTCCACTAGTAACAAGCGCGCAAAAACAAAAAATTTTCTGGCCTTCATAACCGTAAAGTCAAATCAATGGTGACTGAAGAAATACTGAATATTAATTCAAAACGATCATATTATCTTTGCGCACATAAAAAAATCAAATACCGTACCTGCTTATATTTGACCCTACTTCAAGAATTCGGAAAGGCTTAGTGCTTAGCGGATTACTAAGCACTAAGATTTTCGCGAGAGTGCTCCGAAAAACAAGCACTAAGCACTAGCCTTTGAAAAGTGCTCGCGAGCACAGTGCTCGGAAGCACTAAAGTGCTTAGAGTGCTTTCACGAGCACTAAGCACAATGCTTTGGCACAGCTCTGCCTGACTATCAACATCAATAAGTGTAAGTTCATGACGATTTCCCGTCTGAAGCACCCTATTACGATCGATTATTGTATTGTTGGTAAGCCTATAGATAGAGTATTTGTTTACAAAGACCTGGGTGTTTCATATGACAGCACGTTGTCTTTTAGGGCACATATTCGGGACGTTTCTGCGTCATCTCTCAGGACTCTGGGGTTCATAATAAGGAATACTAGGGACTTCAACATCGAGACTCTTCACCATCTTTACATCTCGTTGGTTAGACCAATGTTGGAGTTCTCCTCTGTAGTGTGGTATCCATACTTATCGGTCGACGTTTCCTTCCTAGAGAGGGTCCAAAACAGATTTCTAAAGTATGCCGCTCTTAGAACGGGTACGTTTTCAGTTTATACTTTCTCCGCCAGTCGAATGCGGGAACGCCTTGGACTATCCTCCTTGAGGACGAGAAGATTTCATGCGGATGTGATATTCATTGCTAAGCTCTTTCAGGGTTTTCTGTACTCCCCAGACTTGTTGTCACAATTCAACATATATGTACCACCTCGACCCATCCGAAGGTTTGATTTATTTCGACTTGCCCAATCAAGAACCAATTATTGTTTTCATTCCCCGGTTTCGAGATTAATGCGAAACGCTAATGTCGTCGACTCATTAGGAGTTGATATATTTCATGTATCTATTTCAAGGTTGATGAGAGAATTGAAGTACCTGATAAAACTGTGCTATTTAAGATTAATTTTTATGTGCGCTTTATATTGTTTTTCTGTTTCATTACACATATATTTGTACTTATACTTGCTTTACCTCTACATCTACTGTTTTTCTTGTTATACTACTAGGTTTTATTATTTTGTGTTTTATTTTACATACAAAGGTCATGTACCGTTAATTAATAAATAATAATAATAATAATAATTTACATAAGCTACGGTTCTCCGTATTAATTTTAATACATCCTCAAGATGATGAAGTCGGGACGGCATTGAGCAAGTCGATTCAGCATTTGTCTTAGTATTATCTTATTATCATTCTACATTACATATCCTATATATCCTTCTGCCACTACCGAGGAATTCCAGTCGCCATGTCCCGTCAACCCAATGATATCCACTCGAGTATTCGCTGAGTACTGGAAGTGCTTCGAAACGTATGACACATTTCACTCGAATATATAGCACGAAAAATCGTGTTTCGAGCAGTGGCGGCTCGTGACAATATAGTATGGTGAGACACATATGAAAAAAATTTAATAATATAATATATATTTCGTCCTCGATTTGTTTATTCACAACAAAAGCAACCGAATCCATTAATTCATTTTGAATGGTTTTAGATGTACCAGAAATTACCGATTTACTGTTGGTGTCATTTTCTAAAAAGGTTTTTAAATTCGTGTCAAATTTACTAACAAGAACAACCAATTCTTTGGAATTTCCGCTATTTAAAGACTCATTCGATTCATCGTGCCCCCTAAAAGGTAACTCTTGCATACAGAGGTGCATCGTAATATCTATTAAAGTTCTTAGAATTTGTCGATTTTCTTCGAACCTAGCATTGAAATTTTCAATTTCTATATGACGCGCATTGTCTATTGCTGTGGCGATATTTTGTTTTTGCTTTCTCATAACGGTAAGCTTGCAATTAGATGAAATATGCTGAGCACTTTTATTGTGTAGCGATAGAACCCGAGATAAATTTTTCAAATCACTAAAACCACTTTTCGACCAAACTTTGTCGGAATTTCCATTAGATGCTGAGAATAAAATGCACAGCCAACAAAATATTTTTTCAAAGTAATACTTCCAGTAAGCCAGTCGTACTTGTCATACCACGTATTTTGGAATCCCCTATTTGATTTACCGACCCCACCACTAGACACTAGAGATTTACTCAAATTTGGAACAGGTCGCTTAACCTCCTTAATTAAATATAATTTATTATCATACAAATGAGTCGAAAATGTTGATTATTTATTAAAAATTAACAATATCACAAGTACACCGAATATGTTCCTTAGGAATTTCAAAAGATTTACTATTACTAGGTCCCGCTGAATCCATTTCGCGATCTGTTAGTCACTTTCGATAAAAAAGATTTATATTTCAGAAAAAATTCACCTGAAAAAATTATAATCATACGCGATACACAGCAAACGCGATACCACTAAATAACGACAAAGTGAACTAACCCTATTTCTCTATTTCCCGCTTCCCGATTAACTCGAATAAAATCCTGAGGCCAGCCTCTAATTCCTCGAAAAGCCGCCTTCAAAGCCGTAGATATGTTCTCACCGCTTCGACGCAGATAACCCTCTGGACATCGCAGAAACGAAACGATCTCAGATCGGCTAAGATCGCGTAGAGGCCAGCCTCGGATTAATCCTAGAACGGCTTTCCATTTCGTTCTCGTAGGTCATCGAAGTAGATAACACGTGATGTCAATGATCGATCGGCTTCAATTCCTGTACTAGTTGAATCTTGTAAGGCTTCAAAGCCAAATCCTAATGCAAAATTCGCCATGTATTGGTTTGGGATTACCCAAGTTGTTGAGAACGTCAAGAAATTGACTAATTTTGTTCCTCTTCAACACTGTGGCTCACGGCTGCAATGTTTTCAGTTGAACGGCCCCGTCGAATAAGCGTTGATGTTGGCACATTTTCAACGGAGCCCGTTGACTCAAATTTAGTGACCAAATTCTTAATAACTGTCTCAGAAGGTCGATTATGTTGCTCGAAAATATCTCGAATTTTGCGGAATGCAATTTTAACCGAACCACCATTTTCTAGTGGGTTTTAATTATTTTAATGCAATTTTCGAGCGAAATTGAATCCATTGTACATGGTCTGTCCCCATGTATACCAAAATAAATAACTTCCTTCATGTCTAAGCGTTAGTTTTTCTTCCGCATGAGAGGTCCTAGTGTTGAAGAGATAAATTGGTCGCTCGCTCCTGTTTGTGAACCCCTATTACCTATCTTGTTCAGCAGAAACACGTATCAGCAAGTATCATCTTCGTTCATTTCCTTCTGCTACTTGTGGATTCAGCCGATATACCCTCTCTACATATATTCAATCTCCACGATAAATACAGTGTTTAAATTTTAAAATAATATCAAGTTGAACTTTCCATTCCCTTGGGCGCCGCAACTCAATTACCTGTCAACATCTTTCCTCTGTATACACTGTTATTTTTAAATCAACATGATTTTCGAACAGTTAGCGTTATAGGAACCAGACGGCATCAGATATTCATGAAATAAAAGGTCGAATGGCTGCTAAAAAGACTTTTTGATTTTCTTAAGCTTGAAATGCATATGTGTTCCGCAATATCGCAATATAACCTGAAGGGATTACTCCAAACTCCTGTACAAATAGAGCTGTCTGAAGGCATGACGATCTCATCCATATTCCACATACTGAATCGGCCTATATACACCCTTATGTGTTCCTGTTTTATGCAATCATTCTGATTACGGAAAAAAAAGGAATAGCTTTTCCGGGACCCCGGAGACTAGGCGAGCTTTCTGGCTGATTATTTTCTGGGAAACCGGTAATTTAACTGAATCAATTCGATGGAAGGTGTTTCGGAAGGATATTTTATTGGGATTCGCCGGTAGGTGAAAACTCACATTTAAGGCATTCAATTTGATAATAATGAATGGGAAACATTTTGCTCAGTTAGAGGAAGGGCGGAGAAGTGTATTGAAATTGGATTATTCCACTTTGATGGAATTCGGTCATTCTCTGATATAGGATCCTAACTTTAACATCTAATCGCGATCTATATTGGATTCGTCCAACAAAGCAATTAGGTTCTTACTCGAAAAAATGTAGGAAAACACTGACATGCGTTCAAGAGCATTTCTGCGCTCGTTCTGAAGTCTTTTTCCTACCTCTGGAACAGTGTGATACAAATACATCCCCCACGATGAATGAACAAAGCTATATCTCATATTTAAAACTACTCACAGTTTTCCTTCAGTTTTATTCGAAACTCAAATTACTCAGACTGAAAGTTGCTTCCATCACTACCAATTTCAGCCGCCTATTTCAGCACAGTTTCTTCAAAATTGATAACACTTATATCACTCCTCATTATGTTCTTATGATCTTTTGAAACAACTTGCTTCATTCACAGCTGTATTCGTACTGATGCATTAACTGGTATATGGACTGGCAGTGACAGTCATAGTGAGTGAAAAACAAAATTATTTTACAGCAAAAAAGACTCCTCGTCTGTGATTGCTTGCCCTTGAGTAAATGAAGAAATAAATGTTTTCTATGGTGAAAGAGAGCTACGACAATGAATTTCGAAAATAAAAAACATATCAATAACGTCTTGCAATGTACAAACTTTTGTTCGAATACGACGGATATCTTAGGAGGTATGAGGTATTTGAAAAAATTTAGAAAGCACCGACGTGAGGTCAGATTGCTTTGGCGCTCTTGTTGAGCTACTTGGGAGTAAATATTCAAACCATAACAAATCAATAAGCACTCTGATCACGTGAATAATAGTCTTTTCCCGTACTATAGGACAATGTGATGCAAATATGAACGCCTAATAAATGAACAAACCTATATCTCAAATTAAAAATAACTACTCATTTTCCCCAAGTTTTGTTCGAAGCTATAATTCCCTTTTCCTAAAAACATATGTCAGTGTTTTTCTGAATTTTGACAACGTATATTATTTCAGCCACCGAGATCCAATTCTATCTCTATGATTTACCGTTATGAAAAATTCTGATTAATATTACGCCAACTGACACTGATTAATGAGTCCGTCATTTGTCAATCGAATATGGCCATCGCTCAAAGAAAATCATCGGGACGTATGTCATTTCTGTTTTCCCTTGAGTAAATTGAAAAAATGATCATATCACTACGAGCTACGACAATGAAATTTGAGGATAAGTAAGATATCGATCACCTCAATATATTCACGAATTTTTATTGAAATCCGAAAAATATCTTGTGAGATAGTCAGGATTTAAAAAAATTTTTGGAAATTTTAAAAATTTTCTAGCGTGACGATTTCTGCGAAATTTTGCAAGCTCTTTTGTTGCAGTCTCCTCAACAACATTTCAAGTATCAATTTGATCGGATGGATATTCTAGTAGTTATTGAGGAAACAAAATTTCAGATGCTCATAACTACTGAACCATCCGACGGATTTGGCCCAATAACGAACTTGACCGAGATATTTGGACAATTAACTTATTCTGAAAATATGAAAACTCTAGCTGATTCCTTTTGGATGCTAGAGAGGATACAGAGGACAGACTCAACTTTCGCCACGAATTCTTCATCAAGGAGTCGAACCCAATCGATTGAGACCATTTTCGGCTCGATATTCCAAAATTACAGACATTCGGGCAAAATGATAGGCACTCTGTTCTGGTGAACAAGAGCGCCCAAAAAAACGGGAATATTTCGAAAATTTTTTAACGTGACGATTTCTACAAAATTTCTCAAGCGTATTTGTTTCAACCTTATTCGAATACAGAGTGACCCAAGTTCGAGTGCCAATTAGACGTTATTGAAAAATTGACATATTTGAAATCTGAAAATTGGGATTATGATACCCGTATTGTTGGAAATTCTCTACAGAGCTGAAATATTTCTGGAGCCGGAGCACTTTCATTTATACAAGGAGAGAAAACTATTTGTAAAAAACATTTTGTATCAACTTCACTTGTTTTCAAAAACTTAAAGGAAAAAACAGAAAAAGGTCAAATATTCATAGCCATTATTATTTTCATTTTTTTTTCTCTACATCCTGAGCAGCAACTGTGCTCATCCATTTTGGTTGCCATCATCTTTCTCTTATTCACCTGGCATAGATCCCAAGCTTCTGCGCTATACAGTGCGACGCTCTATACCATACTTTTTTGAATGTGTTTCTTGGTATCTTCATTAATATTTTTGTCCCACAGAGTACGAGTAACGGTTCTTTCTTTATTCATTCTTTCCTGTATTTCGTCCTTGCTGTATCTTTGTTTATTTTGGATAGCACGAAGAGATTTGCATTATTGCACACCTTAGATTATGTCATTATATAGCTTTAAATTTTAAACATCTTCATTGCCCACCCTTAGGTACTCACACTCACACACATATTTCAGGACAATCTTGCCACCTCATATTCCTTTTTCAGTTTGCTAACCATATAGACGAAGTCGTCTTCGTCTTCAGCTATCAATTTCTGATCATCAGCAAAGTACAACGAGAACAGGTTCTCGTCTCCCACTTGTACTCCCATATGATATTAGATGGATTAAACCCACTCATGATAACTATCACAGATTCTTAGGTGTTGTGACAGCCGCAGCAAAAAAGTTCGTTCCAAGAGGTTTCCGGAAAGATTATATTCCAAGTTGGTCGAAAAAAACCGATAATCTGTACAAGGACTAACAAAAATCACCATCCGTTGATAAATGTGAAAGGCTTATATTATGAATTCTATCAATACAAGCCGAAAAGAGAAATGGGATAGTGTTATATCAAAAATGAATTTCACACATTCGAGTAGGAGTTCATGGGATATATTGAGAAAATTAGGTGAAGCTACTCCTCTTACCTCCTCATCATAAAAAAATTAATCCAAGATAAATCGCTCACCGCCTAGTTGATGTATCTGAATCAGTTAATATATCCCAATCTAAAATAAAGAATATGAAAAAAAAAATTACACATATTCAGGAAATCAGCTCCTACTTTAGAACAAGTGTCACATCCATTCAATATAAATGAATTGAGGGCTGCAATCCAATCTACCAAATCTCGAAAAGCACCAGGTTTTGACGGAATTTATCCAGAATTCATCAAACATTTAGGAAAAAACACCTTGTCTTGGTTATTGTCTTTCTATAAAAGTATTCTGAATTCAAAAAACTTTCCTTCCGAATTTCGTGAGGCTAAAGTAATAGATAATTTGAAACGAGGAAAAAATCCTTGTGATCCCAGTAGTTATCGACCCATCAGTTTATTGAGTGTTCCTTTCAAGATATTAGAAAGGCTAATTCTTTTCAGAATTGAATCTTCTATGGAAAATGCTTTACAAAAATTCCAGGGAGGCTTTAGGAAAAATAGAAATTGTTCAGATCAGGTTGTCAGCCTTACAACTTTTATAGAATCAGGCTTCAATGATAGGTTGAAAACAGGAGCTGCTTTCATCGATTTATCTTCGGCATATGACACTGTGTGGAAAGATGGATTAATTTTCAAACTCTATACCCATCTGAAGTGTGGGAAAATGGTACGATTATTAGAAAATATGTTATCTGATAGAAGGTTGCGTGTTTTTATTGACAATAAGAGTAGCAACTTCAAAACATTGAAAAAAGGTCTTCCTCAAGGATCAGTTTTAGCTCCTTTACATTTTAATTTATATATAAGTAATTTGCCCACTACATCATATCAAAAATTTGTTTATGCTGACGACATTGCTATTGCTTACCAACATTCGGATTTCCATACTCTGGAAAACATACTGTCATCTGATTTGGAAATTTTAAAGAATTATTTTATTGAGTGGCGATTATGTCCAAATCCCAACAAAACAGAGGTATCTTGTTTTCATCTGAATAATCATGAAAAATATAGAAAATTAGCTGTAACTTTCAATGATTCTCCTATCGAACATAATTTCTATCCAAAATACTTAGGAGTTTAATTAGATTCATCTCTCAATTACAAGGCTCATTTAAATGATCTGAGCCTAAAACTGAAAACTAGGAATAATATTGTTCAGAAATTAGCTGGATCGTCTTGGGGTGCTGATGCTTCCACTCTTCGTACAGCATCTCTAGCCCTAGTCTTTTCTGCAGCTGAGTATTGTTGCTCTGTTTGGTTTAATAGTGCACATAGACAAAAAATTGATGCACAATTGAATACATCCATGAGAATAATTACTGGCACCATAAGATCTACACCGGTTCATTGGTAACCAGTTTTGTCTAATATTGTCCCTCCCCAAATCCGCAGACAGACTGCAGCTCTGAATTCTTGGAATAAATATAATTCTTTTCCCAATTTATTCCCAATTATTTCATATTTTCCACAAAATAGAATTCCCAGATTGAAGTCACGTAAACCATTATGGCATAATACGTTCTTCAATATGAACATAAGTGATAAAGAATTATGGAAGACTGAGTGGAACTCTTACGAAATGTTCAATAAGTATCTCGTTTCTGATCCTTCTGAAAAAGTTCCTGGTTTTGATCTTCCAAGAAAAATTTGGATAGTTCTTAATCGTTTGAGAACAGGTCATGGTCGTACCAATGGCATGCTATTTAAATGGAACTCAGTTCCTAGCGCAAGTTGTGAATGTGGAGAAGCAGAAGAAACAATACCTCATCTCATCAATAGTTGTCCCATATATAAATTTCAAGATGGTTTCAGGGCTATTCATGATGTTTCCGACTCTTTTCTGGAATGGGTTATAAATTTCAAACGAAAATGATACGTATTTTTGTTATTCAGTTCTTTTTTCTGCTTTTGTCTTTTGATTTCCAGATTCAATGTGAGCACCTTGAAGAAGTCTCTGTCTCCATCAATAGAAGACCATTCTTGAAGAAAGAAGTCCCTGAAATATATTTCAGCTTATTTTTGTATTTTCACACTTAGACGGGCAGCCAGGTTTTTTTTTTTTTCACTGGGGTTTTTTCCTAGGCTTTTATGTCATACGACGAATTGTATTACACCCCGTCACTAACCCCTGATCTATATGCTTTATTGATTGCTAACTAAATATTGTCAGCCAAAAGTTCGAAAAAAAAAAAAAAAAAATATATATATATATATACTCCCATATTCCTACATTTTCTGGTTCATTTTGCGAGGGATCGATCTAAATAAATTTTGAAGAGGGTAGGGGACAAACAACAGCCATGTCTTAAGCCTATTGAGGTTTCAAAAAGAATTGTAAGTTTACGTCCAAGTTTTATTCTTGTGTAGTTTTTAGTGGCACTGATCAGATTTGCATTTATTTGTAGATCCTCCATTGCCTGCCACATTTATGAGACTGAACGCTATCGTGTGCAATTCAATTCTTTCGTATTCCTTGTAAATAAATAATATTTTTATTTCGTGGATATGGAATCTTGTTTTAAAAAGACGATAAGGATGTCCTTCAAGCGACGTTTCGCAACTCTATTTGTTGCTTCTTCAAAGCTCTACAAACTATAGTCATAAAGCCATGTTCTTTATAATAATCTGTATGGGATTGTAGAGCTTTGATGAAGCAACAAATAAAGTTGCGAAACGTCGTTTGAAGGACAGCCTTAGCTATCGTATGCCTTTTCGAGATCGATCAGCGCTATGTGTGTTTCCCTATTACGTTGTCCCCTCTCCTCTGTAGCGATTTTTATTGTGAAAAGTTGTCCACAGTCGATCGACCCGGTCAAGTCTTCAGGCTGCCTAAATTTTATCTCCTCCTCGAGCACTGTTCACTGTTGTTTTTGTGATTGGATTTCGTTCCTTTTTTATGGATTGGAAAAACGTAGTATGTTCGCCATTGTTCTGGGGGTTCTTCGCCATTTAGATAGCGTTCGAATAGTCTCTTGAGCATTTCAATTTAGCAGGACCATATTTAACCAATTCTTGATTCATTCCTCCTGGGTCCGGGGATTTTTTAAGTTTTGTAGCCACAACTGCCTGTTGAACGACCACAACATGTAAAGGAGTTTCTCGTGTCAACTTAAATCGAGAATCATAAGTGATAAATGTGTCCCTCTTTTCTCTCAATAAATCCTTGTAGTGTTGCACCCATAGTGTTTCTGGTATCTTATTGAAATTTATCGGATAAATACAGAAAAAAATAACAAAATATTTTATCTTATACAGCTAGTAGTCATCTGCTCAATCTCTTCCTCCAAGCGTGCCTATCCTGTGTCATCTCCTCCTCTAAACCTCGTTGGTCCATGGCTTTCCTGACTCCCTCATTCCATGATCTTCTCGGTCTTCCACGTTTATTCTTTCCTGGTGGCTTCCACTTGAAAAGTCTCTCCTCAGGCATTCTCATAAGATGTCCAAACCAGCGAAGACTCCGTTCCTCAATACTTTCCACAACAGTTTTTTCGGCATTCATTTCTCCTCGGGTCACCTCATTCGGAATATGCTGCAGTGTAGATATTCTGGCCCCTCGTCTCAAGTAATCCATTTCAAATGCCAGTATTTTACGCTTCATTTCAGCAGTGAGCATCCATATTTCACTTCCATAACAGAGAACAGATTCCACCATTGTTTCGCCAATTCTTTTCTTGACGCATTTAGAGATATTCTTATCACACCATAACGAATTCAGGCATCCACTTACTTTCCTGCTTCACTGGATTCTATTCTTGATTTCTTCTTCTCCTATTCCATTTTGGTCCACATTGACTCCGAGATATTTTAACTCCTTTACTTGTTGAACCTTGACCTTCTCTGTGAGAAGCACTTCAAACTGTGCATCAGTATTAACTGCCAGTTATTCTGTCTTCTCCGAACTCACCTGAAGTCCCCAATTTTGTATTCGCTATTCAGCCTCAACATAAATTCTAGATCGTATGAGTCTTGTGCCAACACTACTTGATCGTCGGCAAAGTTAAGTTTGAAGAGGTTTGTTTCATTTATTGGTATGCTCATCCCGGCACATCTTCTCTTCCATTACATCCAGATACAAATTAAACAGAACAGGTGACAAACTACATCCCTGGCGAAGCCCTTTTGTTACCTTTATGGGCCTGGATATATGTTCTCCATTTTTTACATAGGCTAAATATTCTCTATAAAGTCCCCTCAACATATCCTGAAGATGTTTGCTAAATTTGGTTCGTCTGAGAGCCTTATTTTGTGGCAATGAATCGTAAGCCTTCTCGAGATTAATTAAGGCCAGATGTACCTCCTCTCCCGTTGCAGTTTTCTTTTCCAAGACCTGCTGGAGGTAGCAAAGATTATCTACTCAAGATCGACCAATAATTGTTATGGCTTTTATTATCCTCCATACCTCTGAACTCTCAGTACCTCCTAGCTGACTATCAATATTTGCATTTGTTCTGCCATGTATCATTTTTCATCTTTATAACTCTTTGTGTGATTTCCCTATTAATTCGTTTGTATTCTGCTCGAATTTCGGCGTCTGAACTTTCAATTTGATATATAGGTTTGTCCATTCATCTTGGCGAATGTATTTGTATCACATTGTTCAAGAGGAAAAGACTCTAGGACAAACGCGGAACAGCTCCTGAGTTCACGTCAATGCTTTTATGATTTATTTCAAAACCAGATCAAGAGGGCAAAAATGATACTTTACTCAGAAAACTATTCTCGTGCCTGACCTTTCTTATTGCTCGAAAACTTGAACTATTTCTGTGGAACCTGCAGGATGATTCTTCTTGTAGCTGTTGGAGGGGAGCTCCTAGGCTGACTGAATGGAATCTGTTTATATTCCTCGTTATATGACATGAGGTAAAAATCTTCAAAAAGGAAAGTTCTTTGAATGATGTGTACCTATACTTATATCGTCTTGTCAATTTTTATAGGTCCTCCTATTTGAAGAACATTTCAGCGTAAGGCAGAAAAGATACATAATATATAATATATTACATAAGCTTCTTGGAAACTGAATAATTCATTGCAGGATGTTCCTATTTGATTCCACTCCTATAGCTGTTATATCTCCATTGAATCATAATAATACGATGATAAATGGGCCGCATCTGAACTACGTACTGCACGGGAGTTCCTTTAGGGAAGAAGATAATTGAAAATTCTGTTAACCGTCTGGAAGCAATATTCGAGTGACTAATAGCCCAACCTTATTATATACAAAATGCATGTGGGAATTGTAGGTCGTAGGTCTATTGAAAGCAGAGGCGTCGGCGTCGCCCTGGATGGTCTTATTCAATCTCGCTCACTAGATCAACAAGGGAGCTGCAGTTTCGGCTGTTCATGAAAAGGTGCAAGAAAGGGAGTATTAATTAAAAAACTGTTCAACTAGAATGAAATATGGACCCATTGTTGGGATTTATAAAAAAAATGTTTGCTCGTTATGAGAAAATTACGTTTTATTCTTCGTTAGATACGCATCCAATATGCTGAAATTTTTTCACAGAAAACTCTGAAAATTATTTGTTGTCGAAAGTTTTGTAATGAATGAAGAAATATTCTATTATTACAGTCTGGTTTTCCCTGGTTGTATTTCTGGTCCCGAATGCTGTTCTTACGTTGTCTGCTATGTCTATCGACGAATCTATTTTGATTGAACAAACATTCCACCGTAGATTTGATAAATATTTTACAACCATTTCTACCAAGAAGAAATGATAATAATAATGCATTACCCAAAAAAGTAAGATATCCTTATCATGAAATGTTTTTGAATAAAATTGATAAGTGGTATTAGGGATCTTTCAGCTAAGAAGGTTTAGTTTTAGGATTAGAAGTTTTGAATTTGATAGCATCGGCGTCTTTCAGTAACTTCAGTAATACCAGCGACAAAAATTATTCAAATTTTTGATATTTATTTTGGGTGTACGTGAGTGGAAAATTTTTTTTTGCTTACAAAAAGAGAATCAGATACTTTGTTTATTCAGCTTGTATTCCTTTCTCAAAAAATCTTGATACGTTCATTTCCTGCCGAGATAGCGGTATTCAAATGGAAAATTATAATTTTCTTTGATTCTCGATATCGCAGCAACCAATAATCGCACAGAAAGTTGAAGATAGGTTTCAGAAACATGAGTATCCTTCAACTATCATCGCCTTTTCGAATAAAAGGTCACATGAATATAAAATGCAAGAAAAAAAGGCTATTGGAACTTTTTTGAAAACCAAGCACTGAATCGAATATATTGAGGAAATAGATTATTTTAAGTGTGCCTTTCACAGTTCAAAATGTCCATAATAACTCCACGGACAGTTAAATTATTCCATTCAGTCATTTTTAAGTCACAAACTCATGAAATTCCATTACGAAGCGTTGAAAGTAATTGGAAGGTGAAAAATCTTTTGAAAACACTTCTGGTGTACCATTTATTATTGAATCATCTGATTAGTTACATGTTTCGGCATTCGCCATTATCAATCCAAAGACTCTGAAAGATATATAAAGATTACGAACTGATTGTGATTTTACCATTTAAAACTATCATAAACAAATTAAAATAAAACGAAAAAATTGGATGTAAACCAATGGAAAATATTGGCGAGAACAAAATTGCTCCCACAACAAAACATCATCTATGGCTACATCAATCGATCTTTGAAAAACACTTACGATTTTTGTTGGGTTCCGAAGTTCTCTTCAATAAAGCGAAAAAATGAAAAAACTGATAGACGATGGACCTTGTCCACCAGTCCGCATCTGCACGTACTGATCCTTTTTTTTTCTTTCTTTATATGTGGCAACAGCTTTGGTTATGCACACAGTCTCTAAGTATTATGAATAATTCTTGTAAACTGGACGATGGACGTACACAACAACCATAACTTCAGGGGGACTCGAATGATGCTTGCTAAAATAAAATAATAATAAAAATAAAAAAGTTTTTCGAAATAAATTGTTCAGCAAATATGTTGAAAAAAATGTTTTTTTGATTTTTTTTTCTTTTTCGAAAATTCTGTCGAGTGAATGAAAAAATATCTGAATGGATTAATTTGGATCTTCGTGGGGTTTTTGTCGATAAATTAAACTGCCAAAGGCATACCTACTCAATATTATTAGTTTATTCAATATTTTCGATCTGGTGCTTGATTTTTCCAAAAAAACACCATTAGCCTTTTTGTCGCCTCTTGATTTGAATCGATGTGACGAAAGGAAAAACGTTTTTTTCGAAAAAGTAATGTGAAGAAAAAAGGATAAATATTCAAGTTTCTGATCGCATTTTTACTCTCATTGGTTGCGGATATATCGAGAATCAAAGATAAAATGACACTTCCATTTGAAGACCGATATCTGTGCAGAAAATGGTCTATAAAAGTGGAATTGATGCTGAGTGAACAGGGTATCAAGTTCTCCTAGTGTTTGAACAAAAAACAAATTACCATGCTGGAAGACCGAAAAAAAACTAAATAAATTTGAAAATTTTTATATCGCTAGTATTTCTGGGTTAAGTCAAAAACCACTGGCGATACAAAATTTTGAGTGTGCCGAAAACTATGGCACACTCATTGAATGTGACACGTTCTTGTGATGATTTGTGTTTTGCCTCAAAAAAAAAATTTAGACTTTTGTGTGTAAAACATAAATTCGACTTTTCCCTGAAGAAGTAGAACGTTGGCATTAGTTGAATGTAGTTTTTTTACCTACTGCTTTCCTCAAAGTTCCATTGGATTGAAATTCATTATCTAAAGGTATGCGTTGAATAAGACTTGAAATGGAAATGCACTTGTTTGAAATTTTTGAAATTCAATGGAATACAATAAAGTAAAAATTTTAATAGCTCACAATTAGTCATTATCAGAACAATTCATAACAGTTCAAAAAAATACTAGGCGAGCCGAAATAATAGCTGTTAGTTTTGGGTTTGAGTGAATTCTCGGTTAAAAATACGTTTATTTCCTCATAAATCCTAAACGGCTGAAATGATACATGGAAGGAACGCAGTTGAAGATTACCAGTTATCACAAATACTAGATCCAACAAAGAAGATACGATGTTTTACCACGCTCTCGGATAAAGCCGATATGTAATCCGATTGTCCAATTCTTTCGGATATAAATCCTAAACAATACGGGGATATCGTATTTTAGGCCCTGTCACCAAGAAATCGTAAACCTCTACTCTTGCAGTCGAGTACCTTTCTCCACCATCTGTTTCCGATATAACTCACATCGGTTATACCTGTTTTAAATTCGTACCATCAGCTTTTATTTAATTCGCATTGCGCAGGATGTTCTGGAACGCCCTATATGACCCGTCATGGTCGCAGCAGATCGCATCATATATTATATATCCTGTGAATTATTCCACTCAGTTCTCCGCAGTATACATCGGGAATGAAATGTCAAGTCGTACATGGAATACAGGAAATCTCGGGAATTTCCGCTAATCCAGACTTTTTACTGACAAGTCGACAGGATGCCCAACTAGGGAGAGAGTTCGTGATCATGTAGGGGACGTCGTGTAACTTTTAAACCTACTAGCATTTGTTTTTGATTGCTTTTTCATTTTGTTTCTTCATGTACAACAAAATGTTCTGTTATAACTTTACTTTTGAGAGTGAACTGGGATTTCGAATTAACCAAAGAAAGGAGTATCCGAAAACTAAAAATTAAGTATTGAATTCAATTTCAAACATTAGGGTTGGAAGCTCTACTTTTTGAAATATCCTCCTATTTTTGAAAATATTTTGTTTATATAATTAGTGTCTATTAATTTAGCTCGATCAATGCTTTGTGTTTAAATATGATTTGATTTCTCGGAACCATTAATTACATATCTCGTGAATTTTAGCTTTAAGCGGTATTATTTTTCAAGGGAGACGCCTGCCTTTGTGGATAGTTGCACCCCCATGAAGATGAGCTGAAGGATAGATAATAGGAAGAGGGGAGTTTTCTAATACACCATTGATAATTTAGCTCTTTTGACAGGACGCACCTCAAGTTCGGCCTATCCAAAACATACCCAGTGACTACATTGCGCCAACATGGTCACAATCAAATTCAAAAACTACACCTCCCCAAACTTCACACATTTTTCTGGTGTTCTGGATTTTATAGAGTGTAAAAAAGATACTTTGACTCCATATTCAATACTCCGTGAATTCGTAGGTGACGAATTCCTCGACCAACTGGTATTACAGACAAATCTTTATGCTGAACAGATTGAAGTTGCTACAGGAAAACCTTATGTTCCTACTAACATTGAAGAAATGAGAACGTTTTTGGCTGTAAACCTCATTATGGGTATTAAACATTTACCTAGTTACAAAGATTACTGGTCAAGCGTACCAGCATTGAAATATTATTTCATCTCATCACTCATGAGTTTGAAACGCTTCAGTTGGTGTTTATCACATTTACATCTGAATGACAACTCAGTAATACCCAACAGAAACTCACCAGAATATGATGAACTATACAGGGTGAGTCTTTGACCACTGCGTTAATTTTAACCATAGATTCTTGACGTCAAAAGAAACATTTTCTTCCTATAACATTTTTCCAAATTTGGCCCCGTTCAAAAGATATAGGGTGTTGCAATTTCATAAAAAAATTGCATTTTCACCTGTAATATTCAAACGACAATATCAATTGAAATGATCTCTTGTAGAAGGTTTTTGATAACACTCGTGCATATTTTGGCATCAATAGATTTATTCCACTTCTTGTGGGTTTCTCACTACTACTCTACAGATTGGTTAAATTGCATGAAAAACAAATATCGCTTGAACTAAAGGTCCGTATCTCGTACTTCCTGGAATCATTAGTCTTTTTGGCGCTCTTGTTCACCTGAACAGAGTGCTTATCAATTTGCCCAAATGTCTGTGACTTTCGAATTTTTGGGCAAAATGGTGTCGAATTTTTTTTACCAGAAAATAAGTATTTTGTATCTTCCTTCTGGATATGGACCTCATCGGATGAAACATGAGTGAGTAAATCATTTTTTAGATAGAAAATAATGTTTTCAAACAATTCAGATTCAATAGTGGATGCTGTGGAAGGTATTTTTCATTCAAACTAAACTGGACTACAGAGGGGTATTTGCCCAATGTGAAAACTTAAAATGCTTATAACTTTTCAACGCAGCTGAATATAGAAAAACGGTAATGGAAAAAGTGTTTGTTTTGATCTCAAGAACCTATGGTTAAAATTAACGCAGTGGTCAAAGACTCACCCTGTATAAGCTGCGTCCCATGTTGGATTTATTTTCCAAAAACTTCAAAAGATATTTACTTCCTGATCAATGCAATGCCTGTTGATATATCCATGATCAAGTTCAAGGGACGCTGCTCCTTGAAACAGTATATGCCAAAAAAGCCAATAAAGCGCCGTTATAAAGTTTGGGTTCTTACAGACAAGTCTGGATATTGCCTCAAATTTGACATTTATACAGGCAAGACAAATACCCAAGAAACTAATTTAGGTGCACGTGATATAAAAAATATGACGGCAGATCTGTGAGGGAAAAATCATATTTTATATTTTGATAATTTTTTCAATAGTGTCCCTTTGATAAAAACATTGAAGCAGAACGATATTCATACCGTAGGGACAGTAAATCTGAATAGAAAATCTTCCAATTTTCCAATCTGACCAGTCCTTGAAGCGCGGTGATGTTCACTGGTTCACAAGTAGTTCAGGGTTGGCGGCCGTTAAATGGAAGGACAACCGATCAGTTCATAATCGAACTTTCATGACCCGGAAAAAGTTATAGATGTGAGACGGAAGGCAAAAACGGGAGAAATCATTCAGGTACCGTGTCCAGAAGCGGTGGTCGACTATAATAAAAATATGAATTACGTGGACAAATTTGACCAGCTCCTCTCAAGCTACAAAATCAATCGACGCAGTGTTAAATAGTGGCATCGAATTTTTTTTTACCTCATAGATGCTGCTGTGGTCAACTCATACTGCATTCATAAATTAGTAGACTTGCCAAAAATGACGTCAACACAATTTCGTTTGAGTATAATGGATGGTCTATTAGCTGATAGATAGATTGCTAACAAGAGGCCACATAATTATTTTTCGAATAATATTCAAATTAAGAAATCTAAACCATTTGTTCCTACTGAAGTGCGTGTATCTGCAGCGGAGCATCAGCCTGAGAGGAGCACAAGAAGGAGATGTGCCCTTTGTAGTACGAAGGCCAATCAAGTTCGCACTGAATGTAGCTGTTCTGTGTGTCAGATACCCTTATGCTTATCAAAGCATAAATCATGTTTTCAGACGTATCATAGGTCGAAAAATATAAATATAACGTAGGAATTAGACAACGAGTTACTTGCTCACTAGTGTATCGGTGGTACGTATAGTGTACCACCCTATAAAAGCAAAAATAATGAAAAAAAAATTAAACTATTGTTCTTTATGTGTTATACATTCATTTTTAATGTGTTTATGATAATGTTTTTGGAGATTGAGACTAAATTTTTTTTTGCTCCACTTGGGTTTTATTTCTGATGGCATCAACGCACCTCAAAGAGTTAATTGTCGACCGGTTACACATCAATCAGGTGTAAAACCTCCAAAAATTGAAATGTGGTCAAATACAAAAAATTCAAAATTTAAATATCCTGAAATACTAAAAAAACGTCGTCATGTGGCTAGTAGTATTCAATATTTGTTCTAGGTTATGTCATAGAGATGATACTTTATGGTCAACAAGAGTTATTATATAAATCTGATTGAAAATCTGTGAACTAAACAAAATCAGGAAATGACAAACCAAGGGTTAATTTAAAAATAAACAAAAGCCGGATGATCCAAAAACAGAAACAAAAAGCAGAAGAGTTGATGTTAATTTATAACGTTGACATTTACGTTCCCTGTCAACTATTGGCTCACTGAAACAATAGGGTGGCGATCGAAAACGAAGGAAATTTCTGATATCTTGACACACTCTATACGCCTCAAACTTTTAAAAAAAGCCCCAAATCATTCGTCAGAAAATACGACTTCCATCAGAAATTTCAATTCTCGATGTTTTCACAGATACACGAGGTCACAGATTTCCTTATTAGCGATTGAGTTGATATGCCTACTTTTGATTGGTTTTTAGGACACGGGAATTAGAATTTTAATAAAACTGAAGGAAACTGTGAGTAGTTATTTTATTTTGGGAGGGTGGTTTGTTCCTTAGACTATATAATAACAGACCCCTTTATTTACATTGAAAAGAGTAGCGTCTGAAACTTAGAGCTGGTACGTTACGATTGTAACGTATTGAGCTATTCCACTCAGGTCATAAAAAATTTTCATGTTTCCCAACTGAGCAAATAGTAGGTTTCTCTATTCCCCTATAATTGTGAATAAAAACTTTTTCTCCAATTTGCATTCAAAACATTGTATAAAATTTTATATTTTGAATTGAAACTGTCTTATTGGATATATTAGCAAGAAGTAAAAGAAAAACTTCAATTGATTCTGCACAGATGGAAAGAAATTCAGGTGAAAGTCAAGACAATGCCTCTCCATTCTCTGCTTGACAATTTGATGGTCTCATGTTCTAAAAGTCACACGTGGTCACCTCTGTATCGAAAATAAATACGCGAATTGAAGGAAATTTGTGAGAGTCAGTATTAGGTTTTTCATATTTTTTATTGATTATTACTTTTTATCGCACTAAAAATGGTTCGTAAGTGTGAAAGTTGTAGTGAGGTATCACTCACCCCATCTTCCCTATTCAAAAATTGGGGGTGGGGGTTGTAGCAGTAAGGGTTGAAGCGCTATGCGTCCGTAACCTACATTAAGTAGTTCCACTCGAAACAGAAATCGACCTGTCCGAGCATTTCTATCGAAAAAACTTATTTCATCTGTAATCTCGTCTGTTTCGTTTTCATATGACCAACCTGTATAGTCCAAGGTTTGTTCATTCATCGAGGCGTGGTTGTATTAGTAACACTGTGTTCTGAAGTACAGGAAAAGAATCCAGAACAACCGATCAAAAACTCTTGACCTGACATCAGTCATTTTGTTATTTATTTTTATCATAATAAAGAACATATTGCTCTGCCAGATACATAAATCTTGAACAATAATTTCTGAAGAGTTTACTACAATTCTAACATTTCATACATCGAATCCAGTCGGAATAAGGGTTCGTTATGTTTTTGTTTTCCAAACATTCTATGAGATTAATATTATTTTTTTGTACGGTCTCCCTGTCTGTCTGTCAGTGGTCACTACTGGCATTTGATTATTTCTCACTCTCTTAACTTTATACTGACTTGATTTATGTTTATTTACCCTGATTGTACTGTGAATAATTAGCCTTTTTGGTTGCTCGCGGCCTTGGTTACTTTTTGAAAAATTATCATGTTCTGTATCACATTAATCAGCTAGATCAGTATAGTTATGGCAAAGAGTAGAAACAAGAGGGTGCACTCTGTCAAATTAGTACTGAAAATTTTGTTCACGTATTTCAAAGCGAAACCACAGAATCGCATAAAACGTTTCCTCCCTTGACTCAAAATCTCATAAGAGCAATGTAAATCGAGGCAACACCAATGAAATCACATTTCGTTATCACGTGCAATAAGATAGCCAATCGGTTCCTAGTTCCTGTAGCAGGAATCTAAACAGAAAAGGATTTTAATCGACATGAAGATGAATTTGGAAAAATCATTTTTTATTAGGAAATATAAAAGCACTTTTCTTTCATCACAAGTGTTTCTGAACGATTTACTTCAGGCACCAATACGCAATTTCGTGAGTAGCAATATTTCCACTATTAATTTGTATTTTGATGCAATCTATTTTAATTTATTACTAAAATATCTTATACAACAATTCAACTGAGAAAATTGTAAAAGTTCACACCTTTTAAAATTTTAGCCATTGCCATACAACTTTGAGGAAGAGATCAATAACAGAACATTTATTTCCTGTGGAATATGTGTGAAGACTAGAGAGAATTCATAAGAAACAAGAAAATAGCATTTGACACAATGGACGAATTAAATAGTAATGTTACCTACATATAGTTCAACTAATACTGCAGTTTTGTAAACAAACGAATAAGAAATATCCTTTTTCAAAATCGTATGAGAAGAAGAAATTTTCGTTTAATTGATCTTATTGTATGTGGATGAAAATTGTTTGATAAGCATTTCTTAAAAAGTATTTCCTAATACAAGAATGTAAGAATAATGTATAATATATTTTCATCAAAATTGTAATGGAACCATTATATTATGTTTGCAAGTTAGAAGTCCTTTGATTATTGATGACAAATTTCTTACGAAGAAGTTAATTCCTGTCTTATGAATTGTTTCACCAATTTCAAAGTTACACAAAATAAGCTGACGAATAATTGTACTCATAAAAGTTTGTGAATTTTGCTGATCAAATTTTTTACCAATTCCAGACAATAATTTCACTTTCATGTATTGAATGTCTAAATAATGGACTAAAACAAAAGTGCAACAAATAAAAAGGAAATTTTCTTTATAATTCATTTAATATAGTCACATCAAAAGTTAAAGAAATTCATTAAAAATTTGTAGTCAAGTTTTTTTCAGCATTATCAATCTTTGTCATACAATTATCTCGGTTCCATCTTGAGCAATCTCAGAACATAAAAGAACAATTTCCTATTCTATAAAAATATTCATACATACAAAGGGATCAGATCCCTGAACTTGATATCCAGTTGAACGGTAACTTTTGGAAGAAAACACTGAGAAATATTAACTTAACATCATTTGTGCTGCAGTATATTAAGGTTTCTAATTTTTTTATTTTTCCTTTTGTTACATTCATCACCCTGTAAAGTTTGATTTGCATACTTCATTATGTAAAAAATTCTGATTTTTAAAAACAAATTCAGCATATATTTGTAGGGAAACTGAGCAAGGATGATGGAAAGGGATAGTTCTCAGCTTTTGGATTAGCAGTTGATGAGGAGATGTAGTGGCAGCGGCTTTCATGTTTTGTGATGTTTGCACATTGCAGTTTACCATTATTGTGGAACATTTGAGTTTGAGTTCCCTTATCGATTCCTATTCCATCGGTTTGTGTACCTATATCAAAGCTTTTTGGTCTCTTAAACAGGTTCAAAGTAGGATCAGCCGTTTTATTTAAGTAGCGGCCAGTCATTAAATAAGGTTCGAAGTGATCACTGCAAATCCTGTTTCCTCAGAATTGTCGCATAGCTGCAGGCCAATTTCCATTGCAAGGCTCGTTGAGGGTCATCTGAACTGGGAAATCTTCTCTTGGTTTCACTCATTTTATCTACAAACCAGACTTCTCTGCAGAGCTATGAAAAAGCTTAATCCAAATATGAAAACCCGTGCGGAATGAAATTCTAGATTTCCTATACAAAATCAGCGATAACTTTTACTCCATATATCACACTATCATTAAAAATTTTCGAATGGAGGAAAAAGAATTCATAGACAAGTTATATAAAATATGCCATTTAATTCAAAGGTTTTGATTAAATTAAGGATCTGCTATGATTTTCAGAAATACCCGGTGAATTGTTTCGCGGTTTAAATTCGAATTTGGAGAAGAGAGAGATATATATATCGTTCTCTTATTAGTCCCGCCCCTTTTTTCAACGATAGAATTCTCAAGGTCATTGAATCGTTGACGAGAAAAAGGCCGGAGTGCTCCATCTTTGTTAGTTAATCTTTGGTTATGGTCACTTAAACAATGCACATTTCTTTGTTCTCGTTTTTTGTTTCTGCTTGCTTTCTTTGTTTGCTCAAGTTTCTTTTTTTTTAACAGTTTTCGTTTTGTTGTCTTTGTAATTCACTTATTGTACAATTTTTGCCTGAACAATAACCACCAACTGTCCTTGTTCTTGGTACCAACGTTTCCACAGACATCCTCTGCTTCTAGGCAAAAAAAAATTGCTTTTGAAAAAGCTGATGTTGTTTTTGCCCACCTGTCTGTAACTTTCGAAAATCGAGTCCAAAAAGGTCTAGATCGATTGGGTATGACTTCCTGATGAAGAATAATGATCAGACTTGAGGATATCCTTCCGGCTGGACGTATACTGTCTATCTTTCGAAAGAGATGAGCTAGAGTTTTCATAGAGCTCATAGACAGTATTACTGTCCTAAAGTCGTTATTGGGCTAATTGTGTGCAATGGTTCAGGAGTTATGAGCATCAGGAATTTGGTTTCCGCTATATCTAGGATATCCATTGGATAAAGTTGATACTTGGAAGAAATATGAATTTCGCATAAATGGAGACGCTGAAAATTCCTGAAACATTTTCGGAAAAATATTCTTACTAATTCGCCCCTACATATTTGAACAAAATCTTTGTTTATGTATAGACGTTATTGATTTCTCACATATTCTCTGATTTAATTATTATAGCTTTCTTCCTCCAGAAGATAAAATTAACGAAATGCCCAAAAATTCATCAAAATTTTAATTCTCGATACTTTCATAGATACGTTTTGGATAGTTATAAATTCAGTTTCAGTTGGAAAAAATTAATCAAAATGGATCATTTACGGTGAAACAATGTATGTTGTCAAAATCCACAGGCCAAATTCGTGTTCTGAAAAAGCTTGTTATAATACTCGTAAAAATCATTCAGGGGATTCGGAAGATTCGATTTCGAAATAACATAGCTTTTATGTGATTTGGGTTTGAATATTTAACGTACAGCCCATCAGACAATCTGGTGTGATGATGAAAAGAAACATTGTTTACCGATAGATAAGTTTTCCTAATTATGTTGCCATATGTATTCAAGTGATTTATTACGAAATAGTACAATTTTGAGTGTAAATGGATTGAGGCTGAAATGAAACTGAAGAAAAACTGTTAGTGCTTTTATAAATTTTATTTCCGTTATATGCATAACAACACTTGACAAATTGTGCTGCGGTCAGGCCATTGCTTCCGTAAATGAACTGATAGTAAACTGGAAGCTTCTGGATGTCGCAACAGATCCGGGACACCGACTCCTTCTGACAAATAAGGTGTGCATGGCAGGATTCCTCAATGCCCGTTGAATACGAGGAGATTTTCACGAGAGGAAGGTCTCATTTCCATATGAAAGACATTGAAGATGATACTCCTTGCTGTGAACGTACCAATTCTAATCAGGCGTGGAGGTAACTAGGTTTCCGAAAAAGTAGAGTTTAAAAATATTCGATGGAGGACCCTTATTAGGTTATGGTTACATGATAGCAGTATGAAAAAGTTCGCAGAATAATGGGATTACTTTAGTTGAAACCGGAGAGTATTCCAAACCGTTCATGTCCTGAATATTGAATTACCAGGTTAGGTGAGGGAAAACATTGTTATCCAAAATTTCTCCTATGATTGATGTGAATTATAGGGTGTTTTTGCGTGCTTGGTCCTAATAAAAGGAGGAGAGCTACATTTTTGTTGAGAAAATATCTCAGTCAAAATCGTTATCGGGACAAATTCGTTGAGTATTTCAGCTGTTATGAGCATCTAAAATATGGTGTTAGACGAGGGTTGCCTTTTATATTTAGAGGTTAGAGAACAAAAACAAACAAATATTAATAATCGAAAACCACTTTATTGCTTTTCAAAATATTCCCCATTAAGATCTACACTTTTACATGCGTTTGAACCAATCGTCGAAGCATTTTTACCAATCTGAATGAGGTATCACCAAAACATGCAATCTGAACGCATCAACCGCTTCTTCGTGTGTCGAAAAACTTTGACCTCTCATTTTATTTCTTACGTACGGTAATGAAAAGAAGTCATTCAGTGCTAAGTCAGGACTATACGGCGGATCACTCATCAACTAGATGTTTTGAGTGCTTAAAAATGCAGTTGTTCGAACCGATGTTTGAGAGCTGCATTATCGTGGTGAAGGGGATCACCCTACTGATCCGTCGTCGGCGTTTGGTTTTCCTGATTTCTTGGAAGACAACTGGCCAACCAATTGTTGTGAACCACTCAGACTTGACTGTTCTACGTTGTTTCAGTGGTACGACTGCGACATTTCCAGTTTTTCCGAAAATATAGGCGACCATTTGCTGTAAGTGTTTTGCGCACGAGCAACTTTTGTTGGATTTGTCTCATCTGGAAACACCCATACAGTCATCTTCATTAAAAGGGAGATAAAAATCTATCAATAAGATATGTTAGTATTAAGTTTATAATAATTCAATCATGTATAATTATGCCCAAAAGAATATAAAATGACGTAATCAGGTGTTGCATTGAATTCCGGAAAACAACCCAGTCAATCAAAACAAATCTGGCGATGTCAGAAAACATCATATTTCTTACCATAACCTGTCTTCCCATTCATTAAGGATAAAAAATTATCATGGCATTCATACTTTTCTGGTATGGATGTCCTGCAACCCCAAGTTTAATTCTTTTCTGTCTTTTATTCTGTAGCGATTTTCTTACCTCTCTTTCGATTTTCACAAATATCTGTCTGAATCAAAATATTTCTTATTTTATTATCACAATCACATGATTATAACACAAAACCTCAAATTGGCAATAGAAAAATTCTATTGGCCATACTTCTACATCGTTCTAGGGTTCTCTGTGAAATCAAAATTTTTAGTCATCAAACGTCTTCATATAATGAAGATAGCCTCTTAAAATAAAATGGTACAATGCTGAGATGTAAAGATTTTCTGGATATCAATAACCTTAGTGTATTTTCCAAATTTTACGAATCAGTTAGGAGTAATTTACAGAATACTTCAAAAAAGAATTGGGAAAAATTTTCGAAAATTTTTAATCTGGCGTTTTTCGTTAAACTCTGCAAATCTTTTCTTTACAACTTCATTCAAACTTCTTCCAAGTAAGGATTTGTTCTGTTGGATATTCTAAGATTCATCCGGGAAACTAAATTTCAGATGCTCACAACTGCTGAACCATTTGACGAATTCAGTCCAATACCGATTTAGACCGAGATACTTGGACCATCAACTATTTGGAAATACGAAAACTTTAGCTTATCTCTTTTAGATTGACCCCGGATTCTTTATCAGGAAGTTGAACCCAATCGATTGAGAACATTGTTGCTCGATATAAACGAATTTTTGCCATTTTGTTAAGACGATATCACACTATTCTAGTATGAACAAGCGTGCAAAAATTATGGATTCAAATAAATTTCGTATGCTGATATATTATTACAATTTGATGAATTGAAATGAATTTAAAAAACAAAAGCACAAAATGAACTGAATAAAAAATTCGTTTGAAATTTACAACCCATTTCATGAAAGAATCGGAAACATCCTTAAAACCTGAAATTTATATGAATATTTGATAAGGTGAGATGTTGTTCCTTCTGCACACTCACACACACTTGTAACATCAATCTTCCATCTGAATCGTATGCTATTGGTATGACAATGACCTGTTTTCAAACGATTCCAAACTGAATTTTTCCCAAGAACAAAAGAAGAATATCAGAAATAAGATCCATATTGAATATTTCCTGAGGGCTCATTTAATCTGCCATAATTCATTGTCGTTTATGTTTACAATGATCAAACTATTATGCCATAAAGATAACTCTAACTCTACATTAATCTGGAAATCTACTTCGCGGAATGTATGAAGTAATTGGAAAGGAATTATATTTGTTAGAAGAATTCATAGCAGCCGTATGTCTGAGAATATGGGGTGGGATAATGTCAGATAACACTTATAAACAATGGACCGGTGGAGATTTTATGGTTCCAGTAATTATTCTTATCAATGTATTACAAGGATTTACTTAACTTACTTTTGCAATTTGATTTTGTAAAATGTATCAAATAATTCGAAATAAATTGGGAATATAACGATATTTGGTCAAAGAATTCAGAGCTGCTGTCTGTCTGAAAATATGGGATGGGACAATGTTGAATTGATTTCCATTTTATTAACTTCTCTCTCGTAAGTGAAGTAAAAACATAAATTAGGCGAGCGTTCAGAAAAATGTCGAATTATTGTTTTCATAATCGCCTTTGCTTTCAATTATACGCGAAAAGAAAAATATCGACTTCAATAGATTGTCATAGGAATGAATTTATGAATGTTTCACTTTGAGATATTGCATGAATAAACTGGTGCCAACATCCAATAACAGATCACACCAAAAAAAAACAACAAAATTGACAGACTGTTCAGCACAGAATTATTCTGTATTCGTTGATCCAGAACGCGATAAATCATTTCTCCAATATTTTCAACGCGATCTGTTTTTCCAAACAACTGAATGGGTTAAATGAACTGTCGATCAATTTACCCAGATTAATATTCGATCAAATATTCTGAAATTAAATCCGTTTTATTTTGTTCACGGGTGAGAATTTATCAGTACTAATAGTTCGCTGATGAACACGCTAATGAATACAGATGTCCAACGGCTTGAAATGACCCTACCTCATCTAATTTCATTTTAATTGAATGATGGAATATCAAAAAAGAGCACTCAATCATTGATTATTCGATTGTGGATTGATTATGAATTATTGATTGAAATATCAATTTGTAATAATTAAATAATGATAGCAGGATGCTGGACAAATTTAATGCAATCAAAAATTCAACTTATCGTCAAGGTACCGAATATTTTGTGATTCTTTTTCAAGGCTAGAAAGTCAGATAATTACTATGGTATAAATGGAACACCTGTAGAGTCAATTTATCACTCCCCTCGTATTTTTTGTCGGTTTAATTTCCTCAATTTAATAGAATTTTTTGTGATTTCATATAAATGGGCATCAAATTCTCAAATTATAGTTCTATTTTGTTTAGATGTTTTGACATAAAATGTGTTTGTCAATTTGACAGTGAGGAACATAAAATCTTCTACCGGTATGTTTCACAAATCACATAATGCAATATGTTGATAACACCTAACCATCCCGTACAGAACTTTTACCATTACTTATAGGAGGTGAAACTAAAAGGTAACAATATTATTAAATAATTAACACAAAGAATTACAAAATCATTCATGAAAACATCAGAATAAATCTAAAATTATGGTGGATGCACGAACAAACATACACATTGGGGTTTTGAAAATATTTTTTAGTTATTTCCACATTTACTTATTGTAGAACATTTTGTGTTCCTGAATAATTATTATTGCACAAAATCAAACTGAGATGTTGGATATCTTCTCTATAGTTCATTGTGTTGGACCTTATATGAATCATTTCACTGATTAAGCGCCTACTGTAAATAGGTTTGTGCTCCAGAATTGTGACATTCTCGAAGTTAAATTCATGTCCTTCAGCAGGGGCATGTGGAGCTAGAGCTGTTCTTTGTGTTATGTTGCATTTTCTTGAATCATTTTTATGTTGTTTTTATCCTTTCTTGTAGTAAATGTTTTGTCTGATCTATGTAGCATTTTGTGCAGTCGTTGCATTCTAATACATGAACTACTTTGGATCGTTGTAAAAGTTGTATTTTTCTTTTAGATTGGTGTGAAATTTCTTTTTGTTGTTCAGAACATTATAGAAAGCTGCAACGCAATTGTATTCTCGGAAATTTTTTTCTATTTCATATTATAATGGAGGGTGAAATACGAGTTTTGAAATATTTTTTAGGTTTTATGATTTGTGATGTTGATGTGTCCTGTGGTTCATTTTCCAGTCAAAATGATGGTGAAATCGGGTTTTTCGCCTATACGGCTGATTTTATATGGAAATAATCAGAAAAAAGCGTAGAAAACTGTAGGCAGAGTAAAAAATATTCCAAACACCGGGAAGGGGGTGAAAAACATGAAAAACTACCACAAAATACGATTTTTCGGTTAAATTTAGGAAATATCAAAAAAAGTTTCAAACAAAAGTTGTAGAGCGGAAAATTCTAGTCCAAATTATGTCCTTCATCGTTCTCGAAAGTGATATTATATACTGATAAACAGCGTATTTCTTTATTTGCGCAATAACAATTTTAAATTTGGCGCTCGATGAAATGACTACCTGAATAGAAAGCTGAACCGAACATCTAGCAGATATTTGCCAGGGTTGGACTCTCTTCTCGTTTGTTTTGTATTTATTACATCGAACCCTAGACTATAATATTGTCGGAAACCGACAGTTTGGGTAAAACGATGTTCGGTGTTCTAATCTGATGTGCTAGTGAATGCGATATAGATTCTTCAATGGAGGCTCGCAGTGATATGAAAAATAGAAAACTCAAAAATTGGATAAATTTTAAAAAGGAAATTTTCTAATTTGACGAATCTGAAATTCAAATTTTATTGACTCAAAAACAAATATAGTTTTCTGCCGCTATCGTGAACAAATTCCTAGCTGAATTTCCTTAAGATGCATACGATATACGAATAATAATTTAGATATAGGTAAGTATGTTTCTGATAGTAATATAATAGAAATTCTTCGAAGGAAAGAAATTTATTTAGAGTAATGGGACAAAAAAGGTTAATTTAAAATTGGTGTTATTATTTGAAGAGCAATAGCATTATTGAATAATAATTAAAGTTTCTGCATCGAATAATATCAGGAAAAATAGTTATTTCATTTTTTACTAATAGTTCTTCAATTAAATGCATCAATATCATCTCTACATGCTAGATATTTGCAAATATCTCAAAAAGTAAGTGAGTAATAAAATACAATAACTATAAAAAATAAAATATTTGATAAAAACAAAATAAATAAACTCTGTTTATCGGTGAATTCGTATTTATTTCTAACAACTTCGAAAACTTTTCATAATAAACAAACTATTTTAGAAGAGCATAAGAAAAATTGAAACGGCATTAACTAGGTTTTAAGCATTGATTGATTCAAACATATTTTTTTTTTCTTTTTGTTTTGTTTACTCACTAAATATGTGCTTATACATAAAAAATACAGCTACAAACATTTCGCCTTGAAATTTCAATTAATTCGCTAAAATATGTCTAAACTCCAATATAATATAAAATACTGAAAAAACAAAGAAGGCATATATTGATCTCTCATTCTAATTTTCTGACCTCCACATTGTTCCTTTTGTCTAGATTTTGAGATCATTTATGACATGTACGAGTACCTTTTCATCCATCTACGGGACCATAAAAAAATATTAAATTTCTTTGATGTTATTTCAGCAAATATTTATATATTGTACTAAGTTTATTCGAATCATTTTTTGTTAATTGTGTTTTCCTACTTATTTTTTTCTATCATCTCAAATATTCATCGTTTATGATGAATTTTTTCTATTGTCAATACCTTCACGTCCTGGAAATTAATATTGTGACCGGAATTGACCGCGAGTGTATATGTTAGGCCCGAAGACCGAAAACGCTCAGTGGCCGGAAAAAACGGCCACATCGCGTTCTGGATGTCTTCGAACGCACAGAACGCGTTTTGGTTGTTTTTAAACGCTCGCAACGCGTTCTGGTAATTGTTAAACAACCGGAAAGCGATACAATTTAAATGTACTATGTAATTCGAAATGTCATTCAAACAGTTCTTGTAAAAATAAGTAACGTACCCATGTAAAGTACACAAAAGTTCGGAAAAACCCGTCGTTTGTATTTAATTGTAGTTTTCAATAATTGAATTGTTTCTAATAAAGTAATTAAAAGAGTTATAAATTCAAGTTTGTTCTGTTCTCCACAATAAGTTGGATTCGTAGAAAATAAATTGAAATTCATTTGTTCAATAAAGAACTTTTCGCTTTTTCATTCATGCATTTATATATTATATGCTCGACAATATAAGCTTATTAGTGTAACTTTCTTTCTAGAACTGAAAAACAATTATAAGAAATTTAATATTGTTGAAGTGATTCGGCAAGAAAAACCGAACACATTTTTGGTATCCAATTGTAGTTGTCAATAATTGAATTGTATTTCAATTTTCAATTTTGTTTTATGAGGGACAATATGAATTTTATCCTACGCAGGTAGAAAGCGGCAAATAATACAAGTCGAACATTAAGAACGCGTTGTGAGCGTTGAACAATTGACAAAACGCGTTCCGGCTGTTTAACAATTACCAGAACGCGTTGCGAGCGTTTAAAAACAGCCAAAACGCGTTCTGTGCGTTCGAAGGCAGCCAGAACGCGATGTGGCCGTTTTTTCCTGCCACTGAGCGTTTTCGGTCTTCGGGCCTAACATATATAATGCGCATTTTTCTTGATGTTTTCTTATAACAGATTTATGCAACGCTACCCTGCTCTTTAACCATCAGAAGGTTTGTCCAACGTATCTTCCTTCACAACTCAATTTTATACACAACATTGCTTTTCAGTACACTTGGTATTGGGTCTCTTATTTTTGTGCATAAATTTCACATTGTTTTCTGGTTGTACACGGCGTTTTCAGCATTTTCATTATGTAATATATTTAATTTTCGTGTTAATCCGTTAATGTTTTGATGAGAAGCATATATTGTCTCTTCTACAGTGGTTTCATTTCTTCGTGGTTGGATGTTTGTGAATACTAATTTATTCAGCATATCTTCTGTATACAGGGTGGCCCGTAACTCAAAGTCAAGCGGTTGCTTGATGATATGCCAAGTTATACTAGTTCAAGCAAAAATTTAAAAAAAATAATAAGAAAAAAATTAAAAATAAGAAAAAATTTGAATGAAACAATTGTACCTAACAATTGATTCGTGACTGTGATTAATAACAAGATAATTTAGGATTACGTTTAAAAAAAATCACTGCAGAATTGGAAAATTTGTGACTACAACAATATTGCTATTACCACTTAACCAAGTGACATAGAATTTTTTTTTAATTTTTGCAAGAACTGGTATAACCTAGCATATCGCCCAGAACCCGCTTGACGTTGAATTACGAGACACCATCTAACAACCTGTTTTTTCTTCTTGTTTGTAGGGGTCATGAGAAATGTTAATAATTATTTGTTTCATTTATTTTGTTATATTTATTTTGTGGTTGTAATTGTGATATATTATTTCATCAGAATTTGTTTCTTTTCTATACTATTGCAATATTATTCCATCTTCATATTTATGTATATATATATATAATATAATCTAGAAGTAATCCTCTTGGGGTTAGAGCACTGTCAATTAGAATAATTCTAATTGACAGCGTTCACAACATGATGAACATGATTTTAATTTTCTGAGTTGATGAATTGTTGGACAGATGTGATTGTCACTATGTTTGTAGCACGTAAACTTGAAAAAGGCTCAATGTACGCCGAAACATATGTAATTGATTGATATACAAAAAATAGATGAAGTCCTAATTTTTGATCCCGTGCTCTAACCCCAAGAGGATTACTTCTAGATTATATATAATATAGCACAAGAAAAATACATATATATATATATATATATAATTAGGTAGCATAGTGTTTTCCAAATAAAGTACATTTTTTAAAAAGCAAAGTTTCTCCTGAAAACACGTTATTATACAGGGTGTAACTAAATAAGTGTAAAATATTTAAGGAGGTGATTCCTCATCGAAAAAAAGATAGTATCTTTCATATAAAGAAACTTCATTGGAGCATCCGTTGTTAAGATACAGCCCTTCAAAGGGAGTAGCTACATAAAATTTGTTTAACAATTTTTTTCAAAAGCACCAAAAACTTGTCTTTTGTTATTAATAAATTAGTTTTGTTTTTTACCATTTAGTCGTTTAATGCAGGTACTAACTACAGAATAATAATAAATCCAGTTTGCATTTATGACGATGTACCTATCTCTGTAATTGTTCGTAAAATAAATTTTCATTGCGAACTGGTTTATTTTGGGCAAGAACTCATGAGACATTTTTTGTTTAAAATGAAACAGGCTATCGGAAATAAATTTCTAAATGGTAAACAAATAATAAGACAAAACGTTTCATTGCGAAAAAACTTTAGGGGTTGCGTTTCCCACCCCTACAACCATGGGGTAAACCAAATAAATAACTGGATAAGTGTCTTTTTGCTAGTAGGAAACGTTAGGTTAATTTCAATATTGTAACTTTTTTGGTGCTTGTGAAAAAAATTGTTATACAAATTTTATGTACTTCCTCTTGAGGGACTGTATCTTAACAAGGGATGCTCCAATGAAGTTTCTTTATATGAAAGATCCTATCTTTTTTTCGATGAGGAATCACCTCCTTAAATATTTTACACTTATTTAGTTACACCCTGTATATATTCTTTTGACTTTGACATTTTTTGTGAGCAAAGAATATAACATATTGAGTATTAGCTGGGGTTATTTATTGACGGGATGTCATACAATTTGGTGTATGACATAAAACCCAAGGGAAAAAATGCCATTAAAAAATTACCTGGCTCCCCACATGAGTGTTGTAATATTTTCAAAAAAGAGCCAAAATATTGAGTGGCAAAGGGTGAAGAACATGACAAAGTTAGACCTAAAATTCAAATGAAGTAAGATTGTCCGAAGATTGTTCGGCCATTTTAAAATTCAAATAAAGTATGATTTTTCAGCCAATTTACTATTTAAGAATGATTAAGTATATTTGAACAATCTTCCCGAGTTGACAATTAATGTCATTGAAGCAGAGACCCCTTGATAACTTCATTCGATTGAATTTCACAGTCAAATATATGATTTCTTAAAATTAGGTTCTAATTGGTTACGACAAGCATTCAATTGTCCTCATCAGGGTGGTTTCGTTGGCCGGTTTTGCAAAAATTATGGATCGCACCATTTTTTCATAATGAAGTAGGTTGGAGAGTCCAATTGTTCTTGAAACTGTCTAACAAGCAGCTGATTTGCCGGGTCTTTTAAAGAAACAAACCGCGATGAGATAAAGAAACAAACTCCTTTGTGGAGCGCACTGAAGAACAGTGCCTCAACTTTCAGGACAGGAAAACAATTCAATGGCAATTAATCGTTTATCTACTAAATAAAGTAATAAAATGATTTTTAGATGGCATAAACACATAATATAATCACATTTCCCCATAAATTCATTTTTAATTAACGGAAGCGACTATTTCAACCAGTAATAAACCACAAAACTGATTTAATATTAACCTTCTTTGAAATGTTAGTTCTCTGTACTAATGGAAGTTATAAATATGCAGTTGAATGCTCAGCTCTCGACAGCAACCTGATTAAACCAACCACATAGAATCCAAGTTGAACACAATTCCAATGGGAATGTCATCTCCATTTCTTCGTCTACTTGACGATAATGGAGTTTTTATAAGCAAGCAGTTAAATCATTTTGTGATAGGATCTACGCCAAGCACCCATCACAACAAGCAAATGTCTTTATTATGTTATTAATTCAAGTGTTTTGAGTTGAAATTTTCCTGCCAATTTTTCCGTTATAACCATCTTGTGAATATTTCCTCAACAATACTGAGCAATAACGAATTGAGATTGAACCTGCGAGTTCGCCATTTTGCGTAGATAGGCAAAAAATTGTATCCTTCTAGTTCGCGTAACACCAAACACAAAGCATAATTATTGTCGGAACATAGCCGAAAGTGTTCTATGGAGATAAGATTTTGGTATCATAGGCGCTCTTGATCACAGTCGAGAAAATAACGAAAGTATTACGATTCAGTTAGATATTTCAATTGAGTAAAACTATATTAGGGAGTATTTAAGAAATACATACGCATAACAATTCCAAAACTGAGCAAAGATTATGAATATTGTGACAGTTCCACTGTAGTTTGCGTTTTATGGAACACAAACCATAATTATTGTCGGAACATAGACCTGAAGTGTTCAATGGATATTAGATATGGATATTACCGACGCTTTTGAAAACAGTTGGTAAAATTATAAAATTATCATTTTACTTGATGACACATTGAATAAAAATTCATGTATTTCGATCATCGAGATACAATAAAAGAGGGATGATATGGGTAAACCAAAATGAGGTCAGTTCTGCCATATTTGTTAGCGATTTTCTTCAATTTTTCATCAGCTTTGTGTATCTAAAAAAAATACGAATTATATAAATAAGTGCAGTCAACTTACCCATACCTTTCAAGCATTTTTTTATGAGTGCTCAATAATCAGAGCATAGGTACATCAGATTGGAAGTTTTTCAAATCTGAACATATTTTTTCGCCATATTGGTGTTATTTTTATGTCAAACAACTGGTGCCATTTCCTCCTCTTCATTATTTCACGATGATATTGATCAAGGAAATAAACACCCCATGGTGATAAAGAATAAAGACGATTCAAAAAGCTTAGTGTTTTTACTTTCGACCTGCACTGTATTAGCACTCGTAGAAGCACAAAAATATTTTTTCTTCTGTTTATTCGATGAATTTCTGTATCTGCATCATGAGGTTTCTCCTCATGATTATGCGAAGAGGTGATGAAATTCTATAATATACAAGATATGAATAAACTCCATACATAAACAAATTTCTGTTGTGATATGTCTAATATCCTATAAAAAATTGAATACTGAAAAATATTTCAGATTTCTACGAGATTTTACAGATTGATCAGATGGAGTAACTAAGGAAATCAAAGTTGAGATGCTCAACTAT